>CM034146.1:981739783-982939783 GCA_019776745.2 Taxus chinensis
TGGGATGAAGAGAAGAAGACAATTAGTAAAAATGTGTAATGTGTGATGAAAAGCTCTTTAATGTTTCGAAGCTCTGCTACTATAAATATCTTCATACATGGAACCCTTTTGATGTAATCTTGGCTACTGTACTTTGGCTAATGAATACAATGAAGTGATTTTAAAGAACTTATGTGATGGATCTTTATGTGTACATTTCCTTTTTATGTTCATCGGGTGTATTACTAGTTTTCTTGATGATAATCATGATTTAGTTCTACATCCATTATAATATGATCATGTTATCCTATGTTCTAGTGCATTAGATTGGGAGTTAGTGCTTACATCTGGTTGTCAAGAATGGGTGTGTCATTCTCTGTTTGTGGAACACTTCCTTATTAAGGAAGAACATTCTCACAAAGCTCACATAAAGGAGGGGCTCGATGCCTACGTGCGCCTCGGGTGAGCTTCCAGACCAGTCTGGATTATGTGCCGATGCGCTTGGGGTTGATTGGTGAAGCATGAGGTAAATAGAGACTACATGATGGCTATAAACATACCATTGCTTCTGACCTTGACACGTTCAAGTTTTTCTACATAGATCATGTTACCATCATGCCCATCCCTCCCTCAAAACCTATTCCATATCACAATATCAATACATACGATGTTGGTCTATCTAGTACCCCTACTCCCTCTTCTACCCCCACATGCACTCCATCCATTCCTACACACACTACTGATCTCCTATTACCCACCATGTCTACCTCCACATCTACCACTATCCTTCTCGTCATGGCTCATCTTACCCCTACATATGGCTACAACCCTACCAATCTACTTGATTATGCTATCTAAAAAGGTAAAGCTAACACTGATGATTTCGATGATGACGTTGATGTCGTAGAGCTTACTAATGGCACATTGTGTAATGTTAACTTTACTCCTATTGAAATAGATGAACCCTACTTCCAAGATACCTTTGTTGCTATTAGCTCTGGTGAATATCAATTCAAGAAACCTCCTCCTTCCATTAATGCCATGATACCTTTTCAAAGGGCTCTACATACATTAGACATTATACCACCTCCTTCATCTTCCCAGGTTCACTCTGCACTGTAGCTTGACCCCTTTACATGAACTCTTTTTATACATGAATCTTATTGGCCTCATATTCCGTTTAACCCCACTTTCTCTAACATGGTTTGCACACATGATGTCTTAGCTCGACTAGGATTCACATTTAGTGATCTTCTCCCTCCACCTCACTCTCCTTGTCTTTATCATGAATGTGTACTCATTACTACTACTTATGGTCTACGTGTCTTCCATTTATCAGTCTGACTTGCATGTACTCCTCGTTCCTCTCCACTCACACTTGGGAAATCTTGGCTTGATTGCATTGGTGGCACTCTCAATCCCAATCATACTGATATCACATTTCCCATGAATTTTTTACGCATCTCTATTTCTAATGATTCATTCCTTGGCTATACACAAAATATCACTCGTTGGTATATGAATGATTTTCCATAGCCACCTTTTACTGACGAGGAATATGGTATGGGCATGTACAATTTATGCCATGCAAGCTCTTTATATGATCAACCTTACATTGTTACTTACTAGGTGTTTGATCCAAATCGAATCGGATATGATCCTAACACCAAAGGCCTCCTATATGAGTTTACTTGATCCTTTTCCACATCACACACTTGGGGGAATCGTGCTTACTTTCCCCCTCTTCCATTCATGCCAATTGTCTATTGTCTCTATGATCATACTTCACACCATGCGCTTCATGTCTAATATTTTTAAGCACTTTCAAACCCTCTAATACATGCATTGTATCATCATTAACCTATGATGCACTCTAGTTCCATGGTTCATACTCAACTGCTGAGGGTCTAATTCTGAAATAAACCTCACATCCACTACACTCCATGCTTTGTGCTTCACAATATATCTTTCTAACATCTACTCTCATGTGCTACACTCATTACCCAATGACACACTCTGGTTCTATGGTTCATTCTTGATTGTTGAGGGTTCCCATAAATGAACCTCATATCATACACATTCGATGGGGGGAACGTTACTCCTATCATCTTTATACTTTGCATACCATTCCATCACACTGATACATTACATTTGCATATCTTGGTTCCATTTACTCTTTCTATCTTATTCTATCTACATGCTACACTTTTTTTCCATGCTAGATGGATTCATAGTATGTCATCATATTTCTATATATACACATGCATGTTCACTTAGTCTATTGAGTTGAATGCAAATCTCTTACAGGTTTTTACATGTTGTAATGATGTTTGGCACTGTATCTTTTACTAGTCCTACTGAGGCTCTTGAGGCCATCTACTATCACATACTACACAGGTTCTATCATTACATCTCATTATAGTTACTTTACCTTTCACAATTTATACACTCTCATGACATGTTATTTATCTTTCTAAGATGCTAATAGGTGCTTCATGTGTAGCATTTTCCTTGAAGGACTATAGACAAACATGGCTATCTGTCACATTTTCCATTTTCTATTGTATGCTATTGTTTACGGGCTGTGCACTATGTATTATGTGATCATTTTATGCTTTCAACCACTTCATCCCTAATTATCTTGTGACATTGTGAGTGATGTCCCATGTTTGAAACCCGCCTTTCTCGGTCTGTCTTTTCCGCACACTTGTTTGTTACATTGTTTTCTTTTGTATGTTAGTTACTACTAACATATATTTATAGCCCACTTTATTTTCATGTGCCTTGGTTTCTACCATGCACATCCCATACCCCCTGTAGCTATCCAATTCATATCAGTATCGAGTCCTCTTTTTTGGGCCGCATTTTCCTGCAGATGTCGCATGCACCCCAAACAAGGGGACATACATTGGGTGAACAAATCACCCCTACAACAAGTCAAAGCTATAATAAAAATATGCAAAGTATAGAAAAATCACATGAATACAGTCACAGAATGACCCAGAATATGACTTGGGTCAAACACACAGTACAAACACCAGTGCCTAGACTCAAATAGTAGCGCTTTGGCACCTATGTCCTCCTTTGGGTGGTAAATTATTGAGGGCACAAATATATATCTTCTGAAATCATCATAGTCTACAGTAGTTCACAAAGCAATTTTATAGTTACAGGAACAAACCTTTAGTTACAGAATGCATGCTATCTACTACAATTCAGTACAATCAATACTTTAAGAACTACTTGGAAAAAAGGAATAACATGAACAAATTGGGGCAGACCATATATAGTGGTGCTTATTTGACATAGTCATGAAAGGAGAGTAAAACTAGACCTATCTCCCTAACACTCACTCTCGGCATGAGATCTCCCAAAAAAACTCGCACTTGGCGTGAGATCGCCCAAAAAACTCACACTTGGCGTGAGATCACCCAAAAAATTACGCTTGGCTTGAGATCACCCAAAAAACTCACACTTGGCATGAGATCACCCAAAAAACTAGCTATTGGCCTGAGATCGCCCAAAACACTCACCCTTTGTAGCATTTCAGGACATCTTTCTATCCTTTAGACTCTTATACATCAGGTGCACACTTTCCTTTACTACTACTTTTACACACTTTTACATTCTTATGCATACTTTACTTAGATTTCTCATATACAGGACTTTGAATACTCTTTTTCTCCTTCTTTTGTAGGTTCATCCTTAATACGCAACAAGAATCAACCTACAATAATAAAAACAAGCACAACAATTACATTAATTTATTGTATGTTATTATTTGTAGATCATTTATTACATTAGTTACTCTACAATTATATTTAATTAAATTTTTATTAAATCAATTAACAACCCTCAATTTATTTTAAGCTCCTTATTTTATTGAATTTTTGTTTTCACTCCAACTCTCTATATTTTTGGGGACTAATTCATTATTCATAAAAAATGTTTCCATTAAATTTAGTTGTTATGAGTCACTCTGAAACAATTAGAAATAGCTTTTGGGGTCTTTGGGTGTTCACAATATCTTGCATATGTGCCTAATGGATCCAATTTTATTGCTCTTTTGAAGCTCTTGTCACTCAAGCTTTACATTAAGCCATAAATTACATTCATTCGTGCCATATCATGGCATCCCATCTTTGTTATGAACAATGATTTTGATACCCGCACGTGATTGTGACACGTGTAAGCATCACATGGTCTTTGTGTTCATGAACTCATCAATATCTCCAACATTAACCTATGAATTTATACAACGTAGTTTATAGTATGGTCCCATGTTAGGGGCTAGTTCTTCTATTTATTTGGTAAATGTGGTGTCATGTAAAACAAATTAATTGTTGCTAGTAAAATCCAACAAAGCTCCTTAAATTTCTAAGCAACTACATTTTAGGGAGAGGATTTCCATCCCTATAAAGCATTTGGGGGCACAAAAAAATCTACTGATTAAAAATTATAGGGAGTTTTTTGAAACCTGGCATTTATGTTTAAGATTCCCTCCCATTTTTTCCTTCCAATAGTTTATTTGAGATTTATTGGACCATACTTTTTTAAATGCTAAAGACTCCTTTTTTGTCTCAGTAGAGAAAAATAAAAAATCATGGGACCTTATTAATGCTAAAATATCCTTTTTTTTCTCTCCCACACCTACTCAAAAATTTTAGCTTGCCCCTTGCATGGGACCACAACCTTAGAGTCTCATTAAATTCACCTTGTTTTTTGGGCACTTCATACAATTTAAGAGTGGGTCTCATGCCCACCAAATGGGTCAAGTTAGAATGTTCCACTTGTATTAATTTATTGTCCTCACAATTATATGTTCACTATACCTTCTATGGGAAATGTCGTGGTTTAATGTGCCACATTTTTTCTTCACAACCACTTGGGCTCATTCTTTCTTTGAAGGCCATGTGGGGATCACTTAATCCTTAAGTTCTACAAGGGCTCCCTTAACATATAAAGTGTAAAGTGAAATCGTGAGCCTTAACTTACAAATTTTCCCCGTGAACCTTAGTGTATAAGAATGAATCACAATTTTCTTCATCAAGGAAGCTTCTTCATCAGAAATGGCAACTTCTTTCTTTTTCTCTACTTTTCCCTCTTTTTTCTTGTAATCTTCTAATTCTTCGTTGGGAGTAATCAATGTATTTTTTCCTATCCACTTAAGTGACATATTTTTAATTTGTAAAATTATTTTCTCAAAATTATACAAGAAATACTTAATTTGTATTTTCTAATGGAAAATGAAAGGTCATAAGTGGAATAGGAACATGAAGATTCATGTGGTGGGAGATGAGAGGTCAATTCACATTGCTATAAATTGGGATAACTTCTCCATTCCAAAAGATCCTAAAAATTCTATCTTTTGATAGTTTCTATGTTGTAACAATTGTAGATTGCTGTTGTTGAGATTTGTATCATCAATGCACAAGAAATAAAGGCTATATTTCTGCCATTCCCCTTTGCCTATGTATTCCCCCATCCTCTCTCTTATATACACTTTGTAAGTGATAATTTTTTTTTTTATATTTGGCCAACCCACAACATTTAGATAAGATTAGATTAGTTTACATTCAATAATGGGAGCTGCACCATTCAATGTAGAGGGGCGTAACCCCATGAACGTTTGTGGAAACACCTAATTTTCCATATCGATAAATTTTCTCACCAATAGTTTTGGGTGAATCTATTGGGGAGAGATATTTCCTTATGGACCCAAAAAAGATCTCTGTAAAATAAAATAAAAGTATATATTAAAAGAAATCAGATTTCAAAGAAAAATCAAATTGTGAAGGTGACTCCATCAAGGAATGAATTTGTTTCACGTTCATTTCCCGTAACACAATGAAGAAGTTTCAAGAGTGGGATTTGGTACTAATGAGTGAGGGTGAAGAAGAAGAAGAGTATAGTTACCGAGAAATGCAAATTTTTGATGATCCATCATCCTGGACCAGTTCTTGTAAAGAGGAGAATTCGAGAACAACAAAAAGGTATCTTTCTTCAATAAAAAATATGCAAGTAGACAAGGGAATGAAGGCTAGTGACATGTCTCCAAAAATCAAGGAAATACTGTGTAGAATGAAGAAAATTATTGTCTATGAAGAACATATCATTAAATCCTAGTGGCTTCGGGTCAAGCGGACTACTATTAAAGGAAAGAAAATGAGACTTGTTGATGAGGAAGAAGGTAAGAACATAATGAAAAAGATTCAAAATAGGTACAAGATGTTGTATGAAGTCCACAAAGACAAATAATTTGTTGAAGGTGATACTTTTAATCCCACACAAATGAACGAGAATCTCAGACCCATGTCTTTTATCTCCCTCCCTTGGGATGATTTCCTTGCATATGGAAATGAAGAAATGAAAACTTTGAAAACTGAGTATGTGCAAAGAGTTATGAGCATTGCACAAGGAAATTATGATCCCCAAATATCTCTCGAAGTTCTAAACTATGTTGAAGCCATGCAAAAAAGATACGAACAACTTAAAGAACTTCATGGCAAGGAAGAAGAAGAGGAGTTTTTCCTATGGAGGAAGACCCTAATGATTTTCCACACTATGAGGTATTCATCCATCGAATATTATTGGAAAATTATGAGGAATGCCATATCCTTGAACCTTATCATAAGAGTCAAATCAACACTTTCGAGGATGACAAAGAAGACATGACAGTTGAACCTTCGTTCATCAACTCATTCTGGCTCAAGGCACAACTCGTTGAAGAAATAATGAATCTAAGTGAGGAAGATTATTTTTGTACAAAAAAATACCCAATGCTTTCTGAAGACTCCATCAATCATGAATAATTATGAGAATCTTGTCCTATATCCCAGATTCAAGATGATGAATTCAAGGTGATTACGGATAATTTTCCTTCCAATTTTGATTCTTCAAGTGATGATGAAATATTGAATGAGGAAATGGAGATAGTTAAAGAATCAAATTCTCTTGTCGATTCAATCATGGATGAACAAATGGAAGAGGACAATTTATTTTTCGAATCCAAGGAGAATGAACAATTTGAGCATAACCTCTTTGAGGATTTAACTCCACCATTCTCACCCAGGGAGCATAATGTTGATTGTCACAGTGAGTATGAAATATTTCATTTTCCATATGAGTAAGAAGATTCAATAATGAATGATCAAGATACAGATGAAAATTCTTCCCATATTGTTGCCCCAACATGGTTCTCTACTTCTCATCACAAGGACAATGAAATGGATCTCGATCTCAAAAGAGTGCCTTTCTCACATAACATGGATCTATTCTCCTTGTTGGAGAATGTTGAAAATTAGGTATGCCATGTCTTACAAGATGGATATCCTTGGATTAGAATAATTGTAAAACAAGAGGATGAGGCTTCTACAAATGATTTTTTACCATGTGTGGATCATATTTTCAGTCATCTCCTTCAAACTCAATACGATTACATT
The DNA here is from genome assembly GCA_019776745.2 of Taxus chinensis. Taxonomy (NCBI): domain Eukaryota; kingdom Viridiplantae; phylum Streptophyta; class Pinopsida; order Cupressales; family Taxaceae; genus Taxus; species Taxus chinensis. The sequence continues at coordinate 981,747,205 of CM034146.1, forward strand.
TCTAGTAAAGGTGAGAATGAGTATATGACCAACACAAAAGAGTTATTTGTGCAAGACATCTTGAAGGATTTGGAAGAAATTGAAGACCCTCAACTTAGTCTTGAGATCCTGACTCGGGCCATGGAAATGTAAGATAGCTATGATGCATGTTGTTTTTCTCTTTCCCATGCACTAATGTTGGATGATGATACAAACCAAATGGATGAGCTTTATGTCTTCTTCGTTATATGGATGGATGAGAGAAAATGTGAAGGTGATTCTTCATCTTTATTGTTTTGTGAAGAAGATCATCAATGAAAAAGAAACGATATTCTTGAATCTCCAATGAATGTTACCAATTTTGAAGATAACATCTCCACCATGGAGGATGATAGTAGGGAAAATGCGGAGCTGATTCGTATTGAAAATAGTGATTCAAAACAAGGTGAAAATCTACATGAGTCTTATGAGTGTCTTCAAGATCAAATTATTCTCACCAACATTAGATGTCCTACTAATTTAGAACAATAACTACAATATTCACTCAAGGGTGATGAATGCTTCTATGAAAAATCAAGGATTGCAATTTTGAGAAATATGCCAAGATTAATTTTGAGTGGATGGATATTGACAAAAATTGTTCTGAACAACAAAGTGAGAATGTGCATGAATCTTATGAAAGAATTCAAAATCAGCTTCCACTCACTATTTCCTGAGCCCCAATTTGTCTTGAACATGTCTCCATGTTGCAATGTTTTCTCAATGATGATGAAGGCTTCTGATTTAATGATGTAACCTCCATTTTTGAAATTAATTACTCACAGAAAAAAAGTGAGATGTTCAGAGAAGTTGTTGAATGGGAAGAAAATTAGTTTGTTCGAACTCCTTCCGAGTGCCTCACTGATCCAAGGGATGTCACATGTTACAATTCAAGGATGAAGTATGTTTCCATGACAAGGTCAATGTTTCCACTTTTGAGAGCATGGAAGAATGGTGTCTCATGATTGCATGACATCAAGTGGAAGCCATAAGATGCAAGATTTTCAAAAAGGTAACAAAGTGTTCATTAGATGCAAGAATGTTCTCAGGTCAATATGAGTATGAAGATGGAATTTTGGTATGTCTTCTTCTCCTCAAGCCATGAAAAGCCATCATAGGAGTATGGTACGACCAGATAGTGAATTTTGTGCTTCAAAGAATGGATTTTAGTTCGTTGTTCCATGACGGTATGTACTTTTCCCATGCTATTTCTAGGTATTTGTACATTCTTTCCCTACCTTTGTAAATATCCCTCTCCTATAATATAATTTCCCTTTCCATTGTGTGTTGATTTCCACTTTTGGTATGTTTCCCTTCCCTGTATTTATTCGTGTGTGTGTGTGTGTGTGTGTGTGTGTGTGTGTGTGTGTGTGTGTGTGTGTGTGTGTGTGTGTGTGTGTGTTTGGAATAAATTAATCTATAAGCCCAATGGATAAGGAATGGGTCCATGTGATGTATTGAGATTGTAGGGTTTCTGATTACTCTATCCTTGTTGAGCTTGATCCAAAACATGTCATTTTATCTTGTCAATCAAGTTAGAGCCATCCACGTCTCCCCTTTGAGTTTTTTGAGTGAAATCAATGAACTATTCAGGGTGAATTGGTTGAGGTGAGCATTAGAAGATGGATCTACCAAGTAAGAGTGATTAAATGTAGAGCATCCAAGTATCCAAGATATCAAAGATTCCTTGCAGTGAGAAATAATTATTCCATGACAAGCTTTTGAAAATGCTCCAATAACAAATATCATGTCAGCACTTGAAGAACTATTCCCATGGATTCTTGAATTACTCAAAAGTGGGCCAATAAAAATGCATCATGCTATTGTGCCAAGTCTTGAAGGAATCTCAGGAAATTTCAAGTCCAAGTGAAGAAAGAAGACCCAAACAACATCCCGCTTCTTTGGTGTCATATAAAGTAATTAGTATGTTGAATTTTTCAAGCTTAAGATTGAAAATCCTATTGAGGAAATGAATTTGTCAGATTATGAGTTGAACCACACCTCATTGGGTCAATATTTTCACAAGAGTGATTTACATCTATTATAGAATATAAAAAAATAATCATGCAATTGAAGGAACAAGTAAAAACTCTTAGTGCTTACATTCGACCCTTCTTGGGACCCGAATCAACATATTCTCTCCCAATTGAAAACATTTCTCCAATCAGTAGTATTGATCCTAAGGCAATCAAGAAAGAAAAAGGTTACATGATGCAAAGGACGGCGAGCGATAAATGGATTGATAAAATCATTGATCAAGGAAAGGCATTGTTTCCAGATATCATTTCTCTCATCAAATATGTTCTTGCAACATTGTATCAAGTGAACAAAGCAAAGGAGGAGTTTGAAAAAGAGGCGATTCATTTGGATGAGATGTTTCCATTGGTTTCCAAGATGAGTTTCTTTGAATCTCACATCCTCGTGAGTATGAATATGTTCACATCTGCTGTAGAGAACTTGTGTCAAGTTTGGATCCTTATCACGGAAAAGAAATATGTAATGTTCAAGAATGCCATATTTGAGTTGGATTCTTGCGGGCAACATGATTTCAATATCTTGAATGATGTCTACAATTGTGTTTAAAAAATTGAGTTTCCTCCTCTCACTGAGGACTTATCATGAGAACTACTCATCATTTCATTGCAGGAGCTGGTCAAGAAGGAAGCAAGTGACTCTCTTTCCTTCAATGAAGACAATTTAGAGTCCCTGACCAACATTAGAAGTTACATTATTGTAATTGTGATGGATATTGAAGTATGGATCAATCAATACAGTAAGCTCAATGATGTTCCTGGAACATAGATCATGGTGTTGGGATGTGTGTGCATTTTAGAGGCGGGTAAGTTAAAAACTATGATAACTCAATTCAACAAAGAATTCAAGGAACAAGAGCAGGAAGCATGAATCAACTACTTCTTCATCGAGGAATCTTATTCATCAGAAATGGAAACTTCTTCCTTTTTCTATACCTCTCCCTCTTTCTTCTCCCCCTCTTTTGATTCTTCGTTGGGTGTAATCATTATATTTTTTCATATCCACTTAAGTGACATATTTTTAATTTGTAGAACTATTTTCTCAAAATTATAAATAAATACTAAATTTGTCTTTTCTATAGTGGAAAATAAAAGGTCACAAGTGGAATAGGACATGAAGAGTCATTTAGGGGGAGATGAGAGTTCAATTCACATTTCTATAAATTTGGATGACTTTTCCATTCCAAAAGATCCTGAAAATGCTATATTTTGATAAATTTTATGTTGTAGCAATTGTGGATTGTTGTTGTTGAGATTTGTATCATCAATACACAAGAAATAAAAGCTAAATTTCTTCCATTCCCCTTTGCATATGTATTCCTCAATTCTCTCTATTATATGCACTTTGTAAGTATAGTGATCAAAAAGAGATTTGTATCTTTAATGAATAAGCCTTAGAGAATTGTGTGTCTGTGTGGTTTTTATTTGTCTCACTAATAGATTCATTGTTTCTTTCCTCTATATTAATTGTTGAACTACTCTAGTTATTGGGTGTAAACTCTGCAATTGGCCTGCTCACAACAATAACCTTTCTTTCCTAATTTACCTCATTCACCCCTCATCATTGTAATTTCCTCCCTTATACCCTCTACAAACACTTTGTCATAGGTTCAATGGAGTTTCCTTGTGTGATCCCTATCCTATTTGGTAAACTAGATAATTTATATATGATTAGATTAGTTTACATTCAAGAATAGGAGCTATACCATTCAAAGTAGAGGGGCGTAGCCATGTGAACATTGGTGGAAACACCTAATTTTCCATATCCCAACAAAGCAAAATGAAACAACTCACTTGATGGAGAAATCAGAACCACACTGGCTTCAAAGCCTATATTGCAATGGCTTCCATCAAACTCCATTGTTAATGGTTTGTCTTCATCTTCTTTTGAGATAAGAAGAACATCATCATCTCCTTCAGGATTCATAAAGTAGTTCCCATGTCCATTGTCTCGATAATGAATATCAGCTCTAGGATCTTCTGATTTTTGCAATGTATACTTCATTTTTCTCATTTGTAACAACTTTTTCATTTGGCCCTTGACTGGAATATTTTTTGAAGAATAGTCCATCTGAATTTATCCTCCTAAATTTCTATAGAATATTCTACTCAATAACATCCCATGCGAGGCTGGAAAGTATTCCACTAAGATAGTTAATAAGATTTTCTTTTCAGGGAAATCATATAAAGCAACATAAGCATCTTTAATTCTTCCCAAATGTGGGACCTCTTTAGTTTCCATAGAATAACACTGATCTTTATCCCATGTTAGGGTGATACCAATGGCATTACCTAATTTGATTAGCATCACATTATCAGAAGCACATAAGTGTATGCTACAATTGTTCAATTGGTAGCCTCAAATAAGAAGAGAAAGATAGAATGGTTCAATCTTATCTGTCTTGGATGCACTTAATACTAGCATGTTTTGAGATGAAGGGGAAGGAGGAGTTGGTAGTAACCCTTTAGAAGAGGGTGTGACATCATTGGGATTTGATTTGATACCTCTTATAAACCAAATTAGTTTATCAAACTATGTTGGATAGGTTTGCAAATATTTGGACTCGAAATTTTGGACCTTAGACCATTTGACATGGTCTATGATATCAAAAGAGGGGGAAGTGGATGTCTCTGAGGTGGTGGAAGATTTAGGGGTTGGAGAAGACACTAATTTGGAAAATAATCAAAAAATGGATAAACAAGGGTTTATGTAGACTTCTAGAATTGAAACCAAGCTTCTCTAAAGGACAATTATCCACCCCCAATCATGGATCAAATCCTACAAGCAGTCACTAGTTCAAAAATTATTTCTATGTTGGATGGATTCTCTGATTACAATCAAATCGAAGTTTCCTAAGAAGATCAATATAAGACTAATTTTACAACTCTATGGGGAACCTTCACCTAGAGTTGGTTACAATTTTTTCTCATCAATGTCGGGGCCACTTTTCAAATAGCAATGGACTTGGATTTTCAGGATTTGAAGAAAAAATGTATTGTCATTTATCTTGATGATCTTGCATTCTTATCTAAGAAGAGGAGAGAACATTTGATACACAACGAGAAAAAGGTGTCGGGAACTGATAGTGTAGGTTATTATTTATCTTTTTATTTGTTTATTAGGATAACCCTTGCACTTATGTAAGCTTACACTTGTTGGGTTAGCTTGCTTAGGTGTATTAGTTGTGTGAAGTTAGCTTATTAGTTGTGTTGAGTTAGCTTTTTAGTTATGTGGAGTTAGCTTTTTAGTTATGTGGAGTTAGCTTGCTAGTCTTGTGGAGTTAAATTAACTACCAGTATCAGTTAGTAGGAGTTTTTAACAACTGATTTAGGTAGTAGTTGAACTTCCCTTCTCTTATATGTATATCCTTCTTATTGAGAATGTGATCTAATGTAATGTAATTCTAATATATTTAGCATAATGGATTATGATGGATTTCCATATGTGATATTTTAGCTCTTCTGTTTTGTAAGTCTAATGTGGTGTGCTATTATCATACAAGATCTTTGCGGCTTGGAACAATATTTTTATCGTTCCTTTCATGGTATTAGAGCGGTAGATGATGTAGACATCCATCTAGGAGGATATTGATACATACAGATCCACTTGGAAATCCGTGTTAGGGGAATCTATCTTTTTGGGGAAGCAAAAAGTCTAGAAAAATGGTTTCTAGGTTTTTTTGGGTTTTTTATGTTCAGTACTGTATTTTTTGTTATGTTTGTGGAGCCTATTTTCATGTTAGAGTGTGGTACACCTTCTATGTGTTACACTCAAGTATTTTTACAGTGGTCCCTCTCGCCGGTGAGCGGGTCAGGGGGGTTCGGGGGTGAAGCCCCTGAAGCAAATTTTCATGGGTGGTTTATTAACCCATGGGTAATGGGTAACCGTTATGGGCTGTTTTTGGGCCCATGTTTTTTTCGGTACCCATTGTTTTGTAAAACCACCTCTTCGGTTACCCATAGGTTTATGGGACAGTTTTGTTTTTCCCCATTGTTTTGATACCCACGGTTTTGTAAAATTGCTTAAGTAGTTGTCTATTTATATGGTCTTATGCATATGATAGATGTACAAGTAAATGTATTGCAGATGTGTTTTGAATTCGGGTGTGAATTCTATAGAGTTTGTTGAGCATAACTCCAAACAGATCTGGGTATTGTATTGAGAGAATGGAGGCTTGTAATAAAATCTGAGCAAGTGATTCTTGGTGGACGTAGCTCAAATTGGGTGAACCACGTTAAATACTGTCTCTTTGTGTTGTGTTATTTTATTCTACAATTTTATTTGAGATCTGTAATAATTTATACATATTAGTTTCTACTGTTGCGATTTTGTGAGGGATTATTCCACATATTTTATCCCTTATTTCCTAACAATTGGTATCGGAGCCTGGTTTAGTTTGCTGAAGTGTTGAATCACAGGGAAAGTTTTTTAGCCTGAGTGGGAGCTATGACAGATGATGGAAGATCTAGGGTTGATAAATTCAATGGGTAGAATTTCAGTCTTTGGAAGATGCAGATGGAAGATTACCTTTATCAAAAGGATCTTTATACTCCGTTGTTTGAGAAGGTGAACAAACCCTCGAGTATGACAGATGCGGAATGGAATTTGTTGGATAGGAAGGCACTTGGGACAATCCGACTGTGTCTTGCATCTTTGGTATTATTTAATGTTTCAAAGGAAAAGACTACAAAAGATCTAATGGATGCATTAGGGAAGTTGTATGAAAAACCCTCTGCCTCTAACAAGATATTTGTAATGAAAAAGTTTTTTAATATGAAGATGTCTGAGAATAGCTCAGTAGCAGATCATTTAAATGATTTCAATACGGTTGTGAATATGCTAGCTTCAGTTACAATAGAATTTGATGAAGAAGTTAGGGCTTTATTAATTATGTGCTCTTTACTTGAGAGTTGGAATAGCCTAGTAATGGCGGTAAGTAACTCAGTTCCAGCTAACTCGAAGTTGAAGTTTAAGGATGTTGTAGGGGTGATTCTAAGCGAGGAAATGCGAAGAAAAAGCTCTGGGGAATCTTCTAATTCAGGGAATGCTTTGACAATGGAAACTAGAGGGAGACAGAAGAATAGAGGAAACCGTGGAAAATCAAAAGATTGGGTAAGGTCAAAATCCAAGAACAAGATTGTATGATGGAATTGTGGAAAGCCTAGGCATGCAAAGAAGGACTATTGGGAGCTTCAGGATAAGAAGAAACAACAGGAAGAAAACAAGGAGGCAAATGTGGCAACGGGTAATGTATGTCAGGATGCTTTGATTCTTTCTTTGCACAATATTACTGAATCTTGGGTTTTATATTCAGGGGCTTTTTTCCATGCTTCTCCACATAGGCATTATTTTGTTGATTATGTTCAAGGAGATTTTGGGCATGTTTTTCTTGGTGATGATGAGCCTTGCAACATAGTTGGAAAAGGTTCTGTTTAGGTTAAGATGCAGAATGAGAATACTTGGCTATTAAAGGATGTCAGACATGTGCCTACATTAAGATGAAATTTGATATCAGCAGGGAAATTGGGAAGTGATGGTTGTACTGTGATATTTATAGCTAACTCTTGGAAGGTTACCAAGGGTGCTCTTGTGGTGGCAAGAGGTAAGAAGGTTGGAACCTTGTATTTAACCACTGATAGTACTAATGATTGTAATCTTGTGGCTTCAGATGCAGATACAACATTATGGCACTATAGGCTCGGTCATATGAGCCATAAGGGCATGGACATCATAAAGAAGAATTTTCCTGGATATACAGAAATGGGTTTGGATTTCTATGAGAACTGCATATATGGGAAACAAAAGCGAGTAAGGTTTCTCAAGGTTAGACCTACGAAGAAAGAGACTAAGTTAGAGCTAGTACATTCTGATGTGTGGGGGCCAGCTCAGGTACCATCTCTTGGGGGTTCAAGTTATTATGTTACTTTTATTGATGATGCAACAAGGAAAGTTTGGGTTTATTGTATTAGAAACAAATCTAATGTATTTTACACTTTTGTTAAATGGAAAGCCTTAGTAGAGAATGAAACATGTCTTAAGCTAAAATGTCTCAGGTTAGATAATGGAGTGGAGTATTGCAGCCATGAATTTAATGACTACTGTTCTAAGAATGGAATCTGCAGGAAAAATACAGTTCCACGAACTCCGCAACAGAATGAGGTATCGGAGAAGGATGAACAGAACAATAATGGAACGTGCTAGGAGCACGAGGTTACACGTAGGATTGCCTCTTTCTTTTTGGGCAGAAGCGATGAGCACAACTATGTACTTGATAAACAGAGGAACCTCAAGTGCCTTGGATGGAGGCATACCTGAGGAGGCTTGGTATGGTAAGAAAGTTGATTATTCATTTCTTAGAGTCTTTGGATGTGAGGTGTTTGTTCATATAGACAAGGATGATAGGACCAAGCTAGAGGCTAAATCAAAAAAATGTACTTTCATTGGTTATGGTGGTGATGACTTTGGATTTAAATGTTGGAGTATTAAGGACAAGAAAATCATTCGGTCTAGGGATGTGGTATTTAATGAGAAAGTCATGTATAAGCAACAGTTGCAGGAAAATAGGAAAGAATCCAAGAAAGAATATGCAGTGGTAGATGATCTTCCAGATGGGACAGTGACCCATGAATCAGTTCATGAACTGACTCAACAGGAACCCCAAACTCCTATAGTGAGGAGGTCTTCTAGGGTAAGAAAAGAACCTGAATGTTTTTCTCCTTCTCTTTATTATTTATTACTCACTGATAGTGGAGAGCCAGAGAGCTTTGATGAAGCAATGCAGGTAGATGCTAGTAAGAAGTGGGAGCAAGCCATGGATGAGGAGCATAAGTCTCTCATGGAGAACCAAACTTGGGATTTGGTGAAGCTACCGGAAGGCAAAAGAGCATTGCAGAACAAGTGGGTGTACAAAGTTAAAGACGAAGAAGGAGGAAAGAAAAGATATAAGGCCCGGTTGGTGGTCAAGGGGTTTGTACAGAAATAAGGTATAGATTTTGATGAGATATTTTCTCCTGTAGTAAAAATGACTTCTATTAGAACTTCTCTTGGAATAGTGGCAGCAGAAGACTTGCACTTAGAACAGTTAGATGTAAAGACTACATTTCTCCATGGTGATTTGGATGAGGAACTATATATGCAGTAACCAGAGGGCTATGAGGTCAAAGGTAAAGGGGAGATGGTGTGTAAATTGAAGAAGAACTTGTATGGCTTGAAACAAGCTCCACGTCAATGGTATGAGAAGTTTGATAGCTTCATGATGGAGTAAGGTTATATTTGATGTCATTCTGACCATTGCGTGTATATAAAGAAATTTGAGGATGGAAGTTATATTATCTTGTGTTTGTATGTTGATGACATGTTGGTTGCAAGTAAAACATGCAGGAAATAAAAGTACTCAAGAAACAGCTAAGTGAATCCTTTGATATGAAGGATTTGGGGGCAGCCAGAAAAATCCTTGGTATGAGGATAACTCGGGATAGGAAGGAATGGAAGTTGACTTTATCTCAGGAAGAGTACATTAAGAAGGTATTGGATAGGTTTAACATGCAAGATGCTAAACTAGTTGGGACTCCTTTAGCAGGCCATTTCAAGTTATCAAAGGAGCAGTGTCCCATGATAGAGCAGGAAAGAAACCATATCTCCAAGGTACCTTACTCATAAGCAGTTGGTAGTTTGATGTATGCTATGGTGTGCACTAGGCTTGATATTGCCCATGCAGTGGGAGCTATGAGTAGATTTATGAGTGATCCAGGTAAAGAGAATTGGCAAGCAGTAAAGTGGATCCTTCGGTATTTGAGAGGGACCATGGGGGCAGTTTTGTGCTAGAGTGGATCAGACACCACTTTACGTGGTTATGTAGATTCAGACATGATTGGAGATGTAGACAGCAGGAGGAGCACGACAGGTTATATTTACACTGTAGGTGGGACAACAGGAGGAGCACGACAGGTTATATTTACACTGTATGTTCTTATTTGGTGAGGATTTAGAAATTTTAGAAATTTGTGCTTGGGAAAAAATATTTACCGGGGAAGTAGAGTTCTAGAAAAACATTTTCTAGGTTTTTATGGGTTTTTTGCGTTTGGTAATGGGTTTTTTTCTTCCACTTTGTAGAGTTCCTATATGGAGAGGATTTGAAGATTTATGGATCCATTTAGAAATCTGTAGAACCAAAACATCCGAAAAAAAATCAGAAAAAACACTTTCTGATTTTTTCTGGATTTTTTGCATTCGGTAATGAATTTTTTATTTCAGCTTTATAGAGTTCCTGTGTGCTGAGGATTTGAGAATCTTGTAGATCTATGCTACTTTAGGGGATCGTAGAAATATGTGCCGGAGAGTCAAAAAATCTAGAAAAACCATTTCTAGGTTTTTCTAGGTTTTTCACGTTCGCTACTGGGTTTTTTTTATTTTCTTCCATTTTGTAGATATAAATTGAAAAGATTTTCCAGAAAATAAATCGAAGACTATAGTGAATTTTATTATTTTTAAAATAAATATCAAAGCCCAAATTTGAAAAATTTGTATCTTTTAATTGGTAACTTAGATTTCAGTGCCCTTTTTTTTCAAAAGTGTTTTTTTTTCATACTAGTTCCACTGGAAATGTTTATTTTGAAAAAATAAACAAAAAATTTAAAATGACATGTTTGTAACACACACTCAATTATAAAGTGCCAACATTTAAATCTCTCTTAATTTTTGAGAGATTTTATATCTGTATTTTTGACAGTTTTTGGCTTGTTGACAGTCTCTCTTTTAGGGGATCTATTTTTGTGAAGCCTAGTGTTAGTTTGTTAGTGTTCGAGTAGTTGTTTTGAGAATTCATATAGATTTGTAGCATTACTCTACCTATTCAGCAGTATGGGAGGGTGTGGTGTTGATGTTTCTTCTTCGGGTTTTGTGTCCTTGTCTTGTTACATGTTGATATTGCTTCTTCGAGTTTCATGTTTTTGTGAAGCTCGTGAGAGGGAGTTAGATAAACAACGTGAAGTTACAGGAGTGATGGAATTATGGAGGTAGATGTTGCAGTAAGGAATTAAGGTTCACACGGAGGACGTGGAACCTGAGCAATTTGTGCTACCCCATCTTGGAAAGTGTGGAAGAGAAACCCCCTCGGCTTCTCAAGAAGGCTCTTCATATGAAGATAGGAGAGGAGTCATTGGTGCACATTTGAATCCACCTGGTGACTAACTCCTGGCGCTTAGCTTTCAAAATCAAGAGATAAGTATTACTAACCCAGTTTGTATTGGTGGAAGTAATCGATGAACACCTAGGAGGTATAAATTTTTCGTTTGACATATCTATGGTTGCTCAATCATTCCTTATGTTTGGAGGTGTATTGTTTGGAACAAAATTTGGGCAAAGGAAAGGTACACAAAGTTTTGTTATCGCATTTGGAAGTGATATGGGACACATATCTGGTAGGGGTGGAATATCACAGACTATTAGTACGCAATTTAGCATGACATTAGGGACACAAGGCGCGACCACTTCAGGACCCTTACCAGCTATAGGAGGTGAAATAGGAACTAGTAGACCTAGAAGATATTAAGGATTTGGTGGGTCAGGAGGAATAGGCATTGGTGGATCTATTGGATCTAGTGGTAGAGGCAACACCAGAGGGAATCAAGGTTCTGGATTAGGAAGATAAGGGCCTCAACCACCTCAACAAGTATTTTTTGAAATGTCTTTGCATCTACCAGATTAAAAAGGTGTTGAGGATGCTATAGAGAATGTACACAAATGTGAGCTGCTACAGCACACAAAGGGGATCACTACCCCGGAATGGAAGGCAAGTTAGTTTACAATAACGTTGCAACGGTGCGCACATAGTTGGTACCAGAAGTATAACCCCCACCAGAAAATAGTAAATTACACTCTATTGTGTAATGCCTTCTTAACTGAGTTCCATATTCTTGAATTTAAACAGAAGAGAATTAGCACACTGAAGGAGATTTAATAAGGTATGATAGAGAGTGTGCGGGAGTATGATGTGTGTTTTAAGACTCCCTTGTTAAAATTGTCTTCTGATATTCATCTTTCTTAGCATGCTCAATGGTTCATTAGAGGACTAATAACACCTTTCAGGAGAGCACTGTCACACAAGACTTTCACAGACCCACATAAGGCCTTAGAGCATTGAGGTTGAGGGACGCGTGGATATTAGTGTTAGTCCTTTTCTTAAAGCTCATATTGTTGCAATGGAAAAGTAGCTAGAGAAGCTATTTGTGAACTTGGCCCATGAGACTTTCAGTGGTCTATGGTGTACAAATTTTGAGGTAGAGGGGCATACGAAGGATATTTGTCCTCAGAGATCAGTATGCACCATGACGGTAGACTGAAATTTTCCATGGAGATCATGATGTAAGTAGGCATCCACTTCTACAGCACGTGATCTATAAGAATGTGTCTTGTTATTGCAAGATTTACACCTCTACTACTCATGAAACCAATGATTGTAGATTGATTAACCAGATACATGATTCCATTGATACTGGTGTGTGCTAGACCAACATTGCAAACCATTCAAAGGACGATGGTCATCATGATGAAGGGCGTGTGGATGGAGGATCATGAGGAAGAAGCTTCTGTGGAGGATTTCAAGGTGGAGGAAACCGTGGGGGCGGAATAAGTGAGTTCTCGCATGGAACTTTTTACCTGTGGGTTTATAGAGCACTATAAGCGTGAATGCCTTGATCTGTTACACTGATCTTGGAGTGAAAATAAGCACAAGTATGAGGATTTCCCAGAGTTATTTGAACACATGAGCCAACAACAGTGGAAGGATAAAATGCGTAGGGATAGTAAGCGTGAATAAGGTCGACTCATAGTGGATGCCAAGGGTGGCACGTGATTCAGAGTTAGAACCCATCCTAGTAATGACACGAGTTGATGCTATGCACACAAAAGAAACACCCGAGAAAAGTCCACTGGTTACTAGAGAAGAGGTGGTGCACGGAAAGTATATGGACTGTACTCATCAAAAAGAGGTTTATTAGGATACCATGGATGTAATTCAAAGCCTATAAAGAGAGATGCAGTGCGTAAAGGAGTAGTCATGGCAGTTAGAGCAAAGGAAGAGCACCGAGGCTCCATAGAAGGATCTAGATTAAGTTAGGGAAGTATGAAAAATGTTGAGGCAAGAGAACATCATCCCTTTTCTAGGGGAATGGGTACGGGAAAAAGTATCACGTGCCGGAGGAGAGTGTGAGTGACAGGTCTTACATGCTAACCTTCCCCCTCACACTATTGATTATGATAAGGGGATTACCTTGAATGCAGTAGTCGATGGATAGCTCCTAAGCAATGTTCTGATAGATATGGAAGTGGAGGTTAATTTTCTCACTTTATATGCATGAAATCAAATGGGAAGGCACCCATTACAGCCATCCTCAAATGTGTTGTATATGGCTAATAAGACAAGGGTGATACCCATTGGTGTCTTGAAGGACGTTGGTATCATTATCCAAGGGGTGAATTTAAGTAGAGACTTCAAAGTCTTGGTGCTAGCTAAGGAAGATAACTTTCCAGTGTTACTTGTACGCCCTTGGTGTTATAAGAACAATGCTAACCTACAATTCAATAAGGGATACATAAGTTTTGAGAACAAGGAAGAACGGGTGATTATCCCTTTAACTGATGGGAAATCAGCACCCTATACTGAGCCCTTGGGAGAATAATTCCTCGATAGAATCTATGTGTGAACTATTAGGTACCCTAAGGTGATTAATCCTACGAAAGGAGTTATTCAGTTTGAAGACGCTCAATCTATAAGTGATACCACTAGTGTAGCATGTGACAATTGGGTGCATGGGACTTATGAGTTAATTGGACAGAAATTAAGAGGCTCCGTTACAAGAGTGATAAGGGCGTGCCAACTTAGGTGCCTGAGAGGGAAGTAGTTAACAAGATACACTAGGGACGAAAACCCTGATGCTTTCCTACGAGCCATGGAATCTCAATGGAGATGTGAGATAAAAATAAGGAGCATGATTGTCTACACTTTGTGTGGAACCGCAAAAGATTGGTGGATGACACATTAGGAAAATATTCTAGGGTGGTGCAGGTGAGGATTGCATTCTCTATTAGATTCTTAAGGAGTAACGTGCCAACTAAAATTTATGTCTATGATGGAAAAAGATCCACCTTAGATCATGTCTGGAAATGCAAGAGGATTTGGATGGGAGGTATAAAGAATTTACCTCCTTCCCTCTAGGTGCAAAGGTTATATTCCACAATGCAAGGTCACACGTGTGCATGGTAAATTCATTCAAAATTATGCCGTCAGACGGGGAACTGATGGGAGTTAACAAATGACTTGATTCAAACCTTTGAATATTAAAGTGTTGAGCCATTGGTGAATAAGGCATTGTAGGTTGTTAAGTACCTAAATATGGGAGATAGTGACATGGCTGAGGATAGGATTTTTGAAATATTTGGAGAACTTGATTTGGAGGTGCATTTTGATGTGAAGGAACTGGAGGAACTACAACTTGAGCGTATATGCATGGAAAAAGAGAAGGGAAAGTTGGTCTATGTGATAGATGATGAGGAAGTGGAGAACTTGGATGTTAACCATACTATGGGTACACGTGACATATCCGATAGTGCTGATGAGAAAGTGCACACCTACCATGAACCTCTCAAAATAAATAAGGTTAACACTAGCTCAGAAATGGAACCTAAGGAGGTTACTATTGGGGACTATTGGTCAGAAAATGAGGTTTCAAATATCATTGATCTGTTGCACAAGTTTCAGGATTTATTTCCACGCGGGGTACCATGAGCTTAAGGGATTTCACCACTATTTAGGATAGATACAAATCAAACTAAAGGAGGGATCGCACTCGATGCAGAAGAGACCTTACCAAATGAATCCAAATCTACGCATCTGGGTCAAAGAGTAGATAGACAAAATGATCACATCAGGCATCATTGAAGCTATTGAGGAATCAGAATGGATAAGCCCAATGGTCATAAACATTAAAAAGGATAAGAGGATAATTATTTGTGTTGATTACAGGGATTTGAGTGCAGTATATCTCATTGATCCCTTTCCAACCCCTTTCACTAAGGAAATCCTAGAAGGAGTAGTTGGGCATGAGATCTATTCATTCACAGATGGCTTCTCAGGATATCATCGAGTTAGAATTGCAAAGGAGGACTAAGAAAAGACAAAATTCACCACTGAATGGGGAATATTTGCCTACACAGTCATGTGTTTTGGACTGAAGAGCGTGCTTGTTGTGTTTTTACACATAGTGGTCTAGGCATTTCTGAATTTTATCCATAACTTCCTTTAGGTCTACCTTAATGACTAGATAGTGTATGAACTAGTGAAAGACCATTGTGACAATTTGCAATTAATTGTCAAGAGATGCCGACAGTTATACATATCCCTTAACATCAAGAAATGTCTCTTCGCTACTCCATTTCAAACCCTGTTAGGCCATATTATATGTAGGGAAGAATTGTTGGTAGATCCTGCCAAAGTTGTCGTTATTGTTGGATTGGGGGAGCCTACCAGCCAGAACACAATACATGGATTCCTTGGGCATACAGGGTATTACCAAAATTTTATAAGGGGGTATGCCAAAATCACCATGCCACTTGGAGGATTATTGAAGTGCGGATGTGCATTCCATTGGGGAGAGGTGCATCAAATGGCATTTTACACATTGAAGAATAAGCTTATCATTGTGCCCATATTACGCTTTCCTTCTTCGGATAAGCCATTCCATGTACATGTTGATACTTCAAGGATGGCAATTTTGGCAATCTTAGCACAACCTATAGAAGGAATTGTTGACCACCCCATGTGTTTTGTTAGTAAGAAGTTGACACCAGCACTGCAGAACTATACTATTACTGAGTGTGAAGCATTGTCAATGATCTACGTATTACAAAAATTCAAGCAGTGTCTACTAGAAACACCCTTTATATTCTACACGAACCACATGGCACTGAAGTACCTGGTAAACATACCTGTTTTACAAGGGCACATATGCTTGTGGGTCTTATTGTTTCAAGAATTTGAGTTTACGGTTGTTGTAAAACTAGGTAAGAGTAATTTGGGACCTGACCATTTATTGAGGATTGACTCAGAGGAGGACGTGCAAAGCATTGAGGATACAATGTCAGATGCGTAACTGTTTAGATTACGGCATGTGCCCTCTGACTTGGCAGATATTGTTGTGTTTCTAAAAATGGGTGTGGCGCCAAAGGGAATGCAGAATTTGGAAAAGAAGTAGTTAGACATACGCGTCACAACCTACATGTTAAGTAATTGAGACTTATATAAACTAGGTCATGATGAGGTTTTGCACCGGTGTGTGTTAAACTATGAGCATGTTGGAATCATGGAGGAAGCACATGGTGAGATTAAAGGAGGACACTATGCAAGGAATGCCATCACGTGGAAGATTCTACTGGTAGGGCTTTGGTGGGAAAGCATCTACCAGGATTGTATTGAGTTTTTCAAGGCCTGTGACCATTGTCAGTGCCTTGGTAAACCATGAAGAAAATATTAGATGCCATTGAGACTGATAGCTAGCAAAAAATCATTTGAGAAGTGGGTGATTGATTTTGTAGGACTGATTTCACCTTCTGCATGAAGGACTAGGTCATGCTATATCATTACTTATACTGATTACTTAACAAGGTGGGTGGAGGTAGCACCTACAAAGGACTGCATCGTGACCACAACAGAAAGATTCCTATGGAAAACATAATCAACAGATATGGGTTTCCTATAAGCTTCACTTGTGACAAAGGCACACACTTTTTGAATGAGACAGTTAGGATTTTGTTAGCAGAGTTCATGATGGCCCATCACAAGACCACCCCTTATCACCCCCAAGCTAATGGAACCGTTGATGCATTTAACAAGATACTAAGTCACACGTTAACCAAAATTTATGATGTGGGAAGATAGGATTGGGTTGACAAAGTCTCAGCCGTATTATGGGCATATAGGAGAACCTACAAGAGATTAAACAAGGCCACACCATTTCAATTGGTGTTTTTCATGGAATTTGTTTTACCAATAGAGTTTATGCTACCGTTTCTACATATTGCACACGCAGGAGGATTAGCTGACAAGAAATCACTACAAGAGCGCATGGAAAACTTAATGTGGTTGGAAGAAATAAGGTCACTTGCTAGGTGGAGTCAGAATATTGAGAAATCTTGACAAAAATCATGGCATGATCGTCATAGCAAAAACAAAAAATTCGAGGTTGGGAAGATGGTCTTACTTCATGACTCTAAATTTATGCGTCATCCTAGGAAACTGAAAGTCCACTGGTTAGGACCATACATCATCTTG
Source organism: Taxus chinensis (assembly GCA_019776745.2). Taxonomy (NCBI): domain Eukaryota; kingdom Viridiplantae; phylum Streptophyta; class Pinopsida; order Cupressales; family Taxaceae; genus Taxus; species Taxus chinensis. Next base: position 981,764,582 of record CM034146.1, read on the forward strand.
TATATCCTCGATTTATGCTCGTGCCAATTACAAACACTAGATGGGACAAGGTTGTCAGGTTACATCAATGGGATTAGGATGAAGCCCTACTATAAATAAGGATTATGTGTAGTAAAAAATAAGGTGGTTTTGCCAATTAGATTAGATTTCCTTCTAGTCCTTTTTCTTTCAGTTGTTTCCTTTTTCATCATTTTCAGTTGGGTTTTGCGCGTTGGTGCATTGATAGCTTATTGCATTATAAGAGGTTCCATGTGCAAGGGATAGTGCATACATTTTGTTTGTGGGGTGAAGTAGCATATATATTGAACACGGTTGATAACAACTTCAATAGTGGAATGTTGGAAAAATTAACGCGAAGATAGAAGAATGGGAAACGTAATGGATAAGGTACATAAATTCATGTGGTTATAGAGGTGGGTTGAAATAATATAAAGACCACAAGAAGGGAAGGATCACACGGTATGACATAAGGTAGGAATCACCTTGGGGAACTACTTAGTAGATGGCACAAAGGTTATGAACTTTAACACAAAAATGCGCGCGAAGGAGGTCTGTGGCAGTTTAGTTGTATTGGAGTGCCTAAAGGTTATAACTGCAAAACACGAGGGGAAGTCACAGAAGTTAACTTAATTGAAATAAAGTGTTTTATTACAAAGCGATATTATGAAACATGATCTGAGGAAATCTAAGGTATCGATAAAGTATAAATAAGAGATAAGAATAGTCATTTTAAATGCTTTTCCTGAGATAATTTATTTTGTGCTCCCGAGCTCGAAGTACGACGAAGGTTTTTCGAAGAAGAGCGACGCGAAGTACTATCACGAACCAGTGAACTAGTGAAAATTTGTAGTAAACTCTTGTGACATAGTACAGAGGGAAGAAGACAATAGAGAAGCAAGGAGGTGGCGTGAAAGAGAAGCGAAGAAGTTTTTGAGTTAGGGAAGTCAAAAGAAAGGGACATAACACCTAGGCCACGAATGAAAAATGAAAGAAAGATGGCACTAAAGAAGTCTCGAACAAAGAAACTAGTGGTGGAAAAGGAGGATCACATGGAGATCTACCTAGATATACAGTACCCTCTTGGAGTTATTAAGGCCAAAAAGTAGAGCTCGAAGCTATATAAATGTAATATGAGTGAATACAACCCTAGAGTATCCGACAATGAAAATTTGATGCGAGAAGACCTACTGTCAGACAATCTAATGATGGACGAGTTCGGAAACCCTAAGGTTGACGACTTAATGTAGAAAGCGCTGCAAAAGACTAGATTTTTACAGTTATGGGAGCTTCCCTTATTTTCCAAACCCGCCCCACTTTTCAGGTGGTTAATGTCATGGGTGCATGAATATCTCTTCTACTTCATGGGAAGAATAATGAGGATCACATTCCATTTCAAATGGTTATGGGCCTGCGAAACACTAGAGAGGATATGTCACTTAATTTATGTGCCACTGCCAAGATTAAGGAGATGGCAAAAAAGATGAACTACGAGAAGGCGGGTAGGGCACATGTAATTACAAATCTCCTAGACCCATCATTGAGAGTCACCTCCCAGATTATTAGCTACAAATTGGGTGCATCAGAAAAGTGGACGGACATTAACCAGAGGTTGTTGTACGTGGCCTACAAGGTATCCAAGAGGGCACACTACAATTTTTCCCAATTCATTATGAATGGCATTATCAAAGAGGTAGATGTACAGAATGAGGTAGGAGCAAAGATCACTTGGGCCTCCATCCTATTATTGATCATGTTATTGGAAACTGGTGTCACAGATGGATTAGATGAGAAAATTTGGGTCCAACCACCCGCGCACACGTCCCCTGCACTCCAATTCAAAAAATTCACCTGCGATGGGACCATTTCAAGCGCTTACAAGGCTCAGATGAATAAATGGTTTGAACAAATATTTTTCAAAATGAGTGATGCATTCCCCACGAGTTACCACAAGTTTTTGGAGACAAGGTAAAACTTTTCGTTACCTAACATTTCTGTCTATTAAAGTTTATGATGGCCAAGGGAGAAATGTTACAAATATATTGTGTAACATTATTAATAAATTGTAATATTATTAATAATGAGTTAATACAACTCATTAATAATATATTTAATAGTTGTGTGTGATTGAAGATGTTGAATAAACAACTCACGTAGCTATTTTAGAGTGTGAGTGATCTGAGGGATAAGCTTGAGAGATTTATGGAGAGAGAGATATAAGGAAGACTGAGTGATAATACTTGACTCCTAGATTATAGGATCAAGCATTTGTATAAGAAGCTATCTCTAGATGAATACAACATCCTGAATGATTTCTAAATTGAATATAATTATATTCAGTGTTTTTTATATAATTGTGCAGTGTTTAACAGGAAATGGGGCCATGGTGCAAAATCCCCTTCACATTCATAGCAAAATATATGAAGTGCGCCATCAACCGGATCAAGGTCGCACAAAAGTTGATTTTTGATGCAAAAAATATGGATGTTTATGTCCACATGTTGCGCGCTAGATACAAGTATGACACTTGACCTGCCTATGTTGAAGTTTTGGAACCAGATTTTCTAGAGTTACACCCACAAGTCAACGTTACCATCAAGGGGTATGTCCATTGGGTGTTCATGTAGTTGTGTCCCAAAACACAAGGAGGGATTGAGGTGGAGGTTACAGACTCTCCCTTTCCAAAGCCATGGGAGACATCAATCCCACCCATGAAGGTAGTGTGGGAGGAAGAGGAAGAGTAAGAAGAACAAGATGAAGAAAGGTTGGATACCTCTAGAAAAAGGAAGTACTACATGTGACAGAATGATAGCAAGGGCACCAAAAGAAAAGGAAGAGCTTGAATAAAAGAGACAAAAGATGTATGACACATCAAGCCCCACAACAGACTCATAGGAAGGAGAGGAAAAATACCCCACAACTTTCAAAACGGATTTGGAAGAAAAACTAGAGGGTCAAGAGGATGAGGTGGAAACCACAGATGCAGGTGAGGTGTTGGGTGAAGGAGAAGAAAAATATGTAGGGGATGAGAAGAGTCTAGCGCATGGGGCCGCTAAACCGTAAAACTTCAACCCAAAGGGAGATAAGGGGGACTCCTATAGTATAAAAGAGGATAAGGGATTAACCCCTAGGGAGAAGAAGTAAAGAACCAAGTGCAAAGCTACAAGGAAGAAGTGGATTCCCGTGTCCCCACACATGGACTTCATGGATGACCCCATAAAGGTCTTGCATGCAAGATTCCAGGCCACCCTCCCACCAAAAATGTTGCATGGTGAGGATTTGATGCATTAAGACGGGGGTATGCCCAGGACCAAGAAGGTGCTCAGCTAGAGAATGCACTGCCATGCCAAGGAACCTGATTTTGAGGTCAATTATCATGCAATAGAGACCGTTCACTTGAAGAAGAAGGGAGGAGATACATAAAAATTGGTGGATCTTAACCACTTAATAGATGAGTAGGCATGCAATGCATTACAAAATATGTCTTCAGAGGTAATCTGACACAGTCTAGATACAAGGGCCACTGTTCGGACCTTGATCACAAAAAGGAAGAGCAAGGAGAAGGAAATAGATAGGTTGCACCAAGGGTTAAGGGGAGAGCAAGCACATACAAAGGAGGTGTATGACCGAGTTGGCACGCTCGTGAAATTTTTTTTGGGACATTGTTCGGCGTTGGTGATCTATGCCAGGACCGATTGTGGGGATGAGATGGAGTACCTTGAGGACATCATGGTGATGTTACTCGTTAACATCAAGGATGGTGTGGGCCCCATAGCTACAGAGGTTGCAAAGGATAATGAAGAAAACAAGATTGCAATTGAAGCTCGGATTATGTAGTTGGAAGATTTTCTCTCTCAACTCAAGGAGGTGAATATACTGGTGGATAGGGGCTTCAATAGTTGTAGAAAATGTGAGCCAATTATCAACGTGCAGGTGACAGAGGAAGAGGTATCCCTTAAGGTGTTATAGGAGACCATCCCCACCAATAAGGCAGAACGTACATAGTTGGTCATTAACACCATGACCTAGAAGGATAAAATCAAGACAAAGCACAAAAAGATGGATTTAAGAATCAACGAGCTTCGAGACTCCATCACTGAATGGATGGATGAGTTGGAGGGTGTCTGTGTGGAGTTGGGGATGACTATCAACATGGTGAAGGGGAGGGTGGAAGAGATCACCCCAGACCAGGTGCAGAGTGTCCTAGATGAAGTGTCAGGAAAGCCCTTATTGAAGTCTAAGGCCTGGGGAAAAATTGAAGGATGAGATAGATACGGATTTCCCCAAACTCCTCTAATTGGCCGTATAGCATGCCCCCATTCCTCAATTATTTATTCATATTCTCTCCCAACCTCTATTCTTTATTCTCTTCAGTAGTATTCTAGTTGACAAAATTTTTATTTGGGAAGCACAGAGGTTTGCCGAGATGGCAACCAGTTTAGTGTGGGGTGATGTTGGACCCCTAAAAGTAACTAAGTACCGAAGGTGTAAAGCATTGTGGCGCATAGAAGTAGGGCACGAAGGCACGCGTAGAAGTAATACTTGGAGAGGCAAAAAGTCTCACACTAGGGAAGAATGGATTTGGGACTTAGTAAGTTTTGGGTAACAAGAAAATACACGCATAGGGAGTGAATGGAAAAGCGACTAGATACATATGTGGATAAGCCATGGAGACTTGTGACTCAAGGAAAGGATATTCCAAGGAATCAATACAATTATCATGAAAGGATAAGGAATCAATGTTGTTAAGGATTAGTTGGCACATGATTTCTTAAGATACTCAATTGAGGGAAATGCATAGCGACACCTTGTATATTCCTAGTTAGTGGTAGAGCAATGATGAAAGGATTCCATTAGGATTTCGCAGGTAATGATGAGCGGTTAAGATGGAAGGAGGAGGATTATGTTATGAGTATCATAGTTTTTTAAGAGCAAGGGATAGATAAGCAAGGATAGATAGGGAGTAGGAGAGAGGGAGAAGAATGTGTAATGGAGAGCTCTATGATGTAGAGTAAGCTCTGCTAGTGTGAACAATTCAAGACAATGGAACTCTCTTGATGTAATCTTGGCTACCATATTTTGGCATATAAATATAATGAAGGGATTCTAAAACACTCACGTGATGGATCTTGATATGTGTTTTTCCCTTATGTTCATGTGTGTGTTACTGGTTTTCCTGATGATATTCATGGGTTGATGCTACTTACATTTAGTTGATCATGTTAATCTATCCTTAGAATGCATTATGTTAGGAGTTAATGCTTATATCTTAAATTCCATGAATGAATGCACTTATTCTCTAGTTATATTATATCCTCATGTAAAGGAGTGTTCTCATAAAGCTCACATAAAGGAGGGATGCAGTGCTTGCGTGTGCCTCGGGTGAGCTCCAGACTAATCTAGATGATATGTCAATGTGCTTGGGATTAGTTGCTGAAACAAACAATGATAATGGGGACTACAATATTTGTAGGGGGATTAAATTATTTGTGATTGGTTTTAGTGGTTGGGATGGTAGAATCAACAAGAGGAGTGACAAAAATGGGTTGTGATGGAGTAGTGGGAGGGATGTTATTAGTTCTAGGTTTATAACCTAATCCTATACGAATTGGATTTTTATGAAGGGAGATGGGTTTTCGAATGCCTTGTTCATGGATGTCTAAGCCTTTTCACGATGTTTCATTTTAGTGAACATATTTTGGGCTATATGATATGAAGTGGATGGGGAAGATGATGCCATGTGGTCATCATGAAACTGTGGGGTTGTAATTTCATCATCTTCTAGGAGTTCGTACATGACAAAGGATGGGGGAGGGGATTTGTTTTGGTTTTTGGTCGGTGATGGATGTTTATATGTACATTGGGATTTAGATGGCTGAAGATGTTTTGATATGGAGTGGGGTTTGTAAGATGGATGATGGTTAGGGATAATATTGGGATGAAAATGTGGTAGATAGAGAGGTACAAGGATAAGAATTCCATGGTTAATGAGATTTTGGACATAAGACCTAAATTGCATGCAACAATTGGTTGAATGTGCATGGGTGTGATGGAAGTCACAAAAGTAGTGTTCCCAATACCAAGATTTTTGGGACGGTTTTTATCATGTGATTTGATGGGGGTTGGATGATCATGTTGAAGGTTTTTAGATGATGGAAGATGATCGTCAAAGAATATCCTAAAGGAGTGAAGTGGCTTGGGTTGAATGGTTTTGAGGGAGAAGGAAGTAATGGTTTGGAGGGTGTATGAAGTAATGGTTCGAGAGGAGTAAGAAGTAATGGTTTGAAAGGAGTATGAATTAATGGTGTAGGTGTAGACACCAAATTTGGGTCACACGCCCTTTAGTCCCTTTCAATTAATTAACGTAACACATTTAACTAATCATGACCCCTTCGTCCCATATTAATATTCATCCTCACATTATAAATTGATTTAATTATTTTGATTAAGTTAATTTCATCCTCACACCACCTCATTATTACACCTCACCCCAGACCCATTCTAGGGGAATTTAACTCATAGTGACCAAGTCATCACTCTCAGCACTGAGTCATCACTCTTAGTGTTGAGTCACAACTTCACCTAACTAACTAAGACTTCTTCTCAAACCTAATTGGAATTCTTATATGACCTTCCTAACATTTCTAACAAGAAATCCACTTCCATAAGTGGACTCAACTTGAAAAACACACAAAATTTGGGAAGATATTCCTATTTTTGGTAAAAGGGAGTAATTCTCCCTAACTGACACCAGTTTTGCCTCTACTGGCACCGGTTACCTAACCGTTATTGGTCACCTTATATACACTTTCAAAACTGTTTACATGGGTTGGTCATTTATTATTGGATACTTATTGCATTCAAGCATGAATCTTCAAGCCTTCCTACATCTAGACGATGAACACACACAACCACAATACAAAACAAGCTTGTTGTTGCCATGGGTTTCTATCCATTTCTTATTGCATTGTGGTTGGGGATCGGGGGCCAATGATGAAGGATGGCTTCTCCTTTGATTGGATGTCTTGGTTGGGTGGAGAGCGTTTCCTTTCCCCCACTTTTGTTGTGATAAAATCGAAAGAAAAAGGAAACTTGGGATATTGTTGTTCCGGAGCAGAAGAGAAAGATATTTGACTATCCCTTGTGAAAAATATTATATTGTAACCTTTTCCACTTTGATGTGGATGAAATTGTAATGTATTTTTTGAAGTAAAGATGTATGTAATTGATTGTGAAAATGTATATTCAAAATGTGAAAGATATTTATATTTTGTCCTATACATTTGAAGAAAGAAGGTGAAATCTGCTAATTGCATTCAAGGAATGGAGAATGTGAAGATGTATTTCTTTTTGAATTAATAAAGAATTGCAAGACTTTCCCTTATATGCATTGTTGTGTTGAACTGGAATATCAAATTGTGATTGGAATCCCTATTTTGGAAAGTGGAAAAAAAAGGAAGAAACACGTGGGATGTAATTGTATTATTCTGCCTTGTTTCAAATGTATGATTTTGGGAAGAGACAGAAACTAGATTCTTGTTTTAAAGATTGATTAAAGAAGGAAAAACACTCAAGTCTAGCATGGAATGAATTCAATATTTCATTGTATGGAAAAAGAGAAAATTTAATTCTCTGTTTGAAATGAAGAAATGTATGTGGGAATAATACAATATTTTGTATCTTTTTGGAAATGTGTAAAATTGAATTTCAGCATTGCATTTTAGCAAGTAAAATTCACCTTCCTAAAACATCTTAAATCCTTCCTAGAACAATCCTCCATGTCTATTTGGCATGTTGAGTGAAGGAGAAGATCAAACTGAACAAAATTTATAAGTTAGATTTTACCAGTTGGCTTTTAAAAATCCTGCAGAACATTTTATTAAAAATGATCCCTCAAACTTTATCAAAATGTAAAATTGATGATTTCTATGCAAAGAGGGCATCGAGAGCTTTCCAGAAAGTCCTCGTTTGCCCAAAATTGAGCTTCCTAGCAAAAGTTATGGCCCTTTGAAGTTTTCCTTGGCGAGAAAATTTGGGAAAATTTTCCCTGGTGGGCCAACGGCTCGAAAATTTCCCTTTCAAAAAAAATAAAAAATATAATCCTTAGAATAAATTTTTTTGAAAATTTCTTGGGGAAAATTTATAAAAATTTCCTCCACTGGCCTGCAACCAATCAGATGCTGCCACGTGTCCTCACGGGGCAACGGTGGAGGCGCGACATCATTTTCTCCCTTGGGCCTTTTAAAATTTTTGGAAAATTTTACCTCTTTCCCCCGCCGGTCCACAATCCCGCATCCATTGGGTACTGCCACATGGCAGCATGGGAGATAGTGAAGGGGAGGGGGGGGGGGGAAGGGGCGGAACCTGCGCGACCTTTTTGTTTTTTAAATCTTGTTTTAGGAAAATTTTGGAGTTGACGTCTATGGCCTCACACTCCTTCCCTTGCCTTGGTGTAATCCCCTCCGCAGACCCATGCGTGCCTCTTACCCCTTATCTCCCCCTCGGTGAAATCTCCAAAACTCTACTGCCGCCCCACCCTTCCCTCACTTTCTCCCCCGCTTGGCTAGTTGAGCGCCACGTGTCCTTAATGGACCCACGGGCGCGCGCGGGCGCAATTTGGATTGTTCCTCCCGTGCAAGAATAAAATATCAACACCACCGCACGACTCGTCAACCTGACAAAGGTCCTTCTTCCCCGCTCAACACGTGTCCCCTTGGGGGAAAATTTGACTCCCAAGGCCCGCCATCCCATAATGAGAGTTTTATGAGTTAGGAGGACTTCTTTACACCATCGAAAAGGTGAGAAAATTTCCTATCCAATTGGAATGATTTAGGGAAATTTTGAATGCGTTAAGTGTGAGAAAAATCAAGTTGAAACCCTGAGCCTGTTAGAGATTGGGTATGGTGATAATTAACCCCCTGAACCTTATTGAACCTTCTAACCCTAAATTTTAGACCTTGTGACCTCTGAGAATTGTTAGTAAAAGAAAAGTATGTTCTAGTAGATCAGAATTGTCCTGGAACTTGTTAGTGACAACTGTGGTCTCGTAACCTGGTTGTAGACACTCTGAACCGAGTCCTAGGAGTGGGTACGTAAGAATTTACTCTGATGATTTTAAATATGTATTCCTTTCCCCACTGTAATTTAACCTTGTTCTTGTCTTAGATCTTGTGGAATTAAATACCTTTGGTATTTAATTGTTTTGGGTCCCTTAACCCTAAAATGTTATTCAGGGAATATTTAGCTAAAATTTTAATGTAATCAATGATTAATTTAATCCCTAAGAAGATTTGAGCTAGGTGTGGACTTATTACACTTGTTGCTTTATAATGTGGTATTAGTAATTATTATAATGGGAAAAGTTATCAATTGAATTTAATTGTCCTTGAGACTTTGGTTGTTAACTCCTAACACCTTTAAAAAATAAAAAATAAAATTTACTTCATAATTTTGTAACTAAACCTAGGTTTTTCATGGTTCTCAAGTGGGTTGTTTTAGCAGGAATTACACTTGGTATCAGAGCAGTGGTTCAAAATCTTGGACCCTTGGGCACAATAGAAAACTTGAGACATGAACTGTAAACCTAACACATTTTAAAATCTTGTTTGAAAATTGCAAGAGAAAGAAGTATGAAGAAATATTACATTACTATGTTCATTTGAACTACCAGAATTAAAATCATAATAAAATAACAAGTTGTTTGAGTTGTTATGCTTGCTTAGTGGCATTTTTTCTAAACCCAGGTAACTAAGAATGTCAGATTAAATAGATTTTTGGTGAAATTCTAGTATAATGGAAACTTGATTTAATTGTATGATGCGTTAAGCCCTTTGTTGAGACCCTCCTTTATTGATGTTGCTGGAATGATAAGTTATATGGTGTGATTCTTGCAGTAGGAAAATAGTGGTTATGTTCTGGGTCAAGAAGAGTTAATTAGAAGTTGTTTAGACCTTCCTTCCTTCAGTGGTTAGGAAAGAGGGTCTGGTTTTTAGTTTTCCATTTTGTTATCCATGTGAGAGAGTGGACATTAAATCTAGGTGTCATTTTTGACCCAATCCCGAGCTGTGTCCTGGAACTAACCTTGAGGTAGAGTACCCCTATTGGTGGCCATGAAGGGATACAGAGTGAATGTGGTGTTAAATTTTGGGTTTTACATTTGTAATCTTGTGATTATTTTATCAAGGACCAACATCTTATTTTATGATTGGATTGAGAAGCTATGAGAATATTTTATTTATTTATAATTTTTGGCAGGAATTTTCTAACTTTACAATGTGGCTACTTAGCCACTTTTCTTGATTACCGGTATTTCTTGGAATTTATTTTGATTAGTAACTCGGAGCTCATTATGTTGTTGGCTACTTGGCCAAATGTTACATGATTCTCACTTACCTGTTGTTGAGCTGGTTCTATGCTGTTTGTCTCGTAATATTTTTTCGTATGGGGGTACACTCTAGGTTCCTAGAATGTCTGCTTAGGTGCGTTAAGTTATACCTTGGATTTGGATGCACAAAACCTTGAGTGTGTCTAAGATCTTAGAGTGACCCTTTCATTGCTTGACCTTACTAGAAAGAAAATTTGTTGCATAGTGCGGTCTAGATGGCAGTCTGATAGTGGTAGTGGTGATCCTCATACAATATGGTAAGAGCTTGACCCTCATCGGAGTAGAAGTATTTATTTATGGGCTTTTAGATTTTGTTAGGATTGGATTTCCTTTTGGATGACTGCAAATGCTACCGGAAAAGTGTTTGTTTTGATAGTGAATTTTCATCAATGGCATGTTAAATTGTATCATGGGTTCCTGGTTGCATCATATAAAGTTTTGACTTGTGGAATGTATGCATCTTGGTAATTATGGAAATATTTTAGCCCTTTTAGGTAGTGTGTTTATTTAAGTGTACTTGTTTTTCTCTCTTGACTTATAATAAGTCTAACCTTACCTTAAATTTCTTTTACTACGAATAACATTCTATGACCTATTAATAGTTGGGTTACTTGGAAACACTTATGGATGCTTGGGGTCTTTTGGGCCCTTCTCTTAGAGATGTTAGTTTGGTAGATCTTAATAGTTAATCTCGATGGTGCTTATATTATACTTCCTCTTTTAAAAACTATAACTCTTGGCTGTAAAGTCCATGATTTGGTAAATTATTTGGTTGCCCCATTGCATTGATGCTTTCTAGTGTGGATGTGGTGTCCTTGGAGTAAAGTTGCATTGTCATCTAGTTGCTTGGCTGGTGGTATCTTGTGGGGACATGAGAATTGATTGGAAAACCTTCTTTGGTTATTAGGGGAGTAAAATGTTACCACCCTAAACAACAAAAATTGTTAAACCCTAATAGATTCGTAAAAGTAAGATTATACCTCTTTAATGAGCCTTCCTTGAAAATTTATTGTGAGACTTGTGGAGACCCACTAAAAATGTTTAATGATGCTTGAAATTATTCGGTGAATCTTTGAAATCTTGGTGTGACTCATGTTGGTTCATTGTTTCCTAGTTCTTACAAAAATTAATGATGTGATTTCTATGACGAATGTCTCTTGTTCCTTTAGAATTAAAAATGTGGTGTGTTGATTTATATCTCTTTGCCATAAAAATTAATTATGTGATATGTTTGAACCTTCCTTCTCATTAAAAGTTGATTGATAATATGACTCAACAAAAACACCATAAAACTATAATTAAGGAGATTTGACCTTGGAACTTAACAAATAAACTGGAGCATAGAAAAAGGGAAGTGATCCTTGTTATACCCTTGGTAGATCATAGAAGAAATTAAAAAAAAACCATGTAGAAGAATAGAAAGGAAACCTTTTCCATCCACCTTCCTTATGAATAAAATAAATGCTCTATGCCTATACAGAATGGTGATACATCATGCCCACCTTAGTGGTGCTCTTTACAACATAAACTTGTTACGTCATAATAGAAGGAAGTTTTGTAACTAAGGAAACATGAAAGGAATGTTCTTAACAAGCAAAGCTATAACTTTTGACTTAATGAGTTGATTTATAAAATGGGTAAAATTTATGTGTATTGAGTACAATGTATAGTTGAACCTGCAGTTCTATCGCCTACCTGAAATTGTGAAACTCTGGTGGATAGTAATGTGTTCTAGTTGCTTAGTACTTCTTGTTCACAGATGTATGTGCCTTCTTGTGGGTTTTTTGGGTCATCATACCCTTATCATCCCATAGCTCGACGAATGTGAGTTGTGGTCCATTTGGATTGAGAATTATCTTGTGTTTGAGAAGTAACCTCCTTGCGTGTTGTCTTGTCCTTAGAGACCTAAGTTATTGTAATTTTAAGGCAACATATGTTAAGGATATAAAATAAATTTGGGAAGTCTTCTTCTCTTCATACTTTTTTGGGTCACCTTGTCGTTTTTGCCCCTTTTCCACTAGGATGGAAGGTGGAAGATGATGTTATTCACTCTTATTACGATGCACCCTTGGATTGTGATTGGACCCCGTGTTACTTGTTCTTCTCCCTAGTGACATTGAGTGGTCCTTGGTGTTTCTTGTGCTCTCTTTATGGTTATTCTAAGCTTGAGTGCAAAATAAGATAAATAAATCCCATTGTGATATAAGGTATGGTACTTGTATTGATATGTTAGTTGTCAGGGGAGATATAAATATATGTATATATTTTATTTTGCTAAATGGTTGACTTCTTTAGATTTGGTTGGTATGGTGTGTTCAATTCGTAAAACAAAGTGTAAAAAAATCAGACTATTGGAAACCTTGTGGTCTTGACTTCATTTGTATTACCATGAAAAGTTATTTGTACCCTCTCGAGTTATAGAAGTGCTTTCCTTGAATAGTCCCTTGATTTTTTTAATGTTTTTCTGATTTAGGTGTCCTTGTTGATTCACCTCATCCTGTGTGATCCTCAAATTGTGGGACCTTGAGTAAACTTGTCCCTCGTACAAAATTTTGTACCTTGTGACCTCTAAGAATTTTTAGTAAAAGAAAAGTATGTTCTAGTAGATCAGAATTGTCCTAGAACTTGTTAATGACAACTGTGGTCTCATAACCTGGTTGTAAACACTCTTAACTAAGTCCTGGGAGTGGGTAAGTAAGACTTTACTCTGATGATTTTAAATATGTATTCCTTTCCCCATTGTAATTTAAACTTGCTCTTGTCTTAGATCTTGTGGAATTAAATACCTTGGGTATTTAATTGTTTTGGGTCCCTTAACCCTAAAATTTTATTCAGGGAATATTTAGCTAAAATTTCAATGTAATCAGTGATTAATTTAATCCCTAAGGAGATTTGAGCTAGGTGTGGACTTATTATACTTGTTGCTTTATAATGTGGTATCAGTAATTATTATAATGGGAAAATTTATCAGTTGAATTTAATTATCCTTGAGACTTTGGTTGTTAACTCCTAACACCTTTAAAAAAAATAAAAAAATTTAATCCATAATTTTGTAACTAAACCTAGGTTGTTCATGGTTCTCAAGTGGGTTGTTTTAGCGGGCATTACACTTACCCTAGAAGACCTTATCACCTCAGGAGTTTGGGGTTCCTAATGAGTATTTACCTGAACTGGATGTGTTGGAACATGTTGTACCTGAACCAGCCCCTTGGACACCTTGTTATTTGTAATGTCCTCTAACACTGTGTATTCTTTGTTTGATTCCTCTTTCTATTCCTACAACTGATCTTTATACATGACGTTTTCATTAAAAACAATATCTCTAGACCGAAATATTTTCTTGTCTTTAAGACTCCAAACACGGAAACCAAATTCATCTTCACCATATCCAACAAAGGTGCATTTATCAGAATTAGCCTCTAACTTGGTCATATCATCTCTATCAATGTGAACAAATAACTCACATCCAAATACCCTAAGAAATGAGTAATCAATTTTCTTACCAGACTAAGCCTCCTCATGTATACCTCCATCCAAAGCCATAGAGGGTCCTCTTTTAATCAGATAAATAGTTGTGTTTACCGCTTCTGCCCAAAACATGAGTGGCAGTCCCACATGTAACCGCATGCACCTAGCATGCTCCATGATTGTCTTGTTCATTCTCTCCGATACTCTATTTTCTTGTGGATTATTTGGAACCGTTGTTTCCCTGCGGATCCCATTTACCGAACAGTAATCAAGAAATTCATTGTTGCAATATTCCCCTTCATTATCCAACCCGAGACATTTTAACTTGAGACTTGTTTCATTCTTAACCAAGGCTTTCCATATTTTGAAAGTTTCAAACACATCATATTTCTTTCTAATGCAATATACCCAAACTTTTCTAGTTCCATCATCAATGAAAGTGACGTAATAATGTGAACCACCAATAGAGTTTACCTTAGCTGGCCCTCATACATATGTATGCACTAAATCCAACTTACCCTCCTTCCTTGTAGGTCCAACCTTGAGGAATATAACCTGCTTCTGTTTCCCATAAACACAGTCCTCACGGAAGTCCAAATCTAAATCCTTTAATCTGGGAAATTTGTCCTTTATAATCTGCATGCCCTTATGACTCATATGATTGAGTCTCTGGTGCCACAAAGTTGCATTTCCATCTGCAGCAACTAAATTACAATAATCAACACCATTGGTTATATACAAAGTACCAGTTTTCTTACCTCTTGCAACCACAAGAGCTCCCTTGGTAAACTTCCAAGAATATGCTGTAAAATTGACCATACAACCATCACTACCCATATGACCCGCTGATATCAATTTTTTCATCAACTTAGGCACATGCCTAACATCCTTAAGTAGCCATGTGTTCCCATTCTACATTTTTAAATGAACATAACCTTTCCCTACTATGATGCATGGTTCATCATCACGAAGATATACATGTCCAAAATTACCTTGAACAAAATCAGTAAAGTAATGTCTATATGGGGTGGCATGGAAAGAAGCCCCTGAATCTAACACCTATGATTCAAAAATATTATCGAAAGAAAGAATTAAGGAATCCTAAAAAACATCACCTACTTCTAAATTTACCTCTTTAGTTTCCTCCTTCTTGTTCTTCTTATCCCGAAGAGCCCAACAATCTTTCTTAGCATGACCAACCTTCCCACAGTGCCAACATTCTAACTTACTCTTGGACTTTGACCTTCCGTGATCATTCGACTTCCCACGGTTACATTTCCCTCTATTATTTTGTCTACCTCTGCTCTCCACCGTAAAATCATTTCCAGAAGTAGAATAATCTCTAGTGCTCTTCCTTCACATTTCCTCACTTAGGATCACACCTATTACATCCTCAAACTTCAGCTTTGAGTTATTAGAGACTGAATTACTTACAACCATAACCAAGATGTCCCAACTATCTAGAAAGGAGCACAAAATTAACAAATCCCTAACCTCATCATCAAAGCCAATTTTTATTGAGTTTAACATACTAAAAACCATATTAAATTCATTCAAATTATCATCAACAAAACCATTCTCAGACATCTTCATATTAAATAAATTTTTCATCCAAAATATTTTATTAGAGGCAAAGGGTTTTTCATATAACTTCCCTCAATGCAATCATGAGACCTTCCGTGGTCTTCTCATGCGATATGTTGAAAGTAACCGAAGATGCAAGGCATAAACAAATTTCCCCAAGTTCCTTTCTATCTAGCAACTCCCAATTCTCATCCGACATGGCTATAGGTTTCTTTGCTTTTCCAGCCAAAGGAACATGGAGGTCCTTTTGATATAATTAATCCTCCATTTGCATCTTCCACAAACCAAAGTTCTACCCATTGAACTTCTCAACCCTCAATCTACCCTCATCTACCATAGCTCCCACTCAAGCTAAACTTTCCCTATGATTTACTACTTCAGCAAAGAACCACCAAAGCTCTGATACCAATTGTCAAGAATTAGGGAACAAATATGTAGAAACAATTCCTCAAATCACAGCAGTAGGAAACTATATAGTAGAATTATACTTGCAGAAATATAATAACATAAATAAATAATGCACAAAAGAAGACAAGACAAGATTTAACATGGTTCACCCAATGTGGGCTACGTCCACCAAGAATTTTCTCAGATTTTATTATCAACTAGAGTAAAACAACTCTCACAGTCTTCTCTCAGTTATGAACTCACAACAGAATTCCAAAGATGCTAAACCACATCTAAACCATAATTGATACCCAATTGCTTAACCTTAATCACCTCTTGATCACTACAACTCAAGACCTCTTGAACACTCCAGCTATCTTCAAGATACCCTAGCACCTCTATTTATAGAGTTACAATCCTTTTAAGAAGTCCTAAAGCTGACCCTAGAAGTTTGAAAGTTGTGACCTTTCAAATTCCCATGGCTGGAAACACTGTCACGATGTTAACAACCAATTAATAGCAACAACACAATAATGGCACAAACAACGTCACAACAGACAACTACAGAATACTCCTAAAGTATCCAAACTTAATTGTTCGAACTCCAACACTTTAACACTTATTATAGAAGACCAAAAAATAGGCTCCACACCCCAACACTGCAGCACTGGAAATCAAGCACCTCTCATCAAATCAACCATTGAACATCTTAACTCACAAGGTCTACAAGACACCAAGTAAGTACTGTGATTTTAATCATTTAGGCTTATCCCATTATAGATCTCTTTCTTTGTTCAATATTTTATTTCTTCTGTTACCCATACATCACCTTCTTCCCACTAACCCACTATTCAACCATCCCTAAGCCTTTTACCCTTCTAAACCTCATTCTTAGTATTCCTAAGTCCTCTCGGACATATTATGACCCAAAACCATACAACCCTCACTCTTTGTGAAATCAAGAGAGCCTAAAAACCCATTTTTAATAGTTTTACCTATTTCCCCTACCGACGTCAGTTCCCTAACTGCCATCAGTTCAGTCCCCATACCGGAATCCGTCACCAGACTGGTATCGATCTTTGTGTCATTTCATATTCTTAAACCAACAAGCTTCCCACTCACCTAAAACCACACAGACCTCAACTAACCCTTACCGGACCTCTGTCAGACCTGCAAAACCCAGAACTAACTTTACCAAACCTTTGAATCTAATCGTAACCTTACCTATTAGATTAGATTTACTTATTGTATCAGCAAGAGATACCTAAATCATTCAAGTACATTAGGATTTCCTTATTTGATGGTATTTGTTGCATTAAAACTATATTTGAAAGTGGATTGACAACCTTCTAGGAATCACCTCGCTTCTCAAATCTAGCACTCACTAGGCTATCCACTAACCTATATTATTAATACTATTTAGTGGTCTTGTTTTATTTCTTATATAGGACATTCCTCCTAGCCAAAGGGAAGCTCACACGATCAACTTGGATCAAAATTCTACAACACGCACATTCTATCTTCCACCTTCGCCTCATAGGTATTCCTCCTTAACCATTTTACCTTCTATCTATTTCATCCTAGAAAGCGTAAAACTTATTGGTGAAACATTTTGGCATGCCCCGGTGGGACCATCTGGGGTTCATTGCATTGTTCATTCTTAGGGAGAATCTTATGTGTCTATTTTCATTTGAAACAAGTTCACATTAAGCTTCTTCTCATGAAATATTCTTTTCTTCTAATTGACTCAGTGACACTTGTTTTTTCGGATTAAAAAGAACTCTTATTTCTTTTCTTGCATTGCACTTAGTGAAATTCATACCCTTAACCTCTTCATATTTTTTTCTCATTGAATATAATTTGTGGTTTTGGGTTTTAAAACTTGTGCACTTGCATTTTTGAGTTTTTTTGCCTTATAGTTCATCTAAATTGTGGGAAACCTATATGCTAGAAGTCATGCTCAGCTGATGGTTGAAAAAGTGAACCATAGCTCACATTTTCCACACTCTCTATACTAAATCACTAAAAACAAACTACATAGTTCTTGAACAACATCTTTCCCAGAAGAAGTTGTCAACAATCACACGATTAGAGTATTGACATTAGGATTCAGCTAGTTTCTCTATTCAGTCATCATCTTAGAGAAGGATCTCCCATGCCAAAACTTAACTAAAACTAGCCATAGTTGTAAGCTTTTATAGGGAACCTTTGTTAACCAAAAATTCTATCTTGCTTATAGTCAGTCCTAAATGGCATAAGCCACAACATTAAATCTACAACTTAGGATTTTATGTTTGTTAGCTTTTTGTCTACTTGTGTTTTGAGGTGTGAGTTGTGTTTCTTCATTATTTCTTATCCTTTTACGCCTCCACATCATGACTGGTGTATTCTCGATTTTATTTTGAGTTTATTAGGACTCCTCATAGCCATACTCAGTCTTTGGGTTGGCCCTTTTATTTGATCTAAATCACCAAAACTTCATTTTTTCCTTCTCTTCCTAGATTTCACTAGTAACCAATATCAGTCCAGTGACTGCCATCAATTACATCATCTCACCGTCATTGGTTAACTGACCGATGTCGGTTTTATGCTTTTTTGGTTATTTTTTACCAAAATAGTATTCTCCACCTTTTTGTTCTTTTTGTGTCTCGTTCTGTCATTTTATCACACTTTTGGGTCTCTGATATCATCTTCAAAGTCCAGGTTGACCCATTTTCACCTTTCATTTTATCTCTGAGTCTCTTATTTTTCACAGTAACCGACATCGGTCTGAGCCGACCGGTGGTGGTTACCCTCATACCAGCATCAGTTACCCCAACCGACGTTGGTCTCTGTTATTCTGATTTTCCAATCAGAACAATGATTTAATCACTCATTTTAGACTGATTTTCCCCATTACTTCTATGTTTCTGCATCATCAGTGAAGCTCAGAATACCTGTTCTATCGTCAGTCACATGGTTTTGACTCATAAACAAGCTAACACTCTCGTGTTTCACATGCTAGCCACCAGTCGCTCCCACCTAGCCCATCTCCCCCTTCAATCTCATCACCTATGGACCCCAATTAGGCTCTTTCCATACCCACTGGTGATGAGGAGTTCATGAGACTCCTTGATCATAACCCCGCTACTCTACAGTACTATCTCGCTCATTCATCTACCCATGATTCATCAGGGAAATCTTGTATATGACATGCATGTGTCCATTCCTCCTACCCTCGCACCCACTTCTGCATTAGCTACTACTAGCTTAGCCTTACCCTCTTCCACCTTACCACCTATGGTTTCCTAGCTTGACCCTACATCATCGATATTTTCTGCACCTATGACATTTGTCACACCTTTGATGTTTTTCACTCCTACGATGTCAACCATGCCTTTATCAACCACCTTGAGTGTAGGTCTATCTGCATCGCCACCTCTCATATACCTATTGCATCTTAGCCACCAATGGTGTCGAAAACCCATACTCCCTTCCAAAACATTGTCCTCTCCATCTTGCAGTCTCTTCCTCTGATTTCTACGAGAGTCTTTACATCCACTCCACCTACCTACACTTATCACCAACAACCCCCTATTTCATCTATCGCTTATTCAGGATACTTCCATCTACATATATTCCAGCCTACATTCCTTCCTCACAATTTTTGTACTTGACACCACCACATACTGGGATGTCATCCACATCATACCCTCCTCATCTACCCCCTTATACTACAGGGGGTGCCCAGTCATCACAACCTACCAATGATCTTATCAAAATGATGATGGACAAGATGCAGACATTGGAAGCATCTGTCTCTGGCTCACGTAACTCTCTGACATACGATGAGATTTGCAATGGGCCCATTCACCCATCCATTCCAATTCATCCATACCCTCCCCATTGGGAAATTCCTAAATTCAACCGATTTAACAACAAAGAAGACCCACAACAACACTTGTGGTCTTTTAAACATGTGTGTTATCTGATCGCTCATGATGACACTTTTCTCTTGTGAACATTCCCAATGTCCTTGAACAAGGACCAACTTTAGATTGGTATAGTGCTCTACCTAGGCATTCCATCTTTTCATTTAATCAAGTAGCTCAGGCTTTTCTAGACCACTTTTCTATCAACATTGTCAAGAAGGTCACCATGACCAACTTGTACATGACATGCCAATATGAAGATGAATCTATCACATATTTTTTCACTCGTTGGCGGAGCCTGATCAACCAACTCACATTCCAACTGCCTCAAACCGAGTTAATAGAGTTGTTCACCAGAGCTTGTGCTAGACACATCTCACCAACTCTCCAAGTTCAAACCTTCCACACGTTTGACGAGGCATTCACCATGGCCCAGAAACTTGAAATTCATGCCATTGAAGAGAAGAAGATACAATTACGTAACAAGAACGCTGTGTTTAAATCAAATGATACCTCTTATTCTTCCAAACCACAAAATAATTATTCTAAAGCAAAAGGATCTACCAATGTAGTAGTTTTGAAATTGGCCCATCTCATCCATCCAACCAATCAAATCCTTCTTCCAATCTTTCTCCTATTCAGGATTTTTAGTTCAAGTGGGAGCAACAAAAATATACTCCCATAGGAGAACCCTACTCTTTAGTTTTAGAAAAACTTCTAAAATCCATGGAGCAGTCACTCTTCCACCCATCAAACCACATACTGGTTTTGACCCCTCTCATCTTATGCCTACATGGTACAAAGAAAATGATTACTGCAACTATCATCGCGTTAAAGGTCATAGCGATGGTAATTGTATAACTTTCAAAAATATCATCCAAGAAATGTTAGATAATGGAGATCTCATCTTGGATAATCCTAATGCACCGGCTAATCAGAACCTTCACATCTTCAAGAATTCATTCCCAAATCACACCTCTTCATCTAACCAAACCGGTGAAACCTATCGACCAATGTAGTAACATTCGTGAGGTTCATGTTGTTTTTCGACATCATACCAAAGTGATTATTGCTCAATTTCCTCCTACAAATCCATCTATCATAAGGAGATTCTTGGCATGACCCTCCTTCATCCATCACTAATATAGGAGACTTGTTTCATCTACTTCCTATTACTCATAGGAGTCTCCCTTATCTTCTCCTTCACCCATAGGAACTCCATTATATATGTTGATGCAGTTTCCCCACTCACCTCTCAACCTGACAAACAACCGTAAGTACTTAAACTCTTCTACCCACATGAGAGTCATGCTTACCTTATTCTTCAACCAAAGGTTACAAACTTACCTCATCGGGAACTTGTCATCTCCCCTACCCATAGGGGATATTAGCAACATCACTATATTCCTATTGGTGATAATTCTCCATTGGCAATTTAAGGTTCCTGTTGATTTTCTCTTGTCTCTTTTACCCAAGAGTCTGAAGCCAATACATTGTAAGCTAATTGTTCTCACAAACATTATTTACGAAGGATTACTACCAAATCAACATCATCCCCCCTACACCATGTCGTTCTCACATTTGGCCAACCACTTGGATTATGTTGATAATTCCATGCTTTGGGACATCTTCGGTTTCCTGTCTCAACTCAAATGTAAATGTTTTGTGCTGATACTTCCATAATCTATCCAAAAGTGTTTCATACAACCAAACCCACCATGCCCATGCCATTTGTAGCAACCCCTTATTCATCACCCTCACCCACACCTAAACCTTTATCATCAAATCAAAATTTTTCCTATGCCTAAAACCTTACCTACACCTATATCTAAGGATTCCTCCACTGTCCAGACCCATTACCACATTGGGAGTCATGTCGACATCAAGCCTAGTCCATCCTCCTGTCAAATTAGATTTATCCACATCCTCACAAGCTGATGCTACTTTTCCCCCACCTAAGAGGAATACCCAACCTCTTAGGCCGCATACAATGGCTTTCCCACTACCCCTCTGTCACCTTCACCACTTCCATCTATCCTAGGTCCACACCCATCAACCTTTGCCAAGTAGCCTCTACCCAAATAAACTAAAAAATATAACAACCCACCTCGTCAATCCTTGCTGTTACACCCAAATTACCTACACATGGATTACACCTTCGACCAAGTGTCACTGGAGACATCTTTTCTACCTCCTGGATACCTACATACTTCCAATATCCTCATCATTACTTATGTTATTGTTAGGTTCTCTTCAAAGCATACCTTACACATTGTAGTTATACCTACAACCTTCACTCACCTCCAGTTATCATTGCCTTACTAACTTCGTCCCCTTCAACCATCTTCCTTCCCTTCTACATCATGCAACTTCTTCTTCACCTTTACCCAAGAAGGTGCAACTAAATCCCAATAACCCACTAATCATTCAAAGAGGTAGTTAAACCTACACCACCTTCAACAACTAGTTCACATGCTACATATTTTACCAAGAAGGTGCAATCCAAACCTAAAATAGTGTACTAGATCTACCCAAATGAGCTATAGAACTTACTTTTTGGATTGGGAAGAATGGCACCTGTGATCCACATAACCACACTCATCCTCTCCCCAAGGTGTGAGACCTCAAATTTTGAAAAGGTTTCGTAGGTCTTACGCCATGTTGTACCTTTTCATAAAGCTCTTCGTGAGAACTATCAATTTGATCTACTCTCTATCGAGGATAATCTTACCCAGCTCCTTTTCCATGGAGATCACCAAAAGGGATATAACTTTAACAGAAGGAAATCTTACCATCCTCCTTCACTCAAGGTGATGTGGAAAATCCAACATTAGTTTTCCTAATCAGACTCTCAAACCTCCAAAATAACGTATACTGATAATCTTTTAGCACATGAGAGTCACACCTATTTATTCTGCAAGAATCATGTGAATATACCTCATCCAACTTGCTAACAATCTCCATTGGATTTCTCCAAACCTGTTTTATTCTCTCATATATTAATACAATGCATTACAAAACCAGCCCTAGTCTAAGAATTAGCTATCTGCAAATCTTACTAAAATGCCAATCCTGAACCCTTGATTTCCAAAATAGTGTCATATTCCTTTGCTCCAAGGAAAGGGGAGCCTGTTTCACATGCAGAATGTCAACTCACTTTACAATATCTCACCTTAATTAGATAGATTTGTTGATACTTCCACTCGAGATCCAAAAAGGTTAAAGGAAGCGGAGAAAATACTTTGCTCCATGCCAACCACTGGCACTATTTCATCATGTTGCCCATAAACATCTATACTCAACCAAATCATCCTATCTAAAACCTTATGCACCATATTTCCTTATTCGTCTAGACTTCATAAGGAGGAAGATTATGGAGCATGATCGAATCCAATTCTAGTCCATCCTCTTGTCAAGAAATCCTCATTAAAGGCCCATAAGAGGATTTCTCCATTATCTTCACCTACCAAGATTCCTGAACCCATATCTACCAAACCAGTTTCACCACTACCTTTCAACCTGGCAGGTATCAATACGCTTTACCCACATGAGAATCATGCTTACCTTTTTCTTCACCTATGAACTTACCTCATCCAAATTTCCATCTGGTGAAGGGATCCATTAATAGATTTTCCCTTCCTATGAGGTGGAAATAATCCATTAGATTTCAAGGATCCTATTGATTTTCTCTTTTCTCTAATTTACCCACAAAGTTTGAAGTCAACGTCCATTTCCTTGTCTCACCATTTTTTGTACAAAGATGTACTACCAAATCAACATCATCCTACCCCATACGATGTCATTGACACGTTTGGCCGACCACTTTGGATTATGTTGACAATTCTTCATGCTTTCAAGGATGCCCTTCTACTGCCCGTCTCAACTCAAATTATGTTGTCTGCTGATACTTCCACGATCTATCCAAAGTTGTTTTTCAGACAACCAAACCCACTTTTCCCATGTCAGTTTAGTGGCCCATATCTTACATCAGTTGCCCACATAAACCTATTACGCAAAAAACCAAACTCACCCTTCAGAACCGCATCATTCTTTACACTTTAATGATCGCATGGGCATGTGACCTAATGCCTAGAGGCCTTCTTACTTGCACCTATATCTTCATGTTGACATATTTTCATACCACTTCCATTGCCCCATTAGGAGTCATGCCAACTTGACCTAGATTCCCATCAGTTGTGGTCAAACTAGATTTATCACCATGTCCTCACAAGCCATCACATTTAGACTATTCCCACACCTAAGAGGAACTTGGTCCCAACCTCTTACCAACATACACTGGCTATCACCCAGTCTACCCCATTTTTACTCACCTTCACCACTTCTCATCTATCTTAGGTCCCCACCCATCAACCTTGGCCAAGCAGCCTCCTATTTTAAACCAAAAACACAACAATCCACCTTGTCACGATCCTCTATTCATCCAAATTGGACCTACTTCACTTAGTACCTTCAATGTCACCTATGTCCTTTCTACCCCTTCTATACCTACACCACTTCTAGTATCCTCATCATTACCCATGTCATTCCCTTCTAATCAAAAATTACCTCTACCATTGCACTTACCACAACCTTCACCTGACAGCCTCATTATCACCTTGGCTAACCCATTATTTTCCCCTTTCTTCCATCCATACCTTCCCTTCTACATCATGTGCTTCTTCTTCACCTTTACCCAAGAAGGTGCAACCAAAGCACCCAAAAACCCACTACCCTCCAAAGAGGTAGTTAAACCTACACTACCTTCAACAACTAGTTCACCTGCTACATCTTTACCCAAGAAGGTGACAATCCAAACCTAAAACTGTACTATCTACCAAACAGGTGGTCAAACTTACTCAACCTCTGATTCCACCTCCAGTGGCACCTCTCCCACCAAATTCACCCACACTTCCATCTAGACCCACACTTACTTGACATTGTGATC
The DNA here is from genome assembly GCA_019776745.2 of Taxus chinensis. Taxonomy (NCBI): domain Eukaryota; kingdom Viridiplantae; phylum Streptophyta; class Pinopsida; order Cupressales; family Taxaceae; genus Taxus; species Taxus chinensis. The sequence goes on from CM034146.1 coordinate 981,789,258, forward strand.
CATTGGAAGGGTCTTACGCCAACATCTTAGCTAACCTTTTGGAAACCTTTGTCATCACATTGCCACCACTTAGACCTTACAACCCACTCAAACCTAAACCAGAAGGGTTTGACAATACCAAAATTTGTGCTTACCATCATGTGCCAAGGCATGATGTGGAAAGTTGTAAGGCTCTTAAGACTATTCTTCTCCAACTATGTCCTCTCAAAGAAAACTTTGACGATGATGATATTTTAGATGAGGACCCTATTCCACCTTCACCTATCACCACACATCCTCATCTCTTACCTATTCAGTGACCTTCATCTCCACCTCCACAACCCTTTTATCCCCCTCCAACATTTGAGATCAATATGGTCCGCATAAGAGAGCTAGCCAAACCTCTGCCAAAATGCCAATGTGTTGCATTGTTTTCACAAAACCAGTATATGCCCTCACCATATTTTTTCCCATCCTGTCGCTACACCTATCATGACTCACTTTATCCTTTACCATATATTAATATGGTTCAAATTTCCACTCGATCCCAGAAGGAAAAAGGAAAGGAGAAAAAACCAGCTCATCTGCTACTCTTTTACCCAATATTCCATCTACACCTACACCAAAAATCACCATCCGTGGACCCACATACCCTATTTCTGACATGGGGTTTCCCATCATCACAATGCTTAAACAATTACACCACTCTCCTCTCAAAATGTCTTTGTACGACCTTGTCCAAACCAATGAGTCTCATCATCAAAAGGCCCTCATTGAGGTCCTACAATCTATTGAGGTTCTACCTAATGAACCTACTCCTGTTGCATCCATTATCACTCCTCACCATGTGGCCTCTCTCACCACTTAATCCCCTTCCTCTGCTCCCACTACCACTCATCAAGTAGCCACTCTTAGTTTCTCTGATGATGAGATTGTACCTCTCCAATCAGATGATCCTGATCTCACCCTATTTATTTCCATCTACATTGATAATATGCATGTTCAAAGCGTTATGATCAATGGTGGTGCTAGTATTAACATCATTTCCTCCCATGCATACAACCAAATGTGCATCCCTGATAATTGCATGCATAATAACCCAATTATGTTGTGTTCATTTAATGATGCCATGACTTCCACCCTTGGCACCATCATTCTCCACATTCATTGTAGGCCCCCGTGCCATTCCTGAATTATTCTATGTCTTAGAGGGGGAATTCTAGTACAACATGCTACTTGGCTGACCCTGTATTCGTGCCATGGGTTGTGTTCCTTCAACCTTACACCATTGTTTAAAATTTGAACATGAAGGGAACAACTATACCATTCCAGCCAACCCTTCACCATTTCAAGACCTGTAACATGTTGTATCGACCCAATGATGTCCTTATACCAGTTAAGGCATCTACCACCGCTACCACTTCTTCTTCACCCACTGCCTCATCCACCACTGTTTACCACTACATCTTCCACAACTAACTCCTCTATTCCCATTACTTCCACAACTTCTGCAGCTGACCCATCAGCCAACCCATCTACTTCTCAAACAACCAATGCTTCTTCTTCATACTACTCTAGTGATTCATCCATTCTCTGCTACCCACATATCAACTACTGATCCCTTAGAAGGTGTTTTTCAATGCCTCACTCTAGGGGAGTACCACCTTTATAACATTGACACATTCCTTACTCCTCAAGAGTATGGTAACCTTCACCAACATCCCTGCTATGATCACCACATAGGTGAGGTTTTCCCCTATGGTCCTCCCCACCTTCACACCAACTTAACGTATGGGGGACTTGATGCTTCTACCTACTCGCCTGAGACACCTTCCCAAACTTGACCATTTTCCTCCAACCTTCAATCTCTCACCAACCGCTGCTTCACCCACACCTTCCTTCATTGTTGTGCTTGGAAGGGCTTTGGCTTTGGTTTCTATGAACAAGGTCATGCCATACTATCATTCCTTACACCACTCATAAGCATAAAGATCACAATGGTATTGGATTTTCTAAACCACCTTCTAGGAAGGCCCGAGTTGAACTCATTGAGGATGATAAACATTCCCCACCCCATTCACCAACTTCACCACCTTCACCTACAGAGTCTATGGACCCAGAATCCATTCCTCCTAACTTTTTTTTTCATAAACACCATTTCCCTGGGACCTTCTGACTTATCAACATGATGGTGAGGCTCCCTCTTCTCTTCCCTTCCTGTATCTTGACATGATTGATGATGATACCCCTTCTTATTAACGTCATTCAATGTTAGGATGATGAGTCTATTCTCACCTACCTTGGTGTGGAAAATTCTTATATTCACCGGTCATTACCTTCTGAGATGCAAACCATGTTGAATGAATCGACCATCGAAATCAATATTCACACTCAGGATGACCCGCACATTCTAAAAATAGGACAATCTTTAGATGATGCTGAACAGGAAGCTTTCACTTCTTTCCTATGGGATCATAACAACAATTTTGCTTGGTCCTACACTGATATGCCAAGTATTGACCGAAAACATTGTGGTCCACAATATCATAACCATTCCTGATGCCAAACCCATGAAATAGAAGCTGCAAAAAATGCATCCTCACATTTCCCTTCTTGTCAAAGAAGAACTCCAACACCTTCTTTCAGTTTCCTTCATCCTACCCATTGATTATCCCCAATGGATCTCTAAACATCATTCCTATTCAAAAAAGTGACAAGGGGACTCCACATTTGCATGGATTTCTGTGACCTTAATTTAGATTTGCCCCAAAGATGACTTTCCTCTACCTAGTATTGACCAACTAGTTGATCTCACCACCGGTCATGAGATGCTATCACTCATGGATGGTTTCTCAGGTTATAACCAAATATTACTTCACCCCAGAAGATCAACACAAAACCACCTTCATCACCCTTGGGGGACCTTCTGCTATTGTGTCATGCCCTTTGGCCTTAAAAATTTTGGTGCTACATATCAGTCGGGCTATGAATTATATTTTTCATGACATCATGCATAACATATTAGAAGATTACGTTGATGATCTTCTTCCAAATCTAAACATCAGGTTGAAGCACCTTACTATCCTTAAAGTTGTCTTTGACCATCTCATCAAATACTGTGTTCACCTTCAACCTAAGAAGTGTGTCTTTGTTGTTCTCTCCAGAAAGCTCCTTGGTTTTATGTTTCTTTGTGTGGCATTGAAGTTGATCCCACTAAAATCAAGGCTATTCTTGAAATGCCTCCACCTACTAACCTTCGTCAACTTCATAGTTTGCAAGGCAAGTTGCAATCTATTCGTCACTTTATTTCTCATCTTTCTGACCACTGCCATCCATTTCATCATCTTCTCAAAAAGGATGTCTCCTTCAAATGGGATGATGAATGCCACAAAGCCTTTGATGCCTTAAAAAAATACCTCCTCCAACCACCTGTGCTCATTCCCCCTAAGGATGACCAACCATTTTACCTTTACATTTCTGCTACTGATCATTCCCTGGGTGCCATGCTCACTCATCGTGACGAGCAACACAGGGAGAAAGGTTTATTATATAAGTTCGTATGCTTTTAGACTACGAAACTAGATATACTCATGCTGAAAAACTCTCTTAGCCTTAGTTTTTGTTGCCACTAAACTTCGTCCATTACCTACTCAACCAAAAAACCTTTTTTGTCACCAATACTGACCCCTTACATTACATGTATGCTAAGCCCTACCAACATCAAATGTTGCACGTTGGCTCATGCTTCTTGCAGACCTAGATCTCAAATTCATCCATCAAAAATATTTCAAAGGACAAACAATTGTTGACCAACTCGCAGATGCACCTCTCTCCGGAAACCAATCTTCTAACTTCTATTTCCCTGATGAATCCATCACTACCCTCTCCCTGGATGATACCATTTACCAGATGACCTTATTCTTTGATGGTTCCAAATGTCAGTGGGGGTGGTGTCGGAGTTATCCTCATTCCTCTTGATGGTGAGCCTATGCCATTATCTTTCAAACTAGATTTTGATTGTACTAACAATATCACTCAAATATGAAGCACTCGTGTTAGGTCTTCAAACTGCCATAGCCTTAGATGTTAAATCAATTAATATCTTTGGTGAATCTCAACTGGTTGTGAACCAAGTTAATGGTATATACCAATGTCGTAATGAGATACTTCAAAAGTATAAACATCATGTTGACATGCTTTTGACTACCTTTGACCATTATGAACTTCAAACCACCTGTGTTCCACTAATAAATTTGTAGACACCATGGCCTGTCTTGCTTCTCAAATCCCACTTCGCCCTCTGACTCAGAAAATATTTGTCACAGTACAAAGGTTGCAATCACCTTCTTATCTAATCTGAGATGTCAACCTTGTAGGAAACATTGAAACTGACCCATGTGACCTTTGGTATAAGCAGTTTGTTGACTACCTTTCCCTTTCAATTCTACCTCCAGATCTTACTCGCAATGGACAATGAGCCTTTCTCAAAAGTGTCTCTCACTATGTCATCATGGGTGGTCTTCTCTATAAATGTGGCTTTGACGCTATCCTCTTACGATGCCTTATGAGTTCTAAAATTCCATACACCATCAAGGAAGTTCACGACATGGGATTTGTGGGGGTCACTTCAGTGGCTTAGTTGTCGCTAAGTACATCCTTCACCTGGGCTATTACTGGCCAACCCTAAACCGTGATTGTTGTGACTATGTCAAGCATTGTGTGAAGTGTCAGCAACATGCTAATATTCATCACACCCCTAGTCATGCCTTACAGGTCGCACAAGACCTTTGGCTTTTCTCTCAATGGGGTTTGGATCTTGTCGGAGAGATCAACCCTCATTCTTCCCAATGTCATCAATGGATTATTATAGCTACCAAATATTACACTAAATGGGTGGAAGTCCATACCTCTTATTTCTACAAAAGCTAAGAAAATATGTGAATTCATCAACCATCACATCATTTGTCACTTTGGTGTTCCTCACCGCCTCATCACTGATAACAGAAAACAATTCAAAAACAAAACCCTATGGAAACTTTGTGATGCCTTCGAGCATTCAACTCAGTTTTTCTTCACCTTATTATCCTCAAAAAAATGGCCAAGCTGAATCAACTAACAAAAATCTAAATAAAATTCTTATGAAAGTGGTTGATGATACTGGTAAGGATTGGCACACGCACATTCCTTTTTCCTTATGGGCTTATCGCACTAGTATTCGCACCTCAACTATTGCCACACCTTTCTCTTTGGTCTATGGTACAAAGTTTGTCTTGCCTCTCGAAGTCCAAATTCCATCTCTTCATATCTCACTCAAAGATATGCTCAATGATGATGATTTTCACCAGGATCATTTGGCACAACTTGAGTTATTAGATGAATGTCGTCTAAATGCTCTCGATCACCTCAAATCTACCAAAAATGTATCAAACGTGCCTATGATAAACATGTCCAAGAACGAACCTTTCAAGTTGGTGACCTCATCCTGAAGGAAAATCAACATGTAACAAAAGTGAGAAAAGTAAACTAGGAAAATTTCTCCTAATTGGCTTGGACCCTATATCATTACTCATGCCTATGGATCGGGTGCTTATCATTTATCTTCACTCGAAGGTAAACCCGAACCTGAGCCCCTCAATGCCTTACATCTTCGACCATTCTATTTTTGAATCAAGTCATGTATCACCTTCTATCTATTAAACACTTATCCCTTGAGAAATATTCACCTTCCACTTACCTATTTTAAGGATCAACGACTAAACAAGAATCATGTGATTACCCGTCACCTTTCAGCCTTATCTTCAATATGAGTACCACGGCTCTACTCATGGCATGATTCTCATGGATACTTTTCATCCTTTTCAAGATGGAATCCCATGGTCATTCATCACTTAAAACCTCTCTTTCATGGCTAACCCCTGTGTGATATGGTTTTGTCTTCATAAAAGAGGCCTATACTTCTCTATAGTCTTTTCCATGACCTAAAAGTCCAAAAAACAATTCAAAAGTAATACACGGGATTTTCAAATTCAAACTCCTTGAGTCAAAATTCTAGAAAAAAGATGACTCCCTCAAAAAGGAAATCTATCTTTCTATCTTGCTGCTATAAATAGACTGCTCCCTCGAAGGACAACTATACAAATCTACCGGCCCATATTGTATATAGTCTAGCACAAAAAGAAGACTATTTCTGCATAAATAAAATAAAAATATTCTGAAGCTTCCCACATTGATCAGCTTCACAAATACCTCAAGGACATATTCTATTCATCCCATATAGAATTCTCGCATCAATCAATCTATAACACAAAAAAAAAATAAATAGATAGTTTTTTCATCATGGAATTTCCTATTTTGCTCTTGGGTATCTTGCAAAAGAGGCATGTTGTCTCGCACCAAGGTTACGATAAACCAACCTCTTTCACCTCATCATATTTCCTTTCTAATATTCTACCTAATCAAGGTATGTGCCACAAATTTTTCATGATCATGTGACCTTCTTCACCCTTAGAATTAGCCAATCATACAATGCCTTTAGGGTCTTACGTTCATAGGCCAATCTTTGAGGTGATAGACTCATAATGGTTCTTAAAATTATGCAGATTTTTGTATTCTCTTACCATTCACCTCTTTTCTTAATTATTGATCCTCCTTCATAGGACCAAACCTTCGACACTCACATTCTGGGAATTGGTTCCTCTTCCACCAAAATCACCTATATCTATTCAACATAGACAACAACCATGCCTATTCTTATGAATCAACCATGCATATTCAACCTATACTCAACCATGGCCTACATGACCTAGAGTCAACCATGCCCATTTAACCTATCTCTAAGCCATGCCTATTTGACCTATACTCAACCATGCCTATTTGACCTATACTCAACCATGCCTAAAACCTATCGACCCATTCATCTACCCTATTATTCTTCCATAGCCTATGGGAGAACTATATCGGCCTGAGGCCCCTTTGTCGTCGGAGCTTGTAGGTAGCATTCTGAGGGTATGGGGCCCTTGGAGGGTAGCTCGACCATTTTTTCTCCTAACCAATTTTCCCCCTTTTATATTCACATTATACCCTAGTTAGTTTCCATTTTACACAAAAACTAGGAAATTAATCTATCATAAAAACATGCATACCTACCATTTTATAACATCAGCCATATCATACATCAATCATTTAGCATTTCCATGATATCAAATACTTGGAAATTTAACCACAACATACATACAATCCATTATTTCCATAAGATCGGTAACTTGGAAATTACCTAGACTCCACCATGCCTATACCTAACTCCATCATGCCTAGATGACCTAGACTCCAATCATGCCTAAATCACCTAGTTCCCATGGAAATTACACAATAATATAATGGAAATTAAATCAAAGAGTACATCATCCATACAAGGAAAACATCATCATCTTTACAATGTGAGTGTCTGTGTATCAATAGTATATATACACAAATATAAATAAGTCTCAGCATCTCAAAACTCTTACCTAGTAAAATCTAGCATCTTTGCCACACAGGACATATATATATATCAAAAAATCAAAATGATAGTATAATATCCACTATGGATATCAATCACCCCCACATGATGCCCTCCTCTCTGGTCTCACCTGTCTCCTCCTCTCTCCCTATCAGGTCACCCTATCAGTATCTCTCCAGCCTTTGTTGGTCCATGCCTAACCTCCATCTCCTCCTCCTGGCCCTTTACCATTAGGCCTGGTCTCCAAGAGTTGGTAACCTTAACCTAACACTATCTCTGGGGCCAATGACCCCCTATGCTACTTGAGTTTTGAGGTCCTGGATCTAGTCCACTCACTAACTACCTACTAGTCTCAATGCTCGGCATAGGAGGGCTCATCAATGTCTGTAGTTGCTAGCATGGTCCTGATACATAGCGAGCCTTGTTCAGGGCATCCCTGAACCTCACCATGGATACAATTTATCGTAGTTCCATCAGCCTAACTTCCACCTGAGAACTCTTCCCTACTAAAAGTGTTATGTCCTGGTCATAGGAGCCTATACTATGGGACTCTATACCAGTGTAGGAGCTTGTGGTGGTACCTATGCAGCTTTATGGGCATGTAAGGTCGTAACCTATGCATGTGTTGTGTCCAAATTGGCCCTATAATCCAACCACATGTGCCTGTAAAGCAGTTACCTTCCCTCCATCCCCATCTCCACCCGGTGTGAGAGCCTATTCCTGTCTACCTGGGCCTGCAAATTCATCACCTGTGCCTGCAAGGTGGTCACCTATGCCTATACCCATGTCAGTTGTGGACGTGTACATATCTCCATACCTAGACACTTGCACTAAAATGGTATGTCAAATTTTCCACATCATTGCCAAACATTATACCCATGGGCTCTAACGCCTCGTCGGCTCCAATCTGATAGACATGTGCCCCTATAATGGGCAACCTCAAGATCCTATATAAATCCTCCAGGGTGATAGTCATCTCCCCAGTCAGAAAATAGAAGGTATTGGTTGTATAATCCCATCTGTCGATGAGAGCAACCATCATACTATGACCCCTAAGAATCTGTCTATATCGCCTGATGGAACTAAGACTGATATCTCAGATGTGGTCCCACTCATCCCCTGTGATGGTGGTTCTTATCTCTTCCAACAGTGGTGGTTATGTACCACACATAATGAGTTGTTGTCATGCCTGCATTCATATAACTTAACAAGGTCTTACGTACTAGACTACTTTTTCCCATTTCTTCAAAACTAATTAATTCACCCCTACCTACACCACATACCCACATTTTTTTACCTACCTATCTATTGCTTAAACCACCACTCTAATGTATTATTCATTCTAATCCAACCTACTATGTTCCCATACTAATTTCATAACCTATTACCTGCCTACGTTTGCATAACCTTACGCAAGCCCACCTAATTCTATACCTCATCCATCTAGGTTTCCTTTGCTCTTTTCCTAAACTTCCTCCCATTTGATTTGTACCCCATTTTAGCCTTCTACAATCTAACCCATTTGGACATGATCACTTTTCCCTATGACCGACATCGGTCACCTTGACCGATATTCGATCACCCTCAACCGAAGTCGGTAAACTAATTTCCCCACTGACGCCGACCATGTTGAACCTAACGTCGGTCTCTGGTCTGGCTCCATGACTGAAACCCCACGTCTCCAATTTTCCAAAAAAAAAATAAAAACCAACCTAAAACTACCTAAAACTACCCAAACCCCACCCATTTCCATTTTACACCTAATTAGACTATATTTACATACCCCTACCCACAATTTTACTTCTTCGCTACATTTTTAACTTTTAATTTCCCAACCTATTTTTTTCATTCATTTTATTTTTTACCTACAATTTCATTAAAAACAATCAGAAAAGATTGACTCCTACCTCTACAATACTTTCGTCATCATGCTAGAATCTCTGGATGGTTACCTGAGCCCCTCCCACACCTCCTCATGTTGTTGTCATGTCTGAATCCAACCTCTCTCTCTCCACTAATAGAATCGCTGGTCTCAATCTTGTGGGCCCGGTAAAAAGAAATCCAATCGACCAATGATTCCATGGAAAATGCAAAACACTCTTTGCTCTGTCATTTTCTCCAGGTCAACAGGTGAAAATGAATTTGTATTATACATATTTTTTCTTTTTTTACCACACCCGCGACCTAATCGATGCTATTTTTTATTGACCAACATCGGTCAAGTGCCCTAGTTTACTATGATTGGTTACCTTTAACCGACGTCATTTTTACATCAATGATATCAGTTATCCTTCTACCCCATTTCCCAGTCCTACACTAAATCTACTTTCCCCACCTTTTCCACCCACCCCATAATTGACCTTGCCCTTACCCATACCCTAATGAGCTTATAACCTCCCACCCAACCTCACCATTAGTTGGGCAATATTTTTTCTCCTAACGTGGCCTTACCTACGACCTTTTATACCTCACCCAACTGATACTCACCTTTTGTGATATTTGAAGTTGTGTCCTGGTTATAACTTGTGATGATGCTACCTATGTTGTTCCATCCAATGACCTTACCTTGCCTAATGCCATGATGTTTATCCCGACCATACCTTTGGTACCTTGGAACACAACCTATTACTCTGTTCCTACACCTGGCCTAGTTTGTGTTTCAGGACCATATCCTATACCTTGGAAACCTGAACCACTTCAACCTTGTTTGGATAAACCTATCAACCTTTGACGACGTAGAGTTTACAAGCTCTTCAACCTAGTACCTTATCATAATCTATATGTGTGTGTGCGTTAGAATGCCCCTACCTATTACCCGACCAAAATCACCCTTACCTACAACCAACCTACGCTCATTTTCATCACTTACCCATTTATCAAACCACTCACTGACTCTGTTTCACACCTCATCAGTTTCAGGTTTGATGGGTGATCACCTCCACCCACACTTGGGGAAACCTAATCTTCACTCATACTCTGGGGTGCGAATTCCTATTTTTGTCATTGTCACTTATCAATACAAGCTACGCGATAAAAGGGGTAAATGTAGACACCAAATTTGGGTCACACGCCCCTTAGTCCCCTTTAATTAATTAATGTAACACATTTAACTAATCATGACCCCTTCATCCCATATTAATATTCATCCTCACATTATTAATTAATTTAATTATTTTAATTAAGTTAATTTCATCCTCACACCTCCACCTCATCATTACACCTCACCCTAGACCTATTCCAGATGCATTTAACTCACAATGACCAAGTCATCACTCTCAGCATTTAGTCATCACTCTCAGTGTTGAGTCACCACTTGACCTAACTAACTAAGAATTCTTTTCAAACCTAATTGGAATTCTTCTATGACCTTCATACCTTTTCTAATGAGAACTTCACTTCCCTAAGCTGACTCAACTTAGGAAACATGCCAAATCTAGGAAGATCTTCCTATTTTTGGTAAAAGGGACTAATTTTCCCTAACTGATGCCGATTTTTTCTCGGCCGGCACCGGTTACCTAACCTCCATCGGTCATCTTATATACTATTTCACAACTCTTTACATAGGATGGTCATTCAATTATTAGAGCTTTATTACATTCAAGCGTGAATCTTCAAGCCTGCATGCATCCAAATGATGAACACACACAACCACAGTGCAAGACAAGAATATGTTTCTTCTTCCAAAGCATTTGAATATTCACAGGAGCACACATGTTGTATTTCTGTGGCACTGGAATCAAGAACCTCTCCTCTAATAAACCATCAACCATATCAACTCACAAGGTCTACAAGACACCAAGTAAGTACTGTGATTTTAATCATTCGGGCTTATCCCATTGTAGATCTCTTTCTTCGTTCAATATTTTATTTCTTCTATTACCCGTACATCACCTTCTTCCAACCAACCCACTATTCAACCACCCTAAGCTATTTTACCCTTATAAACCTCCTTCTTAGTATTCATGATTCCTCTCATCCTTATTAAGACCCAAAACCATACTACCCTCACTCTCTGTGCAATCACAAAGAGCCTAAATACCCATTTTTAATAGTTTATTACCTATTGCCCCTATGGACGTTGGTTCCCTGACCGCCATTGGTTTAGTCCCCATACCAGCATCGCTCACCAAAACAATATCGGTCTTTGTATCATTTCATATTCTCACACCAGCAAGCTTCTCACTCACCTAAAACCAACCTAGAACTCAACTAATCATCCTCGGACCCTTACCAGACCTCTGTTAGACCTACAAAACCCAGAACAACCTACCAAACCTCTGAATCTAATCACAACCTTTCCTATTAGATTAGATTTACTTATTATATTAACACGAGATACCTAAATGATTCAACTATAGTAGGATTTCCTTATTTCATGGTATTTTGTGCATTAAAATTGTATTTGAAAGTGGATCAACAACCTTCTAGGAAGCACCTCACTTCCCGGATCTAGTACTCACTAGGCAGTCCACTAACCTATATTATTAATACTATTTGGTGGTCTTGTTGTGTTTCTTATATAGGTCATTCCTCCTAGCCAAAGAGAAGCTCACACAATCAACTTGGATCAGAAGTCTACAATGCATGCATTCTACCTTCCGCATTCGCCTCATAGGTATTGCTCCTTAACCATTTTACCTTCTATTTGTTTCATCCTAGAAAGCATAAAACTTATTTTTTAAATAGTAGGATTAGGTTGTTGATGAGATGTTCTAGTTGATTTGGATTTAGGATTCATATTGGATTAGTGTGGTTTAGAAGATAAAAGGGATGGATTCGGCCTAAGGGCCGAAGTGAATTTTTTGGGCTTGGAGGCCAAAGTAGATTTGGTTAATATGGGATTGGTTGTAGTATGTGGTTTTTGAGGTAGATGGGTTGAGCTTAGGATTATAGTGTTTGGGATTAGTAGATGTAGATGAAGGGGATGGGTGTGATATGGGGATCATATTAGGCTTGGGTGATGTTGAGGATGAAGGAGATTTGGGAGATGGGTGTGGTGTAGGACCCACATTATATTTGGTCAATTTAGGGGATGAAGTAGATGAAGGTGAATTAATATTCGTATTGGATTGGGTAGGATGGGGATTATATTTGTTAGGTTTAGGAGTTAGTGACTTAGGAGTCAAGTTAGATGTTTTATGGTTAGGGGATGGTGGATTTGAAATAGGATTAGAGGATAGGATAGTGTTAGGTTTAGGTGATGAAGGGGTTAAGATAGGATTAGATGCAGATGAAGATTATGAGGGTGACATAAGAGCTGCATTGGATGATTTATGATTTGAGTAGAAGGGGATGGGGTGACTTAAGAGTCATGGTGGATGAGATAGTATTGAGATTAGGTGATGGAGGGGATGAGAGAAGCTTAGAAGCTGAATTTTATGTTGGATTGGGATGATGAAGATGAGGAGTATGGAGGACTAAGATGAGATGTGGGGGATGACAATTTTGCATTAAGTTGTTGTGATTTTTAAGTATACATGAATGAGGCTCGATGATAAGTTTTATGATGATTGGACTTAGGAGTTGAGGTTTTGGATGATGGTGGATTATTTGTATGAGTCTTGGTGGGAGGGATATGTAAGTCATGATGATTGATAAGGGGTTTGGAGGTAGGGGTTTGTGGTGGTTGCATGGGTTTGGGATTGGTGGCCAAACTAGAAAGGACATAAAGGAGGTCCTCTTGGTCTAGGTCAAAGTTAGGGAGGTATCAAAGTTGATGTAATTGGTTTGTGGGGATAGTCATTTATGTTGTTTAGGTCAGGGTGTGGATTGGGATGATTTAGTTTCGTTAAGGAGGAAGTCAATGGGGTGAAAATTTCTGATCTTAGGAAGGGGAAATTGTGGATGGGTTTGGTTAGAAGGTGATGATTTAGGAGGTGATTGGTTTATTGAAGATTGAAGATCAGATATTTTTTTATTAATTTGTTGAATTGTTTTTTAGGATGTTATGATCAACATGGGATGGTTGGTCTGGATGGCGGGAAGAGGGTTGGTTGAGGTAAGATGCGAGATTTGAAATTTATTGATTAAGGTGTTGGATGGTGTGTGGGACTTCGTGGTCAAAGTGAGGGGATGATGGGATAACTTGGTTGATGGATGTAGAAAATATATAGGGGTTTGGATGTTGGTTTGGAGAGGATGGGGATTTATTATCAAAATACATGGTTTGATAGGATGTGTGAGGGATTATATTTGGATTAGGATTTTGGATTAAGGATGGTGATAAAATTAGGATCATGTGATTAAGGATGGATGATTATGATAATGTTTGATTAATTAAAATTTTAAAATGGTAGGATGGTTACGGATGTTTACAAATAAACAACAAACATACAGTACACACCCCAACTAGTCAAGTGGGATTGCAATCAAGCTATAGCCTGCTTTTAATACCACACATTGATGGTGGAGCCACAAAATGGCTCTCCACCGATGTGCCAATGTGGGGTTGGCTAGCGAGTGATCTTGGGGAGTGCGATCTTTTTGCACTATACCTTAATATGCAGCCAAGAGGGCTACCTAGACTAGGATAAATGAGCTCTCTAGGGGAGTCCCTGATATACCTTGTGGTACATGGGGCCCAAGTCCATGTTGCAAGGATGTATTATTTGGGTTCACATTACATGTAATATGAACACACATATTTAATCAAATAACACTGAAACTATATTATAATATTTCTTCTATTCCATCTGGAATATTATTCAATATACTTGGGAATGATTTATACAAATTCTTGATCTTATGAAATAGGAGTCAAGTCTTATCCTTCACAACATTATCTCCACTTATTTCTAATCCCTCATGTCTCTCACACTCATAAATAGCTACGTGAGTTGTTATTACAACTCACTCACACAATAGTAATAAACTATATTATTAATATGAGTTATATTAACTCATTATTAATAACATACTCAATATTAATATAACTAATATTAATATTAAAAAAAATTTAATATCCCACTCAAATATCTATCTAACCTATACAATAATGTGAGCACTAAAGTAAATATTCCTAACATTCACCCCTTAGTGTGAACATGGGGAAAACATTATCCTATACTGCTAACCAACTCAAATGATGGTTTTACACTTGGCTAACCACCAACTTACAAATACCCATGATGGTTTTACACTCGGTTTACCAACAACCTACAAACAACTAGGATGGTTTTACACTTGGATTACCAACAACCTACAAAAAAAGGATGGTTTTACATGTGGTTAACCAACAATCATAACAAACGATGGTCAACCAACAACCTAGATAGAACAGTACTCTTTCATCTCTCATCACCTTCTTACATTTAGGAGAAAATACAAGAAATTACTCATACATTATAATTTTGAATAGGAATGTACTTTTGTTCTTATTTTCACACAGTGTAAATCAAACACAACGTAAAAAATGCCACAGCTTCATTGTGTGGCCCCGTCACTTGCAGTTGGTGAGATTTTTCTGATTGACCTCCTTCCTCCATTTCCTCTGCCTCCATCAATAATCTATTAACTCAATAGAATTTGATCACGAAGCACAATTACAATTCAGACGTCGGGTTACACCGAAAATGTGTCCGTAAGCCAATTTTTTTTCAACACTTTTACAATGAGACTATTGACTTTTGACAATAACTCTACAAAATTGATAGACCAATGGCTCATATAAGAAGACAAGTTTTACTCACTCTAATTTTTGACAAGATATATAATGACATGAAAAATCTATGGTGTTTTCTAAACTTCACACTATATAAGCTTTTCACGATGAATCCTAAACTTTTTAGAAAGAGAGTTTGTTTTTAATGATAAGACATGAATAGAAAGAAACAAAAACTCTAAAAATTAATTACTATATGAAAATAAAAAATACGGGTTTAGCCAAGTTCTAGGAATACTGTGACCCATAGTGCATGATGCATGGATTTCTCAGGTGGTCTTTAATCACTACCGACAGGTGCTTGATAAATAATCTCTTTACACTCTTCAATGTAATTTGAAGAATGAACTCAATACGTGGAGGAATATAGTTGCACACGTGTCTAATGTTGTTTACATTTCACTCACAGTTATGTGCATAAATCGATAGGGAGATAGCAGAATAATTCCAAACACAAGAGTATGGTGGCAGAACATTGAAAGTGAATCTTTGCATTGAAACTACTACTCTAAGATGATGGCAATGAGCGAAAGAACAAATATGTGAATGTAAGGTGATTTGGAAGCTAATTTGAAGCTTGTAATGTAAAACCTATACATGTATATATGTGTCTGATGTTGAAACCAAACAATTTGCAAGGTAGCAACGCAATAATTTGATCTAGATACAAACTCATATAAAGTGGGTTTTTAAAAGAAATTATAGAATGGAAGCATTGAATATTCCTACAAATAACAAGATCAGAAAAAGCAAACCAATAATAAAACAACCTAGTTTTTCAGAAATTGCATATTGTAGTGGAAATATGAAGCAGATCCCAACAATGTTTTCATTGTTTCTCTTAAACTGCGATGTGGTTTTGGCTGAAATTTTTATAGTATTTTACTTGGAAATCCACCTTTAAATACATTAAAAATTACAAGGACCCAGATTGTAGAAAAAAACTTATGACATGTTCTTTACACATGAATTATTGAATCCAAATCCACAAATGCACATCCACAAGATTATAACATCGCTCCGATACCAAATATTATTTTGGTTCAGATTACATGCAATATGTACACACATATTTAATAAAATAACACCAGAAATATATTATAATATTTCTTCTATTCCATCTGGGATATTATTCAATATACTTGAGAGTGATTTATACAAATGCTTGATCCTATGAAATAGGAGTCAAGTCTTATCCTTCACAACATTCTCTCCACTTATCTTTAATCCCTCATATCTCTCACACTCATAAATAACTACATGAGTTTTTATTACAACTCACTCACACACTCACACAATATTAATAAACTATATTATTAATATGAGTTGTATTAACTCATTAGTAATAATATACATAATATTAATATCCCACTCAAATATCTATCTAACCTATACAATAATGTGAGCACTAAAGAAAATATTCCTAATAGGATGTTGTCTAAGGCATGGGTATTGGGATGTGGAAGCCCCTCACTTAACGTCATTCTTAAAACAAGTAAGCACTTAACCAATAACGACAACTTTCCTTGAATTTATATACCCCACCCAAACACGGGTTATGTCTACATGCATGGAGATGAAGCCCATAGTTAGGAAACCCCTAGGACTATGATAGGTGCGTGGATATTACTCCCACGTATATTTCCCCTACAAAATGAAAATGGGAAGGCTAGCCGCTTTTGATCCTCAAGATTGTCCAAGGACACAAGAGGAGAGTATACATGGTTTTACCTTCGGGATGAACAAACAACAAAGGAAAACACACAAAAATGATGATAAATGCAAGAAAATGGATGCAAGATGAAATAATTAAAAATTATGTGATGGGGTCTTCAAGAGGAGGTCATACAAAACAATTATTAGTAGTTTGGTTATAACCCTAAATGTTTTGGACTAAACGAGCTGCAAAACAAAAAGGATTAGTAGTTTTAGATTGATTTTTATCTTTGGTAAGCGTAGGAAGGTGCACATAAAGTGTAAGTAGTTTGGAACAAGAAAATATAACTTAATGTGTAGTTAAAATAGCAAGATTTAGGAAAATGAAAACCATGAATAAATTATATTGTAAAATGTTATTTTAACACTTTCATTGCATATATCTTTTCAATACCTTTCCGGGAAAAAAACGGAGTCATCTCGAGTTCGAGATTAAAATTTATGGCTCTCAGAAGTTAGGTAACAAAAGTGCTACAACATAGAGCATAGGCGCCACTTTAGAACATATGCACTACTTTGTGTGCAAAAATGCTACTTTATGTGCAAAAGTGCTACTTTGCCTACAAACGTGTTGTTTTGTTAAAAATGGCAATTTTGGGGATTTAAAGGTTGAACAAGAGCATTGAAGTATTTCCAAACACGCCATAGGGTTTTCAAAAGTGTTGTTTCAGGTCAAAAGCATTAAAACAGAAGACTATCACAAAAATTTGAAATTTCAAGGGATAAATCTCAACAATGTTTTTTCAAATTTGAACAGTTTGTTCTAAATATTAAATGTTATTTAAAACAATCAGAAATTTAGGGTTAAACCCCGCGGTGAGCGCCAAAATGTAGATGTTAAAAATATTAGTTGAAAATGCAAGAAAACAAAGAAACTTGTCTTCCTAATCTAATCTTCCTAGCAAATACCTCAAATAGAACAATAGATGGAAAAGAGAGAGAAGACAAATACCTGCACTTACCTAAAAGTTGTAAAGCTCCTCCTTTTATGTGTTGGATTTGTTCTTGGATGGAAGTTGGATTGTTGATTGTTTGCTTCAAATTTTAGAGTCACTTGGGCAGCACCTCCCCTTGGATTGCTTGATAATTTCTTGATGAAGGATGAATGATGAATGATTCTAGATTGGATTGAAGATGGATGATAAAGTGCTAAAAATGGCAGAGGTTGGCCTATGGATTCTTAAGATGTTCTAAGCTAGATCTCATGGAGGAGGAGAGATCAATTTATAGCTTGTGGATGGAAGAATGGAGGGTAGATATGGATCCAATTAGGTTGAGAATCAATGGTTGGAAATTGATGAGAGGATTGGAGGATTCTAGAATGGAAAATTCTTTAATTTGAATTCAAATTACATGGAGGGAAAAAGCTTCCATTGAATTAAAAATTCAATGGAAGGAGAAGGTTAGAGAGGCTTCTAGATTTAGAAGCCTCTAGATTTCGAGGTGTGAGGATGTGATGAGATTAGGTTAAATAAATATGATTAGGGATCTGATTTTATGGAAAGGCTAAGTGTAGGGATATGTAGGGTAGATGTAGGAATATTAAATTCCTATAAAATGTTAATGAAGAATTATAATGATAATATGATATTATAATGAAATAAAAGGGATTGAGGATGAAATGAGATAAATGATAAATGATGAAAGGGTAAATGTGATAAAAGGAATTTTTAATGGGATAAATGATAAAAAGGAATATTTAGATAAATGATGAAATATTAGAATAAAGGTATTAATGCTGAAATTAATAATGATTAAGCTTACGATTAATTATTATATAAGTTTAGATGATGATGTGGGACAAATTAATCGTAATTGATCATGTCGACATTTTAGATGTCTGCACATATGTCTATAGGTTGAGAACACATTGGTTCCCCTATCATTTGACTTTCGATTGCGTAATCCCACCTTTGTGGAAACATACTTTATATCAGACTTGTATTTCCTGATATAACGTGGATACCATAAACTTTCTGGGAACCTTTTCTCACAACCACCTCCTTAAAATTCATACGTCTATAGGTCGAGAACCTATTGGTTACTCTATCACTTGACTTCCTGGTCAATCCCACCTCTGTGAAAATGCATTTCATGTTCAGTCTGGGGGCACCTTAAATTGAAACAAACTCTTATACAAGTGTTTTCTTTCATCAACTTAATTAAATCGGTGACCATTGCACTTAAGCAAAATGACCCCTAGTTTGAGGAGGAACCACCCATCCAACACAAATTTGACCATTTCACTCGTTTTTGTTCAGTAGTTTGTCCATTACAAACCACTTGACAAAAAGGGGCAAATATAGACACCCGTTTTCTTACACCTTACATAACCTATGCACACCCCTCACATTTTCATTCAAAACACTAAACCTATTCTATTATCCTATAAACCATGTCCTCATCTAGTAAAACCATACTTTACCCTTATAAATACTTATTTACTCATCCTAAACATCCTAAACCACCTAAACATTATTCTAATCTAGTTTAAGCCTAACATCTTAACCTCCTAACACCATTAACACCTTCATATAAATCCTTACTCACTTCTAAACCCAAAATAACCAATTTGGAAATGGTTAAAACCACTTCTAAGTGGGTTTCCCTACTTTTTTCATATCGTCAGTGATTCTAACTAATTGTCGGAAATTTTATAAAAGCCCATCAACATTCATGAATATGGATCCTTGACAATTATAGTGAAACTCTGGCTCTTTGAACATTAAGGCGACATCACATATGACATCTCATCACTTCATCAAGTCCTATAAAGCCCCTAGAGAACTGATTTTGCTACAAGGTTCTTCTACACTGAAATCATATTTGTTTCATACCATAAACAAGGTACATCCTTTGATTTTACATTGTATTTCTATTTAAGCATCTATTATAAATACAATTCAATTGTTTAATCCTATATTTGAAGTATAAAACTCTGATTTTTAATCAAGTCTTCCTTTACATAGTTGTTGAGCAGACAATGTATAACACTTAGCAGAAGGCATACAAAATATTCAGCACAGAAGAGAAGAGTTCGTTCAAAGGCACGGGAGGATCAGAAGGGAATCACGCGAGGAGGACAGAGACAGATTCGGGACTTAGCCATTTTCACCATGATGATCTATTTTTGGAAGATGGTGTGCGGAGCACACAAATGGGATGAAGACTGTGTGTCAACACAGATGGTTATTTTTGGAAGAGCAACTACAGAGCGCTTTACATGGATGCGGGCTAAAGATAGAATTGCGACTGATAGTTAACTAGGAGAAATCTATTGTTAGCGCACTTGCATGTGTGGCTGTAATTGTAAAGGCACATGGTTATTTTCAGCATGCGACCTATTTTTTGGATTAGATAAGTGGTGAAGGGAAAGTCCCCACCCTTATAAATATGTAGTGAACTGCGTAGCATAGAGATAGTATGTAAGAACTAGATTACTGTGAGATTATGTTGTCAAATCCGATTATGCGCATGAGCACTATGATGCTATTATTGTAAGAAGCTTATGTGTATTTATCATATTTAATATAATGGAGTGTATTGGCTGAAATAGAGTGTTAATTATGAGTATAATTGGATCTTGCATGCTTGATCTCATCTTGGTTATCATTTAAATATGTTATTCTTTAGATATAGATATGAACATGTAGCTATAGAATGATCTAGTAAGTATGGATCTGAATGCATAAGTCTTCATCATGCTAACATCCTACAACATCAACCCTAAAGAGGGGCTTGGTACCTTTGCATGCTTTGGGTGAGTGCTCAGTCTAGGTTGAGTGATGTGCCATACACGCTGGGGCTTTTACTGGTAAATTCTAGGCTGCATCATTGGTTCCATTTCTGGGACCTCTTTTTCAGTTATTTTCAAGATGGTTCATAATGAAGACATACTGGTTGACCCTAACAAGATTTGAGGAGTGGATACATGACCTAGAATAATAATACACAAGGATTTTCAACACTGGATCTGAGTTTGATGTGCACACATGTGGGTGGAGAAGAATCTGTATGACTATTTGTATGAGATCTTCTTCGCTATCTTTCTGGTAGAACTGTACGAGTGGTTGGTTACTTATGCATCTAAATGGAATTGGAGGTATCACACACTTGTCTGGACAGGAATAATTTCAGAACCTTTATGATGCTGATCTAATTTGGACTTGTGTTGTGGATATGTGGTTCCATGGTGTTTTGAACAGCTATATCTTGGAGTACTCAATTTCCACTTATTCATGCCTAGAGGTAGCTGAATTCCAATTTTTATGATATCCAGGGGAACTTACCTACAAGGCATTCCACTGGAGATCAAAATTTTGATGGTAACCCTGAACTTGGAGAACAAACTAATGGAAAACTAAACCCCACCACATGCGAGGGAAGGAGAAGGTTTTGTGAAAGATGGAAGACCTAGCGACATAGAAAGGAAAAGAGAGGAAAGGTGACTTAAGTATAATGAGGCATGCGAGAGGGAGATAGAGAAGCAACAGGATGTTGCAGAGTGAATGGCATTGTGGAGAGAGATAGTTTGGGAAGGGTTTGAAGTTCATGCAGAAGACGTGGAACCTAAGCATCAGGAACTCCCCCATTTGGGAAAGCATGAATAGGGAACCCTCCTCGGCCTCATGTAGAAGCATCGCCATCAGAGATGACCTGGGCCATGGGTGCACATCTGAATCCACCTAGAAACCTTTCCCTTGCACTTGGTTTTCTAGTATCTAGTACAACAAATAGTCAGCAAGCTAATTTAGGTAGTGGGAGAGTAGGAGTGAGTCATATAAAAATCACAATGATGGTAGTGCAAATGGCTTCATTTTTATATGGGAGTACCTTTTCAGGTGTATCATCTACACAAAATTCAGGTGTGCAAATTTTTGGACTCTCTTCTGGGAGTAGTAATACTTCAAACTATCAGGGTGCAGTTCAGTACTACTGTTGGGACATAGGGAAGTACATCTTCTGGTCTGAATCTAGCTATGGGTTCAAGATCGGGAGGTATAGGTGGCTCTAGTTCTGGTGGATCTAGTGGTTCTGGAGGTAGAGGAAACACAAGAGGTTCTGGATCAGGTGGGTAAGGTCCACACCAACCCCAGAATATTTACATGGAGATGTCTCTTCATCTCCCAGAGTATAGGGGCATAGAAGATGCTGCTGAACATGTACACATGTGTGAAATATTATGGCATGCAAAAGGAATCATGGATTCTGAGTGTAGGGAAAGTCAATTTACTACTATTACAAGGGCATGCACACAGCTGGTACAGAAAGTTTGACCCTGATCAGACTTGTGTAGACTATGCAGCTTTAAAATATGCCTTCCTCAAAGAATTTCATATCCCTGAGTTTGAACATAAGAGTATAAGTGCACTCAAGGATATTAAGCAAGGCACTACTGAAAGTGTCAGAGAGTATGATGCTCATTTCAAAATGTTGTTATCTAAACTTTCTTATGATATTCATGCAAGCCAGCATGCACAATGGTTCGTTGGGGGCCTAATAACACCTTTTAGAAGGGTGATATCACATAAGACATACACTAATCCATGTGAAGCACTTGAAGTAGCTTTACGCACTGAGGTAGTTTGAAGTATAGACACTGGGGTGAGCCCATTTTTAGAAGCACATATTTCATCTATGAAAAAGCAGTTGGAGAAGCTATCAGAAAATTCAGCACATGAGATGCGCACAGGGATTTGGTGCACAGATTGTGAAGTGGAAGGTCACACAAAGGATAGTTTTCCTCAAAGATCAATGCACTCATTGTTGTTGGACTATGATATATGCCATCTAAACCATGATGCTAGCCATTACCCATTACTATAACATGTGATAAGGAAGAACGTTTCATGCTACTACAAAATTTACAGGTCCACGACTCATGACACAGAAGACTACCATCTAATTGGTCAGATCCATGATGCTATAGACATCGGTGTATGAAAGATAGGAGTTTTAGATAAATCTAAAGGCAAGAACGAGCATCAGGATCGGGATCACAATCAGGCGCGCTATGATTGGAGTGAAGGGTGTTTTGAAGGTAGTCGTGGCAGAGGTCAAGGATACCATGGTGGGTTTGGAGGATGAGGCTCATGGTGGCAGATGAGGTGAGTTCCCTCAGTGGAACATGTTATACATGTGGATCTCCTGACCACTACAAGTGAGAATGTCCTCAGAATATTACATGTTCTTTTTGTGGAAAGAATCATAGTTATGAGGAATTCCCAGACTTGTATGAGCATCTTAGTAAGTAAAATAAACAAGAAAACAAAGGTGCATGGATGGTTAGGATACAACACATTGTGGAAAATCAGTGGATGCCCAAGTTGGAAGTAGAATTTGAGGCATTGCAGGTAAAGATCACGACCCACGCTGAAGCAGCGTGCACCAAAGAAGCATTACAACAGATGCCTACCATCACTAAGGAGGAGGTTCTACATGCACGGTACCTAGATCCCACCCATCAGAAGGAGGTTTACCAAGGAAACCATGGAGGTACTCAGGAATCTTCAAGGGTGAAATACAGTATTTAAAGGAGCAATCACAAAAGATGGAGCAAAAGAAAGCATCAGAGATGATCCAAACTGATATGGATGACTTGAGAGAAGTGTGAAAATTATTGCGCCAGGAGAATATCATTCCACTATTGGGGAATTGGTTAAAGGGAAACACCCCTGTGAAAGTATTGAGACTAGAAGGACAGATCCTACATGCAAATATTCCTCCTCATAGCATCGATTATGACAAGGAAATCACTCTGAATGCTGTTGTGGATGGGTGGCTATTGAGTAATATATTGATTGATATAGGTGTGGAAGTCAATGTTCTTACCTTAGATGCATGGGTACAAATGGGGAGACCTCCATTGCAACCATCCTCTAATGTATTGTTCATGGCTAACTAGACTAAGGCCACTCCCATTGGAGTTTTGAAAGATGCATCCATTACCATACAAGGAGCCAAGTTCACTGGAGATTTTGAGGTTTTAGCACTGGTAGAGTTAGATAGCTTCCCAGCATCTACTAGGGCATCCTTGGTGCTATGCAAATAATGTTGATCTTC
Organism: Taxus chinensis; assembly: GCA_019776745.2. Classification (NCBI taxonomy): domain Eukaryota; kingdom Viridiplantae; phylum Streptophyta; class Pinopsida; order Cupressales; family Taxaceae; genus Taxus; species Taxus chinensis. Next base: position 981,813,173 of record CM034146.1, read on the forward strand.
GGTTCAACAAGGGTTATATAATTTGAAAACAAGGAGGAAAGAGTTATTATCCCTTTAACAGATGGAAATCTACACCCTATGTTGAGCCCTTGAGTGAGGAAGACCTGAATTGGATTTATGTATGTGTCATCTGGATCCAGAGGTGCTTGAGCCATGTAAAGAAGGAATCCTTCAATGGGAGGATGCACAGTCTATTAGCGATACTACAAGTGTTGCTTGTGATAATTGGGCTCATAGCACTTATGAGTTGGTAGGGTGCAAAGTAAAGAGCATATTTCCTAGGGACATTAAAACGTGTTATATCAAGAGAATAGGTAACAACTCAGTACCTTGTTACACCGGAGAAGGAGACCCTATGGTGTTCCTACGCTGCCATGGAAGAATAGTGGATAGACCCACTGGAGAGAAGGAATATGCTAGCATATACCCTATGTGGGACAACAGTGCGCTGGTGGGTGGTCCACAAGGATAATCTTGTAGGATGGAATGAAATTAGGATTTCTCTTGCCACTAGGTTCTTCAGGAGCAATGCACCTACTCAAATCTGCACTTATCATGGTAATCACCTTGTTCAGCACCACGTTCAGTAGTGTGAGAGACTATGGACAGAGGGGCAGGAAGCTTTACCACCTTCGCTCTGGGTGCACAAGTTTTATTCCACTCTACATGGTTGTGCACGTGCTTGGTATGTATATGCAGAACTCCATAGAGAGACTGGAAATTGGTAGGATTTAATTGTAGGAATGACCCAGATGTTTGACTTCTTCTCTACCAAGCCTCTGGTGGAAGAAGCATTAAAGGTCATAAAGTGCTTAACTATGGGAGATAGTGCCAAGGATGAAGAACTCATTTAGGATTTATTTGATGAAGGAAAATCAGGAGTGTGTTTTGTTGAAGAAATAGAGACTCGATGCCACACTACTTCAGTGTGCTTTCCTTGAGAAAGAAAAAGGAAAAATGGTCTACTTAGTGGATGATGAAGAAGTAGAAAATATGGATGTAAACCATTCATCTGGTAGGTGTGAGGTGTTGGACAGTGCAGATAAGACCACGTGTGCCTATCATGAACCTATGAAGACAAAGAAAGTGAATATTGGATCATATGTTGAGCCTAAGGAGGCCATAATTAGGGACTATTGGTCAAGACTCTGAAGTGGAAAAAATCATAGAGTTACTACATGGGATTATCAGGATTTATTCCCAGGAGGGTACCATGAGCTTAAAGGCATGCATGAATCATTAGGGGAAATGAAGATAAATCTTAAAGAGGGTGCATGCCCAAGTTAAGAAAGAGACCCTACAAGATGAACCCCAACTTGCACGAAAAGGTCAAAGAAGATATTGACAAAATGTTGAAGTCTGGAATCATCAAGCCCCTGGACGAGTCAGAATGGGTTAGTCCAATGGTGATCAGTATCAAGAAGGATGGTTGGATTAGGATCTGTGTGGAATATAGGGAGCTAAATGTTGCATGTGTGAATGATCCCTTTCCTACGCCATTCACTGAGGAAATCCTGGAAGGCGTTGCAGGCATGCAAAATCTATTCATTTACAGATGGGTTCTCTGGGTATCATCAAGTTTAGGATTGCTTAGGAGGATCAGGAAAAAACTACTTTTACTACTGAATGGGGTAGCTTTTCCTATATTGTGATGCCTTTTGAATCTGAAAAATGTGCCTATTGTATTTTTGCACATAGTTGTTCAAGAATTTAAGGAGTTTATTCACAACTTCTTACAGGTTTATTTAGATGATTGGAAGGTGTATGGACTGGTCAAATACCATTGTGATAATTCATGCTTAATGTTTGAAAGATGTAGATAGTTGAGTATCTCTTTGAACATCAAGAAATTCATATTTGCTACACCATTTGGAATAGCCTAAAAGACACCTAACCAGTCAGAGTGAGGTGTGTGGATTCTTGGGTCACAAGGGGTATTATAGAAAATTCATAAAGGGGTATGCCAAGGTTCCACACCTTTGGAGGAGTTACTGAAAGGGAAAGGTATGTTCTATTGGGGAGAACCGTAGCAACGCACATTCGAGACATTAAAGGAGAAACTTACTACCACACCTATTCTATGCGCTTTCCTTCATGGGACCAAACATTTCATGTACATGTGGATGCCTCTGGCATGGCCATTGGTATGGTGTTGGCTCATCTGGGAGAAGGTATTATAGATCATCCTATCTATTTTTCTAGTAGAAAGTTGACTCTTGCAGAACATAATTACACAACTACAGAGTGTGAAGCTTTGTCAATGATCTATGTGCTACATAAATTCAGACAGTACCTGCTAGCTACACCATTTTTCTTTTATACAGATCACATGGCATTGAAGTATTTGGTAAACAATCCCATTTTATAGGGGTGCATATGCATAGATGGGTACTCTTATTTCAAGAATTTGATTTCACAGTTGTGGTAAAACATAGGGAAAAGTAATTCTGGACTAGACCATTTATCCAGAATACAGTCAGGAGAAGAAGCACAGGAAATTGAGGATACCATGCCAGATGCATAGTTATATAGGTTACAATGAGCACCATTAGAATTAGAGGACATTTTTTTCTTTCTATGAACAGGTATGACACTAGAAGGAATGAAATCCTTAGAGAAGAAACAACTTTCTATACGCATGGCACCCTATATGTTGATTAGTGGTGACCTGTACAAGTTAGGTCAGGATGAAGTATTGCGTCGTTGTGTACTGGAACATGAATGAAAAGATATCATGGAGGAAGCTCATGGTGGTATTGCAGGTGGCCACTATGTAGGTGATGCCACTATGTAAGATTCTACTCGTTGGATTATGGTGGGAGACCTTGTATAAGATTTTAAAGCATATTGTAAGGCTTGTGATCACTAATCAGCACCTTGGGAAACTAGGTCAATGAGATGAAATGCCTCTAAAACCTATTACTAGTGCAGAAACCATTTGAGAAATGGGCTATTGATTTTTTGGGTCCTATTTCACCAGCGCACGAGTAGGACTGGATCACGCTATATCATTACTTGCACAGATTATCTGACAAGGTGGGTAGAAGCAGTGCCTATAAAGGATTGTATATCAGCTACATCAGCCAAGTTTCTATGGGAAAATATTATTACGAGGTATGGATGCCCTTTAAGTTTGACCAGTGATAGGGGCACATACTTTCTGAATGAGACAATCAGAATTTTATTGGATGAATTCATGATTGCACACCATAAGACTACACCATATCATCCTCAGGCAAATGGAACTGCTGAGGATTTCAACAAGATTTTGAGCCAGACATTGACAAAAATTTATGATGTTGGGAGAAAGGATTGGGATGATAAAGTATCTGCAGTCCTTTGGGCATATCACACAACATATAAAAGGTTGAACAAAGCCACACCATTTCTAGTTAGTGTTTGGCAGCGGAAGCAGTTCTTCCTATGGAATTCATGTTACCATCTTTGCATATTGTGCATGTTAGAGGTCTAGCTGATGAGAAAACATTAGAAGAATGGATTGAAAAGTTAATCAAGTTGGATGAGTGACGAGTAATAACATGTTGGAGTCAAAAATAAGAAAAGGTCAGGCAGAAAGCATGGCATGACAGGCACATCAAGGATAAAAATCTTGAGATAAGACATATGGTGCTTCTTTATGATTCTAAGTTTTTGCACCATCCAGGAAAACTCAAAGTACATTGGTTGGGGCCTGTATGTTTCACTCACATACTTGAAACATGCACTTGTAAATAGAGATGCTTGATGGAATACAGTTACCTGGGTACTTCAACGGGAGTAGCCTAGGAAGCCCTACTATAAATAAGTCTTCTTGGTGTTTGTAATAAGGCAATGTTTCCATTTAGATTAGGTTTTCCAATTATGTATTTTCCTTAATGTATTTCCTTCTTTATCGCTATGCTTTGTCAATTTAGTTGGTGTTTTTGTATAATAAGAGTGTTTGCGTGCCAGAAGCTAATTACTATTTAAAGATTTTATATGCACAGAGGACTGCACATACCCTTAGTGTGGGGTGGTTATTGATATCCAGGTATAGGACTGTTGAAAATAAGTACACATGAAAGGAACAAACTGTTATGGGTGCTATTCAAAGTTGGAGGATTGAAAAAAAAAAGAGAGATTACTTTTGGGAATGAGGACCATAGGTGGAGATGAATGAAGAAACAAGTATAACATGAGGTAAGCAAAGGCCATGGGAACTACCAAGGGAAGCTGCACAGTGGATGAGGTACTCAGGTGCATGGAGGCGCACTAAAGAGAAGTCGGTAGTTAGAAGGTAGGAAGGCACACTAGAAGGTTATAGCTTGGGCGTGAAGATGTACCTGCATGGAAAGAATGAAAATGGTCGATTAATGAGAGGATTTTTGCTAGGTGGAGGAGTAATAAATGCACTAAATTTTTGAAAATCTATATAAGGATGGGATGCAAGTTCATTTTTACCATTGCAATTGAGAGAATTTGAAAAGAGCTAAGTGCAAATGAGCTGAGCAATCGTGTTGAGGTGTGAAGAGTGTGAAACCAGACATGGAGAGAAGATTTGTGCATAGGAGAAGCTTGTGTTCCCATAGGTGAAGGGTTTGAGCAAAGAAGACGCATTACGAAGGAGCTAGGGCATGTGATTTCCACTAGGGCATGGAGATTTGAACTAGGGTTTTAACTTGCTCATTACAGAGGGTAGAAAAGAGAAATTTTCAAATGGCACCAAAGAAAGCACCTGCAGCAGGAGTAAAAGGGAAGAAGAAGGTTGAAGTGGAAGAAGAAATTACCCCCGAAGAGTAATTTCTTCAGAAATGAAGTATCCAGAGGGCATGATTGTGGGACAAGAATGGGATTCCCACATCTGTAAATGTAAAATCAATGATTACAACCATCATACATCAGATAATAAGAAGGATCTAGATGCGTTATTGAGCACAAAAATGAACAAACACACAACAGAAGACATGCCAGTGTATGATGATGCTGGTGAGAAGTTACTAAAGTAGATTGGAGTCTACCAGTTGTACGAGCTACCATACTTTGGAAAGTATGAACCATTGTATCGATGGTTGATGAACATAGTCCATGAGGACTTCTTCTACTTCGTAAGATGGAGATTTAGAATCACAGCTGCCTTGATTTCAACAGTGACAGGACTAAGGGCCTCAAGAGGAGATCTGGAGATCAGACTTAACAGATAAGGCAATGATCCTAGAGACAAGGAAGGAGCTAGGATATACCAAGGGTCTGCATGGCATGGACATTGACAAATTGAAGAAGTACCCAGTAGTAAAGGAAACTTCCCATCTTGTAACAAATTTGAATGACCAAGAAAGGTGGTCACAGGTGAATACAATGTGGCTACACGTTGCAAGGAAGATGTCTCAAGGAGTGATCTATAATATCGTGGATCACATAACAAAGACAATCATTGAAGAAGCGTGTATAGGTGACATAATTAGTTTTGGTGCTATTTTATTGTCTTTGGTGTTTATGGAAATTGGAGTGCCCGATGGGCCAAAGGATAAGATTTGGGAGTACCCCATAGAAAATAAATCTGTGGCAAAAATATTTAATAAATATTTATGTGAACGGACCATGAGTGGGCCATTTAAGCAGAGGGTAGAGATGTGGTAAGATAGGCTCATGCAATGTTTGAAGAGGAGTGGTGCATACCCAAGGAGTTACCTTCGGTGGTGGGTAAGGTAGTACAGATTGTAATCTACCAGCATTTTTGCATCTCATGATTTATGACAAAGGATGGAGCTTAGAGCCCTTGGTGCAAACTAACATATGCCTTCATAGTAAACTATTTCCAGGCATCAGTTCACCGATTCACAGATGTGCACTGCCTAAGCTTCATCGTAGACAAAGTAGATTGTGATTATCACACTCTGAGAAAATCATATGTATATCTAGGATGGACTGCCTACATTGAGAAGCTTATCTCAGATATAATAAGCATGAAGTTGGTAAGCTTGGTAGTAGGAGATGTTGGAGCTGCACTTGTGTATATTCAACTTAAGCCCAAGCTGGAGAATAATAAATATGTGGAAAATGAGTTCGCACTTCCACGGACACCTAAGGGTAAGCATACAGTAGAAAATGTGCCAACCCCACACCCTGTAGAGACCATAGTGGTAGATGAAGAGGAAGAGCAACAAGAAGATAGTGCTGGCTTGGAGCATAGAGGAAGAAGACAACCTATAGAAAAGGTAGTAATTGAGCATGCAACTCCACCACCTTAAGGGAAAGAAGGAGATGATGAGGACCTAGATGCAGTACAAGGAGAAAGCTGCTTCAAAAGGGTATTCAAAAGAACAATAACCTAAGGTGCTACTCCATAATCAGTGCATAGATCACCATGACTCTCTCCATAGAAGAAGCCAACTGAGAAGAGAAGAAGGAATTTGAAGCTGAATGAGGAGGTGGAAGAGTCTAAGGAGAGCATGCCCAAATCTCCTACACCTCCAAATGATGTGGAAGAGCCAAAAGACAAAGAAATGAAGGATGGAGAATAAGGAGAAAAGGAGACAAATGAGACACTGGATCGTGCAAAGAGGTTGACATTGGTGAAACAAAAGCATGAGGCCCTTGTAGTAGAATAGGAACCCCATAAGGAAATTTTAGATGAGCTGGGGAAGGTTATAGCATAAAAGATGGATCTGGTAGAGGGAAGAATGTCTGTAATGTCCAAGATTGTCCTAGTTTTACAAAATTAAAAGGGGGACATTTCCCAAGATGAGCTGGAGTCTATTATGGTAGACATTCTAGAAAAAGTAGAGGCTGCATTGAGTGAATGGAAAATATTAGAGGCCAAAATAAAGGAATAATATCCTGAACTCATTCTTCTAGTTGAAGCAGAGGATACTTCTGAGTAAATCATTCTTTTGTATAGAAAATTCTTTACTATCTTTCATTTATATTCTTTATCATTCTTTAAGAATTAAAAAGGTAACCATTGCTAGGGTGACAATGTAGTTAGTGTGGGGTAATGTTGAGAAGACAACGTATAACACTTAGCAGAAGGCATACAGAAGATTCACACGGAAGAGCAAAGTGTGTTCAAAGGTGCGGGAGGATCATAAAGGAATCATGCGAGGAGGACAGAGACAGATTCGGGACTTAGCTGTTTTCACGATGATGATCTATTTTTGGAAAATGGCATGCGAAGCACAAAAACGAGATGAAGACTTGTGGGACACACACGTGTTATTTTTGGAAGAGTGGCTACAGAGTGCTTCACATGGATGCAGGCTAAAGATAGAATTATGACTAATAGTTAACTAGGATAAATCTATTGTTAGCGCACTTGCATGTGTGGCTGTAATTGTAAAGGCACATGGCTATTTTTAGCATGCGACCTATTTTTGGGATTAGATAAGTGGTGAAGGGAAAGTCCCCACCCTTATAAATATGTAGTAAACTACGAAGCATAAAGATTGGCCTTTGCTGAGCAACTCATCATATCTTTATCTAATAACTATCTTGTCCAGTTATCTATGTGTGTAAGTTTATCTCATTCATTTGAAGGAGTTCCACATCCATTTTGCATCCATACATCTCAATATTTTTATTGTCAACGCATGTGTCATTAAACCTTGTTGTCCTCTGAATATTTGGTGATTTTTTATATAATTAATGAACCGAAATCCACCATAAACAAATTACGTTGTGTATTTAATAATAACATTGTGTATTCAATAACATGAATGTAACTTGAAAATATAAGATGCGCGCATGAAAAACCCCTATTTTTTAGACATCTACTACATTGTATTAGCAAAATTTGTGGTGAATGGAGGATTAAAAAATGCATTGAAATAAGTGAATATACATTGAAAATCATTAGTTCAGCATGCATGCTTGAAAAAATATTAGTTCAAAACAAAACCCATTTGTTAGTTGATACCGTAACTGAATTGAAAATTATATCCGAAAATGTATCTGTATATTTAAGAATAGCACTGTATATTCCATAATAGCATTGCATATTCAATCACAAAATTGTATTTTGAGATTGTAAACCGCATGCGTGAAAAAATGTGTTTTTTGGACATTTACTAGGTACACCCGTAATAGTAGAGATTGTGGTAAGGCTGGATTAAAAAACACTTAAATAAGCAAAAATACATCGAAAAACATTTTTTTGGACATTTGCAACACTATATCAACAAAGTTTGTGCCAAACGGAAGATTAAACAAGAAGATGCACTAAAACAACTCAATATATAATGAATATACATTTGTAATCTTGGTATTTTTTGCCAATAGAGTCATTTCATGAAACCCCACAGTTAAAATATCCAAACACCTATGGAAATGGACTCACCTCATGACTCACTTAGCAATTCGAAACAAGGTGTGAGATAGAGAAAGAATCTGCCATGATTTCATTTGATTCAGCTGGTTTTGGGAGCTCTTTGGTGTCGTTGAAGGATGAAAAGGGATGAGAATATTAATCTTCTCGTTATCTAGTGTGCATTACAAAATGCAAAGGGCAACATTCAATGACAACATTGAATGTTGCATTGACGCGTAGTTGGGAATGACAATGGAGGCTTGTAGAGTGATAAGGGGTGATGTAAAGTGGATTAAATGTGTTTTGCTTTAGATTTTGAGGGAATTTTTTCCATGTGTCACACGGTTGCATGCACCTTTTTACGTAATAATAATACCAATAAAAATTGTTCTATAGTCAAAGATGTCAAGTGGCCTAATTTGGGTCTACAGGCTACTGACACCCATATGGGACTACCTCGTACTCCTAGTATGCAGGAGGCACCTAATTGTGCTTCAAATACAAAGTGTACATACCCTACCCCTTTTTGGATTTGTGGGAAGGGTTATTTATGGATTCGTTGTAAAATTTTGACTTTTTTAATGGGTCTTGATTGTGGGATCACCACTTGGCAGGCAATGTGACGCCAAAGTGGCAATATAAATTTTTGAGTTGAAAAGCACATTTTTATAGATGTAAACTAGCATATATATCTTAAATATATCTATCTAAAAGACACCGAGATATATCAATCTTGATGTACCTATCTAACTTATGTGAGAATTCCAATATAGGAACTGCTATCCCAAATTTTCCCCCAGAAATTTTGGTCAGAGCAAGCCTTACACATAAAGAAAACATGAAGGGAAACATTTCAGACCTGCGAGCTCACATTCCAGGATGACAAACAGGTTACAGGTGGGCTCGGAAATGAAGGGGAAGTGCCATAAGAGAAGCTAGGAAAAACGAAAAGGATCCAAATTTTTCAGGCTCAAAAATAGTTTGGAAAAGATTCTAAAACTAATTAAGTATGAAGAAGCAAGCAGAGGAAGCCACGTGTCCTAACAACGTTGATTCAAGGGTCAAATAGAGAAAAGGTTTCCAAATGAGCGCCAGATTGGCATGTGTCCCGGAGTCTAAAAGTAAGAGGGACCGCTAAAAAGTCCATCGATAAGCAGAGGATGACAAGTGTCAACTCAATGCTCCTCCAAAGGCAAACTTTGGTTCGGGTTTTCAAGCAAGCGTGGTGCCTCCACGTATTATATCAAGAGGGGCATATCTTTTGAATCATGGCTCGAAATATCATGAATCTGAAACCATTAGAAAGATCTCGGCCTCACCTATGCCATGGAGGTCTGAGAATTTAATTTTGAGGTTAGGTAAAGGAAAATGGAAGAAACATCTTTGGGCCTTTAATGCAAGATCCATCTATCTCAACAACCAGATCAGATTCAATCTATTTCCACTGTTTCCTCTTCCTTCAAGGCCCTGAACCAAGGATTGATGTAGTAAAGATGGATTTGGGGGTAGATTTTATCTGAAGCATTAACAGCAGTGTTGAACTTCAACCTGATTTTCCCACTTCTCTCTCTCTTTCTTCTCTCCGATAAAATCTATAAATATAGGGGCAAGATTCATTGTGAAGTTATTGTTCATTCTTCTTCCCTGCCCCCCTCTCTCTTTCTTCTCCAAGGTCGAATGTGGAGTTTAAGCCTCCTCCCTTGGCTTTGTAATGGAATTTTCTTGCCTCTTACCCATTAATGGTGTACTGTGTGAACTCCTGGAGTAATAAAATTTGTTTCGTGATGCATTTTGTCCATCCTTTGCTCATTTTGTTGTCTCTTCTTGCCTCTCACCATTGCAGGGTATATTGTGCATATCTCTGACGTCCATTATAGGTTTTGGGAGATGTGTTTAAGGGGTTTGAAATGGTGTTCTATATAAACTTTATCCTTGGTATGTGATGCATCTGTCCATCCTCTCCATTTCTCACCTCGCTCCATTTCAAGGAGTTGGGTTTGTGATCAGCAGTTCCCTTTTCTCGGTGCTATCACCTCTGTAGTGTAGAATTTCTTTATTTTCATGCTCTCTCTCTCTCCTTAGTCCCTTGGAATTGTTAGATTAGGAGTAGATAGTCACATTTCCTTCCTTAGAAGTAGTTTAGCGCTAGGATTAGGAAGAGGAACCAGCCTTCTCTAGAGGATCATTCCCATTTGCAAGTCCCACAGCTTGGGGAATGGTCCAATGTTATACAAATCACACCAAATGACCCTGCCTTAGAAAAGTAGATCCATAACTCATTTGGGGGTGCTATGATTATGCATTAACAGTTTTGGCATTCCCAATGGGAAAGGTTTGCAGCACCTTACCACTTCACTTCATCAGGTTTGATGTGCCCTTAGTGAAGATTTTAGCCTTTGGAGGCACTTTCAAGCACATCTGGTAACTCCATCTGGTCAAAAACCCATTCTCTGAGTTGCAGACCTTTTCCATCCATTTCCACTCATTTCATTTTCTCCCATTCCATGAAGTTATGCAATCATGACTTCATTCCCTTCATGGAACTCACACTTACAGTAGCCTGCACTTCATAACAGCCCTCTGGAACAAAGATTGGAAGACATGACTCTTTCATGTTCTTCACAAGAGAAGGAAGAGAAAAAGTAGGAAGATGCCATCATCCCTCTCACACCATCCATCCAAGAAGGTCCACAAGAAGACTCCAAATTTGGAGTTGAATTTCAGAGAAATGGGCACATCCAAAGGATCAGACCATGCCCAATCAGGTACTTGGCTTCATTAGAGCCAAAGGAGAAACCAAAACCAGTCATGCCTACTTCAGGGCATGAGGATGAACATCAAAGTACCAAGGGTCATCATCAACACCTCCAGAAGTTTGATGCAAGTCATATTAAGGAGTTATGTTCCATTAATGCTGATACCTTGATGATTTAGGTGGAGGACCAGCTTATTATCAATTTTTCACTCATCCAACCAGCCATGTTCAGTGCCAATCAGTTACATGGCTGCCATTGTTGAGGAAGGGAAGCTATTTCTCCCTGCCAGTTGCAGGATTTGTTTGATCTCCCTTTGCTCTTGGTTAGAGTAGTTTAGGTAGATTTATTTTCAGTAGAAGAAGTGATTTTATACACTTGGCATGTTCCATTTGGAGCAAGTATGATTTTCAGTTTGTACATAGTTTTTGGTACTATTGCTCTTGCACAATGCATTCAGTTGGCTTTTAGTGAAGTCCAACTTCAAGTTTTAGTGGGTTTCCAAGAGGCTTAGAGGTTAGAATTTCAAAGTTCAGATCATAATTAGTTTATAAGGCTGGACTCCATGCCCAATGGATGCTTAAAGGCCACTAGTCTCTTCATCTAGTAGGCAGATGTCCACGTGAGTCGCCAAATTGTTATCCCAAATTTTCCCCTGGAAATTTTGGTTAGAACAAGCCTTACACATAAAGAAAACATGAAGGGAAATGTTTTGGACCTGCGAGCTCACATTCTAGGATGACAAACAGGTTACAAGTGGGCTCAGAAATGAAAGGGGTAGTGCCGTAATAGAAGCCAGGATCAAGAAAGGAAAAACAGAAAGGATCCAAATTTTTCAGGCTCGAAAATAGTTTGGGAAAGAGTCTAAAACTGACTAAGTATGAAGAAGCAAGCAGAGGAAGCCATGTGTCCTAATGACGTTGATTCAAGGGTCAAATAGAGAAAAGGTTTCCAAACGAGCGCCAGACTGATGTGTGTCCTAGAGTCTAAAAGTAAGAGGGACTATTGAAAAGTCCACAGATAAGCAGAGGACGACAAGTGTCAACTCGACGCTCCTCCAACGGAAAACTTTGGGCCAGGTTTTCAAGCAAGCGCAGTGCCTCCATGTGTTATATCAAGAGGGGCATATTTTTCAACTCAGGGCTCGAAATATCATGAATCTGACACCATTGGAAATATCTCGGCCTCACCTACGCCATGGAGATCTGAGACTTTAATTTTGAGGAGGTTAGGTAAAGGAAAATGGAGGAACCATCTTCAGGCCTTCAATGCAGGATCCATCTATCTCAACAACTAGATCAGATTCGATATGTTTCCATCGTTTCCTCTTCCTTTAAGGCGTTGAACCAAGGATTGATGCAGTAAAGATGAATTTGGGGGGAAATTTTATCTGAAGCATTAACAGCAATGGTTGAACGTCAACCTTATTTTCCCACTTCTCTCTCTCTTTCTTCTCTCGGATCAAATCTATAAATACAGGGGCAGGATTCATTGTAAATTTGTTCATTCTTCTTCCTTGCCCCCCTCTCTCTTTCTTCTCCAAGGTCGAATGTGGAGTTTAATCCTCCTCCCTTGGCTTTGTAATGGCATTTTCTTGCCTCTTGCCCATTAATGGTGTACTGTGTGAACTCCTGGAGTAATAAAAAAAATTTCATGATGTGTTTTGTCCATCCTTTGCTCATTTTGTTGTCTCTTCTCGCCTGTCACCATTGCAGGGTATACTGTGCATATCTCTGATGTTCATTGCAGGTTTTGGGAGCTGTGTTTAAGGGGTTTGAAATGGTGTTTTGTGTGAACTTTATCCTTGGTCTATGATGTATTTTTCCACCCTCTCCATTTCTCACCTCTCTCCATTTCAGGTAGTTGGGTTTGTGATCAGCAGTTCTATTTTCTCAGTGCTATCACCTCTGTAGTGTAGGATTTCTTTATTTTCATGCTCTCTCTCTCTCCTTGGTCCCTTGGAATTGTTATATTAGGAGTAGATAGTCACATTTCCTTCCTTAGAAGTAGTTTAGCGCTAGGATTAGGAAGAGGAACCAGCCTTCTCTGGAGGATCATTCACATTTGCAAGTCCCACAGCTTAGGGAATGGTCCAATGTTATGTAAATCACACCAAATGACCTTGCCTTAGAAAAGCATATTCATAACTCATTTGGGGATGGTGTGATTTCGCGTTAACAGGAACCTTGAGGTTGATATCTCTCGGTGTATTTTAGATAGAATGTATTTAAGATATCTATGCTAGTTTTTAAATATAGAATATTTATTAAATTTTAATTACAAATATAAAACATTTATTTATATGTTTTATATATAAAACACATCTAAATGTAAAAACTAAAATAAAACTAACATAAAATAAAAATACATTTAAAAGTAAAAACTAAAATAAAACTAATCTAGCAAAAAAAAGTAAAATAAAATTAACCTAAAAGTAAAAATACATCTAAAAATAAAAATACATTTAGAAACTAAAAATAATATAACACTTATTCTCCCATTCACACTTATTATTTATTGGGAATAATTATTTTCCAATAAAAATCAATATCATCACACTAATTAATATAACACTTATTCTCCTATTCACACTTATTATTTAAGTAATATCCCAGCACTAATTATCTTGAGTTTATTTAAGTAATATCCCCCACATTTATTTACCAATTTACACTTGTTATCTTTCACATTTTTAAAATAACTTATATTTCCATTTCCACATATAAATGCATAATCATATATTTATTTTATTTATTAAAATTGAGTTGGCATTACAAAATAAATTATTTTAACCATTAAATATTAGTCAGAAAATAAAAAGTTTTTCAATCAACGCATGCCATTACACTCCTTGCTTGTAGGAACATCTCTCAATGTAACAAGATAATTACAACACCAATGGTACTAAAACTAGCAATTGCATTTGTACAATGCAATGTGAATGCCAAATGGTATTTGTTATTCGATTTAGAAAGAAGTTATTACTTTTTTAGTTGTTGTTGATAAGGGGTGTGATTGACAGTATTGATTTTCTATTAAAGCCAAAACAAATGTTGTGAATGCAAGTGAGACATGTAAGTTTGTTAATAGTCACTCTCAAGAATGTTGTGAATATGAAGTGTTATTGTCAAAGTAGATTGAAAGAATGACTAAGTGCTTTAACATATTATCTCTCCATGAAACTAAAATGAGATAGAATATGCATTTATATATAAAAAAGTCTGAAATGGTTATGGTACATTCCAAATTTCTTTATTACCTCAACGAGTTTGAGAAAATCATTATTAGAGATATTTTATGCATATCTTACAATCATAGCATTCCATGAGACCACATTTCTGTGACACATTTTGAAAACAAAAAAGGTATGTGTTATTTGTGTTATAGGGATAGTTTTTTCATTTGTAGTTGTGTTTCTTTAAACTATGGGTGATTGATTTTGTATGTGTAGAAATACAGATGAGTCACTTCATTTTAAAAGCTCAAACATGAGGTATAACCCTTAAAACTATTCAAAATGCAAAAAAGTGATATAATGTACAAAGCTTTGGATGGAAACAACTATAAATTGCCTTGTTCTTTCTCCGTATTTTAAAATTCTAGGTATTTGTTTGTAGATGAAGACATTAAAAATGTGTTTTTGTTGGTTAATATAAAGAAACATGCAACAATAAAAGGGAAAAAATGAACATGTATGTTGAAAAGTATAATTTTGTAATTGAAGACATATAGACCAACCACTTCATTTAAAGGTTTCATCTCTTCATTTCAAAGTTGTTACAAATTCATACATATACATTTACAAATCTCATATCATGAGTGGTATCATTTAGCAAATTGTTTTATTTGAACTTAACATGAGAAAAATTATATCATGAATGATAGCCTTTTGAGGGTAATTTTATTTCCGGTAAACATAAGTACATTTGATACCCCTTGAACAGAAATGGCGTCTAGTATAGAAGAAGTGTTGAGTAAAGTAGTAGCAGAGGTGTTATCAAAGTAGAGTGTAGTATTTACGAAGGATTGAGTGATAGTAGTATTGCTTCCTCCTTTCTTCTTGCTCCAAGTGTTGCTACGTGCGCCATTTTTTAGTACAAATTTTCACATGTACAAATTAATATAGAGGTAATTTTACAAATATTTCACACCCACGAGCCCAAATCTCATTAATATAGCTTCCAAGGCTTTACAACTTCCTAATTTCTATTAAATTGACATATCAACTGCATAAACATTGCCTAAAAAATTGCTTTGATTAAGACAAAATAGAACACATATGGCCTAACAAAATACGTTTCTATGATAAGAATATTATACACAAACACACACACACACAGATATATACAAGAGAGTTCCAGAAGAGATGAGAATTAAGATCAGTTACTCAATGTTTTTTGCATAGGAAAATTCATTATATAGGAATACAAAATTTATGCACAAGATATAACTAAGTGATATATATTTATGTGTGCATGTGTATATATATCACATTTTACTTATTTGAGTAGGCAATTATCCTCTTTAGTATTTACCCATTTTACTTCTCATACAGCTGCCTCTTCAACATTTCAATGTTCATGCAAGATAAAATCAATCTTAAAGATCAAAAACCATATCAAATTTCTCAAATTACTCTATTGCATTGACATACATAAAACAACCCATAATGCTGGTCAAAAGTAAACCAT
Source organism: Taxus chinensis (assembly GCA_019776745.2). NCBI lineage: Eukaryota > Viridiplantae > Streptophyta > Pinopsida > Cupressales > Taxaceae > Taxus > Taxus chinensis. The sequence continues at coordinate 981,828,898 of CM034146.1, forward strand.
TGATATAACACACAAACAACCCATACACTGCAGGTCAAAACTAAACCATTGATATAACACACAAACATCACATATTAAAGGTCAAAAGTAAACCATTGATATAACACACAAACATTACACACTACAGGTCAAAAAAAACTCATTGATACAACTCATAAACAACCAATCACGTAGGTCAAAATTAACTCATTATATAACACATAAACAACCAATCATGCAGGTCAAAAGAAACTCATTGATACAACTCATAAACAACCAATCATGCAAGTCAAAAGTAACTCATTGATATAACACATAAACAACCAATCATGTAGGTCAAAAGTAACTCAGTTGATATAATACATAAACAAAACATAATGCCAGCCAAAATAAACTCATTAACACTATACATTAACAACCCATAATGCAGGTCAAAACTAACTCATTCTCCCAAAATTTATCATAACACTTGGTAGTAATTGAGGTTGTTTCCAAGTTCAAATTTTCCAACATCCTAACTATTGCATGTACAAATGACAAACTGGGAAAACCACCTCCAAGTACAGTCCATAAAGAGACAATGCAAGGATAATCCAAATGTCTTGAAATTAAGACTCGTCACTCAAGATAGTCTAAAATATTCTAAATTTTCATTTCTAAGAAAAAAAAAACTTTAGGATGAACATAACCAAAGCTTCAAGGAAAGTAAAATATGGAAGAGTAAATCATCACAAAACTAAAGTAGGGAAGAAATAATAACGGTCCAACCTAGAACATTTAGATTGCGGCATATTGTATGATTTGTGGAAACTAATTTTGGGCTTCCACGGTCCGTTATTAATAGACATGGCTTCTGGAAATGGCTTGTGATTAGAATTTAAACCATTGTCATCTCGGATCAACACCAAAAAACATCTCAGCACCTGAGAAAATTCCCTATCAGATAGCATCCCCAATAACTTGGTTAACAAAATCTATATCACTGGTGTTGACCTGTTGAAGCCTTTAAGTAGTTAGCACAAGGTTTAAAGAAATTAAATTACCTTGATTTAGAAGATGATTGTAGATGGGAAGAACCTGCACAAACGACCCCAACTTCTACTTCTCAGACAATAATTCCGTCAAGTACCACGTATTGTTGTAGATCTAAGGGTCGTGTATCCGATCCACTAAACTGTTAGAAAACGATCTTGTGAACAATATTCTTGCAGACTATATATATACGCAACATTCACCATGCAATTGTTAAAAACGGAAAAGATAAAAATATCTTTTAAGAAATTAAAAAAATAAAAGCATCAAAACCTTCACATTAAAAGTAAAGTCAAAGCAGCATGCAAAATCAGACAAGCAAAATTGTTAGAAAAACAAAACCAAAATTGTTAAAATTGGCAAAAGCAAAGGTTAATGCATGCAAAAGCTATAAAATAAAATTTAAAAATAAAAGCAAAATTGTTAGAAAAGTAAAAAACAAAATTGTTAAAAATAGTAAAATCAAAATTGTTAAAAATAGCAAAACCGTCATTTAGGCCGTCAATTTTGACATAGTCCCATGAATGTCCACAAAGGCCTTTCCCAAAAGGGAAATGCCTTTGGCGTAATAAAACTAATATAAAATAAAAATACATCTAAAAGTAAAAACTAAAATAAAATTAACCTAAAAGTAAAAATATATCTAAAAATAAAAATACATTTAAAAACTAAAAATAATATAACACTTATTCTCCCATTCACACTTATTATTTATTGGGAGTAATTATTTTCCAATAAAAATCAATATTCTCACACTAATTAATATAACACTTATTATGTCACGGATGGCTATCCTACATAATTACACCCTCATTTTTTAAGAGATTATGGATTCGAATTCTGTCGTGGATGGCTGTCCTAACCCTAGCGATTTCAATGGCGGACATGCTCCATACTCTAGTCGATGCATGGGAGGATACGGGCTCGGGTGATCTTCTATCAGGGATAATATTCTGACCCAAATGACCCGGGAGAATTTTGATGGTTTTGGTTTAGCTCAGGGTACTCTGGGAGGTGCTCGTGTTGGTGGTGTCGGAGGCTCTGAGGGGTGGAGCTACCAGATCCCTTTGTTGTCAAAAACGAATGATATAACAACTATTGTTATTTACCCTGCTCCTGTTGCAGTGACGTAGGGTTTATTGAAGAGTTCTTTAGTTGGATCCCCTCTGAAGGGCATCTCCTCTGATGTTGATGTGTTAGTCTCTCCCTCTCTGTATCAGGTCTTACCTTCGGGCGGTATTGACAGTTTTTTGGAAGCTGCAAGTTTGGGGGCTCAAGGAAGATTCAAAAGCTTCACTAATGTGGATAAATCCTTAGTACGTCCTCCTCCAAAGGCCATGACACATGCCAAATCATTCCCCTTTGTGCATTTTGGCCCAGCTAGTTTGAAAATAGAGGCTTATTTCAAGGAAAGGGGCATTATTTACAGATTCAACAAAAATTGTCCTAGACTGCCTGCTCTCCATGATTGGATATATTCATCTTGGAAACCATTAATGGATGGTAAAGTGGATATTTACCCCTTAGCTAGAGGTTTTTTCATTGTTGTCTTTGATATTACCTCTTATAGAGATTTAATTTTTGATAGATTGTGGGACTTTCAATCCCACTTTCTACTCATGAAGCCATGGTTTCCCCTTTTTAATCCAACTACTGAAACTTTCCAAATCAAACCTGTTTGGATCCGTTTACCATATCTTCCTTTGCAGTTTTGGAATGAGAAATGTTTAACCTCAATTAGGTACAGTTTGGGTAAAACCCTAGCTATTGACACAAAAATGACCTTGTATGAGTATACTATGTATGCTCGCATTTTAGTTGACATGAACACTTCAACGGATTTTCCTGCTTCTGTTGATCTTATGGTTGAGGAAAAAATATGGACTCAAAACTTGGACTATGAAGGTTTTCCATTCAGATGTAGAACTTTCTTTTCTCTTGGAAATTTAGTTGTGGATTGTAAGAATGGGAAGAAACATGCAAGTAGACACTCTTCTTGCTGGAAGAATGTGGATCCAAGCCTGTTGGTTGTTGACAGTCATTCAAATTTTGAGTCTGAAGATGGATCTGTGATTGAGGAGGTTTTGGTTTCTATGGAGGAGGCGGCTCCCTCTTTTTCTACCCCTGTAGAAAAGGCTCCTTCCCCTTATTGTGAGGTTGGGACTTCACCCTCTCCTCTTGTTATTCAGTCAAACAACAATAATACTAAAATTTGCATGTCAATTCACACCATTGAAAATGTAAATCCGATCCCCAATAATGGCTGATCTACAATGAGTAGAAGAAAGAAAGGGAACAATGAATCCATTAATATGCATCTTAGATCCCAGGGGAAGGGGTCCCTGGGATAAGCTTTCACGTTTGTGTTCTGCTGTTATTTTGTACTATTTGTATCATTTTCCTTTACTTTCTACACCACTGGTAGAGGCAGCTTCGTACATTCCTCATCGATAAATCATGTTCTCCTTATTGTTTGGGGTAGGTTCCTATTGGGTTTTAAAATGGTACTTTAACAAAACCACAGTCAGGGGACAACAAGTCCCTCCTCTTTATGGGAGAGGTTCCCTTATTGAAAGCAAGCAATCAAAGCTTATATACAAATGTACAACTTTCATCTTAAGGTTGGACCTCTGACATCTTGAAATGATTTTATACCAAAATAGATTATCAATACAAACAAATGGAAGAACTGAAGAAAGGAAAGAGTAGAATATAATAGTACTTTTAGGAAATATAGATAGCAGAGTATAACCCTATACGTACTGAGCAAGAGTGATACAGAACATAATCATTCACATTCACAGCATAAGATATCATTCCATAGACACAAAGTTCTAGAAATCATATCAATAAGAACACAAAGTTTCTTATCACAGAAGATAAATGATCCACGAATTTCAGGTAAGCAAGAAGGGACAATGGAGGAAGATAGAGAAAAGGGGAAAATCCTTCTGTATTGATTTACTTTCGATTATAATTACACTTCAAAAGTATCAGAGTCCAACATTTGCAATGAGCCAAGCTCTTACATTTATAGATGAAGTGAAAAGAGGAGAAGAAGAGAAGGAAGAAATCTGATTTGGAAGCTCAACCACCAACCATCAATGCCCCTGTAAATCCACCTACAATCTGTCCAAATCTAGTTCTACATGTCTTTGGCATGCTGAAGAAGGAAGGATGGAAGATCAGATATTTGATCTAGTTGAATTTCTATTACATATTAATGAAGTTTTCTAGATTTTCATCCAAAATCAGATATCCAGTTCTCCATGTCTATTTGAAGTGTTGGAGAAGGAAGTATGGAAGATCAGATCAGATCTGGGTAGTTGAAGCAATCAAATCCCGTATTAATGGCTTGAAAGATGTTTTCTAGATTTCTAACCATCAAATCCTCTTGAAAACAATATTTTATGCTTCCATGGCATAGAGGAGACCAAGATCTTTCCAACAGTATAAAATTTGTTGAATTTCGAGCACTAGAGTGAAAGTTATGCTCATTTGAATATTTGAATCGAATCCATACAAAAATGGTGAAAATGCAATTTTTGCAAAATGGATCCGTGGGCCCGAAATTGAAATTGCACCTTTAGCACAAAATATCCAAAGTGAAAAAGTATCCCTCAAAGGCCCATAGGCCCGCAACTTCACTTTTGACATAGTTATGACACATGGCTTTACCTGAGTGGTAACGGAATATTGAATTCACTTTATAATTTTACTTCTTTTGGAAACAAGGCTCAAAATCTCAAAGTTCTCCACCGACCTGCTTCCCCATTTTGAATTTTGATGCGGGCTTAAAATTTTACTTTATCCCTTGGCATGAGTGGGGTTGTGGTTCACTTTATCACTTTACGCCTTTTATGGAAACAAGGCTCAAAATCTCAAAGTGTCCCGAAAACCTGCCTCTCCATTTTGACTTTCGATGCGGGCTCAACATTTGACTTTATCCCTTTGCGTGAGTGGGGTTGCGGTTCACTTTTATCACTTTACGCCTTTTTGGCGAAATACAAGGCTCAAAATCTCAAAGTGTCCCGATGACCTGCCTTCTCTACTTTGACTTTTGATGGCTCAATATTTGACCTTTTCCTGTCCCGGCGGAGTTACGGCTCATTTTACAACTTTAATCCCTTCTGGAAATAAAACCTGATTCGGGCCCAAAAGTACTCTGATGACCTGCCTCCTCTTTGACTTTTCAATGGCGGGTGTCAACCCTTTTCAGACCTGGGACATGAGGAGGGCTGGCACTAGTTCAGGGTCTCTCTTTGGGCCGTGCCTTTGAAGTTGCAGTTCCGACCTTGTGACACGTGGAGATCTGGCGCATGTTTGGGATTTCTTGCCTTTGGACTTTCACCCCCTAAAAGAGTGCCGAAGGTACACGTGGGGCTTTCCACTGGTTCTCCTTTCTACTTAGCCGATTCAAAAGCTGGTTCTACCCCTTTTGACTTTTGTTGGACCTTAGACACGTGGAGAGTTGGCGCTTGTTTGGGGAACCACCTTTGGCTTCGACCCTTGAAGGTGTGCTGATGAGACACGTGGATGTTATCTGCTGGCCTTACAATTTTCAACGGCTGATTTAACTTTTTGAGGCTCTGAACATGACATGGAGGGTTGGCGCTCATTTGGGGTCTGTCCCTTGGGTCTCACTTTTGAATTTACACCGATGAGGAACGTGGAGGCTTCCGTCGACCCTCTTATATTTAGTTGATTAAATAGCCGGCTCTGCCCCTTTTTTCCAGACCTTCGACATGTGGACAGGGATGGCACAAGTTTGGGGTATCTCTTTGGGCCATGCCTTTTGAATTTGCGCTAATGAGGCATGTGGCGCATTCCGCGAGTCTAGTTGCTTTTCCCCGAGTTGACTCACATGCGAAGTGGAAAAAAAACTTCAAGCCCTTTCTTTAATCTTCTCCTTGATTGAACATGTCTCTGAATCCTTTGACATTGTTGGTCTCCTTCACCAACCCTGCCCCTTCATTATTGGATTTGGAATGTGGGCTCGCATGACTGAACCACCCTTCTGATTTTCTTTTGTGTGGGGTCGTGTTTGATCAATTTTTTCTGGGGCTCAAAATTGAGATAACAGGCACCAACTCAAAATTTTTGAAACTTGACTTGAAAAATGAGTGGAATTTTGAGGGTGACAATAGTTGGCTCTTTCTAGGGATGACTTGGCTGGGACAGAGGAACGAGGCAAGATCAAGAACCATAGAAAAACTATGGGAAAGAAGACCAGTGCCTTATCCATTGGGCAAATAGAGTCAAAGGAAAAACCAATACAGAAGACAACACACACGCAAGGGAAACAAACCAAAAAGGAAAGACAAAAACAAAACACAACACATAGCGAGGAACAGGAAAGGAAACAAGCCAAAACAAGGAAATTATATACAAAGAAAGAAGAGGATATTTACAGGGGAAAGAAGGAGGACTGCATGAAACTTACACAACTCCAGAGACAGGCTGAGAAAAATAAGTACCTTTGTGGAACAACATGGTGAAAGTATGAGGCACCCGTGAATTGAAGATGAGCAGTTGGGCGTACCAAAATATCATGGGAACACTATGTGGCTTGAAAAGAAAAATTGAGGAAAGAAGACCATCCAGATAGTGATACTCCATACTAAAAACATTCAGTCCTTGTGAAGAACTGAATATCTTCCTGAGGCTCCTCTTCTGTGGATGAATAGTGCCATACAAAGACTTGTACGACCCTCAACTACCTTCATACTGATTTCTGCACATCACCAAACTCTGACAACTGGATCCATGAGAAAATCCAATCCCAATAGTGTCAACTCCCTATTTTGATGGAATGATGCTAGCATATGAATGAAGATTGCAATTATCACCATGGCACATCTCATGAGAAACATACCCTTCCATTGAATTTTCCTTGTAACCATCTTCAAGGGGAATTTGGAAAAAGGTACTGGATGATTTAACATTATGTGTAATTTCTACCATGTTTCTAAAAAACATACCTGCTGTTTTTGCAAAATCAGCACCTGATTCTAGAAGATCATGACTCTTAGGTACAAGCTGCATTACTGATTTGTCTTCATGATTAGTAGGGAATTGAAATGTTGTCAAACTAAGTAAAGATTGATCAACAACATCATCCTCTTCCTTTTGTTTGCATTCCGAAGGGTGAGCTGAGACAGGACTGTCATAGTTGTGAAGAAAAGATTCCAGGCATGGCTCTCCATTTTCTATTTGTTTCGAAGGACTACAAAAAGGCTCATGTGTGCTCATCTCATCCATAGATATAACAGGGGAACTAGTGATCTCATTAATTTCTTTTTCTTTGGGTACAAGAACTTGTTTATCTTTGAGAGAACTTAAAACAACAAGGGGATGGTCTACAATGATCTTCATCTCAGTGCATTGAAATTCTTCAGTCATAGGAGAGAGAGGAATCTTGTCCATTTTGTTATGATGAACATCCACTTCCACCAGCATAGGATCACTTATTTCAAAACAAGAACATTCAACCTTGGTACATGACATATCTTCTACAGACTCTATTTCAGGTTGAAAGAAAGCCTCAAGTTGTTTGTCTTCTTCATTATTTGAAGGAATATTAAATTGACATGCATCAGGTGGAGCAACAAGAAGACATTCATTGGTGGAATTGAGATAATGCTGAGGAATGAATACCTGATCATGAGCAGCTTCTAGAACTTGAATGTTCTCCTCTTTGTTACAAGGTGTCTCAAATTCATTGACTGAGTGTTCTTCAGCTTGTTTGAGAAGTTGCTGCAATGTTTGTGGAAACAATATTGGATTTATACCTTTGTAGAAGTTCTGCAGAAACCGAGCCTATTCTGGACTGACTGGAGCTTGAAAAACTATTAATAGGGAGATCTCCATCATCATCCTCATCACTGTCACTATCACTCATTGGTGATGTGGGCCAACAAGTGTTCTTCATTTTACCTTCATTCTTGGGAAGGTTCCTAGATCAAGAGAACAAACATGATAGAAGTTCGATCCCCGGTGTATACCATAGAGTTGCCAGATCAAAAATGATCTTGAAGTTGTTCTTTTAGAAAGGGATACGTTTGAAATGAAATCCCCAGTGGAATCGTCAAAAACTGTTGGCTAAATCCTCGGTAGAATTTCCCCAGTAGAGTCACCAAAAACTGTTGGGTTTTAAAATGGTACTTTAACAAAACCACAGTCAGGGGACAACAAGTCCCTCCTCTTTATGGGAGAGGTTCCCTTATTGAAAGCAAGCAAGCAAAGCTTATATACAAATGTACAACTTTCATCTTAAGGATGGACCTCTGACATCTTGAAATGCTTTTATACCAAAATAGATTATCAATACAAATGAATGGAAGAACTGAAGAAAGGAAAGAGTAGAATATAACAGTACTTTTAGGAAATATAGATAGCAGAGTATAACCCTATACAGTACTGAGCAAGAGTGATATAGAACAGAATCATTCACATTCACAACATAAGATATCATTCCATAGACACAAATTTCTAGAAATCATATCAATAAGAACACAAAGTTTCTTATCACAGAAGATAAATGATCCACGAATTTTAGGTAAGCAAGAAGGGACAATGGAGGAAGATAGAGAAAAGGGGAAAATCCTTCTGTATTGATTTACTTTCGATTATAATTACACTTCAAAAGTATCAGAGTCCAACATTTGCAATGAGCCAAGCTCTTACATTTATAGATGAAGTGAAGAGAGGAGAAGAAGAGAAGGAAAAAATCTGATTTGGAAGCTCAACCACCAACCATCAATGCCCCTGCAAATCTAACCTATAATCTGTCAAATCTGGTTTTGCATGTCTTTGGCGTGCTGAAGAAGGAAGGATGGAAGATTAGATCAAATTTGATCTAGTTGAAGCAGTACGATCACATATTAATGGCACAAAATATGTTTTCTATATTTTCACCCAAATCAAGATATCCAGTCAGTTCTCCATGTTTGTTTGGCATGTTGGAGAAGGAAGGATGGAAGATCGGATCAGATCTGGGTAGTTGAAGCAATCAGATCCCATATTAATGGCTTAAAATACATTTTATAGATTTCCAACCATCAAATCCTGCTGAAAACAATATTTTATGCTTCCATGGCATAGAGGAGACCAAGATCTTTCCAACAGTATAAAATTTGTCAAATTTCGAGCACTAGAGCAAAAGTTGTGCTCATTTGAATATTTGAATCGAATCCGTACAAAAATGGCGAAAATGTAATTTTTGCAAAATGGATCCGCGGGCCTGAAATTGAAATTACACCTTTAGCGCAAAAGAAAAAAAGTGTGAAAGTCTCCCTCGCACCCCGTAGGCCTGCAACTTCACTTTTGATATAGGTCTGACACGTGGCTTTACCTGAGTGGTAACGGAGTCGCAACTCACTTTATAATTTTACTTCTTTTGGAAACAAGGCTCAAAATCTCAAAGTTCTCTGCCGACCCGCTTCCCCATTTTGAATTTCAATGCGGGCTCAAAATTTGACTTTATCCCTTGGCATGAGCGGGGCCATGGTTCACTTTATCACTTTATGCCTTTTATGGAAACAAGGCTCAAAATCTCAAAGTTTCCTGACGACTCGTCTCTCCACTTTAACTTTTGATGTGGGCTCAACATTTGACTTTATCCCTTTGTGTCGAGCGGGGTCATAGTTTACTTTATCACTTTACACCTTTTATGCAAACAAAGCTCAAAATCTCAAAGTGTCGCGATGACCCATCTCCCCGCTTTGACTTTTGATGCAGGCTCAATATTTGACTTTTTCCCATCTCAGCAGAGTTAAGGTAGCTCATTTTACAACTTTAATCCCTTTTGGAAATAAAGCCAAATTTCCAAAAGTGCTCCGATGACCCGCCTCTCCGCTTTGAATTTTCAACGACTGGTGTCCCCTTTTTAGACTTGGGACACGTGGAGGGCTCAGACGCTAGTTTAAGGTCTCTCTTTGGGACGTGCCTTTGAATTTGTGCCAATGAGACACGAGGCGAGTTTGTGCTCACTTAGGATATTGCTTTGAACTTGGCCTTTGGAGGTGCACCGTTGAGACGCGTGGAGGCTTCCACTAGCTCTTTGTACTTAGTCGATGCAATAGTTGGATTTGTCTTTTCAAACTCTAACCACATGGAGGGCCTATACACTGTGTTTGGGGTCTACGTGTTTGTGCACCCTACCAAAAGTGCACCGACAGAGATACATGGAGAGCTGGTGCACATTTGGGCAAACTTACTTTTGGATTTTCCCCCTGAAAGAGCACCAAAGGGACCATGTGGGAGGTTAAGCTAGTTCTCCTTTATACTTAGCCAATTCAATGGCCCGTTCTACCCCTTTTGACTTCTATTGGACCCTAAGACACGTGGTAGAGTTGTCGCATTTGTTTAGGGAAATGACTTTGACTTCGACCCTTGAAGGTGCACCAATGAGACACGTGGTGCCGTCCACTGGCCTTAGACTTTTCAACAATCGATTTAACTTTTTGAGGCTCTGACCACGTGGAGGGATAGTGCTCATTTGGGTTCTTTCCCTTGGGTCTCACTTCTGAAGTTACACCGATGAGGCACATGGAGGCTTCCTCACGACCCTCTTATACTTAGACGATTAAATGACCAACTCTGTCCCTTTTCCAGACCTTGGACATGTGGAGGGCTGGCGCAAGTTTGGGGTCTCTCTTTGGGCTGTGCCTTTTGAATTTGCACTGATGAGGCATGTGGCACCTTCCGCGGGTCCATTGCTTTACCCCAAGTCGACTCACATGCGAAGTCCAAAAACTTCGAGCCCTTTCTTCAATCTTCTCATGCACACTCTGATCTCCTTTGATGCCATTTGTCTCCTTCACTGACCCTGCCCCTTCATTGTTGGATTTGGAATGTGGGCTCACATGATAGAACCACCCCTTCTGATTTTCTTCTGTGTGGGGTCATGTTTGATCAATTTTTCCTAGGGGAAAAATTGGGGTAACATGCACTGTTATCCAAATATCTCTCCTAGTGATTTGGATAACTTGCATACACTTTTTTGGTCCTAGGTTATTCATCAAAGAATTGTGTTCACATCAAAATCACATGGCACATTCCCTTAGTCGCAGTCTACCTACGTGCCCCTTTCCTTTCCTACTTTCACTTCTCCATTGCACCCACATTCCACGTGTTCACCTTCTTTCTAGTCAGCTCGGCACACCTATAAAGATTGAATCCAAAGGGGGAGACTCAAACAAGTCCCAGGCCCCCACGTGTCCTAGGCCCAAAGAGGGGAAAATTCGACAGCTAAAAGTCGAAAAAGGCGGACAAGGCAGGCCTAAAAAGACTAAGTATAGAAGTGCCTACGGAAGATTCCACGTGTCAACCCGATGCTCCTTCAAAGGAAAAATCCTGAGCGGGTTTCTAAATGAGCGCGGAACCTCCACGCGTTCGGTTTCATAAAAGGACAGGGTCGGGGTTGAATAGTCAAAGCATTGAGACAGGACAGCAAAGGGTGCCAAGTGTCAGCATGGCGTTGATTGAATGTAAAATTGGGGGAGGATTTACAAACAAGCGCTAGGCTTCCACGTGTCCCTGGTTAGATATATGACCTTGCAAAGAAAAATACTTATCCAAAACATGAAGAAACTAAGCAAGCCACGGAAGAAGCCATGAGTCAGCCCAATGTAAATTCAAAAGTGAAATACAAAAGGCTGCCCTCAGACGTGCGCTAGCTCTCCACGTGTACGGTTTCAAAATGGGCCCCGTTTTGGTAGCTAGTTCCCGCCATTTTGTATGGACCTGATTCAAATTTCAAATGAGCATATCTTTCGGCTCAATTCTTGAAATCTGACAAATCTGGCACCATTGGAAAAATCTTAACCTCATTTATGCCATGGAGATCTGAAACTTTAATTTTGGAGAGGTTAGGTGGGGAAAAAAATGAAGAAACATCTTCATTCCATTAATACAAGATCTATTTGCCCCCAATAACCAGATCAAATTTGATGTAATTCGTCATTCCTCCTCCTTCGAGGCACCGAACAAGTAATTGATGAAGACACGATAGATTTGGGACAGATTTGTAGGAGGCATTGACGATGGTTGTTAAGCTTCGAATTATTCTTCCCGCTTCTCTCTCTCCTTCTTCCCTTTGTGCTGAATCTATAAAGGAAGGGTCGGGGCTCATTATAAAGGGTTGGACATTTTGGATCCTTACGCATTTTGCTAAGAACACCATATTTCTGTATTTTGAGTTGCATACCTCTATGTATGGCTCTTGCATGTGAATATCGACCTCTTTCATCATTGTAACAGTTTTGTGCATCTCTAGAAGTAATAGAAGCATCATTTTGTGACTATTCTCTGTCCTAACGTGTTTACATTCCTTCTTCTTGCCTTTTCTTTTGCGTTGTGTGTTGGTTTTGCTACTCCAGGTCCCATGTAGTTCCATATTTGGTTATGTTCCATGAGAATGATTTGGTGAATACGTCATTCTCACTCAGAAAAGATAGTGTTCATCCCTCTTTTCTGGTGCTATCACCTTTTAGTCTAGTTTACTTCATGTTATCCTTCTTTCCCTAGTCCCTTGGCATGCTTAGCTTAGTTTCCCCTTTCAGCACTAGGAGTAGCAGTTGCGGTAGAAATAGATAGAGGAACCGGCCTTCTCCGGAGATCCATCCCAAGCTCACAAGGTCCCACAACTTGGGGACGATTCCATTGTGGTCTCAGACACCTTGACCCTTTTGAGATCTGATATGTGGATGCACGTCTGAGCAACCAACAGTTTCTGGCACACCCAGTGGGACTAGCATTGAAAGCTCAAATTTCATATCTCTAAGTTATGGTGTGTGAAATTAGTGTTTCAGCCTCTGGAGGCTCATTTCAAACACATCTAGTGACTCCCAATATTTTAAAATCTTTGTTTCAATAGTCCTAAGCACCTTTCATGAGAAGAGTGCACACAAGAAGAAGTGTAGCAGCTGAAGATTCTTTTGAATACCTCCAGCTATCTCTGAGAAGATTTCATTCCAGAAAGCCTGTGCACGCATCTCTATCTCCAGCGCACCACGCCCATTCAACTCCTCAAAACACACGCCCTGTGTGCCCTAAAATGGTGCATCAGCAACCTCCTCCATTAATAAACTTTGCAAAGTTTTATGGAGGGATTCCCTTACTCCTAGGCGTGTAACATGATATGCCAAATGGAGCGCTCAAGAGTATTCCTTACTTTATTGGTGAGAATCAAGTTACCCCTCAGGAGCATATCCAGGATGTGACAAATGTGTGTTCACTCTATCTAATCACACATAATGATGTAGCAGTCAGGTTGCTTGTAGCCTCTTTTAAAGGTAAAGCACTTCAGTGGTATAGAGGCTTGAGACTTGGATCTATTAGCACCTGGGATGAGCTGGGAACAACTCTATGCAATTATTTTGAAGACAAGTCAGATCACCTATCTTTGGTGGAGCAACTGACAATAACAAGGAGGGTGCCCAATGAGCAGATGACTGATTTCAACATCAGATTTCATAAGACTTGGGGATAGAATTCCTCTTGTGGTAAGACCTACAGCCCAACATGCTTTCCTTTATTATCTGAAGGCGCTCAACAGTGACATTTTAGTTATGATCCAATCTATGGGAGGTAGGACTTTACCAGCTCCTTATAGCATTGTAGTAAGGGCAAAAAATAGTCTCATTCAGGCGAGGAAGTTGGCTCCTAGACCGCCCATGTCCTGGTTTCTAGAAATGTCACAGGCACCCTAACCTTCTATGGCCCCTATTCCTATCCCTGAGCAAAGCGTGTAACCAGTTGCCTTAACATCCTATTATCCATCACAAAAAAAGGAAGATGAAGAATTGAAGGCCTTGATCAGAAATTTATCAAACAAGGTCATATCATTAGAAAAGCAGCAAGCGCAAATGTATAGAGAAAATTCTAATCAGGCACATGGTCAAGGAAATCAGCCCTGGCGGAATCAATATGGAAATAAAAGATACGCACCCAATCAACTGAATGACAGATGATAGCCTAATGCACATCTACCCTTGCAAGTTGTTCCTCTCGCGACTTCTCTCCCAACACCCAGCATGAAACGAGCACTCATTCCAGTTCACAACAACTTGGCACTAGAGTCAGAGTGGTGCTTCCCTTGCAAAATGCCTCATAGTCAGCATCATTGTGCTAATGTTGTGTGCACCCAAGTCTTCATGATCTAGAATGCTTCATATTATGAGCCCTCAACAAGCATCCATGAAGCAGATAATCCAGAAGAACCTGAAGTTCCCTTGGAGTCCAATTTGATGTTAATTGGCATGAAGGACTTCTGCGCAATCAACCAAGCTATAGAAGATACAAACAGGTCGCGCACCCAAGTTGCAAACAACACAAGATATAATAAAATAATGTTAGATTCAGGCGTGCAGGTTATAGACCTAATTACGCAAGCATATTCTCAGAAGAAGAAAGAACCAGATAAGGCATTGTGTAGTAAAAGTTCTCAAATCCTTATATAGAAGGCCCCTCGTAAAGCTCCGTCTGAAAAAGCATGTGCCCCTCATTTGGTAGGCCAAGCCTATGCCCCAGCTAAAATTCATGCTTCCGCGCCTGAAGAATCAAGAAGGGATGTTGTTCCCCAAATGCACAAGATGGGGAGGCTTTCGTTCAGCATTGTTGACCAGATGAAGATAAAAAACATAAACGTCAATATGTGGGATGCCCTGACCATTCCATATTAGCGGGACCTATTGCATGAAGCTCTAGCGCAACTCCCCCGCCCTAACCTGGTTACTCAAAAACCACGCGCTTCTGTCAAAATCTGCCAAGAAGAGGAGAAACAAGTAAGTAAATTTGTTAAAACCCCACCCTTCTACATGTCCTTGATTATAGTCAAACACTTAATGCATAACTACATGATTGACTTAGGCACTAGTAATTATGTTATGCCTAAGAAAATAATTGATGTCTTAGGTCTAAAATATATCGCTTTATCCAAAGGATTCCTACAACTTGATGGCTCAATTATAACTACCTTAGGAGTCATCAGGGATCTTGAGTTAACCCTCCATGCATGTCCAAGCCTGATAATTACTCAAGATGTGTCAATTATTGACCTGCCTCCTCTATTTACCCTATGTCTATCGAGATAATTTACTGCCAACGTGGGTGGTTACTTGTCTTCTGATTGGTCTCATATGTTACTCAAGACAAGGTATGGTACCCAGTTTACCATACAAACTGAGCCTATATTTTCTTATCATGTAGAGCCATATGTCCCATCCCCTCTCCAAGCCAATTGTCTTATCCAAGAAGAACAAGTTTTAGTTCCTGAAGATCAGTCTCTTCCACCCTCTGTTTTAGACCTAGTATTTGATGAATGGGCAAAAAGGCATCACAAATTTGATCGCTATGCTGAAGAACTGGAAGACTATGAAACTGGGCTTGGTACTTATTGCATTTTGGAAGAAGACGATATGCTTCCACGCACGCTCATATGAGACAAAGTTCAAACTGGTCTATGGAAGTTATACTTTTATGGATCCAGAAGCAGAAACAATGCATGAGAAAAAGTGGTTCTCATTTCCCATAAGGATGAGATAGTTTTCTTCATGCACATGTTGCAGTTTTCATGCTTTATTAATGTGGTAGAGTATGAAGTGCTGGTGCATGGCTTGCTTATTGCTGAAAAGAAAAAAATTAAAGCATTATAGATCTTTAGGGACACAGAATTGGTCATCCACCAGGTCACCAACAAATGCTAGACAAAGAATAAGCTTCTTAAAGCTTATAAACATAGAGTTTAGGACCTACTTGAGAGCTTTGATGCCCTTAATCTGCAGGTAGTCCCGCGCATAATGAATAAAGAAGCTGACCAAATGGCCACGCTCGGTTCAGAGTTTTCTCTTGCTATGGACTTTGTCAAAGGAAACACTTAGCACATTAAGATAGTAATCAAACCATCCATTCTAGAAAATAACACCAGCTGGAAAGTGTTCGACAGTGATGTGCAAATCATCCAATTTATCCAAAATGAAGTTAAATTTTCATCAAGTATGCAAGCTAACTTGCATAACAGCTATGGTGACCAAGTAATATAGCTGAAGACAAATAGGTTGCCTAAAGGGCTGGTCACCTTAGAGAAAATGTTCAGCCATGATGACGAGTTCAAGGGTGAAGAAAGATACATATGTGCCGCGTAGGAGGATTACTCCTCCATTACTATTACGTGAAGAAAGGAGCTGTTGCTCAACAAGACTTGTGCGCATGAAGAAAAACAGACCTTCATCTCTCTCTGTCAAAAATACAGTGACATTTTCTCATGGGAGTATGAAGACCTCAAAGGTTTTGATCCAAGTGTTGCTCAACACTCCTTTGATCTTGATCCTAGTATAAATCCCGTCAGACAGAAGCAGCGGCCAGTCAATCCAAAAATAGATCCATTCATGAGAAAGGAGTTATCCAAACTCATTGAGGCAAAGATTATCTTTCCCATCAAATATTCCACCTGGGTCGTGAATCTGGTTCCAGTGCATAAGAAAAATGGTGAAATCAGACTTTGTGTTGATTTTAGAGATTTGAATAAGGCATCTTTAAAGGATCATTACCCTTTGCCTTCAATGGAGTAGATTCTGCAGACCGTAGCTGGCGCACAGACATTCTCCATGCTAGATGGGTATTCAAGTTTCAACCAGATCCTGGTCAAGGAAGAGGATCAATTCAAAACAACATTTACAACCAAGTGGGGAACATATGTGTATCATAAAATGCCCTTTGGTCTGTCAAATGTGGGCGCAACGTTTCAACACGCCATGGATATTGCCTTCAAAGGTTACATCAATGAGTTCATCTTGGTTTACCTGGATGATATAATTGTCTTCTCAAAGCAAGGTGTGGATCACATGGCACACCTGGAAAAGGTTTTTGAGAGATGTAGAAAATTTGGGGTATCTCTTAACCCCAAGAAGTGCAATTTTATGGTGGCTTAGGGAAAACTCTTGGGCCATGTGGTTTCAAAAGATGGTATCGTGATTGATCCTGATCGCATTTCAGCCATCCTATCCCTTTCCCTACTGGCACACAAAAAGGCCTTACAGTCCTTCCTTGGCAAGATTAACTTTGTTAGGCATTTTATCCCTAACTTTGCGAGACTAGTTCGGCCCATAATCCTCATGCTCAAAAAGGACATATCCTTCAAATGGACAACAGAAGGAAGCGAAAGATTCAACAAGATCAAGAAAGAGATTACTTGTGCACCAACTGTTAACCAAGATAAGCTCCCTCTTATTTTGGGTTAACTTACTCCATTTTTTTTCCTTATTCCAAATTTCATAAAATTCAGGCACTCAAGGATTTCTGGAAAATACTCTATCCGATAGAGAATTTCTTCCCCTTTCTAGAAAGGTAAAGAGCTCTTTCTAACTCATTGTATTTTTTGAGTTATGGCTCGACGGAGTTAGAAGGGAAACTTTGCCCAAGGCAGACCTATAGGGCTTGGGAGAGATGTTTGCCAAGGAATCTCAGACCGGTGGGGAATTGGAGGAAACAGTGAAAAATTTTCCTTTTGTCAAAAACACGAAAATTAAGTGCTAAGCTGGCACATCAAAAAGCTAATGCGGGTCGGTGGACCTTCGGAGGTGAATGAGATTTTTTGAATTTTTTTCAAAAAGTGTAAAATGGAAAAAAAGGAGCCTCTACCTCCGCTGACCCAATTGGATGCCACATCATCAGAGGATTTGCGAGAGAAAATTTCAAAAATTTCCCGAGTTGTTTTTTGTCAAAAGCGTTAAGGAAAAACTCAGAAGGCCATATCTTTTGATCCAGAGCTCTATTTTTGATGTACTTGGTACCAATGGAAAGATCTGAAGATTATATTCATCATGGAATATTTGATTTTGGATTTTGGTAAATATTTGGGGGAGCAATTTGTAAAACACGTTTGGTGTGGAAAAGACAAAAACCAGTTCCAACCACCAGATTTAATGAAGTATGGGTCATTTTCTTTGGTTTGTGAAGTAGATACATGGAATTATGAGCTTTTGCATCAAGCCCATCAATAGAGGAAGAATTAAAACACATTTTGAAAAGTGGTTGGAGCAGATCCAACATTTTTTCCTCTCTTCTCATGTTTTTTCTATAAAATGTAAACAAAGGCACATAATTAAGGGTTGTTCATTCTTCTTCCCTGCCCCTCTCTATTTCTTCTCCAGGGTTGAATGTAGAGTTTAAGCCTCCTCCCTTAGCTTTGTAATGGCATTTTCTTGCCTCTTGCCCGTTACTGGTGTACTATGTGAACTCCTGGAGCAATAAAATTTGTTTCATGATGTGTTTTGTCCATCCTTTACTCATTTTGTTGTCTCTTCTCGCCTCTCACCATTGCAGGGTATACTGTGCATATCTCTGATGTCCATTGTAGGTTTTGGGAGTTGTGTTCAAAGGGTTTGAAATGGTGTTCTGTGTGAAATTTATCCTTGGTCTGTGAGGCATCTATCCATCCTCTCCATTTCTTGCCTCTCTCCATTTCAGTCAGTTGAGTTTGTGATCAACAGTTCCTTTTTCTCGGTGCTATCACCTCTGTAGTGTAGGATTTCTTTATTTTTATGCTCTCTCTCTCTCTCCCTGATCCATTGAAATTGTTAGATTAGGAGTAGATAGTCGCATTTCCTTCCTTAGAAGTAGTTTAGCGGATCATTCCCATTTGCAAGTCCCACAGCTTGGGGAATGATCCAATGTTATGCAAATCACACCAAATGAGTCTGCCTTAGAAAAGTAGATTTTTAGAACTCATTTGGGAGTGTTGTGATTTCACACTAACACCAACACTCATCAATCCAGATTACTCAAAGGATTTCATCATTTAAGCTTATGGTGCTAATGCAAGCATTGTTGTTGTCATAACACAGGAAAATGAACAAGGGCTGGAACAACCAGTGGCCTTCTTCAGCCAGATGCTGAAGGATTATGAATATAAATAAAGTCACACAGAGAAGTAGGTCTTCACCATCATGCATGCGCTCAAGAAATTCAAGAGCATGCTTGCCATACATCATATCAAGGTGTTAGTCTCCCACTCATATGTTAGATACTTCATCATGGGAGCATAAATTAGTGAGAAGAGAGTGTGATGGGTGACAAAAATCATGGAATATGATGTGACTATTAAGGGCACAAAGTTGGTAAGAGGAAGTGCACTCTGCAAGAAGATTGTTGAGGATGCACAGAGTGAACCCGAGGCTTCATTATTTCTAGATAAAGACCTCCCGCGTGTAGAACATGAACAAAATATAGACCTCAGCGCACGTGACTGAATAAAGGACATGATCACATTCCTTTCCTAGGGCACATACCCTCTTGGTTTCAAAAAATTAAAGAGAAGGCATCTGAGGTTGTAATCTATCCCTTATGTTTTGATTAATGGACTTCTCTTTAAATGAAATCTATATGGCGTGTTGTAAAGATGTATCAATGACGCGCAGACTGAAAAAGTGCTAGTAGCATTTCATGATGGATTCTTTGGTGGACACTTCTCTGCCAAGACTACAATAATGAAGATTATAATGGCAGGTATCTTTTGGCCTACCCTATTTGCAGATGCACACATATGGGTCACAAAATGTAAAGAATGTGCTTTCTTTATAGGAAAGAAAATATTGGCAGCGCTTCCCCTCTGACCAATCCAAGTGGATCAGCCCTATGCGCAATGGGGTCTCGACTTCATAGGAATGATCAATCCGCCTTCAAGTGCTAGACATAAATGGGTGCTGACAACTACAAATTACTTCACTAGATGGACAGAAGTTGTCACACTTAAGGAATCAACTGAGGTAGTCATCCTTGACTTTCTCGAAGGTTCAGTCACAAGGTTTGGCATTCCTCAAACCATTATCTATGATAATGCAAAGGCCTTCCTTGGTGCTAAAATCATTGATTGGGCTCAAAGTTTGGGCATTTACCTGAAAACCTCTTCCAACTATTACCCTCAGGGCAACGGTCTTGCAGAATCAACAAATAAGAACCTGATAAGAATCTTGAAGCACACAATGAACATCAGCCAAAGACAGTGGCATATGAAGGTCTTGTGCACGCTTTGGGAAAATAGAATCACAGTAAAAAAAGTCAAGAGGAACTTTTCCTTACAAGCTTTTCTATGGCAAGGAGGCTACCCTTCCTTTGACACTAGAACTAAATTCATTGGCGGTTGCCAAAAAACTAGAATTTGAGGGTGCGGATCAAAGAGAAATTAGGATTTGAATTTGAATTTTTAATTCAATAGTAGAAAAACATGGAGAATAATGACATGTGGTGAGGATTGGGTTATTTTTTAGATTTTGAAATGGATAATTAATCAAATTATATTTGATTAATTTGAAGTGTATTTTTGTGGGAAATGAGGAAGGGTAATTAATTGATTTAGAACAAATGTGAAATTAGGGTGTCTACAATATACGTGCCTCTTTGGAAGGGTACTATGAAAGTAGTGTCCTTTCAAAGAAAATAGACAGGATGGGGGAAGAATTAAATCTACTTTTCTTAAGCAAAAGGTTGAGTGAATGTTTGTTGGGGAGAATAGAAAGTGGTGAGTGACGGATGTCATAGTATCCTCCAAGACAAAAAATGTCATCAGAAGATGTGATTATGGATAGATGTGGTGATGCCCCCTCGAGAGGACTGATAATTAACCTTTTTGTAGACACCCTAATTTCACATCTGTCCTAAATCAATTAATTCACCTTCCTCATTCCCCACAAAAATACACTTAGAATTAATCAAATATAATTTGATTAATTATCCATTTCAAAAATCCAAAAAATAACCCAATCCTCACCACATGTCATTATTCTCCATATTTTTCTACTATTGAATTAAAAATTCAAATTCAAATCCTCACCCACCCTTTGTGGTCTCTACTCACCTAAAATCCTCCACTTACGAATTAAAAATATAATTCAAATTCTCACCCATTCTTCATGGGCCCCACTCATTTAATCTTGCCCACATTTTCAAACCGCTCACCTAATCGTGCCCACATTTTCAAACCATTCTCTTAATCTTGCCCACATTTTCAAACCATGATTAATTAAATTACTCTAAATTAATCACTCCCCTGGGCTATAAATACAACATTACTCCTCCCCTCTAAGGACATGGAGAATAAACTTGAATGCCCTATATAAGTTCTTACATCCTTTGAGCAAAGAACATCCTTCTGCCTCATCCTAATGCCCAAATAGTCTCAAAATCATTTTTTCCATCTGGTGCAAAGTAAGAGGATCGTTGTTGCAGGAAGGTCTCGCTCCGTCTTGAAGAAAAGCACCTACATATCACACAATCACGGCTCAATCCAATTTTCCTAGCCCATTCCAAGGTTTGCTACGGAATGTGAAGGAGGAGGTATGATTATTGGTATTTTACTTCCTTGTTAATAGTGTATTTTTCCTAGCTTACATTCTGGCACGCCCGGTTACTTTCGATCTGTTACCATTAATTTCCCAATCAATAGTTTTATATGTTCTTTGTTTATTATTGTTTGTTATTATTTCCTTTTCTATTCCTTATGGCCTTCTTTGGTTAACCTTCACGCTTTGGGTAGTGTTTTTGTTGTGCGGTGTCTTGTGGTGTATCTGCAAGTTATAACAACAATGAAACTATGACGCTATCATGTCTTTGATCTCCTTAGTGCTTGGTGTTTAGTTCCTAGTTCTAATTTTGCTATTCACTCGTAATCTATAGAAACACATGAACTAGTCATTATTGCTAATTATCCCATTTCTCGCAAATCAATGACATATCGTCAAAAGCACTCATTTTCCCTCATATCATCATTAATTAATTACACTAGGCTAATTAATTAAGTTGCCTATCCAACAAATGCCCTAATTAACGACTTTCCGTTAATAAATCACCCCTTCTACCTAGACTAATTAATTATTATTAATTAATTAGCTTTCCCTTCCATTTAACCAATAAATCAATATTTAAATGATTTAATCCCCTTATAATAGCCTAAATCGTACTAATATTCTTCTAATTGGCTTCTATAAGCTTACACCTACCTATTAATTAATCACCTTTGATTAATTAAAATACCCCCCAACTCCCATGACTTGCTAAACATGTATTAAACTCTTCTAAAGTAAGGTTACCTTTAATAAAGCAACCTTATCCATTCCTAATCATGTTTTACCTTTATCCCACATTCATGAGAATGTGTTGAATCCTTTATCCTTTGGGCTATATAAAGAGCCCTCCACCTACCTTTTTACTTACACCTAAACTTTCTAAGAGAGTAAATGCAAAGCATATAGCAAAGAGACTAAGAGCTTGCACCTTGCCCTTTTGAGAGTTCATCATCTTGAAGAGTTAAGCCTCTTTCTTAAAGTGCTTGGGTCATATGGGAGGTGTCAAAAGGGTCTTGTAGCCCAACTTTGATTAGCCCCCATTCCTAGGTTCTTGGAGCATTAAGGACAACTATTTTGATAGCCATGGAGCTTACTTAGGTCCATTCATTTATTTGTTGTTAGAGAATAGAGGATTTTAGATATTTAGCATTGTTAGTTTCAAAGTTTGTATTGATGAATGCTAGCATCTAACCCTTGTTTAATTCTTATCATGATGGTGTTTATGCTTTGTTTTAGCTAAATTGTAGAACTATTTTAGGTGGTAGTTCTTGTTTCATTTGATTTAGCATTAAGCAAAGTATACATACACACAAAAATAACTACTTTGTAGGAAGTTAATCATTTTTTTTTGCTTTTAGACAATCATTTTGTGATCTAACTCTTTATTTATGTTTATTGTTCTTTTTTAACCTTACTGTCAAAATTTTAGCTTCTCAGGTGAAGTACAGAAGTCAGAAAATTAAAAAAATTGCTTCCGGGATGTTTTTCTCACGTTTAAAATTTTCATTCAGAGTGCTACCGTAGCCCATCTTCCGGAAGCCATAAATTTTTCTCCCGAACTCAGAATGACTTCATTTTTTTAACGGAAAGGTATCAAAAAGATCTATGTAATGGAAAAATAATTTTTTAATTTAGACTTACAGAAAAATTTTGGTTTCATTTCTTCTAACACCTGTCTTTTTAACAAAAAACAACAAAATTATAGTTTTTATTTTATTTCACGTAACAACCTCACATGTATGCTCTTTCCTCACACTTCAAAAGTGATCTTGGAAATCAGAAATGTGAGGCCACCTGGGCTCTGTAAAAAAAAAATTAATTTTTATTTTTTGCCTTACATTTCAATTTTTCACGACAACACTTCTAGGTAACATTTTCACACTCTTCTTTCGTCGTTTTTCTTTTTTGTGAAAATAATCATTATCGCTATTTCACAATCATGATTAATTGCAATAATTATTAACATTTAAAAAAATAAAAAAATCTATTCCAATTGTATCCGCGTATGCTCTTTTCTTGCGCCTTTGAGCGACCTAGAAAATCAGAAATGGTCACAATTTTTTAGTTTCTTGTTCTAAAATTGTAGGATCCTGTGGCTTTGTTTTTCAACTATCATTTCAATCATTATTTTCCTTTGTCATATTATTAATATTTGTTTGGTCGTTGGTTGTGTATGCTCTTTTCATGTGCCTTCGAGCGATCTGGAAAATAAAAAACAGCCACGATCACTTTTCTAACATTTCGTTTGTAGGATAACTACTAATTTGTTTTCTATAGAACCGCGTCACTAGAATATTGTCAAAAACAAAAAACAAAAAAAAAACAACAAAAATACCACCATTCAAATAAAATTTCTGAAACCAAAAAAAAAGTACGCTCAGGTATGCAATTATTTTCTGCTGGTGATTTATTTCAAGTTGGAAATAATACTACATTTAATCACTTTATCATTTTTTTTGCATGTAGACGAGGTGGATTTGATCACCACCAAAGCTACACCAGTGACGTGGACTTGAATACCACGCACCAACAACATTTGCATCTGCATTGCACTTTGAGACCTAGTCTCAGCACATTGTTCGGTATTTACCATGCCCCTTCTCTTCACTTACAGGTAATGTTGTCATGTAGCGCATGCGAGTCACGCCTAAATAGATGTAACAACGAATCCTGGGCATCGTCCATGTAAATCTTCAGGGAGTTATGAGGACACCATACACATTCATCCCTCTATCACCTTCCACCTTTTCATAAAACATATTCTGGATGTAGTGATTCACTTTGAAATAGGCAAGTAAGAATTGGTGAGTCTCCTCCAGTGCTCTAAGGGCTCCTCGTACAAATTATGTCCCTGAACAAAATTAGGTATATCGGGACTAGGGTATATCGGAGGACGCATCTTTTTTTTAGAGTAATAAGATCCTACATCCATCAGTCCACAACATACTTGTATGATTACATGAAACAATGATCATTCCTGAAGAATTTACCTCATAAGCCAAAACAATTGGATCCACATGATTCCTTGTTTGAAAACAAAATAGTTTAGCATTGTTTTATCATAAAACTTGGCTGATATCAATGTGTTCATTGTAAAATTTCAGACCCTAGTTGTGTTCCACAAAAAAATCAATTCTTGACCAATTCAATACCAAGCGAAAACATCCAAACAATCCAACAATGTAGACCAAAACATCACACCAATTTCATTAGCTCGCTTCAGCCAATAATACATTTGTCATAGCTTGTCTTCGGCTATATCTAACTGATATTGAGTGACTAGCATTCACTCCCCATATTGTCAATTATCAAAACATCCTTCATAGCTTGTTTCCACCTATATCAAACTAATATTGGTTGACTTGTTTGAGTTCACTCATTATTCTATCCACCATCGTGTTTAACCAAATAACAGCAAAACACAGATCCTTTCATAACTCATTTAGAGTTATATCACAACCATATCACGATTAACCTATTTGGGTTACTCTCCTGTCAACAATCCAGAGCTTGTTTCAGCCAAATCTCAACCATTTTCATTATAGCTTATTTAAGCTATCACATATTTATCCTGAGTAGCTTGTTTAAGCTTGCTCCTTATAGCCTCACTTGTTAAAACTCAATTGAGCCAAAACAAAGATCGCAATCAATAGGTTGAGTTCTTCATCACACCTTTCTTCATTCTCCCTCTCTTTCAAACATGATGAATTCACAAAAAACATTACGCAATGAGCTATTAAAAAATTAATAAGTTAACACAAATCTCTCATATGGCTACCCAAATCAGTGAATGATCACCCAAAAAGCCAATCATACAACCTAATGAAGACGTAACTTTGTGTAAAGTCCAACGCTAGTTTACCCCCTTTGGAGAAAGTCTCTCTAGTGTTTTTCATCAACTAAAAGAGGCTAAACTGATAAGATATCCAATTACAAAACCCTTTGCCGAATGGGAAGCTAAGCCATGTTGGTACAAACCAGCACATACTGTGAATTTCATCGTATTGATGGTCATCACACAGATAAATGTGTGCGATTTAAGAATTACGTCCAAGACTTAATTAATGACGATGTCATCTCTGTAGAACTTGATGACAACGCTCTTGCAACTAATGACACATCCAATACCACAACTTTCCATGAAGAGCTGAATACTTTCGAAACTCCTATATATACAAAAATTCCATGAGATCATGACGACAACAGTCAAGACTCTCTAATTCCAAATTAATCCATATCTTCTTCAAATTTCCTTACATTAGTTCAAAAATACATTGAACCTATTTTAGACAACAACATTCTTCCAACATCTACTAAGCACTTGAACTTATTTCGAGACTCTCTTTCAACCCAAATAGACATTGAACCTATTTTGGATAACAACATTCTTCCAATATCTACTGAGCACTTGAACTTTCTTTCAACCCAAACATATATTGAACCTATTTTCGGTGACAACATTCTTCTAACATCTACCGTGACCTTGATCTCGTTTCAAGACTCCCTTTAAAACCTTGATATTACTGTAGAAACTACAGAACAGGTTCCATCAATAGGTACCATTAAGTTTGATTATATTATTCCAGTATTGGCTCTTATGCCTAACATCTCTAGCCTTGTTGTCGAAACACAACCACATCGAGTTTGAACACTTGCGATAATGCAACCTATCATATCCATCATGCTTTCAATGATCAATCTTGCAGGCATCTCATCACTATTTATTCTCACCTATCAAGACTTCTACGTGCATACATTCTACGAGGTAATTATACCCAGGAATATCTTTATACAACCTTTTCCATCTTTAATCGTATATCTATCCTCAAAACAATCAATTAATGGACAAATAGAAGCAACAAACCAAATAACAAAAACCATCATTGTCAACACACATGGAAGCTATTGGCTTAACCAAATCTATCCCACTCTTTGGGCTTACCGTACATCTTATCACACACCTACTGGAGCCACTCCCTTCTCCTTTGTTTATGGTTGGGAAGTTATTTTACATGTGAAGGTTGAATTTCCATCCTTCATAATATCCTTCAAAGATGTAATCAATAAAGATTATTATTGACACTCACACCTTAATGAACTCGAGCTTCTTGATGAAAAATGACTTAATGTCCTAGATCATCTTCAAGTATATCAAAATCAGCTACAGCATAGCTACCATAAAAAATTCCAACCTTGAAAATTTAAGGTCAATGATTTCATTCTCAAAGAAAATCAAAATAATAAACCCAAAGAACGAGACAAATAAGACAAATTTGAGCCCAACAAAATCATAGATAATTTTGAGTTTGGAGCTTATAAATTGGCTATTGACATAGGCCAAGTCCTTGAAAAACACATGAATGCATTCCATTCAAAGAAATTCTATTCTTGAAAGCACTCTCTATTCCGGGAAACAACAAAGTGTACATTGTTCCTTCTGTCTTACTTATCTCTAAACAAATTTATTTATTTCCATTGGCAGACATTTTCATTATCAAAATCACATCTTCATATTTATCATCATGAGATAAGTGCTAATATAAATCCTATTAAGTTTGTGAGCGTCATACTTCTTATAATATCTCCCATTTTTAGTCGCTTTCACCTATGGTCATACCTAGAAGCTTACTGATGGTAGTATATTCCCTTCAAAGACATTCTATCTTTCATAATGAAGCTCTAAACTTCTTTACCCAGTTTGTTTGGTCGTCGATCTAATTCTTTGGTGTTGAAACCTCGCATCCTACTAGTCGTGTGGGGCTGAGATTGGGGGTAGATGTTCCTTCCCAAATACAAAGCGCTATTGTAAAAATCCATCAATTGAATAACTTATGAATAATTCATCATCATATCTTTCATCCTTCATAGTCTTTGGTGTTGATCCCACACTTTTTCCTGGTAGTGTGAGACTGGGAATGGAGGAAGGTGCCCTTACTCGTCTATGTCTTGTCTTCGGTGATAAACCCTTGCCTCTTACAAGTGGCATGGGGAAAAGCATAGAGGGTCATTCTCATAAAAGCATAAAAATAATTATTAACATTAAAATAAAAAATAAAAAAAGACAAAAAGGGAATTTGTTTTCCTATATTTTACCTTTGGTGATGAGCCATTGCTTCTCACTAGTAGCATGGGGCAAGGCATAGGGATTCATTTCAACAAAAAAAATAAAAAATATTACAGTGCTTGCAAATTATAACATCCCCCAAGAAGTAATTTATATGCCTAAGTGAAGAGAGAACTATCCCTTCACCTCATATCTTACCAATCAGCAGACCACATAATTGTCTAACTCTAACACATGACTCATAAAGTGAAAGCCATTTTTGAAACTGGTTCATTTTCGTTATGAAGAATGAAGTCACAATTTCCCAAAGGGATTGTTGTTAGCATTTGTTTCCATATTCATTATCTACCTCCTATGTCCTTCTTGATTCTCAATGATGAGCCCACACATCTTACTAGTTGTGTGGAGTCAAGAATGGAGCTGGACTTCTTTTCATCATATCATCACCACCATATCATGCCAATGGAAATAGAATTTTTGTTATTCTAAGCATAAGTTACCACACGGAACATGGTACATACGGATAATATCTTGATTTATCGCCTCTCAAAACTAAGTTTGCACTTTTGTCCATAAATTGCCAACCACAATGTAAAAATCTGCAAACAGTATGAAAATCGTCAAAAATCTAAAAACAATATGAAAATCCAAAAATTCAAAAACATTTGAAAATCATCAAAAACCCAAAAACATTAGAAACAATCGTCCAAAATCCAACAAAAAATTAGAACTCGTAAAAAATCTAAAAACATTAGAAACACTCGTCAAAAATCCAAAAACATTAGAAAGAATCGTCAAAAATCTAAAAACATTTGAAAATCGTCAAAAATCCAAAACATTAGCAAGAATGATCAAAAATCCAAAAATATTTGAAAATCGTCAAAAAAATCAAAAACGTTTGAAAATCGTCAAAAATCTAAAAAACATTAGAAAAAATATATATATTATAAACAAAAATAAAAATATTGTAAACTCCACAAAATCGCAAAAACTCTAAAATAACCAATACAATTTAACCTTTGAACTATTATCCCCAATGAATGATCCAATCACCTTATGACTACCAAATTCAAACCACTTCTCCTTGAGTGAATCCTTGCTTGGGACAAATCCGGCTCTCATTGTTTCCTTGTTTGAGGACAATGACCCAATACTTTACTATGTCCTCGTACCCCTGCTTGAGGGCACATCCGATCAATCATCACTGTGGAACACATTAGGGACATGTTTATTGGTTATTGTGTTGCATTATTAGTTATAAATTATTAATTGCTTTCTTGTATCTTGATATATTACAGGGGGCATCTTAATTTTATGTATCTTGGTGTTCTCTCTAATATTCTTATGTTATCTAATTGCATGTCATACTGGGGCATCATACTTTCTTGATGGCCTATGTCTATGCTCTCTTCCATTTTCATATTGTACTAGGGCATCAAACCTTTTTGATGGCCCATGTCTATGCTATCACGCATATTACAGTCTAGTCATCTTGATCTTTTATATCACGATGCATCATATTATGTGCTATATTAAAATTAAGATGATTTTCGTCACGTGAGTATCTTCCTGCATGATCAACATCTTACTTTGCACCCTATTCATTCACCCATACTAATACATTCCTTATTTTGGGAATCATACTTGATCACCGTTGCAGTTTGTGAATCCTACTTGACGATCTTTCTCAAGTAACATTCACTATCCAACAGCTCCTTCTCCCCCACCATGATCACCATGTATTTGATCCATTCATCCTCGCTCCTCATTTTTACTCCTTCGCCACTTATCCCCATATTACCCTTCTCACCATTCCTGTCCCCTCTCACCCCTTTGTATTCTTTCCTTTCCCCCTTCTACTTCCCGCTTGACAATCTTACTTAATAGCCCCTTCTATATGGCATCCTCGGTGGAGGTTTACTCTCTCCCTAAGATCTTCCCGCTGTAGAAGCTTCTTCACCACCTCCCCTCTCATCAAACAACAATCACCACCAAACACATCTTCCCATTCCACCTCTTCTGCTTCTCATTCTCGCATCATTACTCTCACCACGCGAGCATCCCAATTAAGGATTCCCCTCACACTCTTCGCCCTCGACAACATATATTCCTTCATCCATTCATGTTACACTCCTTTGTTTCCTTTTATTCTTGTTATCACCTCATCTCATATCATATACCACTTAGACATACCTCACTCACTCTTTTCTCATCCTTCGCCAAATCCATCTTATGCCTAGTCATCCTACTTACACACTCTCGTAGTATGGAAAATTCACTTAAGGGTTCCCCTTCAGTCCATTTTTTCATACCCTATTCCCACCAACTCTATCATCATCCTTCTTCTTCAGATTGGCGATCTTACTTAACCATTCCGACCGCATGGAAATCTTACTTAAGACTTACACTTAAGTTTGATCTTCCCTATGGCCTTCCCCCATCTTATTTCTCCCGCCTCTCGTTGCGATCATCTTCTTCAACCTACCATTCCACCCCTATCCCCAATATCATCTTGTCTTTCTCCTTGCATATCATCAATGTCGGTTAGGTGATCTTACAAAACCTCTCTGATAGCATGACGATCTTACTTAAGAGATTCTCTTAAGCATGACATGTCATCTTACACTCACCCATCATTCTACAATCTCACCATCCATCTTTCCTTTTCATTCCCCATCATCACATCTTTTTACCACCACTGTCACCCTAATTTCACATCTGTCCTAAATCAATTAATTCCTCTTCCTTATTTCCCATAAAAATACACTTCGAATTAATCAAATATAATTTGATTAATTATCCATTTCAAAATCTGAAAAATAACCCAATCCTCACCACATGTCATTATTCTCCATGTTTTTCTACTATTGAATTAAAAATTCAAATTCAAATCCTCACCCACCCTTCATGGTCCCCACTCACCTAAAATCCTCCGCTTATGAATTAAAAATATAATTCAAATCCTCACCCATTCTTCATGGCCACCACGCATCTAATCTTTCCCATATTTTCAAACCACTCACCTAATCGTGCCCACATTTTCAAACTACTCACTTAATTTTGCCCACATTTTCAAACCGTGATTACTTAAATTACTCTAAGTTAATCACTCTCCTAGGCTATAAATATAACCTTACCCCTCCCCTCTAAGGACACAAAAAATAAACTTGAATTTCCAATCTAAGTTCTTGCATCCTTTGAGTAAAGAACATCCTTTTGCCTCATCTTAATGCCCAAATAGCCTCATAATCATTTTTCCCATCTGGTGCAAAGTAAGAGGATTGCTGTTGCAGGAAGTTCTTGCTCCATCTTGAAGAAAAGCACCTACATATCACACAATGAGGGCTCAATCCAAGTTTCCTAGCTCATTCTGAAGTTTTTTACAAAACGCTAAGGAGGAGATATGATTATTGATATTTTACTTCCTTGATAGTAGTGTATTTTTCCTAGCTTACATTCTCGCACGCCCGGTTACTTTCGATCTATTACCATTAATTTCCCAATTAGTGGTTTTATCTGTTATTTGTTTATTATTATTCGTTATTATTTCCTTTTTTGTTCCTTATGGTCTTCTTTGGTTAATATTCACGCTTTGGGTAGTGTTTTTGTTGTGTGGTGTCTTGTGGTGTATCTGTAGGTTATAACAACAATGAAACTATGATGCTCATCTTGTCTTTGATCTCCTCTGTGCTTGGTGTTTCGTTCCCAACTTTGATTTTACTATTCACTCATAATTTGTAGAAACACATGAACTAGCATTAGTTTATCATCTTACTGTCATGGGACAACCAATCCGGAAAATGTATTTATTTATTTACTTTTGCTAAAATAACTACTTTGTAGGAAGTTAATAATTTTTTTCTTTTATTTTAGACAATAATTTTGTGATCTAACTCTTTATTTATGTTTATTGTTCTTTTTTAACCTTGCTGTCAAAATTGTAGCTTCTCAGGTGAAATACAGAAGTCAGAAAATAAAAAAACTAGCTCCCGGGATGTTTTTCTCACGTTCAAAATTTTCATTCAGAGTGCTATTATAGCCCATCTTCCGGAAGCCATAAATTTTGTTCCCAAACTCGGAATGACTTCATTTTTTTTAACGAAAAGGTATCGAAAATATATATGCAATGGAAAAATAATTTTTTGATTTAGACTTAAAAAAAAAATTGGTTTCATTTCTTCTAACACCTGTCTTTTTAATAAAAAACAACAAAATTATAGTTTTTTTTTTTTTAATATTTTATTTTGTTTAACGTAACAACCTCACACGTATGATATTTCCTCGCACTTCAAAATTTATCTTAGAAATTAGAAACGTGGGGCCACCTGAGCTCCGCAAAATAATTTTTTTTTATTTTTTTATTTTTTGCCTTACATTTCAATTTTCCCACGACAACACTTCTAGGTAACGTTTTCACACTCTTCTTTCATCGTTTTTCTTTTTTGTGAAAATAATCATTATCGCTATTTCAAAATCATGATTAATTGCAATAATTATTAACATTTAAAAAAAAATATTCCAGTTGTATCCGTGTATGCTCTTTTCTTGCGCCTTCGAGCAATCTGGAAAATCAGAAATGGTCACAATTTTTTTAGTTTCTTGTTCTAACATTGCAAGATCCTCGCGTTTTATTTTCCAACTGTCATTTCAATAATTATTTTCCTTTGTCATATTATTAATATTTGTTTGGTTGTTGGTTTTGTATGCTCTTTTTCTGCGCCTTCAAGTGATCTGGGAAATCAAAAATAGCCACGATCACTTTTCTAACATTTCATTTACAGGATAACTACTAATTTGTTTTCTATAGGACCGCATCGCTGGAATATTGTCAAAAACAAAAACACAAAAATAACAAAAATCCGGCAAAAATACCATCATTCAAAGAAAATTGTTGAAACCAAAAAAAGTACGCTCAAGTACGCAATTACTTTCTAACTAGTGATTTATTTCAAGTTGGAAAGAACCCTGCGTTTAATCACTTTATCATTTTGTTTTTGCACATAGACGAGGTGGATTTCATCACCACCAAAGCTACACTGGTGACTTGGACTTGACTACCACTCACCAACAACATTTGTATATGCATTGCACTTTGAGACCTAGTCTCATCACAACATTCGGTATTTACCTCGCCCCTGCTCTTTACTTATAGGTAATATTGTCGTGTAGAACATGTGAGTCACGCTTAAATAGCTGTAACAACGAAGCTTGGGCATCGTCCCTGTAAATCTTTGGGGAGTTATAAGGACACCATACACATTCATCCCTCCATCACCTTCCACCTTTTCACAAAACCTATTCTAGACGTGGTGATTCACTCCGAAAAATTCAAGTAAGAATTGGTGAGTCTCCTCCAGTGCTCTAAGGGTTCCCCATACCAATTCTATCCCCGTACAGAATTAGGTGTACCAAGACTAGGGTATATCGGAGGACGCATCTTTTTGGAGTAATAAGAGCTTGCATCCATCAATCCACAGCATACTTGTATGATTGCATGAAATAATGATCATTCCTGAAGAATTTACCTCCTAAGCCAAAAAAAATTAGATCCACATGATTGTTTGATGTTTGTAAACAAAATAGTTTAGCATTGTTTCATCATAAAACTTGGCTGATATCAATTTGTTCATTGTAAAATTTCAAACCCTAGTTGTGTTCCAAAAAAAAAGTTCTCAACCAATTCAATACCAAGTGAAAACATCCAAAAAATTCAACAATGCAGACCAAAACATCACACCAATTTCATTAGCTCGCTTCAGCCAACATTACATCTGTCATAACTTGTCTTTGGCTATATCTAACTAATATTGAGTGACTAGCATTCACTCCCCATATCGTCAATTGTCAAAAACATCCTTCATAGCTTGTTTCCAGCTATATCAAACTAATATTTGGTGACTTGTTTGAGTTCACTCATTATTTTGTCCACCATCACGTTTATCCAAATCATAGCCAACACAAATCCTTTCATAACTCATTTTGAGTTATATCACAACCATAATGAGGTTAACTTGTTCAAGTTACTTTCCCTGTCAACATTCCCAAGCTTGTTTAAGCCAAACCAATTAACATCTTCATCATAGCTTATTTGAGTTATATCCCATTTGTATCGAGTACCTTGTTTGAGTTTACTCCTTACATTGTCTTCTAATAAGCTTGTTTAAGCCAAATCTAAACCATTATCATTATAGATTATTTAAGCTATCACATATTTGTCCCGAGTAGCTTGTTTAATTTTACTCCTTATAGCATTACTTGTTAAAACTCGATTGAGCCAAAACAAAGATCACAATCAATATGTTGAGTTCTTCATCGCACCTTTCTTTATGCTCCCTCTCTTTCAAACATGATGAATTCATGAAAAATATCACGTAATGAGATATTAGAACAAATTAATAAGATGACAACACAACTCTCTCATATGGCTACCCAAATCAATGAACGATCACCCAAAAAGCTGATCATACAACCTCACGAAGACATCAGTTCGTGTAAATTCCAATGTTAGTTTACCCCCCTTGGAGAAAGTCTCTCTAGTGTTTTTCATCAACTAAAAGAGGCTAAACTGATAATATATCCAATTACAAAACCCTTTGTCAAAGGGGAAGCTAAGCCATGTTGGTACAAACCTAACACATATTGTGACTTTCATCACATTGATAGTCATCACACAAATAAATGTGTGTGATTTAAGAATTACATCCAAGACTTAATTGACGACGATGTCATCTCTATAGAACTTGATGACAACACTCTTGCAACCAATGACACATCCAATACCACAACTTTCCATGAAGAGCTGACTACTGTCGAAACTCCTATATATATTGAAATTCCACGAGATCATGATGACAACAGTCAAACCTCTCTAATTCCAAACCAATCCATATCTTCTTCAAATTTCCTTCCATTAGTTCAAACATACATTGAACCTGTTTTGGAAAACAACATTCTTTCAACATCTACTAAGCACTTGAACTTATTTTAAGTCTCTCTTTCAACCCAAACATACATTGAACCTATTTTGGACAACAACATTCTTCCAACATCTACTGAGCACTTGAACTTATTTCAAGACTTTCTTTCAACCCAAACATACATTGAATCTATTTTGGACAACAACATTCTTCCAACATCTACTGAGCACTTGAACTTATTTCAAGACTCTCTTTTAACCCAAACATATATTGAACCTGTTTTGGGTGACACCATTCTTCCAACATCTAACGAGACCTTGACCTCGTTTCAAGACTCCCTTTCAAATATTGATATTACTGTAGACACTACAGAAAAGGTTCCAGCAACATGTACCATTAAGTTTAATTTTATTATTCCAATATTGGCTCTTATTCCTAACATCTCTAGCCTTGTTGTCAAAACACAAGCACATCAAGTGTGAGCTAGGAAAAATACACTACTAACAAGGAAGTAAAATACCAATAATCATACCTCCTCCTTCGCGTTCCGTAGCAAACCTCAGAATGGGCTAGGAAACTTGGATTGAGCCCAGATTTTTTGATATGTAGGTGCTTTTCTTCAAGACGGAGCAAGACCTTCCTGCAACAACGATCCTCTTACTTTGCACTGGATGGGAAAAAGGATTATGAGGCTATTTTAGCATTAGGACGAGGCAGAATGATATTCTTTGCTCAAAGGATGCAAGAACTTAGATATGGCATGAAAGCTTATTCTCCGTGTGTTTAGAGGGGAGGGGTAAGGTTGTATTTATAGCCTGGGGGAGTGATTAACTTAGATTAATTTAAGTAATCATGGTTTGAAAATGTGGGCAAGATTAAGTGGGTGGTTTGAAAATGTGGGCAAGATTAGGTGGATGGTTTGAAAATGTGGGCAAGATTAGGTGGATGGTTTGAAAATGTGGGCAATATTAGGTGAGTGGGGGCCACGAAGAATGGGTGAGGATTTGAATTATATTTTTAATTCATAAGTGGAGGATTTTAGGTGAGTGGGGACCACGAATGGTGGGTGAGGTTTTGAATTTGAATTTTTAATTCAATAGTGGAAAAACATGGAGAATAATGACATGTTGTGAGGATTAGATTATTTTTAGATTTGGAAATGGATAATTAATCAAATTATATTTGATTAATTCGAAGTGTATTTTTGTGGGAAATGAGGAAGGGAAATTAATTGATTTAGGATAGATGTGAAATTGGGGTGTCTACATTTGCCCCTCTTTGGAAGGGTATTATGAAAGTAGTGTCCTTTCAAAGAAAGTAGACGGTATGGGGGAAGAATTCAATCTACTTTTTAAAAGGTAGAGTGAATGTTTGTTGGGGAGAATAGAAAGTGGTGAGTGACGGATGTCATGGTATCCTCCAAGACAAAAATGTCATGAGAAGATGTGATTAAGGATAGATGTGGTGATGCCCCCTCGAGAGGATTGACGAGAATGAAATATACGACAGAACTCTCAAAAAGAAGGGAAACAGATTTGGTGGAGAAGAGGACGATAATGGAGTGGAAGAGACTGGAATGACCGCACGACGCAAATGGAGAAAGGATTCAATCGACCTTGAATGCTAGGTGTGAGGGTGTGTGGGAAAGAGAAAAGGGAATGGATAGGGTTGGGGGTTGATTATGAGAAGAGTAAGGGAGATAGGGGAGGGAAAAAAAAAGGAATGAAAGAGGTAGAAATAAGAGAGAGGGATGATAGGGGAAGAAGGGAATGATGAAGGACAAACAAGGAAAAAAGAGGAAAATGACAGAGTAGAGGGTGAAGGGATGAAATAGAGAGATGTGCAAAATGAAGGAAGCAACAGAGATAGTAAAGAGGGATACGTGGCAGTGAAATAAATGAGAGAGTGAAGAAAAGTAGGAAATGGGAAAGGATAAATAAGAAGGAGAAAACGAGGTGGGAGTAGGGGGTGAAATGGAGGGAAATGGAAAGAGGACAAAAGAAGAAGTAGAATGGAGAAAAAAAAGAAACTATGAGGGGCGAGGAAATTGTGAAAAAGAGGAGAGAAAGGAAGAGAAACATATACAGAATGAACAAAAAGGTAGGGGTGGTAGAGAAAAAGGGAAGTGGTCAGAAGAAACGTGAAAATTAGGGGAGAGGAAAGGAAGATAGAACGAATACAAGGAGAAGATTGAAGGAATCACGTCATTGCGAGGAAGACCAAGGCAAAGAATATGGAACAGACCGTATGGAGATGCATGTGGAGAGTGGGATGATAAAAAAGACAGGACAACGCTGAACAACCAGGTTATCGATGGGGATGTAAGGAGGAAACGTGATGGAAAAAGGGGAAGAAGATGATATAGGGGAAGTAAAATAAGACGAGGGGTGGGAGAGAGAAGAGGATAACAAAGAAAATGATGGAGAAGGAAGGGAATACAGAAAGGGGGTAATAAGTGGAAAGGAAATGGTAGAAGGAATGTTGAAAGAAGAAAGAGGGGATGAATGACATCGATTGG
The DNA here is from genome assembly GCA_019776745.2 of Taxus chinensis. Taxonomy (NCBI): domain Eukaryota; kingdom Viridiplantae; phylum Streptophyta; class Pinopsida; order Cupressales; family Taxaceae; genus Taxus; species Taxus chinensis. The sequence continues at coordinate 981,865,750 of CM034146.1, forward strand.
AAAAGATAAGGAGATGCATGAAATGAGGATACGAGGATGATGGAAAAAGAGAAAAAGGATGTATGATGAAGACAATAAAGATAGTGAAGAGGGCAAAGAGGAGATGGAGAGATGGGTAAGAAGCGACAAGAAAGGGTGGGAGTGAGGGAAAAGAATAGGAGAGAAAAGAGAATGGGGGATAGAAGAGGCAATGCCAATGAAAGGATGTTAGGGAAATCCTCTTGACAATGAGTGGTGGGGAAGGGTGAAAGAAAAAATGAAGAAAAAGAGAAAGCGAACGAGGACTGGAAAGGGTAACGCCAACAAAGGGACGTTAGGGAAAACCCGTTGCCAATGAGTGGTGGGCGTAGAAGATGGAAGGAATGAAGGGAAACTCTAGAAGGTCCAAGGGAGTGAATGAGGTCGTGCGGAATGAGGAGTGATAATTTTTAGGGAAAACCCGTTGACAATTATGAGTGCGGGAAGAGAAGATGATGATGAAAGAATGATATAGGAGTATTAACAGTAATGGCGAATATGTGTGTGGGTAGAAATGTAGGGGGAATGTGAGAAGATGAAGGGGAAAGAGTGAAGAAGATGGGAGGGAGGAGTTGGATGAAGTGAAAGCGAGGAGAGGATGGGGGTGATGAGGATGAACGAGGTGAGGATGAAGAACCAAGACATGAAAAGAATGGGAAGAAATGGTATGAAGGATGATGGATCAAGGAGGGGAAAATGGGGGAAAAGAATGTGATTGTAGGTGGAAGAGATGAGGTGTATGTTGTAAGAAGATGTGTGGAGAAAGGATAATAGTAGGAGGAAAAAGTGGGTAATAGGAGATACCAGGTGGAAGAAACGATCGATAAAGTGAACTAAGAATGAGGCGGGGGAGAAGTTCACGATGACAAGTTAAGTGTAGGGAGGACCCTAACATAAGATTGTCATGTGACGGAAGTGGTTAAGTAAGATTGCCATGTGAGCAAAAATGGAGATGACAAATGGTCAAGCGAGAAGTGGTGTTTGCGAGAATCGAAAAGGAGGTGAAAGGATGTGATAATGGGGAATGCCGAGAAAAAATGAAGGGTGAGGGGTGTGTAGTGATGGGGAAAGGCAAGGAGATAGATCATCCTTAAGAGGGACTCTTAAGTGAGATCGCCATGCCGAATGAGTGGTTAAGTAAGATTGCCAAGCAGAGGAGGGTGATAGTGGTGGTAAAAAGATGTGATGATGGGGAAAGAAGAGGAAATATGGATGGTGATATTGGAGAGTGATGGGCGAGTGTAAGATGACATGTTATGCTTAAGAGAATCTCTTAAGTAAGAGCGTCATACTGCTGGAGAAGTTTCATAGGGTCACCCAACCGGTAGGGATGATATGCAAAGAGAAAGATAAAATGATATTGGGAATAGGGGTGGAATGGTAGGGTGAAGAAGATGATCACGATGAGAGGTGGGAGAAATAAGATGGGCGAAATCTGATGGGATGGGGGAAGGCCACAGGACAGATCAACCTTAAGTAGAAGGCTTAAGTAAGATTGCCATGCGGCTGGGATGGTTAAGTAAGATCGCCAAGCTGAGGAAGAAGGATGATGTTAGAGTTGGTGGGAATAGGGTATGACAAAATGCACTGAAGGGGAACCCTCAAGTGAATTTGCCATCCTACGAGAGCGTGTAAGTAGGATGACCGAGGCATAAGGTGGATTTGGGGAAGGATGAGAAAAGAGTGAGTGAGGTATGCCTAAGTGGTATATGATATGAGATGAGGTGATAATAAGAAAGAAAGGACACAAAGGAGTATAACATGAATGGATGAAGGAATATATGCAGTGGAGGGTGGAGAGTGTGAGGGGAATCCTTAATTGGGATGCCCACGTGGTGAGAGTAATGATGCAGGAATGGGAAGTAGAAGAGGTGGAGTTGGAAGATGTGTTTGGTGGTGATGGTTATTTGATGAGAGGGCATGTGGTGAAGAAGCTTCTGCAGCGGGAAGATCTTAGGGAGAGGGTAAACCTCCACTGAGGATTCCATATAGAAGGGGTTATTAAGTAAGATTGTCAAGCGGGAAGAAAACGGGTGAAAGGAAAGAATACCAATGGGTGAGAGGGGACAGGAATGGTGAGAAGGGTAATATGGGTATAAGCGGCAGAGGAGTAAAAATGAGAAGTGAGAATGAATGGATCAAATACATGGGGATCATGGTGGGGGAGAAGGAGCTGCTGGATAGTGAATGCTACTTGAGAAAGATCGTCAAGTAGGATTCGCAAACTGCAACGGTGATCAAGTAGGATTCGCAAACTGGAGAATGCATTAGTATGGGTGAATGGATGGGGTGCAAAGTAAGATGTTGATCATGCAGGAAGATACTCACGTGACGAAAAGCATCTTAATTTTAATATAGCACATAACAGGATGCATCGTGATATAAAAGATCAGGATGACTAGACTGTAATATGCGTGATAACATAGACAGGGGCCATCAAAAAGGTTTGATGCCCCAGTACGATATGCAAATGGAAGAGAGCATAGACAGAGGCCATCAAGAAAGTATGATGCCCCAGTACGACATGCAATCAGATAACATAAGAATATTACAGAGAACACCAGGATATATAAAATCAAGATGCCCCCGGTAATATATCAAGATACAAGAAAGCAATTAATAATTTGCCACTAATAATGCAACACAAGAACCAGTAAACATGTCCCTAACGTGTTCCACAGTGATGATTGATTAGATGTGCCCCCAAGCAGAGGTACAAAGGATTGGGTCAGTCTCCTCAAACAAGGAAACAATGAGAGCCGGATTTTCCCCAAGCGAGGATTCACGCAAGGAGAAGTGGTTTGAAATTGGTAGTCATAAGGTGGTTGGACCATTCATTTGGGATAATAGTTCAAAGGATGAACTGTGTTACTTATTGAGTTTTTACAATTTTGTGGATGTTTTTGGTCTTTTGAAAATTTTACGAATGTTTTTGTATTTTGGATATTTGGATTTTCTAATGTTTTTGAATTTTTAAGATGTTTACACTGTGTTTGGATTTTTGACGATTTTCAAATGTTTTTGGATTTTTGGATTTTTACACTGTTTTTGGATTTTTGATGATTTTCAAATGTTTTTTAGATTTTTGGATTTTTACATTGTTTTTGGATTTTTGGATTTTGACACTGTTTTTGGATTTTTAGATTTTTACGCTGTTTTTGGATTTTTGATGATTTTCAAATATTTTTTGATTTTTGGATTTTTACATTGTTTTTGGATTTTTTTACGATTTTCAAATGTTTTTAGATTTTTACATTATGATTGACAATTTATGGACCAGAGTGCAGAATTATTTTTGAGAGACGATGTACCGTGTTCCGCATTGTAACTTATGCTCAAAATAACATAAATTCACTTTCCATTGGCATGATATGGTGGTGATGATATGATGAAAAGAATTCCAACTCCATTCTTGACTCCACACAACTAGTAAGATGTGTGGGCTCATCATCAAGAATCAAGAAGGACGTAGGAGGTAGATAATGAATATAGAGACAAATGCTAACAACAATCCCTTTGGGAAATTGTGACTCCATTCTTCATAATGGTACTGAACCGGTTTCAAAAATGGCTTTCACTTTATGAGTCACATGCTAGACTTAGACAGTTATGTGGCCTGCTGATTGATAAGATATGAGGTTAAGGGATAGTTCTCTCTTCACTTAGGCATCTAAATTACATGTTTGGGGATTCTATAATTTGTAAGCACTATAAGATTTTATATTTTTGAAATGACTCCCTATGCCTTGCTCCATGCTACTAGTGAGAAGCAAGGGCTCATCACCAAAGGCAAAATATAGGCGAGTGAATTTCTTTTTTGTCTTTTGTTTTTTTTTGGAATATTTTGCAATGTTTTTATGCTTGTATGAGAATGACCCTCTACGCTTTGCCCCATGCCACTTGTAAGAGGCAAGGGTTTATCACCGAAGACAAGACGTAGACGAGTAAGGGCACCTTCCTCCATTCCCAGTCTCACACTACCAGTAAGAAGTGTGGGCTCAACACCAAAGACTATGAAGGACGAAAGATGTGACAATGAATTATTCATAAGTTATTGAATTGATGGATTTTTTTACAATAGTGCTTTGTATTTGGGAAGAAACGTCTGCCCCCAATCTCAGCCCCACACGACTAGTAGGACATGAGGGTTCAACACCGAAGACTGAGATGGATGACCAAACAAACTGGGTAACGAAGTTTAGAGCTTTGTTATGAAAGAGAGAATGTATTAGAAGGGGATATATTACCATCAGTAAGCTTCTAGGTATGACCATAGAGGAAAGCGACTGAAAGTGGAAGAAGTATGATGCTCACAAACTTAATAGGATTTATATTAGCACTTGTCTCATGATGATAAATATGAAGATGTGATTTTGATAAATAAAATATCTGCCAATGGAAATGAATAAATTTATTTGGAGATAAGCACGACAAAAGGAACAATGTACACATTGTTGTTTCTTGGAATAGTGAACATCTCAAGGATAAAATTTCTTTAAATGAACTACATTCATTGGTTCATCAAGATCTTGACCATCTGCAGTGGCCAATTTATAAGCTCCAGAGCCAAATTTATCTATGATTTCGTTGGGCTCAAATTTGTCTTGTTTGTCTCGTTCTTTGGGTGTGTTCTTTTGATTTTCTTTTAGAATGAAATGATTGACCTTAAACTTTCTAGGTTTGAATTTTTTATGGTAGCTATGCCGTAGCCGATTTTGATATACTTGAAGATGATCTAGGGAATTAAGTCGTTTTTCATCAAGAATCTCGAGTTCATTAAGGCGTGACTGTTGATAATAATCTTTATTGATTACATCTTTGAAGGATATTATGAAGGATGAAAATTCAACCTTGGCATGTAAAATAGCTTCCCCACCATAAACAAGGGAGAAGGGAGTGGCCTCAGTTTGCATTGTTTGATTTGTTGCTTCTGTTTTTCCATGAATTAATTGATTTGACGATAGATTCAAAATTAAAGATGGAAAAGGTGGCATAAAGATATTCCTGGGTATAAGTACCTCGTAAAATGGATGCACGTAGAAGTCTTGACAGGTGAGACTAATTAGTGATGAGATGCCTGCAAGATCGATAGTTGAAAGCATGATGGACACGATGGGTTGCATTGGTGAAAGTGTCCAAACTCGATGTGGTTGTGTTTCGACAAAAATGATAGAGATGTTAGGCATAATAGCCAATATTGGAAGAATAGAATCAAACTTAATGGTACCTGTTGATGGAACCTTGTCTGTAGTGTCTACAATAATATCAAGGTTTGAAAGGGAGTCTTGAAATGAGATCAAGGTCTCGTTAGATGTTGGAAGAATGTTGTCACCCAAAACAGGTTCAATATATGTTTGGGCTGAAAGAGAGTCTTGAAATAAGTTCAAGTGCTCAGTAGATGTTGGAAGAATGTTGTTGTCCAAAACAGGTTCAATGTATGTTTGAACTAATGGAAGGAAATTTGAAGAAGATATGGATTGGTTTGGAATTAGAGAGTCTTGACTATTGTCGTCATGATCTCGTGGAATTTTAGTATATATAGGAGTTTCGACAGTAGTCAGCTCTTCATGGAAAGTTGTGGTATTGGATGTGTCGTTGGTTGCAAGAGCATTGTCATCAAGTTCTACAGAGATGACGTCGTCGTCAATTAAGTCTTGGACGTAATTCTTAAATCGTACACATTTATCTATGTGATGACCATCAATGCGATGAAAGTCACAGTATGTGTTAGGTTTGTACCAGCATGGCTTAGCTTCCCCTTTGACAAAGGGTTTTGTAATTGGATATTTTATCAGTTTAGCCTCTTTTAATTGATGAAAAACACTAGAGAGACTTTCTCCAAGGGGGGTAAACTGACGTTGGACTTTACGTGAACTGATTTCTTCGTGAGGTTGTATGATCAGATTTTTGGGTGATCGCTCACTGATTTGGGTAGCCATATGAGAGAGTTGTGTTGTCATCTTATTAATTTGTTCTAATAGCTCATTGTGTGATGTTTTTCGTGAATTATTCATGTTTGAAAGAGAGGGAGAACGAAGAAATGTGCGATGAAAAAATCAACCTATTGATTATGATCTTTATTTTGGCTCAATCGAGTTTTAACAAGTAAGTCTATAAGGAGAAGGCTTAAAAAAAGCTACTCGGGATACAAGTGGGATATAACTCAAACAAGCTATGATGAATATCTTGATTGTTTTGGATTAAACAAGCTTAGCAGACGAAAATGTAAGGAGTACACTCAAACAAGGTACTCAATACAAGTGGGATGTAGCTCAAACAAGCTATGATGAATATGTTGATTGGTTTGGCTTTAACAAGCTCTGGATTTTTGATAGGAAGAGTAACTCAAACAAGTGACTCAACACAGTTGTGAACTCAAAATGAGTTTTGAAGGGATTTGTGTCGGATGGGATTTTGTGAAACTCGACAGCTGATGAAATAATGAGTGAACTCAAACAAGTCACTCAATGTCATTTTGATATAGCTTGAAACAAGCTAGAAAGAATGTTCTGACAATTGATGAGATAACGAGTGAACGCAAGTCACTCAATATCTATTGGATATAGCTGAAGACAAGCTATGACAGATGTATTATTGGCTAAAGTGAGCTAATGAAATTGGTGTGATGTTTTGGTCTATGTTGTTGGATTGTTTGGATGTTTTCGCTTGGTATTGAATTGGTCGAGAACTGATTTTTTTATGGAACACAACTAGGGTCTGAACTTTTACAATGAACACATTGATATCAGCCAAGTTTTATGATAAAAACAATGCTAAACTATTTTGTTTACAAACAGCAAGCAGTCATGTGTATCAAATTATTTTGGCTGAAGAGGTAGATCCTTCGGGAATGATCATTGTTTCATGCAATCATACAAGTATGCTATGAAATGGTGGATGTAGGCTCTTATTACTCCAAGAAGATGCGTCCTCCGATATACCCTAGTCCTGATATACCTAATTCTGTACGGGGACAGAATTGGTACGGGGAACCCTTAGAGCACTGGAGGAGACTCACCAATTCTTACTTGCCTGTTTCGGAGTGAATCACCACGTCCAGAACAGGTTTTGTGAAAAGGTGGAAGGTGATGGAGGGATGAATGTGTATGGTGTCCTTATAACTCCCCGAAGATTTACAGGGACGATGCCCAGGCTTCGTTGTTACAGCTATTTAGGCGTGACTCGCATGCGCTGCACGACAGCATTACCTGTAAGTGAAGAGCAGCGGCGAGGTAAATACCGAACGCTGTGATGAGACTAGGTCTCAAAGTGCAATGCAAATGTAAATGTTGTTGGTGCGTGGTAGTCAAGTCCACGTCACCGGTGTAGCTTTGGTGGTGATGAAATCCACCTTGTCTACGTGCAAAAACAATATGATAAAGTGATTAAACGCAGGGTTCTTTCCAACTTGAAATAAATCACTAGCAGAAAATAATTACGTACCTGAGCGTACTTTTTTTTTTTAGTTTCAGCAATTGTCTTTAAATGGTGGTATTTTTGCAGGGGATTTTTGTTTTTTTTTGTTTTTGACAATATTCCAGCAACGCGGTTCTACAGAAAACAAATTAGTAGTTATCCTGCAAATGAAATGTTAGAAAAGTGATCGTGGTTGTTTTTGATTTGCCAGATCGCTCAAAGGCGCAGGAAAAGAGCATACACAACCAACGACCAAAAAAATATTAAGAATATGACAAAGGAAAATAATTATTAAAATGACAGTTGAAAAACAAATCTAGAAGATCCTGCAATGTTAGAACAAGAAACTAAAAAAAATTGTGACCGTTTCTGATTTTCTAGATCGCTTGAAGGCGCAAGAAAAGAGCATACGCGGATACAATTGAAATAGTTTTTGTTAAAAAAATAAATATTAATAATTATTGCAATTAATCATGATTGTGAAATAGCGATAATGATTATGTTCACAAAAAAGAAAAATGATGAAAGAAGAGGGTGAAAACGTTACCGAGAAGTGTTTTCGCGGAAAATTTAAATGTAAGGCAAAAAATTAAAAATAAAAATGATTTTCTAAAGCTTGAGTGGCCTCACGTTTCTGATTTCCAAGATCACTTTTGAAGTGCGAGGAAAGAGCATACGTGTGAGGATGTTTCGTGAAATAAAAATTAAAAAATAAAAATAAATAAAATTATAATTTTGTTGTTTTTTTGCAAAAAAGACAGGTGTTAGAAGAAATGAAACCAAAATTTTTCTGTAAGTCTCAATCTAAAAATTATTTTTGCATTGCATAGATCTTTTCAATACCTTTCCGTTAAAAAAAAAAATGAAGTCATTCCGAGTTCGGGAGCAAAAGTTATGGCTTCCGGAAGATGGGCTACGAGAACGCTCTGAATGAAAATTTTAAACGTGAGAAAAACGTCCCGGGAGCTTGTTTTTTTAATTTTCTGACTTCTATACTTCACCTGAGAAGCTAAAATTTTGACAGCAAGGTTAAAAAAGAAAAATAAACAGAAAGAAAGAGTTAGATCACAAAATGATTGATTAAAATAAAAGAAAATAAAAACGATTAACTTCCTACAAAGCAGTTATTTTAGCAAAAATAAATAAATAAATGCATTTTCCGGATTGGTTGTCCCATGACAGTAAGATAATAAACTAATGGCTAGTTCATGTGTTTCTACAGATAATGAGTAAAATAAAAAAATCAAAACTGGGAACTAAGCACCAAGCGCCGAGGAGATCAAAGACAGAATGAGCTGCAGAGTTTCATTGTTGCTATAACCTGCAGATACACCACAAGACACCACACAACAAAAACACTATCCAAAGCGTGAAGGTTAACCAAAGAAGACCATAAGGAATAGAAAATGAAATAATAATGAACAATAATAAACAAAGAACAGATAAAACCACTAATTGGAAAATTAATGGTAATAGATCGAAAGTAACCGGGCGTGCCAAAATGTAAGCTAGGAAAAATACACTACTAACAAGGAAGTAAAATACCAATAATCATACCTCCTCCTTCGCGTTCCGTAGCAAACCTCAGAATGGGCTAGGAAACTTGGATTGAGCCCAGATTTTTTGATATGTAGGTGCTTTTCTTCAAGACGGAGCAAGACCTTCCTGCAACAACGATCCTCTTACTTTGCACTGGATGGGAAAAAGGATTATGAGGCTATTTTAGCATTAGGACGAGGCAGAATGATGTTCTTTGCTCAAAGGATGCAAGAACTTAGATATGGCATGAAAGCTTATTCTCCGTGTGTTTAGAGGGGAGGGGTAAGGTTGTATTTATAGCCTGGGGGAGTGATTAACTTAGATTAATTTAAGTAATCATGGTTTGAAAATGTGGGCAAGATTAAGTGGGTGGTTTGAAAATGTGGGCAAGATTAGGTGGATGGTTTGAAAATGTGGGCAAGATTAGGTGGATGGTTTGAAAATGTGGGCAATATTAGGTGAGTGGGGGCCACGAAGAATGGGTGAGGATTTGAATTATATTTTTAATTCATAAGTGGAGGATTTTAGGTGAGTGGGGACCACGAATGGTGGGTGAGGTTTTGAATTTGAATTTTTAATTCAATAGTGGAAAAACATGGAGAATAATGACATGTTGTGAGGATTAGATTATTTTTAGATTTGGAAATGGATAATTAATCAAATTATATTTGATTAATTCGAAGTGTATTTTTGTGGGAAATGAGGAAGGGAAATTAATTGATTTAGGATAGATGTGAAATTGGGGTGTCTACAGTCAAACCTCTCTAATTCCAAACCAATCCATATCTTCTTCAAATTTCCTTCCATTAGTTCAAACATACATTGAACCTGTTTTGGAAAACAACATTCTTTCAACATCTACTAAGCACTTGAACTTATTTTAAGTCTCTCTTTCAACCCAAACATACATTGAACCTATTTTGGACAACAACATTCTTCCAACATCTACTGAGCACTTGAACTTATTTCAAGACTTTCTTTCAACCCAAACATACATTGAACCTATTTTGGACAACAACATTCTTCCAACATCTACTGAGCACTTGAACTTATTTCAAGACTCTCTTTTAACCCAAACATATATTGAACCTGTTTTGGGTGACACCATTCTTCCAACATCTAACGAGACCTTGACCTTGTTTCAAGACTCCCTTTCAAATATTGATATTACTGTAGACACTACAGAAAAGGTTCCAGCAACATGTACCATTAAGTTTAATTTTATTATTCCAATATTGGCTCTTATTCCTAACATCTCTAGCCTTGTTGTCAAAACACAAGCACATCAAGTTTGGACACTTGAGAAAATGCAACCTATCATGTCCATCATGCTTTCAATGATCGATCTTGTAGGTATATCATCACTAATGATTCTCACCTATCAAAAATTCTATGTGCATACATTCTACGAGGTACGTATACATAGGAATATTTTTACGCCACCTTTTCCATCTTTAATCGTGAATCTATCCTCAAATCAATCAATTAATGGAAAAACAGAAGCAACAAACCAAATAATATAAACCATCATTGTCAACACACATGGAAGCTATTGGCTTAACCAAATCTATCCCACTCTTTGGGCTTACTGCACATCTTATCACACACCTATTAGATTCACTCCCTTCTCCTTTGTTTATGGGTGGGAATCTATTTTACATGTCAAGGTTCAATTTCCATCCTTCAGAATATCCCTCAAAGATGTAATCAATCAAGATTATTATCGAAACTCATGCCTTAATGAACTCGAGCTTCTTGATGAAAAAAACTTAATGTCCTAGATCATCTTCCATTCTATCAAAATCGGCTATGGCGTAGCTACCATAAAAAATTCAAACCTAGAAAATTTAAGGTCAATGATCTCATTCTCAAAGAAAATCAAAAGAACACACCCAAAGAACGAGATAAACAATTTTTTTTTTAGCCCAACAAAATCATAGATAGTTTTGGGTTTGGAGCTTATAAATTGGCCATTGACACAGGCCAAGATCTTGATGAACCAATGAATGCAGTTCATTTAAAGAAATTTTATCCTTGAGATATTCACTATTCCGAGAAACAATGACGTGTGCATTGTTCCTTCTATCTCGCTTACCTCTGAATAATTTAAAGTTATTCATTTCCATTAGCAGGTATTTTCCTTATCAAAATCACATCTTCATATTTATCATCATGAGACATGTGCTAACATTAATCCTATTAAGTTTGTGAGTATCATACTTCTTATAATATCTCTCATTTTCAGTTGCTTTCACCTATGGTCATACCTAGAAGCTTACTGATGGTAATATATTCCCTTCAAAGACATTCTCTCTTTCATAACAAAGCTCTAAACTTATTTACCCAGTTCGTTTAGTTGTCCATCTCAGTCTTCGGTGTTGAACCCTCACATCCTACTAGTTGTGTGGGGCTAAGATTGGGGGCATACGTTCCTTCTCAAATACAAAGCACTATTGTAAAAATCTATCAATTAAATTACTTATGAATAATTCATTATCACATCTTTCATCCTTCATATTCTTTGGTGTTGAGCCCACACTTCTTCCTGGTAGTGTGAGACCGGGAATGGAGGAAGGTGTCCTTACTCGTCTATGTCTTGTTTTCAGTGATAAATTCTTACCTCTTACAAGTGGCATGGGGTAAAGCATAGAGGGTCATTCTCATACAAGCTTAAAAACATTGCAAAATATTCATAAACAAAAAGCAAAAAAACAAAAACATAAAAAAAGACAAAAAGGGAATTCACTCGCCTATATTTTGCCTTTGGTGATGAGCCCTTGCTTCTCACTAGTAGCATGAGGCAAGGCATAGGGAGTCATTTCAACAAAAATATATATATACAAAATCTTATAGTGCTTTGAAAATTATAGAATCCCCAAAGAAGTAATTTAGATGCCTAAGTGAAGAGAGAAATATCCCTTCCCCTCATATCTTACCAATTAGCAAGCCACATAACTGTTTAAGCCTAGCATGTGACTCATAATGTGAAATCTATTTTTGAAACTGGTTCAGTACCGTTATGAAGAATGGAGTCACAATTTACCAAAGGGATTATTGTTAGCATTTGTCTATATATTCATTATCTACCTCCTGCATCCTTCTTGATTCTCGGTGATGAGCCCACGCATCTTACTAGTTGTGTGGAGTCAAGAATAGAGCTGGACTTCTTTTCGTCATATCATCACCACCATATCCTACCAATGGAAAGAGAGTTTTTGTTATTCTGAGCATAATTTACCACATGGAGCACGGTACATATGGATAATATCCTGGTTTATCGCCTCTCAAAAATAAGTCTGCACTCTGGTCCATAAATTGCCTAATCATAGTGTAAAAATTCACAAATAGTGTGAAAATTGTCAAAAATCCCAAAAACAATGTAAAAATCCAAAAAACATTTGAAAATCGTCAAAAACCCAAAAACATTAGAAACAATTGTCTAAAATCCAACAAAAAAAATTATAACTCGTCAAAAATCTAAAAACATTAGAAAGAATCGTCAAAAATCCGAACACATTTGAAAATCGTCACAAAAAAGAAAAATCAAAAAAATCAAAAATCAAAATTAAAATAAAACTTAGAAACGATTATCAAAAATCCAAAAAAAAGATTAGAATATATATATATATCTATATATATATATATCATAAACAAAAAACAAAACTCTTATAAAATCGCAAAAACTCTAAAAATACTAGCATTAAATTCAACCTTTGAACCATTATCCCTAATGGATGATCCAATCACTTTATGACTACCAAATTCAAAACACTTCTCCTCGCATGAATCTTTGCTTAGGGAAAATCTGGCTCTCATTGTTTCCTTGTTTGAGGACAATGACCCAATACTTTACTATGTCCTCGTACCCCTGCTTGGGGGCACATCCAATCAATCCTCACTGTGGAACACATTGACATGTTTATTAGTTCTTATGTTGCATTATTAGTTATAAATTATTAATTACTTTCATGTATCTTGATATATTACAGGGGGCATCTTGATTTTATGTATCTTGGTGTTCTCTCTAATATTCTTATGTTATCTCCAAGATTGCATGTCATACTGGGGCATCATACTTTCTTGATGGCCTATGTCTATGCTTTCTTCCATTTGTATATCATACTAGGGCATCAAACCTTTTTGATGGCCCATGTCTATGCTATCACACATATACAGTCTAGTCATCCTGATCTTTTATATCACGATGCATCTTATTATGTGCTATATTAAAACTAAGATGATTTTCTTCACGTGAGTATCTTCCTGCATGATCAACATCTAACTTTGCACCCCATCCATTCACCCATACTAAAACATTCCCCAGTTTGGGAATCCTAATTGATCACCGTTGCAGCTTGTGAATCCTACTTGACGATCTTTCTCAAGTAGCATTCACTATCCAGAAGCTACTTCTCCCCCACCATGATCACCATGTATTTGATCCATTCATCCTCGCTCCTCATTTTTACTCCTCCGCCACTTATCCCCATATTACCATTTTCTCACCATTCCTATCCCCTCTCACCCATTTGTATTCTTTCTTTTCCCCTTTCTACTTCCTGCTTAACAATCTTACTTAATAACCCCTTCTCTATGGTATCCTCGGTGGAGGTTTACTCTCTCCTTAAGATATTCCCATTGTAGAAGCTTCTTCACCACCTCCCCTCTCATCAAACAACAATCACCACCAAACATATCTTCCCATTCCACCTCTTCTGCTTCTCATTCTCGCATCATTACTCTCACCACGTGGGCATACCAATTAAGGATTCCCCTCACACTCTCTACCCTCCATTACATATATTCCTTCATCCATTCATGTTACACTCCTTTGTTTCCTTTCTTTCTTGTTATCACCTCATCTCATATCATATACCACTCAGGCATACCTCCCTCACTCTTTTCTCATCCTTCCCCAAATCCGTCTTATGCCTGGTCATCCTACTTACACGCTCTCATAGTATGGAAAATTCACTTGAGGGTTCCACTTCAGTCCATTTTTTCATACCCTATTCCCACCAATTATAGCATCATCCTTCTTCTTCTTTAGCTTGGTGATCTTACTTAACCATTCCGGACGCATGGAAATCTTACTTAAGACTTCCACTTAAGGTTGATCTGCCCTATGGCCTTCCCCCATCCCATCATATTTTTCGCATCTTATTTCTCCTTCCTCTCGTCACAATCATCTTCTTCAACCTACCTTTCCACCCCAGTCCCCAATATCATCTTGTCTTTCTCCTTGCATATCATCCCTGTCGATTAGGTGATCTTACAAAACCTCTCCGACAGCATGATGATCTTACTTAAGAGACTCTCTTAAGCATGACATGTCATCTTACACTCACCCATCACTCTATAATCTCACCATCCATCTTTCCTCTTCATTCCCCATTATCACATCTTTTTACCACCACTATCACCCTCCTCTGCTTGGCAATCTTACTTAACAACTCACCCAGCATGGCGATCTCACTTAAGAGTCCCTCTTAAGGATGATCTATCTCCTTGCCTTTCCCCATCACTACACACCCTTCCCTTCACTTTTACTCGGCATTCCCCATTATCACCTCCTTTTCCATTCTCGTAAACACCACTTCTCACTTGGCCACTTTTCATCTTTAGTTTCGCTCGCTTGGCAATCTTACTTAACCACTTCTGTCACATGACAATCTTATGCCAGTGTCCTCCCTACGCTTAACTTATCATCGTGAACTTCCCCCCACCTCATTTTTTGTTCACTTTGTTGATCTCTTCTTCCACCTGGTATCTCCTACTACCCACTTTTTCCTCCTACTATTATCCTTTCTCCACATATCCTCTTTTAACATACATCTAATCTCTTCCGCCTACAATCACGTTCTTTTCCCCCATTTTCCCCTTCTTGATCCATCATTCTTCTTACCGTTTCTTCCCATTCATTTCATGTCTTGGTTCTTCATCCTCACCTCGTTCATCCTCATCACCCGCATCCTCTCCTTGCTTTCACCTAGTCCCAACTCATCCCTCCCATTTTCTTTACTCTTTCCACTTCATCTTCTCAAATCCCCCCCCACATTTCTACCCACACAAGCATTCACCATTATTGTTAACATTCCTCTATCATTCTTTCATCATCATCTTCTATTACCGCGCTAATAATTGTAAGTGGGATTTCCCTAAAAATCATCAATCCTCATTCCGCATGACCTCATTCACTCCCTTGAACCTTCTATAGTTTCCCTTCATTCCTTCCCTCCTCTAAGCCCACCACTCATTGTAAAAGGGATTTCCCTAACGTCCCTTTGTTGGCGTTACCCTTTCCAATCCTCGTTAGCTTTCTCCTTTTCTTCATTTTTTTCTCTCACCCTTCCCCACCACTCATTGTAAGGGGGATTTCCCTAACATCTCATCATTGGCATTGCCTCTTCTATCCCTCATTCTCTTTTCTCTTTTATTTTTTTCCCTCAATCCCACCCTTTCTTGTCACTTCTTACCCATCTCTCCATCTTCTCTTTACCCTCTTCAATATCTTTACTGTCTTCATCATACATCCTTTTTCTATTTTCTCATCATCCTAGTATCCTCATTTCATGCATCTCTGCATCTTTTCCAATCACGATGTCATTCCTCCCCTCTTTCTTCTCTGAACATTCCTTATACTATTCCCTTTCCACTTATTACCCCCTTTCTGTATTCTCTTCCTTCTACATCATTTTCTTTGTTATCCTCTTCTCTCTCCTCATCCCTTATCTTATTTCCCTTCCCCTGTATCGTCTTCTTCCCCTTTTTCCATCACGTTTCCTCCTTACTTCCCCATCGATAACCTGGCTCTTCAGCGTTGTCCTGTCTTTTTTATCATACCACCCTCCACATGCATCTCCATATGGTCTGTTCCATATTCTTTTCCTTGGTCTTCCTCACAATGACACGATTCCTTCAATCTTCTCCCTATATTCACTCTATCTTCCTTTCCTCTCCCCTAATTTTCACGTTTCTTTCTGACCACTTCTCGTTTTCTCTACCACCCCTACCTTTTCGTTCATTCTGTATCTGTTTCTCTTCTTTTCTCTCCTCTTTTTCACACTTTCCTCGCCCCTCATAGTTTCTTTTTTTTCTCCGTTCTACTTCTTCTTTCGTCCTCTTTCCATTTTCATCCATTTCACCCCCTACTCCCACCTCTGTTTTCTCCTTCTTATTTATCCTTTCTCCATTTCCTGACTTTTCTCAAGCTCTATCATTTCTTTCACTTTCACGCATCCCTCTTTACTATCTCTGTTGCTTCCTTCATTTTGCACATCTCTCTATTTCATCCCTTCACCCTCTACTCTGTCATTTTCCTATTTTTGTCCTTGTTTGTCCTTCATCATTCCCTTCTTCCCCTATCATCCCTCTCTCTTATTTCTACCTCTTTCATTGCTTTTTTTCCCCTCCCCTATCTCCCTTACTCTTCTCATAATCAACCCCCAATCCTATCCATTCCCTTTTCTCTTTCCCACACACCCTCACACCTACCATTCAAGGCCGATTGAATCCTTTCTCCATTTGTGTCGTGCGGTCATTCTAGTCTCTTCCACTCCATTATCATCCTCTTCTCCGCATAATTCATTTCTCTTCTTTTCAAGAGTTTCTGTCATATATTCCATTCTCATCAGTCCTCTCGAGGGGGCATCACCACATCTATCCATAATCACATCTTCTCATGACATTTTTGTCTTGGAGGATACTATGACATCCATCACTCACCACTTTCTATTCTCCCCAACAAACATTCACTCTACCTTTTACCTTAAGAAAAGTAGATTGAATTCTTCCCCCATCCCATCTACTTTCTTTGAAAGGACACTACTTTCATAGTACCCTTCCAAAGAGGGGAAAATGTAGACACCCTAATTTCACATATGTCCTAAATCAATTAATTCCCCTTCCTCATTTCCCACAAAAATACACTTCGAATTAATCAAATATAATTTGATTAATTATCCATTTCAAAATCCAAAAAATAACCCAATCCTCACCACATGTCATTATTCTCCATGTTTTTCTACTATTGAATTAAAAATTTAAATTCAAATCCTCACCCACCCTTCATGGTCCCCACTCACCTAAAATCCTCCACTTATGAATTAAAAATATAATTCAAATCCTCACCCATTCTTCGTGGCCCCCACTCATCTAATCTTGCCCACATTTTCAAACCACTCGCCTAATCTTGCCCACATTTTCATCTAATCTTGCCCACTCTCACTTAATCTTGCCCACATTTTCAAACCATGATTACTTAAATTACTCTAAGTTAATCACTCCCCCAGGCTATAAATACAACCTTACCCCTCCCCTCTAAACACATAAAGAATAAGCTTGAATGCCATATCTAAGTTCTTACATCCTTTGAGAAAAGAACATCCTTTTACCTCGTCCTAATGCCCAAATAGCCTCATAATCCTTTTTCCCATCTAGTGCAAAGTAAGAGGATCATTATTGCAGGAAGGTCTTGCTCCGTCTTGAAGAAAAGCGCGTACATATCACACAATCAGGGCTCAATCCAAGTTTCCTAGCCCATTCTGAGGTTTTCTATGGAACGCGAAGGAGGAGGTATGATTATTGGTATTTTACTTCCTTGTTAGTAGTGTATTTTTCCTAGCTTACATTTTGGCACGTCCGGTTACTTTCGATTTGTTACCATTAATTTCCCAATTAGTGGTTTTATTTGTTCTTTGTTTATTATTGTTCTTTATTATTTCCTTTTCTCTTCCTTATGGAATTCTTTGGTTAACCTTCATGCTTTGGGTAGTGTTTTTGTTGTGCATTGTCTTGTGGTGTATCTACAGGTTATAACAACAATAAAACTATTACGCACATCCTGTCTTTGATCTCCTCGGTACTTGGTGTTTAGTTCCTAGTTCTAATTTTTCTATTCACTTGTAATTTGTATAAACACATGAACTAGTCATTAGTTTATCATCTTACTGTCATGGGACAACCAATCTGGAAAATGCATTTATTTATTTACTTTTGTTAAAATAACTACTTTGTAGGAAGTTAATCATTTTTTCTTTCATTTTAGTTAATCATTTTGTGATCTAACTTTTTATTTCTATTTATTGTTCTTTTTTAACCTTGCTGTCAAAATTTTAGCTTCTCAGGCGAAGTACTGAAGTCAGAAAATAAAAAAAACTAGCTCACTGATGACATTTTTCTCACGTTCAACATTTTCATTCAGAGTGCTACCGTAGCCCATCTTCCGGAAGCCATAAATTTTTTCTCTCGAACTCGGAATGACTTTGTTTTTTATAGAACAAAAAGGACTGCGTTGTTGCAATATTGTAAAAATAAAAACAATAAAAAACAACAAAAATCCCGCATAAATATACCACCATTCAAAGAAAATTGCTGAAACCAAGGACAAAAATAGTACGCTCAGGTACGTAATTATTTTTTACTAGTGATTTATTTCAAGTTGGAAAGAACACTATATTTAATCACTTTATCATTTTGTTTTTGCACGTAGACAAGGTGGATTTCATCACCACCAAAGCTACACTGGTGACATGGACTTGACTACCATGCACCAACAACATTTACATCTGCATTGCACTTTGAGACCTAGTCTCATCACAGCATTCGGTATTTACCTCATCCCTGCTCTTCACTTACAGGTAATGTTTTCGTGCAGCGCATGCGAGTCACGCTTAAATAGCTGTAACAACGAAGCCTGGGCATTGTCCCTGTAAATCTTCAGGGGAGTTATAAGGACACCATACACATTCATCCCTCCATCACCTTCCACCTTTTCACAAAACCTATTTGGACGTGGTGATTCACTCCGAAACAGACAAGTAAGAATTGGTGAGTCTCCTCCAGTACTCTAAGGGTTCCCTGTACCAATTATGTCCCCATATAGAATTAGGTATATCAGGACTAGGGTATATCAGAGGATGTATCTTTTTGGAGTAATAAGAGCCTACATCCATCAGTCCACGACATACAAGTATGATTGCATGAAACAAATGATCATTCCTGAATAATTTACCTCTTAAGCCAAAACAATTGGATCCACATGATTGCTTGCTGTTTGAAAACAAAATAGTTTAGCATTTTTTTATCATAAAACTTGGCTGATATCAATGTGTTCATTGTAAAAGTTCAAACCCTAGTTGTGTTCCACAAAAACATCAGTTCTCTGACCAATTCAATACCAAGCGAAAACATCCAAACAATCCAACAACAAAGACCAAAACATCATTACCAATTTCATTATCTTGCTTCAGCCAATCCACCATAGCTTGTTTTCAAGCTATATCCAACTAGATATTGAGTGACTTATGTGCGTTCACTCCTTATCTCATCAACTGTCAAGTTTCTCAAAATTGCATTTGACATAGCTCATTTCAGCTCGTTATATCAAACTGACATTGGGTGACTTGTTTGAGTTCACTCATTATTTATCCAACTATCCAGAGCTTGTTTAAGCCAAATCCAATCCAACAAATCCCTTCATAATCATTTTAAGCTATATCATACTTGTATCGATTAACTTGTTTGAGTTACTCTCCCCTTGTTCAATCCAAATCTATAACCTTTTTATTAAGCCAAACCTATCACATATTCATCCCGGGTAGCTTGTTTAAGCTTATCTCCTTATAGCCTTACTTAAGTAAACCTCAATTGAGCCAAAACAAAGATACAATCAATACATTGAGTTCGTCATCGCTAAGCTTTCTTCATTCTTCCCTCTCTTTCAAACATGATGAATTCACAAAAAACATCATGCAGTGAGCTATTAGAAAAAATTAATAAGTTGACAACACAACTCTCTCATATGGCTACCCAAATCAATGAATGATCATGCAAAAATCCGATCATACAACCTAATGAAGATGTCACTTCACGTAAAGTTCAAATGCCAGTTTACCCCCTTGGAGAAAGTCTCTCTAGTGTTTTCCATCAACTAAAAGAGGTTAAACTAATAAGATATCCAATTACAAAACCCTTTGTCGAAGGGGAAGCCAAGCCATGTTGGTACAAACCTAACACATACTATGAATTTCATCGCATTGATGGTCATCACACAGATAAATGTGTGTGATTTAAGAATTACATCGAAGACTTAATTGACAATGAAATCATCTCTGTAGAACTTGATGACAATGCTCTTGCAACCAATGACACATCCAATACCACAAATTTTCATGAAGAACTGACTACTGTCGAAACTCCTATATATACTGAAATTCCACGAGATTATGACGACAACAGTCAAGCCTCTCTAATTCCAAACCAATCCATATCTTCTTCAAATTTCCTTTCATTAGTTCAAACATACATTGAACTTATTTTGGACAAACAACATTATTCCAACATCTACTGAGCACTTGAACTTATTTCAAGACTCTCTTTCAGCCCAAACATACATTGAATCTATTTTGGGAAACAATATTCTTCCAACATCTACTGACTTGAACTTATTCTGTTTCAACCCAAACATCTGAACTTTTTTTGGGTGATTCTTCCAACCTAATGCGATCATGACCTGTTTCAAGACTCCCTTTTAAACCTTGATATTAATGTAGACACTACATAAGAGGTTCCATCAATAGGTACCATTAAGTTTGATTCTATTATTCCAATATTGGATCCTATGCCTAACATCTCTAGCCTTGTTATCGAAACACAACCACATCAAGTTTGGACACTTGTCAACAATGTAAC
This sequence comes from Taxus chinensis, assembly GCA_019776745.2. Lineage (NCBI taxonomy): Eukaryota > Viridiplantae > Streptophyta > Pinopsida > Cupressales > Taxaceae > Taxus > Taxus chinensis. The sequence goes on from CM034146.1 coordinate 981,886,414, forward strand.
CTATCGTATGTCATCATGCTTTCAACAATAGATCTTGCAGGCATCTCATCACTAATTATTGTCACCTATCAAGACTTCTATGTGCATACATTCTACGAGGTACTTATACCCAGGAATATATTTACGTTACCTTTTCCATCTTTAATCGTGAATCTATCCTCAAATCAATCAATTAATGGACAAATAGAAGCAACAAACCAAATAATACAAACCATCATTATCAACACACATGGAAGCTATTGGCTTAACCAAATCTATCCCACTCTTTGGGCTTACCACACATCTTATCACACACCTACTGGAGCCACTCCCTTCTCCTTTGTTTATGGTTAGGAATATATTTTACATGTCAAGGTTGAATTTTCATCCTTCAGAATATCCCTCAAAGATGTAATCAATCAAGATTATTATCGACACTCACGCCTTAATGAACTTGAGCTTCTTGATGAAAAACAACTTAATGCCCTAGATCATCTTCAAGTCTATCAAAATCGGCTACGACATAACTACCATAAAAAATTCGAACCTAGAAAATTTAAGGTCAATAATTTCATTCTCAAAGAAAATCGAAAGAACATACCCAAAGAATGAGACAAACAAGACAAATTTGAACCCAACGAAACCATAGATAATTTTGGGTTTGGAGCTTATAAATTGGCCATTGACACAAGCCAAGTCCTTGAAAAACCCATGAATGCATTCCATTCAAAGAAATTTTATTCTTGAAAGCACTCTCTATTCCGGGAAACAAAAAAGTGTACATTGTTCCTTATGTCTTGCTTATCTCTGAATAAATTTATTTATTTCCATTGGCAGACATTTTCCTTATCAAAATCACATCTTCATATTTATCATCATGAGACAAGTGCTAATATAATTCCTATTAAGTTTGTGAGCATCATACTTCTTATCATATCTTTCATTTTCAGTCGCTTTCATCTATGGTCATACCTAGAAGCTTACTGATGGTAATATATTCCCTTCAAAAACATTCTCTCTTTCATAACAAAGCTCTAAACTTCTTTACCCAGTTCGTTTGGTTGTCCATCTCAGTCTTCGGTGTTGAACCCTCATGTCCTACTTGTCGTGTGGGGCTGAGATTGGGGGCAGACGTTCCTTCCCAAATATAAAGCACTATTATAAAAAACTCCATCTATTTAATAAATTATGAGTAATTCATTTTCACATCTTTTTTCCTTCATATTCTTTGGTGTTGAGCCCACACTTCTTACTGGTAGTGTGAGACTGAGAATGGAGGAAGGTTCCCTTACTCGTTTACTTCTTGTCTTTGGTGATAAATCATTGCCTCTTACAAGTGGCATGGGGCAAAGCGTAGAGGGTCATTCTCATAAAAACATGAAAAATATTACAAAAACATTCAAAAATCTAAAAAAAAAATCAAAAATAAAAAACAAAAAGGGAATTCACTCGCCTGTGTTTTGCCTTAGGTGATGAGCCCTTGCTTCTCACTAGTAGCATGGGGCAAGGCATAGGGAGTCATTTCAAAAATACAAAATCTTATAGTCCTTGAAAATTATAGAATCCCACAAGAAGTAATTTAGATACCTAAGTGAATAAAGAACTATCCCTTCACCTCATATCTTACCAATCAACAGGCCACATAACTGTCTAAGTCTAGCACGTGACTCATAAACTGAAAGCCATTTTTTTTTTAAATTGGTTCATTACCGTTATGAAGAATGGAGTCATAGTTTCCCAAAGGGATTGTTGTTAGCATTTGTATCTATACTCATTATCTACCTCCCGCGTCCTTCTTGATTCTCGGTGATGAGCTCACACATCTTACTAGTTGGATGGAGTCAAGAATGGAGCTGGACTTCTTTTCATCATATCATCACCACCATATCCTGCCAATGGAAAGAGAATTTGTGTTATTCTGAGAATAAGTTACCACATGGAACACGGTACATATGAATACTATCTTGGTTTATCACCTCTCAAAAATAAGTCTGCACTCTGGTCCATAAATTGCCAATAACAGTGTAAAAATCTACAAACAGTGTGAAAATTGTCAAAAATTCGAAAACAGTGTAAAAATCCAAAAATCCAAGAAAAAATGAAAATCGTCAAAAACGAAAAAAACATTAGAAACAATCATCCAAAATCCAAAAAAATAAAATTAAAACCCGTTAAAAATCCAAAAACATTAGAAACACTCGTCAAAAATCCAAAAACATTAGAAAGAATCATCAAAAATTTGAACACATTTGAAAATCATCAAAAATAAATCAAAAAATCAAAAATAAAAATAAAAAATAAGAAACGATTATCAAAAATCCAAAAAACATGAGAAAATCTATATATATATATATATATATATATAATATATATATAAATATATATATATATCATAAACAAAAAATAAAAATGTTGTAAAATTGCAAAAACTCTAAAAATACCAGCACAATTCAACCTTTGGACTATTATCCCCAACGGATGATCCAATCACTTTATGACTACCAAATTCAAAACACTTCTCCTCGCATGAATCCTCGCTTGGGGCAAATTCGGCTCTCATTGTTTCCTTGTTTGAGGACAATAACCCAATACTTTACTATGTCCTCGTAACCCTGCTTGGGGGCACATCTGATCAATCCTCACTGTGGAAAATGTTAGGGACATGTTTATTGGTTCTTATGCTGCATTATTAGATATAAATTATTAATTACTTTCTTGTATCTTGATATATTACAGGGGGCATCTTGATTTTATGTATCCTGGTGTTCTCTCTAATATTCTTATGTTATCTGATTGCATGTCGTACTGGGGCATCATACTTTCTTGATGGCCTATGTCTATGCTCTCTTCCATTTGCATATCATACTGGGGCATCAAACCTTTTTGATGGCCTCTTTCTATGCTATCACGCATATTACAATCTAGTCATCATAATAGTTTATATCACGATGCATCTTGTTATGTGTTATATTAAAATTAATATGTTTTTCATCACGTGAGTATCTTCCTGCATGATCAACATCTTACTTTTCACCCCATCCATTCACCCATACTAATGCATTCCCCAGTTTGGGAATCCTACTTGATCACCGTTGCAATTTGTGAATCCTACTTGACGATATTTCTCAAGTAGCATTCACTATCCAGCAGCTCCTTCTCCCCCACCATGATCACCATGTATTTGATCCATTCATCCTCGCTCCTCATTTTACTCCTCCACCACTTATCCTCATATTACCCTTCTCACCATTCATGTCCCCTCTCACCCATTTGTATTCTTTTCTGTCACCCATCTGCTTCCCGCTTGACAATATTACTTAATAACCCCTTTTATATGGGATACTTGGTGGAGGCTTACTCTCTCACTAAGATCTTCCCATTGTAGAAGCTTCTTCACCACCTCCCCTCTCATCAAACAACACTCACCACCGCACACATCTTCCCATTCCACCACTTCTACTTCTCATTCTTGCATCATTACTCTCGCCACCCGAGCATCCCAATTAAGGATTCCCCTCGCACTCTCTGCCCTTCACTACATATATTCCTTCATCCATTCATGTTACACTCCTTTTTTTCCTTTCTTCCTTGTTATCACCTCATCTCATATCCTATTCTAATCAAACATACCTCACTCACTCTTTTCTCATCCTTCCCCAAATCCATCTTATGCCTGGTCATCCTACTTATACGCTCTCATAGTATGGAAAATTCACTCGAGGGTTCCCCTTCAGTCTATTTTGTCATACCCTATTCCCACCAACTCTATCTCCATCCTTCTTCTTCAGCTTGGCGATCTTACTTAACCGTTCCACTTAAGGTTGATCTGACCTATGGTCTTCCCCCATCCCATCATATTTCCCTCATCTTATTTCTCCCACCTCTCGTCACGATCATCATCTTCAACCTACCATTCCACCCATGTCCCCAATATATTTTTGTCTTTCTCCTTGCATATGATCCCTGTCGGTTAGGTGATCTTACGAAACCTCTCCGACAGCATGATGATCTTACTTAGGAAATTATCTTAAGCATGACATGTCATCTTACACTTTCCCATCACTCTACAATCTCACCATCCATCTTTCCTCTTCATTCCCCATCATCACATCTTTTTACCATGACTATCACCCTCCTCTACTTGGCAATCTTACTTAGCCACTCACCTGGCATGGTGATCTCACTTAAGAGTCCCTCTTAAGGATGATATGTCTCCTTGCCTTTCCCCATCACTACAAACCCTTCACCCTTCAATTTTTATCAGCAATATTCCCCATTATCACATCCTTTCACCTCGTTTTCCATTCTTGCAAACACCACTTCTCACTTGACCACTTGTCATCTCCAGTTTTTCTCGCTTGGCAATATTACTTGACAAATTCCATCACATGACAATATTATGTCAGGGTCCTCCCTATGCTTAACTCGTCATCGTGAACTTCTCCCCTGCCTCATTCTTCATTCACTTTGTTGAACACTTATTTCACCTGGTATCTCCTACTACCCACTTTTCCCTCCTACTATTATCCTTTCTCCACATATCCTCTTACAACATGCATATAATCTCTTCCACCTACAATCACGTTCTTTTCCCCCATTTTCCCCTTCTTGATCCATCATCCTTCATACCATTTCTTCCCATTCTTTTCATGTCTTGGTTCTTCATCCTCATCTCGTTCATCCTCATCACCCACATCCTCTCCTCACTTTCACCTAGTCCCAACTCATCCCTCCCATTTTCTTTACTCTTTCCACTTCATCTTCTCAAATTCCCCCCACATTTCTACCCACACATGCATTCGCCATTATTGTTAACATTCCTCTATCATTCTTTCATCATCATCTTCTATTACCGCACTAATAATTGTAAGTGGTATTTCCCTAAAAATCATCAATCCTCATTCTGCAAGACCTCATTCACTCCCTTGAACCTTCTATAGTTTCCCTTCATTCCTTCCCTCCTCTAAGCCCAGCACTCATTGTAAGGGGGATTTCCCTAATGTCCCTTTGTTAGCGTTACCCTTTCCAATCCTCGTTAGCTTTCTCCTTTTCTTCATTTTTTCTTTCACCCTTCCCTACCACTCATTGTAAGGGGGATTTCCCTAATGTCCCCTCATTAGCATTGCCTCTTCTATCCCTCATTCTCTTTTCTCTCTTATTCATTTCCCTCAATCCCACCCTTTATTGTCACTTCTTACCCATCTCTCCATCTTCTCTTCACCCTCTTCAATATCTTTACTATCTTCATCATACATCCTTTTACTATTTTCTCATTATCTTAGTATCCTCATTTCATGTATCTCCGCATCTTTTCCAATCAATCTCATTCCTCCCCTCTTTCTTCTATGAACATTCCTTATACTGTTCCCTTTCCACTTATTACCCCCTTTCTGTATTTCCTTCTTTCTACATCATTTTCTTTATTATCCTCTTCTCTCTCCCACCCCTCCTCTTATTTCCCTTCCCCTGTATAGTGTTCTTCCCCTTTTTCCATCATTTTTCCTCCTTACTTTCCCATCGATAACTTAGAGTAATTAACTTCTCGCTTGACCACTTGTCATCTCTAGTTTCACTCACTTGGCAATCTTACTTAACCACTTCCGTTACCTGATAATATTATGTCAGGGTCCTCCCTACACTTAACTTGTCATCATGAACTTCTCCCCCACCTCATTCTTTGTTCACTTTGTTGATCGCTTCTGCCACATGGTATCTCCTGCTACCCACTTTTCCCTCCTACTATTCTCCTTTCTCCACATATCCTCTTACAACATACATCTAATCTCTTCCACCTACAATCACGGTCTTTTCCCCCATTTTCCCCTTCTTGATCCATCATCCTTCATACCGTTTCTTCCCATTCTTTTCATGTCTTGGTTCTTCATCAACACCTCATTCATCCTCATCACCTGCATCCTCTCCTCGCTTTCACCTAGTCCCAACTCATCCCTCTCATTTTCTTTACTCTTTTCACTTAATCTTCTCAAATTCCCCCCACATTTCTACCCACACATGCATTCACCATTTTTGTTAACATTCCTCTATCATTTTTTCATCATCATCTTCTATTCCCATGCTAATAATTGTAAATGGGCTTTCCCTAAAATCATCAATCCTCATTCCGCACGAATTCACTCCCTTGAACCTTCTAGAGTTTCCCTTCATTCCTTCCCTCCTCTAAGCCCACCACTCATTGTAAAACGGCTTTCCCTAACGTCTATTTATTGGCATTACCCTTTCCAATCCTCGTTAGCTTTCTCCTTTTCTTCAATTTTTTCTCTCACCCTTCCCCACCACTCATTGTAAGGGGGATTTCCCTAGCATCCCCTCATTGGCATTGCCTCTTCTATACCCCATTCTATTTTCTCTCCTATTCTTTTCCCTCAATCCCACCCTTTCTTGTCGCTTCTTACCCATCTCTCCATCTTCTCTTCGCCCTCTTCAATATCTTTATTGTCTTCATCATACATCCTTTTTCTATTTTCTCGTCATCCTAGTATCCTCATTTCATGCATCTCTGAATCTTTTCCAAACAATGTCATTCCTCCCCTCTTTCTTCTCTAAACATTCCTTATATTGTTCCCTTTCCACTTATTACCCCCTTTTCTGTATTTCTATCTTTCTACATCAGTTTCTTTGTTATCCTCTTCTCTCTCTCTCTCATCCCTCATCTTATTTCCCTTCCCCTGTATCGTCTTCTTCCCCTTTTTCCATCACGTTTCCTCCTTACTTCCTCATTGATAAGCTGGCTCTTCTACGTTGTCCTGTATTTTTTATCATACCACCCTCCACATGCATCTCCATACGGTCTGTTCCATATTCTTTGCCTTGGTCTTCCTCACAATGACATGATTCCTTCAATCTTATCCCTATATTCGCTCTATCTTCCTTTCCTCTCCCCTAATTTTCACGTTTCTTCTAACCACTTCTCCTTTTCTCTACCACCCCTACCTTTTCATTCATTATGTATTTGTTTCTCTTCTTTTCTCTTTTCTTTTTTACACTTTCCTCGCCCCTTATAGTTTCTTTTTTTTCTCCATTCTAATTCTTCTTTCATCCTCTTTCCATTTTCATCCATTTCACCCCCTACTCCCACCTCGTTTTCTCCTTTTTATTTATCCTTTCCCGTTTCCTACTTTTCTCAGCACTATCATTTATTTCACTTTCATGCATCCCTCTTTACTATCTCTATTGCTTCCTTCATTTTTCACATCTCTCTATTTTATCCCTTCACCCTCTACTCTGTCATTTTCCTGTTTTTTCCTTGTTTGTCCTTCATCATTCCCTTCTTCCCCTATTATCCCTCTCTCTTATTTCTTCCTCTTTCATTCTTTTTTTTCCCCTCCCCTATCTCCCTTACTCTTCTCATAATCAACCCCCAATCCTATCCATTCCCTTTTCTCTTTCCCACACACCCTCACACCTAGCATTCAAGGCCGATTGAATTCTTTCTCCATTTGCGTCATGCGGTCATTCTAGTCTCTTCCACTCCATTATCATCCTCTTCTCCGCATAATTCATTTCTCTTCTTTTCGAGATTTCTGTCATATATTCCATTCTCGTCAATCCTCTCGAGGGGGCATCACCACATCTATCCATAATCACATCTTCTCATGAAATTTTTTTCTTAGAGGATACTATGACATCCGTCACTCACCACTTTATATTCTCCCGAACAAACATTCACTCTACCTTTTCCTTAAGAAAATTAGATTGAATTCTTCCCCCATCCCGTCTACTTTCTTTGAAAGGACACTACTTTCATAGTACCCTTCCAACGAGGGGAAAATGTAGACACCCTAATTTCACATTTGTCCTAAATCAATTAATTCCCCTTCCTCATTTCCCACAAAAATACACTTTGAATTAATCAAATATAATTTGATTAATTATCCATTTCAAAATCCAAAAAATAACCCAATCCTCACCACATGTCATTATTCTCCATGTTTTTCTATTATTGAATTAAAAATTCAAATTCAAATCCTCACCCACCCTTCGTGGTCCCCACTCACCTAAAATCCTCCACTTATGAATTAAAAATATAATTGAAATCTTCACCCATTCTTCGTGGCCCCCACTCATCTAATCTTGCCCATATTTTCAAACCACTCACCTAATCTTGCCCACATTTTCAAATCACTCACTTAATCTTGCCCACGTTTTCAAACCATGATTACTTAAATTACTCTAAGTTAATCACTCCCCCAGGCTATAAATACAACCTTACCCCTCCCCTCTAAACACACAAAGAATAAGCTTGAATGCCATATCTAAGTTCTTGCATCCTTTAAGAAAAGAACATCCTTTTACCTCGTCTTAATGCCCAAATATCCTCATAATCCTTTTTCCCATCTGGTGCAAAGTAAGAGGATCATTATTGCAGCTAGGTCTTGCTCTGTCTTGAAGAAAAGCACGTACATATCACACAATCAGGGATCAATTCAAGTTTCCTAGCCCATCCTGAGGTTTGCTATGGAACACAAAGGAGGAGGTATGATTATTGGTATTTTACTTCCTTGTTAGTAGTGTATTTTTCCTAGCTTACAATTACCCTTAAGGAAACTGTCTGGTAGAATCAACAAACAAGAACCTGATAAGAATCCTGAAGCACACAATGAACATTAGCCAAAGACATTGGCATACAAAGGTCTTTTCGCGCTCTGGGTAGATAGAATCATAGTAAAAAAGGCAATAGGAACTTCACCTTACAAGCTTGTCTATGACAAGGAGGTTGCCCTTCCTTTGACACTAGAACTAAATTCATTGGCGCTTGCCCAACAACTGGAATTTGAGGGCATGGATCAGAGAGAAATCAGGATGGTAGAGCTGGTTCATCTTGAAGAGCTCAGAAACTCTGTCATGATCAAGCTAGAACAACATCAGCAAACAATCAAGAAATGGTTTGACATAAAGGCTAGGCCTCAAGCTTTCAAAGTTGAGGGACCTGGTTCTAAAATGGGATGCTGACAGAGCTAAACCATGGTGCCATTCAAATTTTGATGCACTTTGGAGTGGCGCATATATCATCAAGTTCTACAAAGAAGCTAACTCTTTCGAGTTAACTCATCCAGATGGAAGCGCGCTGAAAATCCCAGTAAATGGGATCTATCTCAAACCCTTCCATTAGGTTTGCTACATCATGTTGTATATATTAAAGTAGTTTCAATTCCTCCATGTGTGCTCCACGCACATTGTTTTTTTATACATAGTTCTTTCCTCTCGCATGCTTCCTGCGCAGGCTCTTTTATTACTTCCAGAATGCATAGCTTCTCTCAGCAGTTGTGAGATTCAGAACAGAGTGCAGATATGATTTTCAAGTGATTACAGGGGCATTTTCATGATTGAACAAACAGACTCCATGCCCAATGGATGCTTCAAGCTATTGATCTCTTTCATCTAGCAGGAAGATGGCCACGAAATCAGGGTTCATTTTAAGACACCCCTATAAAATTGTAGGTGGAAAATACTTGGCGAATATCCCCATACCCAGTTTCAGCGAAAGGCAAATTTGACAGTATTCCAAAAAAAAAAAATCACCTAGTTTTTCATGGCTCCATCAGTGGCGTGAGATAACAAGATGACAATAATCACTCCTAACACGCGTCAATGGAACGTCAATGGTCTAGACTGACGCACGTCACTGGCGCATCACCGGTGCCTAATAACACACGACGCTGGCTCCCAATGACGCAGACACTGGCACCTAATGACGTGTGACACTAGATCCAAATGACGCGCGACACTGGGTCCTAATGACGCGCGTCACTAGATTCTAATGACGTGTGACACTGGAGACTATTGACACATGTCACTAGCTCCTACTGACGTGTGTCACTTCCTCCTATTGACACGTGTCTTTGACTCCAACTGAAGCACGTCACTGGATCCAGTGACGCGCGTCAGCTAAGACCTGTGACGCGCGTCACTTCCTCCTCTTGACGCACGTCAATAGAATCTAGTGACGCGCGTCAAGAGGAGCCAGCGACACGCGTCAGTTAGAGCCAAAGATGCATGTCAAGAGGAGGAAGTGACGCACATCACAGGTCTTAGCTGACATGCGTCAAAGGTCTTAGCTGACGCGTGACAATAGTCCTAGCTGACGCGCGTCAATAGGAGCAAGTGACGTGCGTTAGTATGTGCAAGTGACGTGCGTCAATAGGGGCCAGTGACGCCCTATTTATCTTATAAATACCCTTCCGCTGCTCATTTTCTCGTTTTCACCTTCCCATTCTTGAATTTTTACAGGTCTAAATCATTGTCAAAGACGCAAGTACAACTATAATGTCGACTTCACATGCTTCCCAGTTGCAAGTTTAGCAAGAAAATCAAGAGAATCCAATTCAATCGATTCCCAAGATACACTACAGGAATCCCTTATGCGCTCACATCCATATGGCTTTAAAGATGTCTTCAGAATATCAAAATTTGATGGATGAGTGTGAATTTACAGGGCTCGTTAATATGCCCCATTTCGAAATAGATACGGATCTTTTGAATTACCTTCTGTCATCCTACAATTCAGAGGACGGCATTTTTTATGTGACTCTAGACGATGGCTGAATGTTCCAATTCAGTATCGAAGAAAATACATCCATCGGTTTATGGGCCTTCTGTTCAAAAATTTACCAATTGTTATGACCAAGGCAACACTCCTGGAAGAAGACAAGAAATATCTCAAATCAACGTTCGGTTTCCATGTTGATTGTAAGTATAATTCATTTTAATTCATATTTTTTATTCTATTTTTTATTCTGATACAATTTGCTGTTATAAATTTATAGTAATTTTCACTGTTTCACATTTGCAACCCATGTCAATAAATCCAGGCGGGGTGTGGATACACAATCAGTTGCACACCACTTTCTTGCTGCACTTATTTCATTTTTTCAATCCAGAATTGTTTTGCAGGGTTGCCAAATAGATATACCAAATTGGGCCATTGCATACATTTGTGCCACTATCTCAAAACGAAAAATTCGATTGGTGCACATATCTATCCAAAAAAATAAGAAATGACATAACAAATTCAAAACTCTTAGAAAAACCTTTCATTTATTCAACAAACTATCTCCTCGGCTTCTACTATGAGGCAATTTTAAATTTAAAAGATAAACAAATTCCTGCTTTCTCTGATGAGGCTTTGATGAAATTGTCAATTCCATTTGAAGAACAACAAGTATAAACTATTTAGTTTGTAATTGTATTTCAATTTTCGACATTACAGTGCACAGTTATTAAAACTTAAATTTTAATGTTTTGCAGAGAAGATATCTTGAAGCCCTTCCCCGAAAAAAGGCGTTATCGAGAGGAAGAGGCCAACAACACGCTGCGGTTTCGGGGGACTCCCAATCTGAAATGGAAGCTCACTCCTCTCCAAACCCTCAACAGTTTGAACTCGTTAAATGCCAGAGAAGTAATACCTTCGCATATATTATTTACAAATTCCAAAGTTGCATATTTATTTTTCAATTTAAATTTTAACCAAATGAATTGACAACATTTAATATTGATGAATTGCAGGGACTTTGGAACCTTCTTCCCCAACTCACTCCATACAGTCACATGCATTCATATCTTTTGAACAGACACTGAGTACAACTCCTACAAGGCCACCGGTAGCACCGAGAAAAGCAACCCCTCGACCACAAGGTACAACTTTTCTATAGTACGTTTAATTTCGTAGTTTTGACTTTATGAATTGTTTTAATATTTTTCATTTTTTTCTTGTACTTTTTCAGCACATGTCAGTCATGATCAAACCATGGCACCGACACCCACTCAACCAATACTTTTTAAAATACCAACCAGAGGAACAGCGAAAAAGAACATTGGTAAACGCATGCCTTTTGTTCCGGCCCCTAGTGGGACACTAAACCTTGCCTCCTCATTTCGAATTCCAACTCTCTCACTTGGTGGCTTGCCCAGTGCAACGGGCATATCTGTTTTGAACAATATAAATTTAGATGAAGATTATTTGGCATTGATAGCAATGACCCAACTGGTTTTTTCGATACCCGCGAGATGATTCAAGGCCAGCAGGTATACTTCAAATTTCAATTTTAATATGCTTTACAATTTTGAATTACATTCTGATTTAAATTTATTTATCTAAATCTTGATTAATTTTTTCACAAACAGGATCAACCCACCCAAAGGTAGAAACAGGGAGCAGTTGATCTTGGTGAAAGCCCCCATACTTCTCCAGCGAGATCGTCTTCATCAGATTCAGATAGTGAACAGTTGCCACCTTTTCCTTTGGAGAACTTAATTGGTTATGATTGTCAATCCCATGTCAGTGAGTTTATTCTTCCTCAGATCAACCAGCTTATAGAATGGGAGAGAAGGGCTAAAGTTCTTATCAATGAGATTATTAGTCGTTATGAAAATTATTGGCAACGGGATAGTTTATATGCTGCAGTCCAGAATCAACCTGTGAAGATGGATTCCTTACTTACCCAAGTAAGAAGTGGGACTGTCACGTATAACAACAACTATAAAGATGAAATTTTAGATAAGGCATTAAACAAATTAGAAAATATTAGTGCCGAGGCCCAGGCATATTTTAACAAATGGTCCAAGGACAAGGATTTGGTAGCAATCGCAAATGCCGAAAGAGATAGAGCGGTTGTAAGTTCTATTACATTCAAACAATCATTCTTGTTAATTTGAAATTTTCATTTTTTATTAATATTTTGAATTGACATTACTCTTTTTGTGCAGTTGAAATATGAAAATTTGAAGAGTCGGGTGAAGGTTTTGCAAGTTCACTTGGAAACAGCAAAGAACAGCTTATCCGCAACAAAAAATTTGAAGCAAAATATTGTTTTGGTTAACAAACAAAACAATACACTAAAGAGGATAATTAAAGAGCATGGTCTCGACCCTGACATATTATTCAAAGATAAAGCAGCAGCTGATCCAAATTTGTTGTCACATGGAGATGCGACAAATCAAGAAGAAAGAATTTTAAAAAATCTGGACAGTGCTGCAGAAGATCTTATAAGTTCAAGGGTTATTTCTGGTGTTGGGAAAAGAGGTACAGCCATTGGGGAAGAGATCAGAGTAGAATTGGATAAAGAAAAATAGGGTTTTGAAAATTAGAAACTTTTATTATTGGGGAAACTTTAAATATTGAATTTGAAAACTTCTACTATTGAGTATGTACTATGGTATTTGAATTTAATTATATGGATTTATATAAAGTCTTTAATTTTAATTGCATTAAATGGTGATTATCATGAATTATATGTATGTTTCTTGAATGATGATAATTGATAATTAATGATAGATGATGATGAAAGATGATGATCAATTTAATGTGGATAATGTAAAATGTAGTGCCTAAATATCTTGTGGGACTTTAATTATCTTGAAAATTATGTTTTTGGGAAAAAATAGCAACTAAGATTTGAAACAGATCTTTAGGATTTCTCCTTAATAAACTTATAATTTATAAGTGCATAATCTCTCATTATAAGTGCATAATCTCTCATTAGAGAGGTTGTTTGACATCCAAAATAGTCAAGACCATTTGTCAGAAAATAACGTTTTGCTGGAAACAATCATTGATGTGGAGACTAGATTAGCCAATTATGAAATAGTTAAATTACAGGCCATAAGAATTAGAGCTTCGGAAATAATCAAGACCATGGTTTAAAAGATATGGTTTTGTTATCATGGATATTGTTTTGTGTAGAGTAGATTGAAAAGTTGTTGTAAATAGTCAAGGTTATGGAGGCTAGATTAACCAAAGTTGGAATAACCATGTGATTAAAAGATAGATCAAGTTCATAGGTTGAAGAATCCTATCATTTTTTTATATTTGATAAGGGTGAAGAATAATTGCTGATAAGGGTCTAAGTATTTATGTAGAGACTTGAAGAAGGCACACTACATTTGCAGAATAGTTTGAAGTTAATAGAATTATCAATGTTCTAGTCATTTTTATTACTAGAAAGGATTTTTATTAGATAAAGTCTCTGTCAAGTTCCCTTGCGCATTTCATTCTTCCATTTAGATCTAATTTTTCTCTTTGGTTTAGTTTATTACATTCATGATTTCTAAAAATCCCAATATGTAGTATCAAAGTAATGCTTTGTTGGTGAACGAATTCAGCATTTTGATTTAAATAGATGTGATTAGTGTAGATTTTGAATAACTTCGTGTTAGAGGATGATCATTATAAGTCTAAAAATAGATCTATTTCTTCATGGAGAAATCTGAAGAAGTGATGGATCTATGACAAAGCAGGGAATTTTAGGAAGAGTGTCAGGACTCAGGATATGATAATGGTATGGTGATGATATGATATATATGGATGATGAGGAATTTTATGTGAACTTATATTTATAATAGTATAATGTATTGTTTATCCCACAGTTAAAAAAATGTATCAAAGGATTTTGCACATATAAAAAATAAATTAAATATAATTCTAAGAAATCAAGAAAGAATCATCACTGGTAAGAAATTAAACATAATTACAAATATGATAGGGTTTAGCTTACCTCTTGCGTATTAGATTGCTGTGAAATCATCAAGGGTAACGTGCTAGATCTTTGTTTTACCTGACATTGTAGATAGAGGGGTGAGTTGCCTGACATTGTCAATCCTGAGAAGTGCCAGCAACATCTTTAAATATATAGACCAACAACATCTTTAAATAAATGATAACAAGAGCTGAAAAAATGTAAAGTAACAAACAATAAGATTATGTTGAAGAAGATACCTATTTAAAATTGAAATCATCCCCGGTAATGTGCTAGATCTTTGTCTTAAAAAAATTCAACATAAAAAATGGATTAGTAGATAGATGGGTGAGTTGCCTGACATTGTCAGTCCCGAGAAGTAACAGCTTCTTCGGATGGATGTCAACCTGCGTTTTCAAAAAATAAAATATTGTATTTAACTAAATGTAAATGCGTACACCTGTAGCATCTTTAATGATAACCAGAGCTGAAAAAAATGAATAATAACAAACAATAAGATTAAGGGGAAAAAGATACCTCCTTAAAGTTGAAATCATCATTGCCTCTGGTAATGAGCTAGATCTGTGTTTCAAAAAAAACCAACACGAGAAATGGATTAGTAGATAGATGGGTGAATTTCCTGACATTTTTAGTATATAGACCTGTAACATCTTTAGGAAAACCCATGGTTAACCAAAACATGAAATGTGTATAGGAGTGTCTTAGGAAACTGGATCGCTTAGAAATGCAAACTAAACAACCTGTCTTCTTAGCATCCAATAAAAAATACAGTGCCTTCTTCAGATAAATCATAGAAGTTATTTTTGTATAGGATTCACATCTTGAGATATTGTAAAATGTTTTGGGGAAAATGGATCAGTATCAAAATATGTTGTATAGGATTCACATCTTGAGATTCTCTTTTCAGGACTGCTTCTTGGAGTGGTTGAATTAAAATATGTTTCTCTTTTTTTTTCAAATTTTTAAGGTTGTGCATATGATCATAGCTCAATAAGGTTGTTTACATATCATATTAGTTATAAAAATGAACTTGAAATCTTTGATCCTTTAGTAGATTCATCTCGTCCTATGTAAGGATATTCAGGCACAAGTATGAGGTTTGAAAGATACAATAAGGGTAAAGTGATCAAAATTGTTGTGTGTAACAGAAATTTGTTTTTACTTTCTTCTAATTATCATTGTTGAGCTGATGAAATACTTGGTTGACCCTTGCAATGAGTATCAAAGTATAAAATTCCTGCTACCACCTTGTTTTTTTTGCTTTGCTGAAGATACAATGTTCAAGTGTATGTTTGAAGACAATTTTCTTGAAGCTCCCCCATTTCTATGCCTTTGAAGTACAATTGACAAATGAAGTCTTAAATATTGAAACAAGAGAGACAAGAGTGCCTTACTGGTACCTCATCTCAAACTCAGTCTTAGCATATATCATGAAGTTTATTTTTGAACTTATCAAACAAGACCCTATCATCATCAAGTACACACCAAACACTGTTTGTTTCTTTGCTCTGGGGATAAATTTGAAGGCTTCATCTCAATTGGCTGCATTGCAAACATGAAGGGAATTTCCTCTAGTGCAAAAGAGGTGAAAACTTCAAATTCCATTTTGGATAAGAAATCAATTATTTGGTAGTCTCAGGGTTTCTCTGTGCATAAAGAGATCCATCTAGTCACTAATCACTCCTGACGCGCGTCAATGGAACGTCAATGGTCTTGACCGACACGCATCACTGGATGTTATTGACACACGTCACTAGCTTCTATTGACGTGCGTCACTGGCTCCTATTGGTGCTCGTCACTGGCTCATATTTATTATTGATGCACGTCACTGGTTCCTACTGACGTGCGTCAATGGCACCTATTGACATGTGTCACTGGCACCTATTGACGCACGTCACTAGGTCTTATTGACGCGCGTCACTGGATCCTACTGACGCGCGTCGCTGAATTCAATTGACGTGCGTCATTGGTTTCTATTGACGCGCGTCACTGGCTCCTATTGACGCGCGTCGCTGACTCCTATTGTCGTGCATCACTCTATCTTATTGATGCGCGTCAGCTTGGAATATTGTCGCGCGTCAGCTAAGATCTTTGACACGCGTCAATTGAAGCCATTGACGCTTGATTTAGCCTATAAATACCCTTCAACCGGTCATTTTCTCGTTTTCACCTTCCCGCTCTTGAATTTTTGCTAGTCTCAATGCTTCCCAACTGCAAGTTCAGTAACAATTTTTGCTGGTCTCAAGAGAATCCAATTCAATCGATTTTTAAGATCAATTACAGGAATCCCTTATGCCCTCACATCCATACTGTTTTAAAGATGTCTTCAGAATATAAAGATTTGATGGATGCGTGTGAATTTATAGGGCTCGTTAATATGCCCCATTTCGAAACAGATCCGAGTATTTTGAATTACCTTCTGTCATCCTACAATTCAGAGGACGACATTTTTTATGTGACTCTGAACGATGGCCAATCTTTTTATGCAAATCAAGTAGGGGGAAGAATTCTGATCAATGTACTTTAATATTAATGGAGGGTGACTCAGCCAAGGCTCTTGCTGTAAGTGTTTGTGCCTTGCATCAGGGAAATGTGAATACTGAATTTAGTAGTATTGTGACATGTTTCGACATCACTTTCCAATTTAATTTTTTGTTATTTTAGTTATCTTTATCCTATCAGGTGGTAGGAATATCTATTGTTGGTCAATATTATTATGGCGTGTTTCCTCTCAAAGGTAAGCTGCTCAATGTCAGGGAAGCTACCACTCACCAACAAATGGAGAATAAAGAGATGGTAAATATAAAAAAAATCCTTGGTCTACAGGAAGATAAAATATATGACAGCATTAAATCTTTAAGATATGGCCATTTGATGATAATGACAGACCAGGTACATGATCTTTGTCTAGCGCTGTTTAGTTTTTGCTTAATTCTAACACATCCTTTCTAGTGAGATCCTTTTTGACTTGTCCTTTGTCTCTTAAAGGACCATGATGCTTCCCACATCAAAGGATTGCTGATCAATTTCATACACCATAACTGGCCATCACTGCTTAAAATTCCTTCATTTGTTGTGGATTTTATCACTCCTATTGTCAGGGTAAATGTTCCCCATGTATATTTGGTTGAGTGTATTGAGACTCTTTATATTTGTTTTTAAGCCTCCAGATGTTATGTATCTCCATGTCTAATTTTGGCACATGTTGATGTAGGCAACTCAAAAAAATGGAAATGTGTTATCTTTTTACACAATTCCTGAGTATGAAGCTTGGAGAGAATCATTGAGTGGATCGATAACTGGCTGGACCATATAGTACTACAAAGTAATGCTAGTTTGTTTTCTCTTTATATGTTTTCAAGTTCTGGTTTTGTTCACTTGCTGATTAGGTATCACTTGTTGCTTGGACCATACAGGGTTTTCGCACAAGTACTTCTAAAGAGGGCAAGGAGTATTTCATAGATCTGGACAAGCACAAAAAATATTTTGTGGGTTGATGAGAAAGATGGAGATGCTTCCTCATATCAATCAGCTTATAGAATGGGACATAAGGGCTAAGGTTCTTATCAATAAGATTATTAGTCGTTACGAAAATTATTGGCAACGGGATAGTTTATACGTTGCAGCTGATCCAAATTTGCTGTCGCATGGAGATTTCTGGTGTTGGGGAAAGAGGTACAGCCACAGTGGAAGAAGCCGTTGGGGAAGAGTGCAGAGGAGTAGAATTGGATAAAGAAAAAGAGGGTTTTGAAAACTAGAATCTTTTATTATTGAGGAAACTTTAAATATTGAATTTGAAAACTTATAATATTGAGTATGTACTATGGTATTTGAATTTAATTATATGGATTTATATACAATCTTTAATTTTAATTGCATTAGATGGTGATTATCATGAATTATATGTATGTTTCTTGTTTACTGCATTGTCATGAATTGTATGTGGACGTAGATGATGAATGATGATAATTGATAATTAATGATAGATGATTATGAAAGACGATGATCAATTTAATGTGGACCTAGATTTATCATCGAGCACAGTAATTCTTCTTCTCTAGACTTTTGAACTTGTTTTAAGATAATTATTCTCTATACTTGTAACGATATGATCATAATGTCATTAGAATGGATATAGATGATAAATAAATGGAATGTGTTATAATGGATATAGATGACATTAATGATTAGAATGGATATAGATGACATTAGAACGAATAGAATTGTAATGATATGATTATGAATTATTTTAAAAAACGGAATTGTTTTAATAAATTTAAATTAGATAAATAATTGTACTGTCAGGACTCAGGATATGATAATGATATGGTGATGATATGATATATATGGATGATGAGGAATTTTATGTGGACTTATATTTAAAATCGTATAATGTATTGTTTATCCCGTAGTTAAAAAATATATCAAAGGATTTTGCACACATAAAAAAAAATTAAATATAATTCTAAGAAATCAAGAAAGAATCATCACTGGTAAGAAATTAAACATAATTGCAAATATGCTAGGGTTTAGCTTACCTCTTGCGTATTAGATTGCTGTGAAATCATCAAGGGTAACGTGCTAGATCTTTGTTTTACATGACATTGTAGAAAGAGGGGTGAGTTGCCTGACATTGTCAATCCTGAGAAGTGCCAGCAACATCTTTAAATATATAGACCAACAATATCTTTAAATAAATGTAAATATATAGAATTAGACCTGTAACATCTTTAATGATAACAAGAGCTGAAAAAATGTAAAGTAACAAACAATAAGATTATGTTGAAGAAGATACCTATTTAAAATTGAAATCATCACCGATAATGTGCTAGATCTTTGTCTTAAAAAAATTCAACACAAAAAATGGATTAGTAGATAGATGGGTGAGTTGCCTGACATTTTCAGTCCCGAGAAGTAACAGCTTCCTCGGACAGATGTCAACCCACGTTTTCAAAAAATAAAAAGATTGTATCTAACTAAATGTAAATACATAGACCTATAACATCTTTAATGATAACCAGAGCTGAAAAAAATGAATAGTAACAAACAATAAGATTAAGGGGAAAAAGGTACCTCCTTAAAGTTGAAATCATCACTGCCACTGGTAATGAGCTAGATCTGTGTTTTAAAAAAACCCAACACGAGAAATGTATTAGTAGATAGATGGGTGAATTTCCTGACATTTTTAGTATATAGACCTGTAACATCTTTAATGATAAAGATAAAAGATAGATAAAGAAGATACCTAGTTAAAGTTGAAACAATCCATTATCAATAGCTTCATCAAACTCGATGTTGTCTTCTGTAGAATGTGACGAAGAGCCAATTACACTCTCAAGGTTGGGAATATTTGCACTTGTAGCTGTATTATTCACACCTCTTCTTTCACAAAGGGAATTCCAGTGCGCAATTGCTCTGTCGAACGGAAAGGTTTCGATGGAGTATCGAGAAACATAACACCTCATGCAAATTTCCAGATTTTTATCCAACCTATTTCTCAGTTTTGATTTTATAAATGACAATGCATTGAAAACACTTTCATCCTCCACAGACCCCAAAATCATTGTTTGGCATAACTCATATAATCTGAAATATTCACTTATATCTTCTTGTAAGATAGAACTTTGATAGATTCCTCGCCACAGCCTTGTAATAGCACCACTTTTAGAAGGTTGATCTAAGTTCTTATATTGGTTCCTCATTGTTGTTGCAAAATTTGTTGACTGATACTTTAATAAATCGGCATTCAGTATACCTTTGATTTCCATACCCTTGACCTCTGACGTCTTTGTAAATTGTTCCATTATTGTACCCATTGATTTATGGAAATGCTTACTGACAAAGTCTGCACGGCCACCTTAAGTATTCCAAAAATTCGGATTCATCACACCCATGGCTTCCAGAATTTTATCTTTACATAAACGTTCCCTAATTTCTGATGACAAGGTTTCAGAATTTTTTTTAAGCTTTATTCTTGTTTCAACTATAACAGACTCAAACAAATTACGTGTCACAGGAACATCTTCTCGTTCCGATCCGGTAATATCTTGACGTTTTTGCAAAATGTGCATTGGTATTTCCCTCCCATTAACAGTGATGCATAGGTGATCGTGGATATTAAATCTCAAAAAGGTGTTAGGATTTTTAAGATCTAATAAATCTTTCCAATTTTCAAAAACAGGTGCATTAAAACTATCCTGGGAACAGTACAATATATCAAGACTTTGACATACCATTTTCCTCATCCGTATAAAATCCACAATATAGATTAATCTGCCCTGTGCATGCTTCATCAGTGTATTGATCTCCTTTAACATTGGAAGAATACCAACCAATGTAAGCAATGTCTCCAAATCAGTTAAATGGTACAACAAGTCCCTTGCCCTATCAACTTCATGACAGTCATTGTGCATGAAACCAACCAATGAAGGATACTCCTCATGAACTCTGCATGCAGGTTCATACAAAGAGATCCATCTAGTCTCCACATCCTTCAGAAGTTTTTTGCCATCTGTAATTCCAATTGCAAATTTTTGGAACTCCAGAAAATGCTTTGGGCTGCTTGACATATAGGCATGGAGTTCTCTTATAAGGTCTTCTAATTTAGCAACATTTTCGTGGTTGCTTACCATTTTATACGCTAAATTCATTCTGTGAGCCAAACAGTGAATTGGTAGCATATATGGGGCCACTGTTGTTTGTAATCTAACACAGAGCCCTATTCGGTGACCCTGCATGACAGATGCACCATCTGCTCCAACGCATACCAACTTCGTAGCAATTTCATAATCAGTCATACCAGCAACATCTTTCAAATGAGAAACAACTATTTTGTATAGGTTTTCGGCATTGCATTTTTCAACCATTTTCATAACACCCAACAGATGAGGTGTCCTTATATGATTTTCTAATGTATAGATGTGGATACATACCCATGCGGTGTTGTCGACTGCTGTCACTTCATCAATTGAAAGAGAGATAAAGTTTGCTTTTTTTACATTCTCTTTCAAATCTTCCTTCTCTATCATCGAGAGGCATTTTTCCATTTCCCATCCACTACTTTCAGACCAATGAGACTGAGGTACATTCAGCATTCCGTTAAATTGATACAAAACTTTGAAATCGAGGAAATCTGAAATCGCTCTTCCTTTTTTTACTATTTGAAAAAGAGTAGAGAATTGTATGAATTTTGCATGTAGATTTGTTTCTTTCATCTTACCAATATGTGATGTGATCGTTCCTCCCTTTTCCAACAGATGTCTGTGTTTTTTTCTGCTCTGCCTCATATTCCGCTGCGTATCTAACATGCATGCATTCTTTTTTAGTTTTCCACCTATGTGTTTTGATTTTCTGGCCATCCGCACCTGTTACAGTTAAATATTGTTTTCCACAATGTTTTTCTAGAGTGTCCAGCTTCATTTGCATTTTTTGTTGCTTTCCCAATTTCCACGTACATATTATACATGTACATTCAGATGGGATTTCTTCAGAATTAGATGATTGTACAGGTTCAATAAACGGAAATTTAGCTGCCCAATCAAACTTGTATGTCCTGTCAATGGTCCACATATTCTTGTTCGTTTTCAATGCTTTACTTTTTTGAGTAGAATTTTCAGCAATATCACAGTCACCAGGTTTTCTCTTTCTTAGACCATAGTTTGATTTTGATTTCTGTCTTCCATTTTGCTGAGTGTTTGTATCTGTGATATCTAGCTGCACTTCTGGGTGCACCCCAACAAGAACAATATCTTCAAGATCTGACATATTATCATAGGTTTCATTTGTTTGACTTTGATACTGTGTAGAATGCATGTCCACCTCAATAATACCTTCCACATAGTCAGTATTTTGATTCTTTGTGGTGGCATCTATATGATTGGTATTTACAATATCTGTATCCGCAGATTTTCCAAAATACTTGAAGAGTGATTTCTGAGATTTCTTACTTACTTTTAGGTCATTCATATTCTTTAAGCTGGCACCTTCCATTATTCTGAAAAGAGTCCTGCGTCAGCAAAAAAACCAAGTAGCGACTCTGTCTAGTGTCTGAGGTCTTGTCGCGCATCCTCTGTCTGAAGTCTTTGTCAACACTTCCTCCGTCGCGCGTCAACACTTCCTCTATTGTGTGTCAACACTTCCTCTGTCGTGCGTCAACACTTCCTCTGTCACACGTCAACACTCTCTCTGTCGCGCGTCAACACTGCCCAGGTCGCGCGTCAACACTTCCTCTGTCGCGTGTCAGTACGGCTGCTGTCGCGCGTCAACAGTGCCCTTGTCACGCGTCAACAGTGCATTTATCGCGCGTCAACAATCACAGGCTAACAGTAATCTGAATCTCTGGTGCTTAAGGGTACGCGAGTTCAAATTTCATAGTATTGGTAATTTTTTAAGCTACTTGAGGTATACTACCCAGTGAATCAACTAGGGTTTTATAGGAGATGTTTTCAAATGAAGGCGAAGCCGACCCCCCAGAAAAAATATACTATATATTTTAGGCGAACAGGGCGCCGACCCACTCCGAATAATTTGCCTTTTCAAATTTTCATAAAATGAAATTTTTGCCATATTACGAATATTCGCCGCTAAAATTATCCCTGCACGAAATTCACCAAAACCTTTATCCAAATATCTCTCCTAGCGATTTGGATAACTTGCATACACATATTTGCCCTAAGTTATTCATCAAAGAATTAAGTGCACTCAAAATCACTTGGCACATTCCCTTGATCGCAGTCTACCTGTGCGCTCCTTTCCTTTTCTCCTTCCACTTCTCCCTTGCGCCCACATTCCGCGCGTTCACCTTCTTTCTAGTCAGCTCGGCGCACCTCCAAAGAAAGGGGGAGACTCAAACAAGCGTCAGGCCCCCACGTGTCCTAGGCCCAAAGAGGGGTAGAGTCAACAGCTAAAAGTCAAAAAAGGCAGACAAGGTGGGCCTAAAAAGACTAAGTATAGAAGTGCATGTGGAATATTCCACATGTCAACCCAACGCTCCTTCAAAGGCAAAATCCTGAGTGGGTT
Organism: Taxus chinensis; assembly: GCA_019776745.2. Taxonomy (NCBI): domain Eukaryota; kingdom Viridiplantae; phylum Streptophyta; class Pinopsida; order Cupressales; family Taxaceae; genus Taxus; species Taxus chinensis. The sequence continues at coordinate 981,909,904 of CM034146.1, forward strand.
TCTAAATGAGCGTGGAACCTCCACGCGTTTGGTTTCATAAAAGGACAGGGTCAGGGTTGAATAGTCAAAGCATTGAGACGGGCCAGCGGAGGGTGCCAAGTGTCAGCATGGCACTGATTGAATGTAAAATTGGGGGAGGATTTCCAAACAAGTGTTAGGTTGCCACATGTCCCCGGTTAGATATATGATCCTGCCAAGAAAAATACTTAGCCAAAACATGAAGAAATTGAGTGAGCCCCAGAAGAAGCCATGTGTCAGCTCAACACAACTTCAAAAGTGAAATACAAAGGCTACCCTCAGACATGCGCCAACCCTCCACGTGTCCGGTTTCAAAAGGGGGCCCGTTTTGGTAGTTGGTTCCCACCATTTTGTACAAACCCAATTCAAATTTGAAATGAGCATATCTTTTGACTCAGCACTCGAAATCTGACAAATCTGACACCGTTGGAAAGATCTCGGCCTCGTCTATGCCATAGAGATCTGAAAATTTAATTTTGGAGAGGTTAGGTGGGGAAAAAATGAAGAAACATCTTCATGCCATTATTACAAGATCTATTTTCCCCCAACAACAGAATCGGATTTGATCTGATCCGTCGTTCCTCCTCCTTCAAGGCATTAAACAAGTAATTGATGCATACACGATAGATTTGGGGTGGATTTGTAGGAGGCATTGACAATGGTGGTTGAGCTTTGAATTAGTGTTCCCACTTCTCTCTCTCCTTCTTCCCTCTGTGTTGAATCTATAAAGGAAGGGTCAGGGCTCATTGTAAAGGGTTGGACATTCTGGATCCTTACGCATTTTGCTAAGGACACCATATTTCTGTATTTTGAGTTGCAGACCTCTATGTATGGCTCTTGCATGTGGATATCGGCCTCTTTCATCATTATAAAAAAATTTTGCATCTCCAGAAGTAATGGAAGCATCATTTTGTGACTATTCTCTGTCCTAATGTGTTTGCATTCCTTCTTCTTGCCTTTTCTTTTGCATTGTGTGCTGGTTGTGCTACTTCAGGTCCCCTGCAATTCCATATTTGGTTGTGTTCCATGAGAACGATTTGGTGAATGCGTCTTTCGCTGTGCTACTCATGCCTAGCCTCCTTTCACGCATGCCCTATCATTCTTGCTTAGAACAGATAGTGTTCATCCCTCTTTTCTAGTGCTATCACCTTTTAGTGTAGTTTACTTCATGTTAACCTTCTTTCCTTGGTCCCCTTGGCATGCTTAGCTTAGTTTCCCCTTTCAGCACTAGGAGTAGCAGTAGCAGTAGAAACAAATAGAGGAATCGGTCTTCTCGGGAGATCCGTCCCAAGCTCGCAAGGTTCCCACAACTTGGGGATAGTTCCATTGTGGTCTCAGATACCTCGGCCCTTTCGAGATCCGAGATGCGGGTGCACATCTGAGCAACCAACAGGTACTAACTCAAAATTTTCAAAACTTGACTTGAAAAATGAGGGGAATTTTGAGGGTTACAACAGGTCCCCTCAACCCTCTTTTACCCATAATAATAAAAAATATAACACTTATTCTCCCATTCACACTTATTATTTACTGCACTAATTATTTTCCAATAAAAATCAATATCCTCACACTAATTAATATAACACTTATCCTCTTCACACTTATTATTTACTACAGTAATTATTTTCCAATAAAAAATAATATCCCTGCACTATTTATCTTTAATTTACTTAAGTAATATCCCCCACATTTATTTACCAATTTACACGTGTTATCTTTCACATTTAAAAAATAACTTATATTTCTATTTCCACATATAAATACATAATCATATATTTATTTTATTTATTAAAATTGAGTCGACATTACAAAATAAATTATTTTAACCATTAAATATTAGTTGACAAATAAAAAGTTTTTCAATCAACACATGCCATTACACTCCTTGCCTGCCAAGGTAGGAACACTTCTTGGTGTAATTATTTTAACCATTAAATATTAGTCACAAATTAAAAAAAATCAATCAACTCACGCCATTACACTCCTTGCCTCCCACTATAAGAACACCTCTCGATGTAACAAGATAATTACAACACCAATGGTACAAAATATGGGTGGATACAACTTTTTAAATAATTTTGATGTGGTAATAAAATTTAGGGGTCCCTCCTACTCCCTAGTTTTATCATGACGTCCTTAAAATTAAGGTGCTCAGCAGCGACTGCCATTCCCTCCTAATCAAAATAATCTTAAATGTTTTTTAATCTAAAGATACATATGTACTTCCATTGATGCTAAATCCTTAGAGAACGCAAATGACTAAGATGATAAATACACTGAAAGTATTTGCGACTAGGGGAGATGGGCTAGTAGTGGTACACCCTTAGTTAAGGGGTCCACAAAATCAATTGTTTATCATATAGGATTATGATTTTTTCACTAATATGTAGTTTAGATTTGTATTAGGGAGATAATACTATAACAACTATTGGGTATAAGATTTTATCACTATTTACGCCGAAGGCATTCCCCCTATGGGAAAGGCACTTCCAGACGTTTCTGCGACTATGCTAATTTTGACGGTTTGACGGCCATTTGGAGGTTTTCATTTTTATGGCTATTTTAAGTTGGCATTTCAAATTTGGTAGGGTTTTACTCTTGTAGGATTTATTTAACTGTAAATACATTTTATTTAGGTGCTCGAGAGTTTTGAGGGTGTGCATATGGAGGTCGCGGGTTACAAACTTGCTGCCAGCCTTACGGCTGAGCAATTTTATATTTCTCAAAGTGCTTGGAGTTTGCTTGTCGATGTCTGTGTTCAGAGGGTCGTTGAGGCTTTATTATCCTGCCAAAGGCTAGGATATTGTTTTCACCTTAGCAATTAGTTATTTGCATTTTGTTCAATCAAATTTTTCCATTTGTATTTAAATGGGTTGAACTATAGTTTTATTGTTTAATTTTTGTGTTGTGGCAGGATTCTATTGGTCATTGTCTTTATTTGTCACTTTTGAAGGAATAATGGGATGTCCTTTTCATCATTTAATGTGATCACTGTGTGTGATGCATGTTAGTACATTTCCCATGGCTCGAGGGAAGGTATGATTATTAGTTTTTTAGAGTGTGTTCTTGTGAGGGTTGTAATTCCATACCACACACTCGCCTCAGTTTCTTGGTCTCCCCCACAGCTAACGACGCTGGTGCAGGACTATGGTCACAGTATTCCAATTATAGATGGAAGGGTGAGTGTGAAAGCGGAGATGCTTTGTAGCCTTGAGAAAAAGTAAATGAGCTCCGGTGAGTTTTTTGCTGCAGGATTGGTCTGCAATTCTGGTCTGGCCGTCAATTTCATATTGCAGATGGATACAGGAACATAACTCTTTTTAGACTCTATGGGTCAGAGGAAAATGCAGACTACTTGTCCAACAACACATCAAAATTAGACTGTACCAATGCTTGGTATTACACTAGTCTAAATTCAAGCTTGAGTTGGAGCAAAGAACACTGTAAATCAAAAATTCACTTACCATTTGAGAGAGACTACAAATTACCTCGAATAACGAATGTGGCTGAAATTTTGAAGGGCGAGTCCAAAATAAAATGGAGTTTCAGAAAAGATTGTGATTCTTGCCGGTCAACGAATAGTACCTGTAAATACAATAAGATCTCCACGCTGCCATTCTGTGACAGGGAATTCGTTGGCTATGGTAAGAGTACCAATTCCCTTTTCGAGATGAATTACTTTTCTATTTTGAAAAATCCTAAACATTTGATATCTAAATTAGATGATTCATTTATTACAGGCACTAGAAGGAAATCCAAGTCCAAGATGTTCATTATTGTTGTAGGCAAGCATCGTTTCCTTTTCATTGTTTACAGTTTTTTCCCCATATCTAGAAAAATGAATATCTCTGTTTCTTCATTGTAAATCAGATGGTTCTATGGGAGGCGTTGCTCTGGGACTAGGGATGGTCTTGCTTTATTTTACTAGCACTAAACAATGGACTTTACAAGCATCAATGCAGAATGGATACCATTCTCCCCAATGTAACATCCCGGTCTTTTGTCCTTTTTAGTCGCTTCCAACACTGCATAGAGATTCAACATTTTTCGAGCTAAAGCCCTTCTCATTGTTAAAGACCGAGTAGCAGAGGCACCCACACTAGTGACATCTCTAGTAGTAACCACAAATTCTGATGTTAGTTCCACATATGGTGGATATTCATTGTCTTCTGCATTCTGTCAGATCACACCCACCCAAACATTAATTCTACAGAGGTAAAAAAAGGGAAAAAACCAAAAAAATACATACGTAATATGAATACAGTTGCATTTTCTTAAAAATTACTATATTCCTTCATCCAACGTGATTCTACAATTACTATAAATACTGCAACAACCCTATTCTAGAGCTTTTTCTATAATTAAACCCATCCACATGCTATGAATGTGAATGTCCATTTTACCAGTCTTATTTGAAGTATGGAATATTTATGTACACTATCACTCTGAGTTAAGATTTTTGTCCACCATGAGTTATCTGATAGTGAAGAAATATATCTTATGAATTTTCCTTGTAGGAGATGAACTATATTTAAAAATTATCGTTTCACTAGACTCGGCTGGGTGACTGTCCTCTTCCTCCTCATATTATTGCTCATGTTTTTGTCGTCCTCTCAAAAAATCCATATTTCTCTCATCGCGGTCTGCCAATGTGAAGGGGGTCAAAGAGATGAAAATTATAAGAGTTACTGCTAAGAAACTCAACACCAACTGCTTCTTCATTGTTGTTGATCGCCAACTATATGTAACCATTAATGTGCTTGAAGAAGAACACACATGCACGTCATTTAAGCAGGAGAAAAATTACCATGGTGGATACACATGCACGTGGGCTATTTTGACGAGCAACACGTATAATGATGTTTCAACGTGGCAGATTAAAGTGTAAAGTGCATGCGACGTTGACACAACAAGATTCAATGATGCTTCTGTAACCATGTTCACGGGCTTGTTTGGCCATTTTAACGTTCGCCTTTGAATTAAAAGTGAGTTATTCAGATTAAAATTGTATTATTATTTGTATTTTAAATATGAAATTTATTCTCATTTTCAATATAGTGAAGTTTAAAGTTGATTGAAAAAGTATTTCTATTGACAAGTGTATAGTTGTAATTTTGGACGAGAAATACATTTTTCTCCAAAAAAAAAAAATTTATTGGCCTCACACAAAATATTCTTAGTAATTTAAAAGGAATATCTTATTTCATGTGTATTTTCAGGTGTTGTAACATGAAGATTTAATGATTGAATTGTTCTATGAATATTTTTTTGTTAATTTTCTCTTTGGTAATATATGCCCTCCCAGGTATCTGAGCGTATTCGGCTATGTAAATTTGTTTATATGTAATTGAAAAGAGTAAAGTGCTTTTTAATAAAAAATTTATAAATAGTTGATATTGTTTTATCTTAGGCCTTTTTCATAATGTGTGATTTTTGTTTCATCATATTCTTCAATGAATTTCGCTGACCATTTATAACATATATGCTTGTAATGTTTATGTGTGTGCATGTGTTGTTTTCAAAATAATGCTAATATGAGTAAAGACTAACACCTAAATAGCCTTAACTTAGCGAGAATTGAACAACAAACTAAACACCATCAAGATAAGAATTAAACAAGGGTTAGATGCTAGCATTCATAAATACAAACTTTGAAACTAACAATGCTAAATATCTAAACTCCTCTATTCTCTAACAACAAATAAATGAATGGACCTAAGTAAGCTCCATGGCTATCAAAATAGTTGTCCTTAGTATGCCAAGTAACCTAGGAATGAGGGTCTATTAAATTTGGGCTATAAGACCCCTTTGACACCTCCCATATGACCTAAGCACTTAAAAAATCCTCAACTCTTCAAGATGATGAACTCTCAAAAGGGTAAAAGGCAAGCTCTTAGTATTTGCTATATGCTTTGCATTCACTCTCTTAGAAAGTTTAGGTGTAGGTATAAAGGTAGAAGGAGGGCTCCTTATATAGCCCAATGGGTAAAGGAAACACTTCATCCCTTTGCATGTGGGATAAAGGTAAAACATGATTAGGAATGGATAAGGTTGTTTTATTAAAGGTAACCTTACTTTAGAAGGGTTTAATTTATGCTTAGCAAGTCATGGGAGTTAAGGGGTGTTTTAATTAATCAAAAGTGATTAACTAATAGGTAGATGTGAGCTTATAGAAGCCAATTAGAGGAATATATTAATACGATTTAGGCTATTAGAAAGGGATTAAATCAATTAAATATTGATTTACTAGTTAAATGAAGGGGAAGACTAATTAATTAATAATAATTAATTAATCTAGATAGAAGAGGTGATTTATTAACGGAAGGTCGTTAATTAGGGTATTTGTTGGATAGGTGACTTAATTAATTAGCTTAGTGTAATTAATTAATGATGATATGAGGGAAAATGAGCACTTTTGAAGATATGTCGTCGATTTGCGAGAAAGGGGATAATTAGCACAATTTAAGTATTTAAATTGCTTGGGCGTAATTATAGGTGTCTACATTTGCCCCTCTTTGGGGTGGCGTAAGTGATGCCACTTCAAAGATAGTAGACAGAAGAGATTTTGAAGGGATAGAAGAAAAATCAGTAGGAGGGAGAGATGCCCCCTCGAGTGTCGATGGGGTGATGGAAGAAGTCGATCGACGATAGAAAAAGGTGAGATATAGGCAGAAGAAGGGGGACGAGGTAGGATGCCCCAATGAGAGGGAGAATTAGGGGTGAAAGGGAAGTGGTGTAGAACAAATATGGACGAGGGGGGAGAAGAGCTTAGCCTCTAGCTGCGTATTTGTTTGAAACAATTTGGATGTCATCATATTGCCATAGGAACTACGTCATCGGTCCTTATGAAAAATATAAGCATACGACAAAGGTAGAATGACATGAAAAGCCATAATTCAAACAATTGACCATTGCTGAAAATACCAACTCCACGTAACATACAATAATGTAATGCAATACAAGAAGGAAATAAGCTCATATAACATGGAAAACAAGTACGAACGCACATATCCAACCCAACAACGGTCAAGACAGTTGTACAAATGTTTTGTTATCAATTCTGAAGAGATCCACAAGTTCGTGATTGATAACAAGGGTTAAAAATGATGCCTTGAGCAAGGATACATGCAAGGTGGAATGAAAATGGACACAGGGTCCATGAAAATCATTTCTGTGCAATGAAACAACACCAGGCAAGCAGCTAGCTTTGTGAATCGTTATGAATCCAATGATCCATGAGTTGTATTAATCAGGGAAGATGTGAGACAAACCAACAGGATATGGAGAAAATACCATGCGCAAGACACAAGTTTCAGCCGTAATAAGCAAGTTACCATTTTTGTAGGGTTTTGTACTTTTTAGGATTTTTTGGAAAAATTTTGCCCTGTCTTTGATTTTTTGATATATATATATATATTGTTTTTGTTTGTTTTTGTTTTCCAAACCGTGGTGAACAGTAGAAAGAAAGTAGAAGAAGAAAGCGAAGGGTCTAGAGGCGACAGAGAGTGCCCTTTGATGGGATCCCTCATGATGGATAGGGGTGATATGACGATATTGGTGTAGGGAGGATAGATTTTTGATTATGCGCGACCCCTCTTGCCCCCATTGATGATATGATATGTGATGATTATCTTAGCATACATGCATGATGTAAAAATTAGCATTTTTGTTTATATATGATGTATAGATGATGTTAGATGCGATGATAATGATGGTAACGTGATGTGAATGATAACAAAACAGAGCACATGCAAACCAGACATAACCCAAGGCTAACAAAGAACACCAGGAATTAATGTAATACACCATGATTCACCATCTTTTATTTAACAAGCAACAAACACAATCAAAAAGCATTCAAGAAAGAACATAATGAATGAACACAATAAATCATAACTTCCTAAAATTCACAAGCATGCCACAAACATACCACAAGTCTCACAAGAAAGAATAAATCTAATCTAAGCAAGAAAAGATAATCTATGACAAAGTACACCCAAGTGACAAACAACTCAAAAGCAAGCACACAAAACACTATACAAGCAACAAGCAAAGAAAGGAAACAAAACAATGCAAGTAAATTTTTTTGTAAGATATGTTTTCATGCACCAATTTTCTATTGTTTAGGTTTTTGTGAAACAATTTTCTATTGTTTTTGGTGTTTTCTGAAACAATTTTCTATTGTTTTTGGTGTTTTTTGTTTTTGTGTTTTTCTCAAAACAATTTTCTATTTTTTTTGTGTTTTTAACAGTTTTCCAAATTTATGTGCAGGTAACCAAGAAAGCATGGATGCCCCCAGTGTTAGGTGGGGAATATACAAGGGCAAAATCCACACGTTTATGAACAAGAAGGTGAAGTCGTTGAGTTGCCCCCAGCGTAAGATAGGAAATAACGAAAGACCACGTCCCTTACAGACAAATAGAAGAAGGCAAAGCTAGATCAAGGTTGGACAAGATGGTGTGCACAAGGAAACTCGAAGGCAAAACCAAGCCCAGGCCAAAGACAGCTACCCTTCTAATACAAAATGCTTGTGAACAACGAATCCTCCCAAGGTGCTGGAAACTGGTTTTCAACCAAGGACTTGTTTAAAGTGCCACAATTGCGTGGTTTTCACTAGTGGACGACCTGTTTTCTCTTTTTCTTTTTCTAATTTTTTTTTATGTTTTTGTGTTTTTGTATTTTTTTATTTTTCTACCATGTTCAAGCATAGAACTTTTTAATATGCATGGTGTTCATTGGCTCTCGGAGCTCATCACCATTGGGGTGAGCCAGTTTGTATGCCCCGGTGCCGTACTTGGCAACTATGACATAGGGTCCTAACCAGTGTGGTTTGAACTTCCCTTTCTTTTCTTGTTCTACTTTGGTGTTGAGCTGGTTCTCCTTCATAACTAAATCACCCACCTCAAACTGGCGAGGGATGATTCTCTTGTTGTAGTTGCGGGAGATTCTGTGTTGATATACCTTCAGGTGATTAAGAGCGCGAATGCACCTCTCATCCAGGAGCTCTAACTCAGCCAATCTTTCCACTCGATAATCTTCATCCTTATCCAAATAGTCCCAAAGAGAAATTCATAGGGATGGGAGTTCGATCTCTAAAGGGATGATAGATTCTTTCCCGAACACTAGGGAATATAGCGTCGCACCCGTAGGAGTGTGAATTAATGTTTAGTAGGCCCAGAGGGCTGGGTGGATTTGTAGGTGCCAGTTTCGACCTGTTTTTCTAACCATCTTCTCCATTATCCGTACCAAAAGTCTTGTTTTTTGCCTCAGCTTGTCCATTACCCTGAGGGTAATATGGCGTGGACCATTTCAATCTGATTTGGAACCGTTGGCAAAGACCTTTCACAGTTTTGTTCTTAAATGACTTCCCATTATCTGTGACAATCGCTGCAGGAATGCCATATCGACAAATAATGTGATTCATGATGAATTTAGAAATTTTTGCTCCTGTGACATAGGTTAAAGGGATGGCCTCCACCCATTTTGTAAAATATTTAGTGGTTGTGATGATATTTGTATGACCATCAGAGGAGGTAGGAGTAAGCTTCCCTAGTAAATCGAGTCCCCATTTAGAGAATGTCATGGGGTAGTGATTGGTTTCAATGGTTGTGACGGAGCATGGATAAAATTTCCATACTTTTGGCAAAGCACACATTTTCTAATGTAATTGCAATAATCATTTTCCATGGTAGGCCAGTAGTAACCTACTCTCAACAATTTCTTAGCCAAGACCATTCCATTTGTATGTGCTCCACATACTCCTTCATGTACTTCCTTGATTTCCTGGATTGACTCTGTCACATCCAGACAATGTAACAGATTCCTGTCATAGCCATGATGATAAAGTGTACATCCTAAAAGGGTGTAATGGGCTATCTGGAAAATTAGGCTCTGCTTTTTAGAGCGGGAGATATCGGGAGGGAATGTACTGTCCTTAAGATAGGTGAAAATGGGTTCATACCATGGTGAATGGAGACCAACAACCTCACAAGATAGGTAAGATTCTGGCATGTCATATGTGGGCTGGTGTAGATTTTCTACGAAGAATGGCATATCATTGTTCCCTGGAAAAATACAAAGCATAGATCCCACCGTTGCCATAGCATCCGCTGATCTGTTCTGCACTCTTAGGATCTACTCAAAGGTGATACACACAAAATACTCCTTTAGAGTTTCCACTAACTTCTTGTAAGGTATGAGTTTGTCATCCTTAACCTTATACTCATCATTAACTTGTTTAATGATTAACTGCGAATCACCTACAAACTTAACATGATGAATATTCCACTTGATGGCCAGCTTCATCCCTGCAATGAGTGCTTCATACTCTGCAATGTTGTTCGTGCAAGGGAAGGCCAAGCGGAAAGCCTGCGGTATAGGATCACCCGAAGGAGTAATAAGGACCACTCCTGCACCTGAACCATGAAACGTAAAAGATCCATCAAAATGTATCTATCATATGACAGATTCTTCAATGTAGAGAAAAGAGGTGTCTGGCAGTCCCAGACTCAAAGGCTCTGTGCTTTGCAAAGGTGCTTCCGCTAGCTGATCTGCGAGTATTTGTCCTTTAACTAATTTTTTATGGACAAATTCTATATCAAACTCACTAAGTAGAATGATCCAATTAGCCATTCTACCTGTAAGGGCGGGTTTGGACAACAAATACTTGAGTGGGTCGACCTTCGATATGAGCTTGGTCTTAGTATTCAGTAGGTAATGGCGAAGTTTCTGAAAGGTAAAAACAACGGCCAAGCAAGCCTTTTCAATCTGAGGATAATTAATTTCATAGACGATGAGGGTGCGACTCAGATATTACACCACTTTCTCTTTATGGCTAAGGTCATATTGGGTGAGCAACGCACCAATAGTGTATTGCGTGGTGGAAATATAGAGCAAAAGTGGTTCTCCCGGAGTGGGAGGTATGAGGACAGGTGGATTAGCCAAGTACTGTTTAAGTAAAGCAAAGGCTTGTTATTGCTCAGGTCCCTAGATGAAAGTGACATCCTTCTTAAGCAAATGAGTGAATGAGTGACATTTATCTGCAAGCTGGGAGATAAAGAGGCGAATGGCTTGAATTTTCCCCTGAAAGCTACGTAGTTGCTTGATATTCTCAGGTGGAGGCATTTCTGTGATGGCAGACACTTTAGCAGGGTCTACCTCAATACCTCATCTGGACACGATGAAGCCTAATAGTTTCCCAAATAGCACATCGAAGACACACTTCTTTGGATTCAACCTGAATTTGTATTCATGCATGCATTCAAAGATACGCCACAAAATGATAGGATGATCCTCTCTTGTTTTGGACTTTCCCAAGATGTCGTCTACGTAGTCTTCCATGATGTCATGAATCATATCGTGAAAGATTACTGTCATGGTCCACTGATAAGTTTCTCCCGCATTCTTAAGGCCAAATGGCATCACCTGATAACAGAAGGTGCACCAAGGAGTTGTGAAAGTTGTTTTGTGTTGGTCTTCCTTAGTGATCTTAATTTGATTATAACCCGAAAAATCCATCCATGAGTGATAGCATTTCGTACCCTGCGGTTGATTCAACAATCATGTCAATGTTGGGAAATGGAAAGTCATCTTTAGGGCAAGCTTTATTGATGTCCCTAAAATCTGTGCAGATTCAGATACCGATAGGTTTCTTCTGGATAGGAAAAATGTTCGATATCCATTCAGAATAATCAATTGGCCTGATGAATCCTGCTGCAAGTAACCTTTCCAACTCTTATTTAACTAACAAGTCCACTCTTGGGTGCATCTTTCAGAGCTTTTGTTTGATAGGTTTAGCATCTGCATGCACAACCAGGTTGTGCATGACCAAAGTTGGATCTAAGTCGGGCATGTCTTTGTAAGACCATGCGAACACATCAATAAACTCCCGTAGTAGCATAGTGAACATCTTTTTTTCTCTGGCCGAGAGTGATGCTCCCAATTCTACTATCTTGGGATCTTCTTCGGTACCAATATTGACATCAATGGTTTCTTCAACTAATAATTTTGATAAATCCTCCATATGCGTAGGATTGGGAGGTAGGTTGAGATCTTCATCCAAGGATGTGTCTACGAGATTTTCATCCTTGGCGTGGTCACTTTGTTTTTCCTTTGATTTTCTTATTTGTTTGTCAGCCAGTGCCTCAAAGATGTTTTCACTGTGTGACTTGGACTTCGATTTTTTCTGAGGCTTTTCTTTAGAACTCTTGCCCTTGCTTTTCTTTAAATTTTGTTGACCACAAAGTTCAGCCTCCTCGCCGAAGTAGGCGCAGGTGTCTAAGTCGATAAAGAAACCCTTCTTGTGAACTCCAATGGGAATTGTATCCCTTATGCCCATGAACACTACAATAGCCTCGTCATTCTCGAATAAATCTAGTGGCACGTGACATTGTTGGTCCCATTCAACAAGGGAAGGGTACACAAGGTCAAGGGTCGGTTCGGTGGGGGTTATGGTCAGGACAACATTGTTCATGAAAAGGTTCATAGAGGTCAGATCCTCATATAGGATACAATGGGAATCCGTATCATTGTCTAGGTACTCAGAGCTATCCTCATGCTCAGAACAAGATGCATCTTAATCGTTGGGGTGTGCTCCATAAGGGCGAATCCCAATGCCATATCTTTCTATTTTGAAATGTGGAAGAGGGACTGGTTCTCTTTGTCCTTGTTCATTCCTCCCACATCCTAGGCCTTTGTAGCCCATGAAGTACCTCATTTTGCTAGATTTTTCATATTTAGGGGTTTGATAACAAGATGGTTGAGTGTCCTCAAGGACCCAAGTAGTAGGTGGATCAAGAAATTTTTCCTAAGCTAACAAGCCTCCAGGTAGGAACGACCCAATAGTGTGTTCCTCTCTAGGTCTCTTGAAGCGGTAGTTGGGTCGAACTCTAGTCTTGGGCAACAAGGAGAGGTCAGAAACTAAGAGCGCTTGTTGTACATTATACTCCCCACAGCCATATTCTAGAATTTTCATCTCCCATGAATCAAATGGAGATGTGGAAGTGGACGCCCCATGAGTGCAATACCTAAGAGAATCTGAATCTAGCTGGGATTCCATAGCCTCAGACTAAAAAGGAATGGCCATATCCACAGAGGGACATGCGTATGTACCCTTTCATGTAAAGCTATTGAGAGCTCTATAATGAGCAAAGGGCTCTGAGTCTCATGGTATTGTTACCATATGTCACTCATGCTTCAACTTGATGCATTGATGAAATGTTGATGGCACGACTTGCATGGCATGAATCCATGGTCGGCCTAGAAGCATATTAAATGGGAGTTCCAAGTCTAGGACGTGAAACTTCATCTGATGACAAGTGGGGCCCACCTCCATGGGCAGCATAATGGTTCCTGCTGACTCTCTTTCCGCGTTGTCATATGCAGTGATAGTGATGATATGGGACTCAAGATCTACCTCCGTATGTCCCAATTATTTGACTAATTGAAGCATGCAGATGTTCAATCTAGATCCGTAATCCACAAGCACCCGTTTGATTTTCCTGCAGGTGAAAACTACCTCAATGTATAAGGGAAGATTATGTGTAGGATTCTCGGTAGGGACCTCCCTATGGTTGAAAGTGAGATGCTCACTTGGTACAATATTTGCCATCATGGCTTGAAGTTACGTAGGATTGACTTCTAAAGGCACTCCCGACCCCTGAAGAGTTTGATACAAAATTTCCTTATGCACATTGGATATCTTGAGAAGATCTAAGATCGAGATCTTAGCAGGTGTCCTCTCAAGTTGTTCTATAAGGTTATATTTACCAGTTTACAGGGTCAACAGAGAGGGTTTCGGAATCACGAGGCGGGCACACCTTGTTACCGCAGTGCAGTCCTTTCCCTTGATCCGGATGGTATTGACACAGTTAGCAGGGGAGTGAATACATCCGATAAGTAAATCGTAATGATTGTTATCTCTTTTGGTATACAAGTAATTCACGGATTTATAGGTTTGGGATGACTCTCCCCGATCTGGCTTTGTCTTTTCTGACTTATCATGCTTAGGGAATGGTTCCTTATAAATCCCCATTTTCTCGTTAGGTGTTTGCATTTTTCCAGGGTTATCCACCTCTATCTCCCCATTGTCAATGAGGTCTTGAATATAATGGTGAAGCCGCAGACATTTTTCTATCTTATGACCTTTAACGCGATGCATTTCGCAGTATTCATGCTCCTTGTACCATGAAGGTTTAGGAGTGTTGTCATCAAACAGTTTCGTTGTAGGATAGGTCATCATGTGGTCTGCATCCAACTATTTTAGTATGACGGACAATGGTTCATTTAGGGAGGTGAATGTTCATCGCTTTGGTGGTGGTTAAATTGGGCCCTTGGTCAGTTTAAAAGGTTGACTGGTTTGGACCGTTTGAACACGTTTGGAATCAGTGATTCCGTCTCCCACCACGTTTTTTTTTTGTTGAAGATCTTCGGATTTTTAGCGGGTTTGACATTGTGGTTGTCTTTAGATTGGGTTTTTAGGGTGCCTTTGGAAATGAGAGCCTTTTCTATTTGAATCCCTTTCTCGATAACCTCCTCAAAGGTGTGAACACAATGCATTTGGAGGTGGAAAGCTATATCTGGGTTGAGATTAGGGATGAAAATACTGACCAACTGCTTCTCAAGGAAAGTGCAAGGGAAGCGACTAGCTATCCCTCTCCATCGTTAGAGGAAGCTAGTGAAGGTCTCATTTGGGCGTTGTTTTACGCCGCACAAGTCTGCCATGGTGACATCACTCTCTATGTTATACGAGAAATGACGCATGTATCTTTTCGCCAATTCTGGCCAGGTGAAAATTGATCCTCATGGTAAGCGCTTAAACCATTCCAATGCTTGACCTCTGAGACTCTTGGGAAAAAGTATGATGAGGTAATTTTCACTATAAGACACCTCTTGACATGCCATGTAAAAATCTTTAACACGATCCCTTGGGTCTCCCTTTCCTTTGTATTTGTCGAACTTTTGCATATCAAATTTCTTTGGAAAGGGTTGAAGGGTCATTGTCTTGTCAAAAGGATAGGGGCATAGTTCTTCATATTGGTATTTCCTAATACTCCCTATATTGCTTTCTTGTATGCTTGCAAGTGTTGCTTTCATAGATTGCACTTCTTGTGCAAGAAATTGTTCTCTAGTGGGAGAAGCGGGGACGTGTACACGATGATACCCCGTGTCTTCTTCTCCTTGGTTTTCTTGATGGAGTTCGTGGATCCTAAACTTAGGCCTTGACTTTTGAACGTTCTTGTTTGTGTCTTTTTGTACCTGGAAAGTAAGCAAAGCTAGTTGTCGGCTTAGGTTACTGATTTTTTGTTGGATTGTGGCTTGGTTTATAGCCTCTTCTTCTAAAGGTTCCTCCCCTTCGTACTGTGGAGGTTCTTCCCCTGTCTCATCTTCTATCTTGTTTTTTCGTGGCACTTTGATGAGGGGTATTCTATGCCCTACCACTTTATCATTTTCTGCGTAAGAAGTGGAAGCATGCCCGCCTATTAAAATATCTTCCACATTGATAAGGGGGCATTCTTCCTTAGTAGTGTCATTTGTAGGTAATATTGGTTCATTCTCGGTGGGAAATTTGGCCCCTAATTCCATGACCCATGCCAACACTCTATCTTTGTTTCTAAGGAGAAACTCATCTAGTAGAGTGGGGTCAAAATCAAAGTCTGCGTGTGGTGATTCTAATTCACTTACACTATGATCAACCATCTCTTCGGTTTCCTTTTCTGCAGAAAATAGTGGCCCTAGGTCATGTCGAATGAAGGGGTTTGACCCTTGTCTATTAGAGGTCTCCCAAGTGTGCACTTTTTGTTCCTCATATGTCTATTTCTTCAACCCTAGACGTGTTTTGGGAGCCATGTTTTCATGATATGTTTCACTAAGGTAAGTTGTAGATTTTGTTCAAAGCTTCAATGACTACCCCTAAGTGAAATGTACAAGATGTACGTTACTAAGAGTATGAATATGTCAACAGTTGTGAGAATACCAATATGAGTAGAGTGATAAAGTCACCTGTGAAACAAGTTTTTGGTACCAAAACTTAATCAAATGAAGTACTTCCTAAACTACGTTTCAAAAAGTAATTTGCGACGCCAGATGATTAACACGATGGCCCCACTTATGCCAAGTTTAAAGGAAATGAACAAGACGTAAGTAAATACATGAATTTAATGTGATCTCCTAATCAAGATATATGACGAACAAGCTCAAGTCTCGATTAAGATCTATATTTCAAAAAGTGTCCAATTATGATTTGTGAATGACACAAACAATATCACCAAGATATGTTAACCCACTTTGCAAGAAAGTGAAGTATTGATATCGAGGTGTTATTTATATAACATGCACAAATGGTAACACCTAGCACTCTATTTGAAATCAAGGTAATAATAGAACCGAACTAAAAAGGTCAAAGTATAGCTAGGAATAGTTTAAAATGTGTGCAACGTAACCATACAATATAGGTATTTATGTCGAGTTTACAAGAAACAAGACGTAAATATCGAAATTGTAGTGATACGATACAAACAAGCTAACTCTTCTAAGGAAGTCCACAGTGAATGAACCATGCCTAACTACAATGATGACCTTGACATGGGTATCAAGATCACAATGGCTACCAATGACGTGAAAAATGCCTCCGCACACTTTAGATGTTAACTAACCCAGCCGCAAACATGGATGGGCGTAAACGGACATAAAAGTGAGAGAAACAGTCGATTGGTAACACAAAGGTAGTCACCCTTCTTTTGATCAACAAAGTGTCAAAAGAATATGAAGGAAGTAAATCAAAAAAATGAAAAATGCTAGCTTCACTTCGGCAGAGTTTCACCTTGCCCTAAGGCAAGTAAAAACTAGGCGAAAGTAACGCGTCACATGTTTCTCAATGAAAATATGGTTCACAACTCAACACTATTTTAGAATGGTCAAAGTGGGCTCCTGGCCAAAGTATATCTTCCTAGGTGGTTCTCTCGTCCTAGGTGCTACAAAGATTATCCACGAGTGGGATGATTTACCCAAAAAGTCACAATGACTATTTTTGGGAGTATCTCGACTTTTTTACCCCCTTCAAGCACAGTGGGCAATAAATGCATCCAAATGTGTACCTATCACTGGGGTTGCCACAACGGACAACTTGTAACTGCTATCTCACAAAGGAATCACTAGTCAAGATAGGTAGTGTTGAGCACTTCCTATTTCATCCACAAGGTTCCCTCTTTGTGTGGACCTACTTTGGGGTTCCTGGTACCACCCCCCATTATTGTAGCTTAAGGCGTCTATGGCAAAGGGGTTATGTTCTAGTTGAGCGGAGAGGGATGTATCCTTTTCCAAAAACCTGCAATACAATGTTTTGAATATGTTGTTCTTTTTATCTTGTTTAATTAGGTGTGGTTTGCTTGAACACCTTTTGGCAACCTGTATAACAACTGTATTAATAGTTTTTGATTTCATTTTAATTCCTCCTTTCTTTGACAAGTGTTTTTAGGTCTTGCACTCAAGTGATTAGTAGTTCCCCAAGAAAATCACATTATTTAAAAGAGGATAAAGAGTTACTTTTGATTCTCAAGATCATCCAAGGATGCAAGAGAAGAGCATAGAAAAAAAATAATCCAACTAAAAAGTAAATAAAATATTTTCAATCAATGAACCATACAAAATTCTTGATAAATGTTTATTCCCCTAAACCAAAAGTGAAAGATGAAGTTTTCTAATTTTACCAAATGTTATAAAATGAAGACTAAAGTTGCTTTTGATTCTCAAAATCACCCTAAGGTGCAAGAGAAGAGCATACACAAACTTTATCCCAACTATATAGAAATAGAAAAATTCAAATCAAAGGACCATTGAAAAATACTTTGTAAAAGGTTCATTCCCTTAAGCAAAATGAATAATCAAATTTTCTAAGTTTAATCCCAATGTTAAAAAGATAGAGATCAAAGTTGTTTTTTATTCTCAAGATCACCAAAAGGTGTAAGAGAAGAACATACACAATGCTTTGGTCTAAATCGAGTAAGCATGGAAATACAACATTCATCAAAACATTAGAAATGTTAGAAAATGACCACTTTTAAACTAATAGAAAAACCTATAATTTTTGTAAAGTATAAAATCCTGAATTAATGTTTTCATTGCATAGTTAACTTCAATACCTTTCCAACGCAAAAAAAAAATGAAGTCATTTTGAGTTTAGGAGCAAAATTTATGTCCTTTGGAAAATGGGTTACCGCATATGCTCTTATGCTCACGGGTATGCACTTGACATGCACTCAAAAAATGTCAAAAAAAAAAAAAAACATCTCTTAATCTGCAAAATGGGCAAATTTTTCCAACCAAGATTCAATTTTGACAACAACTCATCACATCAATATATGAATAGAAGACTCAACGCTATCAAACATTAACATTACATGCTCAAGAATTTAAAATTTTCAAGAAATTGACAAAACTAGCATGTAGAATGATGAAAAAGTAAGCTCTAAAAATGAAAACATGATGAAATCTTGAAATTTTCACACCAAGATTTAATTTTGACAGCAACCCACCACATTTAATATGTAAATAGAAGACTCAGTACTATCAAACACTAACCTACATGCTCAAGAATTTAAAATTTTCAAGAAATTGACAAAACTAGCATGTAGAATATTAAAAAAGTAAGCTCTAAAAATGAAAACATGGAGAAATCTTGAAATTTTCCCATTCAATTCCAATTTTGACAGCACTTCACCTCCTTTATACCTACAAGGAAGACTCAACACATGCAAACTCAACAAAAAAAGTTAAGAAAAACAAGTTAGATCAACATGTGTAAAAGAGGGTTAGTAACCAAAAATAAAACTTAACTACAAAAACTTGAAATTAAGTGCAAAGGAAAATGGATTAAGTCCCCACCGGTGTGTGCCAAATGTGTGCAAATGTTGTTTTCAAACTAATGCTAATGTAAAAAAAGGCTAGCACCTAAATAGTCTTAACTTAACAACGAAATAAATAACATTACTAAACACCATCATGATAAGAATTAATCAAGAGTTAGATGCTAACAATTCATCAATACAAAACTATAAAATCTAACTATGTTAAGCACCTAAATATCCTCTATTCTCTAACACCATATAAATGAATGGAACCTAAGTAGGTATCCATGGCTATAAAAAACAATTGTCCTTAGTATGTCCCAAGTAACCTAGGAATGAGGGGCTAATCAATGTTGGGCTACAAGACCCTTTTGACACCTCCCATATGACCCAAGCACTTTAAGAAGAGCCTTAACTCTTCAAGATGATTAACTCTTCAAGATGATGAACTCTCAAGAAAACAAGGTGCAATCTCTTAGTCTCTTTGCTATATGCTTTGCATTCACTCTCTTAAGAAAGTTTAGGTGTAAGTAAAAAAGGTAGGTGGAGGGCTCTTTATATAGCCCAAAGGATAAAGGATTCAACACATTCATCCCTTTGAATGTGGGATAAAGGTAAAACATGATTAGGAATGGATAAGGTTGCCTTTATTAAAGATAACCTTACTTTAGAAGGGTTTAATACATATTTAGCAAGTCATGGGAGTTGAGGGGTATTTTAATTAATCAAGATGTGATTAATTAATAGGTAGGTGTAAGCTTATAGAAGCCATTTAGAAGAATATTAGTGTGATTCAGACTATTAAAAAGGGATTAAATCAATTTAATATCGATTTACCAGTTTAAATGAAGGGCAAGACTAATTAATTAATCATAATTAGATTAATCTAGATAGAAGAGGTGATTTATTAATGGAAGGTCGTTAATTAGGCTGTTAGCTGGGTAGGAAACTTAATCAATTAGCATATTGTAATTAATTGACGACAATTATGAGGGAATATGAGCACTTTTGAGGATATGTCATCGTATTTGTGGAGAAAGGAGATAATTAGTGTAATTTAAGTATTTAAATTGCTTGGAGCGTAATTATACGTCTCTACAGGTGAATTGGAGGAAGAGTAATCTACTAGAGGAAGGATATTATACATGAATTGAGATAATGGTATAGAGATTTGACCCCTGACGGTGGCCTGAGTTTAACTTTTTATATGATGCTAATTACAAAGAAATCGTAGATATAAGATTATACACCAATTCACTGGTACACTTAAATGTTTTTGCTTTTTGGGGGGGGAAACTTTATTGTAAAATCCTTATAAATGGCATGAATTTGGTCGTATGTAAAATGATTGGAGTGTCATAAAGGTCGGAGAAAATTCCTAAGAGGAAAATTTGACTTTTGAGCCCGTCTTGTCTGAGAAGCCATCTGAGGGACTATGTATTATTCCTCTCTATATGTCTAAATTTGATCATGTCCTTCGGTCCGATGGCAAGTGTACAACCATTGAAAAGCTTGAGATTGTTCCAGAAACATTGCACCCTGTTGATAAATTTAATCAAATCTGAGTACCAATCTATGTTGACTTCGAGAAAAATTATGTCTGTCTCCATTTCTTAATGTCTGGAAAATAGTAATTTCTTAAAAGGTTCCTATTGCAATCTTGTATCAGAGGAAGTCCCTCAGTCACACAGATCTCAATCCTTGTGATAAGTGTTAGTGGCATTCTCCGACTGGATCCTAGCATTTTTCAGAAGGAAGCTTTCATGCTGGGAATGAAATAAACGAGGATTTAAAATCACTTTTCAATTCATCAGGCATTAACAAATATTATTTGTAAGGGAGCTCTGAGGTGTACCTCAGGCGTGATTCTGATCAACCAGACATTTTATGTTTTAAAAGATCTTCCTGTCAAACCACAATCGTAGCTGTCGGCTACTAAGATAAAAGCCTACATTCATAGCACCACAAAGCCAACAACTAACATTAACCCCACTGGTGTGACCAGGGATTAAATTTGACGGCCGACTATGCATGTCAAACAATTTTCAGGTAACGGTAATTTTTCAGTATTGCTCTTCAAAAACACAAAACAATGTTATTTTTACCAATTACTCTATATTTAATAAATATTTTCTAAAATATATTTACATGTATTTTTATCAGTATATACAATATAGAAATTGAAATTCGTGTTTTAAATATGCAAGTCACGTGTGACGATTAGATAAGATATTTACAAGTATTTTTGGTCTAAAATCATGAAAAACGTCTAAACGGCCGTCAAATTTAATCCCTGGGTGTGACGCTCGTGGATAAATCAATTGTGGTTGTTTTTTTCTCGAGAGGCCCAAGCACAACATTTCCAGATATTCTTAAGCCATATGTAATCACTCCAAGTGTCAACATGTTGGTAACGTAGACGAATGGGAGCTACAAAATAGAGTCTGAAACCTCCACATTGTGTCCCAGCGTCACACGACATTACAACGCTGATTCAAGCTGCGCATCGGACATGGACTCCTATGGAAATCAAATCGAATTTGATGATGTCATTGTCACTCCTTAATCATTTCATATTTGGATCGGTTGATGCATGTTGTGCAAGCTCTAACAAAGTAGAAGAAGATGACATCCTCATGCTATGCCTTGCACAAAAAACAACAATGAGTCTATATGCATGCTACAAAGAGTTATCATTGAAATTGAAGACATACAATACGTCCTCACTGAAAATTTTATATGTAGTATTAGGAACAAAATATACAATGTTCTAACAAATGTCACTAAACTTTAATTTCTCTTTTTTTTTGTCAATGCAAGTACTAGACCACATGCATACGACCAACAATATAATATCATAATTGTTTGTATCTATATGTACTATTATCTTCAAACATAATATTTCTTAGTTTATTGCTATGCCCTACTAAGCATTTTTCCTAATCTATTTGTTGCTTTTACATATTTTTGGTCATTAATTTTCCCTCAATCCCTGAAATACATCAACTTCAATAGGATTTTCCATTTCATGGCCTTGTTCTTTTCAGAGTCTATCTTGCCTTTTAGTATTCACGAGTATTATGGTTTCTCATCATCATCACTGTGCGCATCTTCGATTTCTGGGCTGCCACTGTTGAAGGGCATGGGATGGTCATCTATGGTGTCGGCTTGCCATTAACACAACTTTACACTGTGCATATGGATGTGTGCCTAAAAAAATAAAATCACCTCTGTTTTGAAGGGTTCACATTTTGCAGTGCAGACAGAAAAAACAGAGAAAGCCCTAAATTTATCTGGACTCAAGCATTAGACCTCGGCACCCATTCGAGTAGAACTAAAAGGAAAGCAATGCAAGGCACCATGCACCCTATAGAAAAAAACCCTGTCCATCTACTTTCTTAGTTAAATATAACTGAAATAATCCATGGCCATTATGTAGGCATTCCATGAGAGCAAAAACCTTGTGCCTCGTATGAAGCCGAAGATGTATGCTAAATTAAACCTATCTTTTGGAGGACGAGGAGATCCTTCATTTGTGAGAGGCTCGTGATTCTGTTCGGTGCCATTTTTACTGCTTGAGCTTATGAAGAATCCCATAAATAACAGAAAGTGTTTTTCTCCAAAGAAATAAATCATAAATTGGGGTTTCGTTGTGTTCTTTTTTCCTTTTTTCCGTGGGGTAGCCTTAGTAAGCCTCTGCTTCAATCCCTGTTGTTGTCAAAGAAATCATTATCCCATAGAATTTTTGGGCTTATTGTGAGGAAACTACTATTTTTCTAGATATTATTCGGATGCCTAATTTCTTCAAATACCCCAAATGTAGTTGATTTTTGTTTGTTCTTATTGTTCTCAATGGTTGCAAAGTAAAGGGGAACTATCAAGCTTCAAATGCTGCAACAGAAATTGTGGAGCATCCAGGGGGCAAGATTCAAGGATTTATTGGTCTGTTTGTGCAAATGAGGTGATGGGTTCAAATCTTGGGCACTGTGTGGCTCTTGATACAACACTTTCTACAAAGAATAGCGAATCAATAGCTCAGAAGCAACGCAAACTTCTTCTCCCTGAAGATACTCTTCATACAAGCCATAACTATCACCTGGTTAGCTTTCAAGGTGTGTTTAAGCTTTCTCAAAACTCTCGTACTAAAATTTTATTTAGATATTTATGTTTTTGACTTCAATTATGTGGATCAATATCATTGATTCCTCCATTTTAGTTATATTCATTCAAAAATTTGTTTACCCAAGGTATTTTTGTGTGTATCTATGGAACTATTGTAGATATTTCTTTTATCTTTTTTTGGTAAAGAAATATCTTCAGTTGCACTGAATATCTGAATTGCCTCTCGAACATATCTAAATTTAGGCATATACTTCACAATTTTTGCAATTAACTCTATACTACAATTACTGTGTTAAATTCTTCATCAACTTCTAACAATTAGTGTCCCGTACACCAAATTATTGAAGATGTTGGAACAATATGTATCAATGCCTATCCATTTGGAAAGCTTACTTTTTAACAAACTGTAGGAACTAATGTTGCTCTCGGTTATAGATTTCATTAAGAAAACATTGGATCATCAACGTATTCTGTATTGTAGAAAAAACACAACTTCCATTTCATGTTTGTTTGTTCAATTACAAGGTGGGGGCTTTGAGAAAATAAGTGTTCTTTGTAAACTCAGATAACAGGATAAGTAATCACCGAGACTGTCCACATAACTAGGATACAATCAAATTAAATTAGGTGAGGACAAGTGAATAGTTAGCCATCATCTGTCTTACACATGCAAAAAATATAACTGGTATAGATTGCTCTCATTTCTTATCAGCAGTGATAATTTTCATTTACTTTGAATTTATATTCAACACATCATCTTAGTGAGGCTCATTACGCTGCTGCTTTTGATTACCGTTTCTTTTTCTCATCGGACAAATATATTATTTTCCCCTTTTTCTTCATGATTTGAATTGGAAGAATATACATGCACAATCACCTTTGTAATATAAGAATGCATATTTTTTTTTGTTTCACTATTTGAAGTTCGATGTATAACTTACAATCTTTGGAGACTTCTTTTCTTATTTTAAGTTGTATACGACGTGTTTCATATATATCTACCAAATAACTTTGCCATCTTTTTAGTGAAAATTCAGTTACCTAATGAGGCCTGTGTGGACATATACGGACACCAAATCCATTGGTTGTTTCTTCTCTTGCACTTATTGTTGGCAGGGTAGCATTGGCATCTCTTACAGAGGCTTCTTTTAACTGGTAAGTGAATTCACCTCATTAGAGTCAGCTTACTCCTACCTTGTAAACTAATATTTACTGATATATCTCTATTCTTGAAGCCCAAAATTGCCAAATCTGATGAAGCGTGTCTCTGGGAAAAACATTCTTTCCCAGTAGAATAGAATACTTTTATAGTACAACATATTGAGTTGTAAATTTTAACTTTGGTCTGCGGTTCAATTCATATTGTCTTGAAGACTGAATCCAATATCAATAAATCAAATTTGTGTTGATATTTATAGAAGTCCGCTGATTTCAAAAATCATTGGAAATGCAATCGTCTCTGTTTTTGGATTACATGCATGATTTTGGAGTGCAATGGCTTCAAATGTGACTTCTCAGTCTCGTAATGTGTTTAACAAGAAATAAATGGTGAGGAAAGAGGTCATATTTTCCCTCCTATTAGTTTTTTTTTGTAATAGCTGATAGAGTAGACTGAATTTATTTGTTTGTGTTATTAAGTTTGATGATATAATGTATATCATGCCCAGTGTTTTTAAAACTGGTCGAATTGGAATCGGCCAGTTCAACCGGCTCATTATTTTTTGCACAAACCAATATAAAAAACGGACCAATGGACCAATTTTGGTACCGAACTGGCCCAACTGGCCGAGCCGGAAAAAATCGCATAATATGGCACCAAATTTAAAAATAATTTTTTTAATTAAAACTTCATCTTTTTAGTTGATCTAAACCTTATTTTTTGCTATTTTGCTTTAAACACCTTTCTTGCATGTTGTATGGTATATACATGAGCAAACTTTACATATTTTGTGCGTAGTTGTTGAAATCATGGTTTCTAATCTTTCAAATATATTGTTTTCATTAAAATATAATTTTTCCATAAAGTTTGAACCGGTCTGACTCCGGTCCGGTCCAACACTCGGCTGGTTCCGAGTCCGGTTCCGATTTTTAAAACATTGGTCATGCCTTGTTTTCATAATTTGGTTTCACCCTTGCTAAGTTTTGAATTATTTAGTGAGATTGATGTTGTAAGACAAATGTGTTTACATTTTGAACCATTTTTATTTCAAGAGTCCCCTGACAATATAAACTTGTTCTCAATGAAAGCAATAATGTCATTTTTCTTACTTGCTCTAGTAACTCTTTTCTTTAAAGATGTTAAGTTCACACCTTATCTGGATTATGTGGTGAGTGTTGATCTAGCAAATTTAGTTCTTTGGTTTAGAATTTATTTATCGTAGTGATCAGGTCCCAAACACATTCTAATTGGGACTGTTGTTTACATTTATGTTGTGTTTGTTTGTTTGATTTTTGTCAACATGGTAGGGTTTAGTTTGCAGAGGTGCTTTCATCCGTATTAGCAGGTCAAGCTCCCAAACCTTTCTTGTATTCTTTTCATCGTTCTTTGAATGTTTCAAGTTATAGATTGAGTAATTTGAGCATGATCTGATATTTATATGACTATGAACTAATAGTGGAATCAATTTAGTAGAAAACACTTTCAATGCATGGAGTATTTTGAATTATTAGTAGATGTGACTACTGAAAAATGATTTCCTTCATCAATACATCTGTAACAGGTATCCTACATGATACTTCAAAAGGTATCTACAGTTACACATTCTATGGGTAACTGTATTAACTGAGTGGTTGTCATAGCAAGGTCCTTTTTTCAAGACACCCGTTTCTCCTATAAATTCACTGGGTAGGGTTATTTTTACAACATTTATCTCATTAAACAAGAAACTTGATAAATTTATTGAAGATGTTGGAACAATATGTTCTAGTGCCTATCCATTTGGAAAGCTTACTTTTTAACGAACTGTAGGAACTAGTGTTACTCTCGGTTAAGGATTTTGTTAAGAAAATGTTGGATCATCAACGTATTCTGTATTGTAGAAAAAAAAACAACTTCCATTTCATCTTATTTTGCACAAGAAAAACACAACTTTTAGCTCCTTATGTCATGATTAGCAGCCATGATGTAACATAATGTAGTCATTTGGTTGCAAGATCCAAGTCATTGATTTTGTTGAATGACAGAAGCAAGAAGATTTGTAAATTATTTGCAATAAATTTTAATATAGATATTTATTTGTTTTAAAATTGTTTGAATGCAATGGCATTGGAGTCTTTTGTTTGTGAGCATCACTAATTAGTCACAATCTGGAAGGTATGTTGGTCTTCAAACTGGATTTATCTAATACTTGATTCAAAATCACTATGAGCAACATCTCATGATGGAGAAAGAAATTTTTTATATCCATGTTGTCAAGATAATAATATATCTGAATAATAACATATCTTTGTAACGACAGATATATTATTATTCAGATATATTATTATGTGAAGATAACAACTTTAAATCTTTACATCTTTGCACGACATATATATTATTATTCAGATTTTTCAATATATATTAATTTACGATTAATCTTGCAGGAGCATAATTGGTAACACGAGTAGAATAGGTTCTTATTCGTTGAATGTGTAGTTCACTAGTCAATATGTTTAAAATATATATTTATTTTTAGTTTCATAGGTTAGATCTGTTGTTGTACGATAATTTGTATGATGTGTGCATTTGGTGTAAGGTCTTTATCAGGCTATTTATATCCTTGTTCATCTTATGGGTCTCAAAAAGGTTGGGAATGCTAACATCATCTTCGTGTTGTGTTGTTAGAGAATATGGCTATTCTCATCACTTTCCCTTTATTAATTTGGTCAACACTTGTGTTTATGAAGCATATGGGCATACTTTTTTACTTATCGTTCAACCTCACTAAAAGAAAGAATTTGTGCATGTTCTTTACTGACATTATGCTACCCATCTTAATCAATTCCATTCCATAAAATTATTTAGATTAATTTATTTGTATAACTACAAATGATCATGAATTTTGATTAAATAATGTAACCTGCAATTGTTTATAAATTGAATTCATTCTCCTTACCTATAAAATTTGTTTACATTTTTTTCTCCTCTATCTACATGTTATATCTGTGTATGCACTCTCCTCCTTTTTCCTTTGTTTAAGGGCACTGTAGCCTTTGTATGATAAAATAAATAAAAACTACTTTGCAACATATTTTTAATTATGTTCACTACAAACAAAATACAATAAAGAGATTCTTTTTGGGTGTGTGGTGCCATTGTAACTACTAAATTTTGTTGCCACCCTATTGGTGTATCCATTGTTCTCTGTTTTTTGTTTTCCCACAAAAATTTTGGCCCTGCAGCCATACCGGTGGATGGAAACCATGCATTGATCATAAGTGGCAGATAAGTCCAGTTAACAATTCTCAGTGGATGGGAAATTGAAAATTGAGAGAAATGTTACATTCAACTTACAATAAAGAAATGTTGCCAACTATGCATATATTAGAAAAATGGAGACTGTTAGGTGGTAAGTTTTTAGTTCACACGAATCATGACAACCTCAAGTACTTGTTGCAACAAAAACAACTATCCACAGAACAACATAAATAGATTGAACATATTCAAGATAAAATGGGTAAGCACAACCCAGTAGCAAATGACTTATCTTGTAAAGATGAAGAAGTGCGTGTTTACATACTATCAAAATAGATATAAGAGGTTCAATCCGAGCATGTTAAAGATTATACATGTCAAAAACTTATTGATTAGACCTATCTGTATTCATGTTTAGTTCAAATAAACTACTTCCCATAATGCTACCACTCATGATATAAGATTTACAAATGTATATATACGACTTTGTAACAAATTTTAAATGTAGAGATGGAACCTTTAAATGAAGTGATATCTACACTTAAAAAATCAATCATGCCCCTTATCAACATCAACTACAAAAGTAACAAGGCCATGATATGGCAAATCCTGCCGAAGATGGAGTTTTGTGGTATGGAGGACGACTTTGTTATGGAGCTAGGAATAGAAATGAAAAGAGAAGTTGTTTTCTTTATGTATGTGTTGTGTGGTATTCGATGTTGGAATGGCTGTTGACTTGATGGAACAAACATTGAAACATGTTTTAAAATTGCAGTTGGAATGCACATAAGTTAAGGGCATGCCCGCTACCCTCTTGTAATTGGTTGAAGCAGATATGTGGAAGTTCATTTGCTATTTGAGAGGATGCGTGAATAGAATAAAATAATGTTTTTATTTTGTAAAAGGAATACTTGATTAAAGGTGAGGTGTAGAAGCACATTAGATATTTGAGAAGATGCGTAAATAGAAAGAAACATTATTTAAATTTTGTTGAAGTGAATTCTTATTTTGTTAGAGGATGAGCCGATGTAGTTTTTTTAGTTGTTATCGTGGAGATTTTGAAAAATTATTCACGTAGAAGGCAAATATGATGAAGAAAATATTTGTTGTTCATGTACTTGTTGAATTTTGTATCACAATGTTTTAAATTAAGTGTTATTATTTTTCCGTAGATTTTTGTGTATTTCCAAGTGTAATGTGGATATGATTAGAGGATTATTAGAACCATGTACCTTGCATAGGAGTTTTTATGTTGCTGACAAGTGCGCATCCAAGTGCGGTAAATAGTGGAAAGTATTAGTTCTGCTAGAATACACATATATGACATTAGTGTTTATCTAGAAATCATCTGGTGTGTGGGGTTCATTGTCTTCAGTTATTCGGTGTGGAAGCTTCATGAATGCATGTGAACTGATTTCAGGTCAATGTCCAATTTTTCGTAGCATAGTAAAGTGTGGGATGGTGAACACGAGCTGCTTGGCAAATTGCATGAAAGAAATATGGTTCCATGGAATGACCTAGGAAATGTAAGTTTTTTTTTTTGGGTCTGATTTTCCCTGCAGGTAGGGGAATGACATTTATAGTGATCATGATTTATGTTATGTGTGTATTATTGAATTTGTTGAATCTTCTAATATGAGCAATTACAGTAAGCTGGGAGTGGTTTTTGTTAGCTTTCATTAGACAATAGAAAGAGCTTTCGTTATTTTTATTGGCCCCTCTATTAGTCATGCAAGAAGAGCAAAAGCAAGGGAACGACAATGCAGACAACATACATGTATGTGTGGTTTGTATGGGAGAATGCAAGGGAAATAGAGGAAAAAACTTTGGATCTGTTTTCACATTAAATTTTAAAGTCTGTAAAGAAAACCAGTGCTCTTCCGAACATTGATGACATTTGAGTTTTTTGGATGAGCATTGTGAAATTTTGTATTGTGAAAAGGTTCATACACAGTAGAAGACTGGTATCCATGTGTTTTTTGATGTCGGTGCACAAACATGTAAGGGATCTGTTGACTTGGATAACTATGTTTATTTGTGAATTCGGGCTTAAGGATTTGGAAACATTCATTGATTATATTCAGTGAATGTCTTTGAATAGTGAAATTGTTGCTGCCCTTACAACCAAACCAAGAGTTGTATGAAAAGCTTTACCTTGAAACATGTTCCTTGGCACGTAAGTCACTGCAAAAAAGAGTAGAGCAATAGCATTTCCATCTATAATTAGTTTGTGCCTTTGTGGAGATTTGGAATTACATGTGGTAGCTCAATGAAAACTGGGTTACAACCATATCTTCTCCAAAGGAGACCACGTTGTCTTTTAGATGAAGAGGACGTTTCAGCCAAGCCATTTGATGTTATTGAGCTCGAGTATGCTGGTTGAAACCTACACTATAAATTTTGTTGTTTTCTTAATTTCACCATCTTTGGGAGTTTATAGCATTGTTTTTTTAACAATTGTAGTTTCAATCCTTGAAATAAATGTCTTGCGGTGGAAAGGTTTAAAGATATCCCTAGTGGTTGACATCCACTTATTATTGCATAGTAATGGTGGTCATGGATTCCATTGGCGCGAAAGGGAACTAATGTAAGTGGGGATGGCGAAGAGTATAACATGGTCATTATGTTGTGAAGTGTTTCGTAGCGAAAGCAAAAGTAATTGACATCCAACTGCAAATTTTGACAACTGACAATAGAAGAGTAAGCGGTGTACATCTTCTGCTCTTGTATATTACAAATCTGGAAGTGCGCATTATGCATTTGAAAATTTTACTTACATAAAATAGGGAATTTAAAAAAAAAAAATTCAAAGATTAAAGAAAATTGCATAAGTCTGCACACTTTCGAAGTAGCACTAATATAAAAATTTGTAGAGAGAAAACACCCATAATGGGGCACTATCTACTATGCCAGTCCAAATGACGAGGAGAAGTAAACATGAAAATGTTATGAAAGTTTGAAACAAGCAAAAGGTGTACATTTTTAAGGCTTATAAAGTATGTATAAGAGAACTAGTATAATATGTCGCTCTCATATATTGCAATTCTAGAACTGTGCATTATGCATTTGAAATTTTTTATTTATTTTTGCCAAAAAGAGGGGATTCTTTTAAGGAATACGAAGATTGAAGGAAATTGCATAAGTCTGCACAATTTTGAACAAGTTAACATGAAAATGTCCATCTAATATTTTATGTGAACTATAAAGGACACGCTCAGTAAACAATAAGTGACCCTACTATTGCTTTATGACTAGCTATGTTATTTTTCTTACTTTTAGTTTACATGGAAGAGAAATTCGAGCAAAAAGTTGAAAGCTCACAAACGATTTCGGAGAAGTCAGGGTTTGTCTCACACTCCTGGTCTATGGCGTTGTCAGGACGCATAATCCAAATTGGTGTGCAAATACTTCTATACATTACTTCCATCAATGTGGTGTGTTAAATAAAGAATAAGCCGTAGATAAAATTTCTGCCTTCCAGGATGAAACAGAGTAAAAACATCTACTGTGTGCTCAAGTTACAGACTGCCTTATTCGGTATGAATGCCCCCCATCACCATTATACTTCAATCCCTTGGGCATGGAAGATTTCATTCTTAACTTTTCTCTGTGATTTCCCTTTTCCACGAGACTACCTGCAGGTGCAATATTCAAGCAACTCCAACAATTCTTGCTCCTTCAGTAGCCTGAAGAAAATAGAAATTATCTTTTAAATTACAACGCATTAATCAAACAATACAAATCACCCATTAATGAGTGTCATACTTACAGTAAGCCCAACACCTCCAAGATCGAAAATTGCTACAGTGGAATCCTTTTTGGGTTTGGCCACATTTAAGGTTGCGCCCATCCCTGATTCGATACACAGGGGATATAATTATCGATAAAAATTACAAACAATATTGAGAAATAGGAATAGATTTTTCATGTTAACATACCTGTGGAGACACCGCAGCTGAGAATGCAGGTTTTGCTGAGAGGAGCTTCCAGGTTTATCTTGGCAACACAGCCAACGTGTGCAACAGTGTATTCACTGAATGTGGATGTACCCAGGAAGTGATATATGGGTTTTCCCCAAATGGAAAATCTGGTCTTGCCATCGCTAATCATAACCCCTTCTGTTGGTGCTAATCCTCAGCAAATCACGAATAACATGAAGAGAAGCCATTAAAACAAACGAAAGTCATTACAAACAATCAAATGACGGTGAACAAATTTGTGGATCAACAAAAAAATGTTGCAAACAACCTTTGTGCAGAAGTTTCAGTCTCAGATGCGCACCTGCTACTCTTAGATTGATGTATGTCCCTCCATCTTGATGAAAATGGGAGAGAAATTTCACATTAGAAACCAAAAAATAGATTCTGCCTAGAGCCACACAAAATGGACCAAATGCACCAAATGCACATCATAAACAGTAAATTTATTAAATCTACTAAATGCATGGAAGGACATCCCCTTTTCCAGCAACAGTTGCAAATAAAAGGGTTCACCAATAAAATGTTGCCAACATAAAAAATTAGAGCATGAAACTTTAGTTCAACCATTTTAAAATACACATGGCACAATGCAATTGGAAATAATGCAAATGACTAATAGATGTGGTGAAAACAATATCCTAGCCTTCCGCAGGATAATAACTATCCCTCCAAATCAAATAACATATACCATTCGGCATTCACATTGCATTGTACACATGTGATTGCTAGTAAATAGTCTTAACACAACTATTAAATATTATGTGATCAATAGTATGTCAACTATTTGACGATGTTCACCCCTCCTACGGCTGCTATGAAAGGAAACAACCGTAATGCCGGCTGGAAAACCGTAATGAACAGCAACAATCGTTGAAAAAACCTGCGTATATACCTAGACACACGAGAATTACCCAGCCCCCGCATTAGATTTTTAACTAAAGAGAAGCGGTCCTGGTCGTACCTCTGTGGACATGGGGTAAAACCAAATGTGTAGTTCGTCAGAATGATCCATAATAGAGATTTCATCAGGGAAAGAGGAATCCTCGTAATCTATTAGGAAGAGAGAAGGCCCAGGCAGTGTAAAACTTAAAATCTCTCTGCCTGTAAAATACTGGAAGTTTATTAGTGTCATTGCCACTTCTGCCATCCCGTTGAACATCACCTTAACCAATCCGATGAAGAGAGCTCCAAAGTAGGTGTCTCCGTCATTGAGATTTCTTTGATGCATATTGATTCGAAGGAACACACTCACAGTGAACAAACCATTAGAGTTATCTGTCAAAAACAGGTTCCATTCAATGCAATTTCAGTTCTTAATATTCTACGACACAAACATCCCTAGAATTAGGGAAATATTCACTAAATGTTGAACTCATGGACACCTCGCCCTCCGATTTCAACCACCTAACAGAAGACGTGGGTATCGTCTGAAGCATTGACACTGTTTCACCAAATGCAACCAACAGGTGTCCAATCTGATCAGTTCACCTTTGACAGCATACTCACGGCCTGTGCCATAATAGGAGCTTTGAAACAGGGTGCGGACATCTACCAAAGCACAAGCATTATGGAGAAGGGATTTTTGCCAGATGTTTTAGTTGCGCCCTGGTAGATATATATCCAAAATATGGAAGCACGCGAACTGTTTGACAAAATGTCTGAATATATGTGGTTTCACAGACTGCAATGATTGATGCAAACAATACGTTTGTTGAAAAGACATTGGAAACTTTCAAGTAAATGCAATTGGCAGGTGTATTTTCCGGCATCCTCCCAGCCATGTCAAAATGGGAGCTTTAGAGCAGGGCATGGACAACCATTAAAGCATAATGGAAACAGGTTATATTTAGATGTAGTTGCAAGTACCCTAGTAGACAGGCGTGCAAAATGTAGAAGCATGCACACGGCAAGTCAACTGTTTGACAAAATGCCTCAAAGAGATGTGGTCTCGTGGAACATACCCTGACCATGTAAGCTTTGTTTTAGTTTTATTAACATGCAGCCATGCAGTTTTTATGGATTAGGGCTGTAGATATTTTAATGGTATGAGAGCCTCTTATAGCATTACACGTAGAATTGATCCTTATGCATGCATGGTTCACATTTTTGGCGTGTTGGCTATCTTGAGGAAACTCTAAACTTTATCATCAACATGCCAATTAAACTTGTTGTGGCTGTGTTTTCTGTGTTTTGTAGAGCACATAAAAATATGGGGTTACGATTATTTATATCAATTCTATGGGAGAGTGAAGTTGTTGGTAGATGAGACAAGGAAATGGTTTTTCAAATTAATCTGCTTTTTTGTAGACATTTTTGTCTTTTACATTCTTACTAATCCATCAATCTGCAACCATCTCCATTACAGTATAAAAATAAAACAACATTAAGACATACATTACACAAGAACTATCACATCAAAAACATTTCCAACACGGCTTTGCATTTGCATCTCTTCTGGCGTATCTTGCAACTTATGTGTAATTGCTATTAAAAAAATACACTCATAACCTTAAACTTGAATATCAAAGGTTATTTCCTTTTTCACCCATGCATAAGTATAATGCACTCCATAGGTTCTGCAAATCATAAATCCACAACTGCTATACTAGCTTAGACTGCAGTTCATGCTGTGAAGTTTTCTTCCAAGCATTGCTTCTCACAACATATTTTCTTGAAATGAATACTATTAATAGCTCCCTTATGAAGCTAATAACTAGCATAGAAAGCCTCCAACAAAAGCATAATAGAATTATCCAATCTCAATAACCACAGATTTACTATCTTCAACATTTAGGGGACACATTGTTCAGATATATTTGTACAAGTTTTGGCCACATTACATACACACAGATCCCTCCCACAAAAGTTTGACATGGAAGTTAAAATATGGACAAGAAAAAGGTAATATTCCTCCAAAACTCTGTCAAACCCAACAGACATTTTTACACTGGCTTAGAAGTTTCTTTAAGGAATTCTGATTACAACCACTTTTGCTTCCGAATTCATTTAACGTGCTTTGGCCATTTGTGAACATTAATAAAGAGAATAGCTTTTCCATTAATTTTGTATAATAGAGAATAACCTTCCATCAATTTTGTTGTATACTTAGAGACAAGGTATAAGATTCTGAAAGTGAACTCTCATACACTGCAATTATTTCATTATTATAGTTAGCTCTTGGAAACCAAGAATCAGAAGCTCAATTCCCATGTGATAACACTACATGCACGTTTTGTGGCATGCATATAAGGCTTTATACTGTTGTAAGTTGTAGGGGATAGATATTTAGTGAAACCTTTCTTTTTCAATTCATTTATTAGAGGCATTTTTGTTGCAATATTCAGGGGGCATTTGTCAAACTTTTATAACTAAATTGCCCAGGAAGGTCTATCGCAAGCATGGCCACCTCAAGAAATTTGCCCTCCTATACTGTCGTTCTATCAACAATATACATTTCAAAATAGAATTGCAACTTGAATAAAGTGAGCCACATGTAATTTTGTTAAGACTTAAATGCAATTAAATACTTTCTTTTATGCACTTCTCTGTTCCATAATTTGCTCAACTTATATAAAATTTCCTCGTGCTTTACTATTGATTGAGATCATGGACATATTTAGAAACATGTTTATAATTTTTTTAATCTATCTGTTTATACTCATACAACTGAGCTGTATATGTCAATTATTTCAGGAGTAAGATTCATTTTGAGTGTATTACTGTCAAAGATTCATTTTGAGTGCATTACTGTCAAGTCCAAGAAGAAATCGATGCCACAGTTCTTCATTTAGTATTCCGCACAAGATCGACTATACCTAAATAGCTTGCAACCAAACATTACACAGGAAGCATCAAATGTGAAGCTCTAACAGAGTGCATCAGGCCACACAATGTGTAATTTCTGATTTGAATAATATGTGAAGTATTTTTTATTGAAAATTGAAATGAATCTTTATTGGAAAATTGGGAACAACAATTACAATTTCAGGCACACTTTCTTTATGTCATTTATTAATATATATACATTAATAGAAAAAAAAATCCAGTGTCTCCTCTCCTTGGCCCCCGAAGAATGCCTTCTGAATTCCACAAAAACAATTCTTTGCCAGGCTCTTTTCATCTTACTTAGTGTCTTATCTGTTTTGGAAATTCAGGTTTTTGATGGCAAAGGCGAAGATGAAGGCAAACAGAATGCTCCAACCAACTGTAATACCTGCCGTAACTCCCAAAAAGTCATGTCTAAATCCATAGACGGTTCTCAAGAAATCCTCCACTGATTGGTCTGTAGGTACTATGGTGTCTGATCTTGACATTGGTGTTGTGATGTCTCCAAACTGTGATGCTATCAACCCATAAAGGGTCCATGCAACTGGGGATGCCCAGTATGACCATCTCCACCACACCCGGATTTTCTGCAAAGCCAACAATCACATACTTGAGAAACTCTCCTCTGTCAAAAAAAACCAATGTATCTACTTTGAATCAATACTTACATTGCGAGGGATTATAAAGCCGCAGAACAACATCCAGATTCCGCAGAACCCCGCAGACACAATTGCAGCTATGTTTGCATTAGGAGTAAGAGAGACAGTCATCATCCCGTAGTATTTGTAGTATAAGAATGTAAAGAATATGAAAAAGAAAAACCACAAGAATTTTGCTGCCTGCCATTCAAAGTCAATCATTGCATACACCAGTACTCCATACACCACCGCTTGAACAAATATGTAAGGTATTTCAATCAACACCTGGTGTACCCATCATCCCGTGAGTTAGTTAATCCCCATCAAATAACAGAGTTATAGATTAATTCAGATGTCAATTTTCAAAGGAGGTGCCTTACTTTAGGAAAGGCATATGGAAGGGCTGAATACATCCCTGCAGATTTTTCTCTGTAGAAGACTGTCCTTTCAACATCTACAACAGGCTGAACTGATGTTGCATTGTTCATGCCAAGGAATAATACAGCCGCAAACATGGATCCCATTGCATTCATAACATTTTGCTGCTCTATTCTGCAGTTCATAATGAATGTGTCAAAAAGTCACAAGAAAGGACACTTAAAGTTTTTGTGTATTATACTTTAAGAAAACATCACTTCCTTACGTTTTCTTGCCAATTCCCCAGAAAATTGTGCCGAACATTAGAGCAGTGACAAGTGTGAAAAAGAAGCGAACTGCATTGTACTCTGGGTTTCTCCAATATGACCAGTTCTGCTTCCATAGGCAAGCCCAAGTCTGTGTCAGAATGGACTGCAAGAATTGCGATTCAAAGTATATAATATATATCCTTTGAGCCTGGAGCCGGTGTGCTAATTTCCTTGATCACCGTTTGATTTTGCCTGCACCAAGATGACACCCACTCATAAATCTCTTTCATTGTATTAGTTAATACTAGAGTTTATTTTCCTACCTTTTCATGTTGAGTTGGATCAAGTTCAGGAATATTTTAAAAATATAGTCAGCACTTTTAATAATATCATGAAAAGTTTTACAGAAAAAACCATCTGATTGTTTTAACCATTCATTTGGTAGTTAATAATGTTTTTATTAATTTATAAAAAACATTTTCTTTTTAATTAGGAATAAGGCTGCGATTGTTTTTGCCATTTGGTTTACTATTCTCTCGTGTGATAATCCTGAATATTACCAAGCTTTTTCTGTTTGTACTATGTTTTTAAGCTCTTGTTTGTTCAGTGTCTTTTATTTCACCTCTAGCGTACTTGTTTTAAAAAAATATTATTAAATACTGTATCTACATCACTCTTGAGAGAAAATGAAGAAAGTGTTTTTGGTCTGAAGTTGAACCATACAGAAAGGTAAAGACTTGAGAAATTATTCAACTAAATAATATCTCTATCGGGAGAAGGAATGAAGGCTGCAAAAATCTGAGGGCATGAAGTGAGATCTTTAGGAAGAACTACTGCTCGCATTAATTTAACAACTTACTGATAGAGAGATGAATTCCGGTAGACGTATGCAAAATCAACCCCAAGACGCATTTCAGCTCCAACCTAACATGACTCCAACATCCATGTTGCTGGATTGTAACCTGGCGTAATTTGGGGAACATCTTCAACTGCTTCAAAATAGTCAATTAGATCTTGTGAATTGCAACCCAGAGGTCCTACGTATATCATCTGCCCCCCATGTTTCATCAGCACCAGCTGCAATTACATTCCCATTCACAATCTCAGCATATACAGATGTACCTTGTAAATGCATTGATATTTCTAATACGAAATTACTAATACATACCTTGTCGAAGGATTCAAATATGTCAATGCTAGGTTGATGAATGGTGCATACAAATACAATGGTTCGCCCTGTATCCACTGTATTCCTAACTGTTCGCATAACAATTGCAGCAGCTCTTGCATCCAGTCCTGATGTTGGCTCGTCCATGAAAATATTTGAAGAATTTGCCACCAGTTCCACTGCAATTGTAAGTCTCTTTCGTTGTTCTGTGGACAAACCATTGACTCCAGGCAGACCAACAAGAGCACATTTCAAATTGCTTAGCTCTACAAGCTCCATGACTTCATCCACAAACATCTGTATAACACTAAATGCCGAATTTTTTATCATTACCAATTACTGAACTAATGTAACAAAACAATTGCAGGTTGATTATAGAAATATATACATCTCTTGTTTTTCGATCAA
The DNA here is from genome assembly GCA_019776745.2 of Taxus chinensis. Lineage (NCBI taxonomy): Eukaryota > Viridiplantae > Streptophyta > Pinopsida > Cupressales > Taxaceae > Taxus > Taxus chinensis. Next base: position 981,947,924 of record CM034146.1, read on the forward strand.
CTTCCTTGGGGAGACGAAGCCTAGCAGAGTATACGAGGGATTCATACACAGTCACGTAAGGAGAATGGATATCATTTTGTTCGCAGTAACCAGAAATGCGAGCAAAGGTTTCTTGTTTCTTGGGATAACCGGATATGGTAATGTAACCTTCAATGTAGCCACCAGTTTTCCTTCCTGCAAGAACATCCATCAACGTTGTCTTCCCAGCACCACTAACCCCCATTAAGCATGTCAGCACACCGGGCCTGAATGTTCCGCTTAACCCTCTCAATAGCTGGAGTCTGTCTTCTGTTACTCCTTGTTGCTTCATTTCCTGCAGAAAAATGATTATTAACCACCATTCAAAGACAAGCTAGATTGTACAGAGAAATTAACAATTCAAATGGCAAAGCAAACAATTTACAGAGAGCATGTCAACATAGTAGTTGACATTGTCGAAGGCCATGGCCAAAGGTTGGAAGGGAAGAACCATTCCTTTCTTGCCACCCTTACCAGAATCTGAATTGTTTGAAACATTACTTCTATTCCTTCCTTGTGTTATCACCCCTGCAGAAAATTTTACAATTTTTTACATATTCACCAATTTTATTTCTGTAAGTTTGAGAACCCATCAAAGGATAATAATACTTCCTGATATGTCATAGCCAATTACCTCGGGCACCAATTGTGGATTCTTTCGTATGTTCCAAGTCCTCTTTAGAAATTAAAGCCTGAGGCTTTCCGATCGCTGATGAAATAGCCAAAGCATGTTATTATCAGGTAAAGTATTAATGATGCAAATGAAAACCAAGTATAGATCAAGTTGGAGGTACTTACGATCAAGATACCATAATGCCAATGTGTATAGAACATTAAAGAGAACATTGTACCCGACAAGTGCTGCAATGGAGAGCCAATACTACCAGTTGTTAGAAAACAATCCACGAGAGTGCAATATAATTGGATGCCGATGCTATCCTGTAAACACGAAGAGATCATTTTGGTAAGACCAATTTGTATTTGATCAGAAGAAGCGGCTGAAAGAAATAGAAATTTGAAACTACAAACCTTTTCCATGTACTTGCCAAGAACTCATTTGCTGCAATGCCATTTTGAGCGTACATAAGAGGAGATATCCAATAACCCCATATCCACCAGCTTTTAATATCCTCTGTTACAGTTACCAAAACATTCATTACTAACTCTTATTTTTATTCACCAAGCACTAGTCAGATGATAGATAGTCTTAATGCTTTTAAGATAAGTATGTACTTCTGTTGATGATGAATCCCCCGAGAACAAAAATGACCAAGATGGCAAATGAGCCAAAAGTGTTTGCGACTATTCGATCTCGTCCTAGAGCTGCTATGAATCGAAACATCCCTAATGCTGCCTGAGAAACTGCAATGTAAAGCAACAACTGCTGAAAAAACCTGCACATAGAAGAGAAGAGAATACTCGGATTAGATTTTTAACTACAATAGTAACAGCAGGACAATTTTATAGAGCTTCAAGAAGCGGTCCTGGTCCTACCTCTGTGGACTTGGGGCAAAACCAATAGTAAAGTATGTCAGAATAATCTATAATAAAGATTCCATAAGGGAAAGAGGAATCCTCATAACCCAAGTGGGAAGAGAGAAGGCCCAGGCAGGGTAAAACTTGAAATCTCTCTGCTTGTAAAATACTGGAAGTTTATCCAGTGTCATTGCCAGTTCTGCCATCCCATTGAACATCACAGTAACCAACCCGAAGAAAAGAGCTCCAAAGTATGTGCCTCCGTCATTGAGATTTCTTTGATGCATATTAGTTCGAAAGAACACACTCATAGTGATCAAAGCCATTAGAGTTATCTGTCAAAAACAGGTTCTATTCAATACAATTTCAGCTCTAAATATCTTATGACGCAAACCTCTATATATTTAGGAAAATAATCACTAAAGAATATAAAACCTGAAATGATTTGAAGATATAGATGAAAGAACTCCTCTTCATGAGCAAAATTTCTCTATCAAAACATGCTTTGAAAATCTCTTTTTTGCTTAAACCAAATTTGTCCGTGGTGAGCGCAGCTGGATGAGACTTCTTTTTATCAAATGGAATTGATAATTCGGCATTCATTTTGGCGGCAACATGAAAAGATTGGAATGCATCGGCAAACTCCTTGACAGGAACATAACGGTATGGCTGCCTTGTGTACGCCCAGTATTGTTCTTGATCTTTAAGAGAAGTCACCTGTTCAAGGCCATGGATGGAATTATGGTCACATTGAGTAGCACCTTACCTACTAGCAGCTTACATGTCAATGATTAAATATCATGTTATGAGATTAGCTGTATTGAATATTTAATATTCATTCTCCATCTTTTATGAGTAGTGATTCAAAATAATCTCTCTAAGAGTTGAATACTGTACTTGGTAATTACTTGGTAATCATTGCGTCACCTGATGCTCACATAGGTGAAAAGGTAAGATTAAGCCATGCAAAATGTTATAATTATCATAAAAAGAAGATAAATTGCTTACCTCTTGCAAGAAATCTGCAAGACCTTTCCTGCCGGGGCATTTAAATCCCATGGACTCAAAGAATTCGAGAATGGATTCTTGTGGTCCTTGGTAATCGAGATAACCTTCAGAAAGTAGAATTACATCGTTAAAGAGATTGTATGTTTCAGGGGCAGGTTGCAACAGGGAAACTACCATTTTTGATTTAAAAACATGAACGTAATGCCGAAGGCATTTGACAATCTGAAATGTTGTGGAGCTGTCCAGAGCAGTGGAAATCTCATCCATGAAGAGGGAATTTGCTGCTCCAACTATCATCTCCCCTGTTGTAACTCTTTTCTTTTGACCACCAGATATACCTCTCTGCATTGCATTTCCTACCATGGTATCGGCACATATGTCCAACCCCAATATCTGCTCCAACCTACGTTTCCAGGATACGGGTACAAGTATTGTACGGGTACGGGTATGATACGCGGATACGTCAATTTTAAAAAACCCTTGGGTACGATACGTCTTGGATACATCTGTACATATATATTAAAAAATTAAATATATATATACATGTACTCACTTTACTCATGTTTTAGTCCATAAACAACTGAAATAGTAATATGAAACTTGAATCAATGTTCAAAACATTAAATATACTTAAGACTTAGCATTTTTATTGATCATGTGGCTGCCATACGTATCCTTGGCGTATCAGTATCAGTATCCGTATCCGTACCTTATACGTATCAGACAGGAAACGTGGGGGGTCAGGGCGTATCCTGGCAACATAGGCTCCAACCATTAAGTATTAACCAACTGCAATTTAGATGATCCATTCCTAAAACTCTTTCTTGATGTAAAATGTATTAGAAAAGGTACCTTCAAGATGTAATCCATGATCATATTGGACTTTTGTCCCTCTATTGCAGTTGCCTGCAACAATATTATACCACCTTCTATGAATACCTCAAATTATACAATTCATTAGAAACAGGCCATTATTCAAAAATCAGAATGGTGCACGCACCTTCATGAAGATATCTATGTCCGGCTCTGGTTTAACTCCCTCTTCTTTCTCTCACCTAGAAAACTCGGTCAAAACGTCTATAGAGGAGAATTCATGGATTATTCATTACTTTGAAACAGTTAAAGTCAATGAGCATCTGAATTTGAGAGTAAATACAGCTAATAATAATAATAATACCATATATAGATCCAACACCCTGGCAGCGGGCAGAAAAGTCTAAGGTTTCCCTCACAGTCATTTCACCGATGTGCTTATCATGTTGACTAATGTAAGCCGATGTCCTTTGAGGCACAAACTCTTCCATGCCATGCCCATTGTATGTTACTGATCCCTCAACCTGCGCCAATAAGTTGTCAAACTCAATAAATACCTTTTGCATGGGTATCAATATGTTGTTTTGTATCCACACATCTCGAACAACACTTTAATTAATTTTATTCAATATTTACTACATACTCTGAGGCTTTTGTCGAGCTTCCCTGCTAGAGCCAAGAGCAGAGTAGTCTTGCCGGAAGCAGGAGGTCCGAGGAGAAGTGTCATCCTGTAAAATTTTAGATATTTAATGAGGGTTTAGAGGAGAATTTGACATAGAAAACCAAAATAAAATGAAATTGCCATGTAAGTCAGGGTTACCTTCCAGGCTTGATTAGACCGTTGAGATTGTGAAGAATCGTCATGGTTGTCTTGTTTCCTTTGTATATATGAGGCGATTGCAAAAGTCCCTATAAAAATGGTATTAAGGCAAAATGGTTAAGCTGAAAGCAACCAGGCCAAGAAAAAATATTTCATCCAGATCCTCTTAATCATAAGCAGGGCATTTGAATTGAGTAAAATAGAAAAAAAGTTTGTTCTAGGCAACTTCAAAAATTAAAAGCGATATCCTACAATATTTTCTTTATTAGGCCAATTAAGTTATCAAGAAATCCTACCTCCACCATATTTGCTCTCCAGTTAAAGAGAGTGGACAAGGCTCTGCCCCCAACATGAACATCAACATCCACATTCAAATGCTCGTAACGCACTTCAATTTCTGGCAATTTCATCCCAACTCTAAATATTAAGTACAGCCATCCCGGAAATGTTAATAATGTTTGACAAAACACAGTACGCATTGACGTTTTGGATCTAAAAAACTTATTTGAAAGTTGCAACCAAACCTGTTGATTCTTTGACGAAGCCTCTGGAGGAGGCGTTCATTGTCCTCGTCTGCAACTTTGACAACCCTGTCGAGCAATTGCTCGCTGTTAGAATTTGCGGAGAGAGAGAATAAACCGAATAAATGTGTAAAGAATGATTGAAGAGAAAACCGGAATACACACTGTCCAAATGGGTTGTGTCTGGGTATTTATTATGCAAAGACGGTTACAAAATTAGTTAGCGGTTACAACCGCATAACCATACAAAACAATTATAAAAGGGGAAGTCTTATTCATTTATTCCTACACCCCCTCTTAAGACTTACCCTACATAACTCAAAAACAAACAATCTAACAAAACAGAACTACGCAATCTTCAAACACTTTCACTTTGAAAGCAATGCTATGATAAGGTAGGGCTCCATCAAGCTGCTTCATGACCTTCGTAAAGGTGTAGCTCCCGAGCTCAATTCCCGAGTTCCTGAATTCCACCTCCCCGAACTCCCGAATCACAGATCTCCCGAATTATTGGACAACCATCCATACTGAGCCATCCACAAGCTCCATCAAGCTGTCTCATGACCCTCGTGAGGGTATAATTCCCAAGATCCACGGTCTCCCAAACTATTTGAGCAACCATCCATACCGAGCTTCATTTACCCTGTATTTTTTTCTTGCCTTAAAAGTTTAGAGCATCTTTATAGCACGTATACGTCACTGTCCTCACTACCTTCTGCATCTGGTGAGTCTTCAACCATGGCTATATTGGCTGTATTTGATATGACTTTACCCTTGAGCACATCATTGGCTCGAACACGACAATCCCATGCTGTGTGACCTCTTTTCTTACAATAATGACATTCAATCTCCGACTTATTTGATCTTCTATGATATTTTCTGGTTCTAGAATAGAATGCACTTTCTTGCTGGGGATGACCTTCTGCATCCTTTGTAGTTCGTTTTTCCTCAGCTAGAAGAGCTGCTATCATATCATCTAGAGATTGAGATTGAATTTGACTGAGGGTAAAAACTACATTGCTATATTTTGAAGACAGACTATTTAATAGGATAGCTTTGGCATCTTCGTCCTCAATTGCAGCTTTCACTTCTGCTAGTTCTCTGATCAAGGACCTTAGATTATTGATGTGGCTTGACATAGAGACTCCGTCATCCATTTTGAACCTATATAACTAAAGTTTCAGGGAAAATTTGGCATTGACTGCTTTCGCTCCAAATAATTTATTTAGAGTATCCCAAATTTCTTTCGATGATTTGTCTAGGTCTACATGATGAAGTTTAGAGTCAGAGAGAGCAAGGCCAATAATAGCTTTCGCTCTATCATCTTTGCTTTGCCATTCTAACAATTTTGATGCATCGGTAGGTGTTGTCTCTTACCCGTTTACAATGCCCCACAAATTTTTATTCATAAGTTGCATTTGTATTTTCACACTCCATGTATGAAAATTTAGACCAGAATATTTTTCTATGGGCATTTCCATTTTAATAAAATAGAATAAATACAACTGCGTATTTTGGCAATGAATAAATAAAATAAAATACCAGTTGCACAGTTCCGTGCCCTAGCGCAAGTAGTCTTTTTGCTTCTGTGTCTTTCCTGCCTTATGTCGGTGAAAAATATTTGTGCCCTAGCAATTCGTGACTGTAAATAATGCACCATATTAGCGCAAATCGCGACTATAAAGATGTCTAAAATCACGATTTTTCGTGGCTATTAAAATCTGACTATTTGTGCTTGAAAATGCTGTTATTTTCTTGAAAAACGTGCCATTCGCGACAGTATTTTCGTGCTCGAAAATATTGTTAATTCCCTGAAAAACGTTCCATTTGCGACTGTATTTTTGCGATTTTTTTTTTTTCTAAAAAAATGCTAGTGTATTCTTCTGATTCGCGACTGTACAGCGTGATTTTTTGTGCCCTAATGGCGTGCCCTTGATTTCCGACTACAACATGCCCTAATGGGACTCACAAAAATATCTTTCTTCCTCCCTCTCTATGCTTGCCCCACGCTTCGATACCAATGTTAAAATTTGCGGAGAGAGAGAATAAACCGAATAAATGTGTAAATAATGATTGTAGAGAAAACCGGAATACACACTGTTCAAATGGGTTGTGTGTCCAGGTATTTATTATGCAAAAACGGTTACAAAATTAGTTAGTGGTTACAACCGCATAACCATACAAAACAATTATAAAAGGGGAAGTCTTATTCATTTATTCCTACACTGGCGAGTCTCGAGTTCTATATGCGTTATGTCAACCTCATCAATCCCTCCTTTCTCGTGATGAACGTTTTTAAGAATGGAAGTATGAGGCGATCGTAAGTGGGGAGTTTCTCGATGGCTGCCCATTTAAGCGCTTCCTCGTCATCTTGGCGTTGTGTAGAGTGTGAGAAAACACTAGTGCTTCGTTCGAACAGTCTGGTGCTTCCCTGTCGCAGGCTGCCCGTCCACGACTCGCCACCATCTAATTTGATCGATGTACGAATCAGCCCGCCAATCAAGATGAATTGCCCTTTGGGTGCTTCAAAAATTTTGAGTTGTTAAAAGAGGGCACAAACACCGTCGATTCCCAAATGCTAGTTTTTCCTGGTTCAAAATTTCTATGGAATGGCTAAACTCTTTTGGTTTCCCTAATATTAAAAAAAGAAATCAAAACAATACGGTTCTAAGAATGCGGGAAGAGATGAGTAAATATACGTAGAGAGGCAAAGCGAAGATGCCTTGATCAAAGGGAAGCTTCTTCTTTTCTTCAGGAGCCTCCATGGAAAGTGGAAACATTCCTAGTTTTCCCATTCAACTCCACGATCAATACAAATTGATCTAGCTTCCCAAATGAATTGAGCAATGCTTGCCACATCTTCTTCCAACTTGATGAATCTTGCTTCATCATCTTGAGGCAATCTTTTTTATTTAATGGCCATATGCTTTTCAGTTCTGTATTCCACTCATCTGTGGATATCTCTTGCTGTAAGGTAATTTATTCATCTCCTCCTCTTGCACTAGTTGTTCTAGTAAGAGACATCAATCTGCAGAACGGTCACACCACAAGTAAGCTACACAAACAAGGAAAGCAACCTACTCTAAAACTAATCTAGTTAACATAAATATTCTATGACTAATTCACCACCATGAAATCTTACTTCGTCCATAAACAAATTTGTTGATTTATTTTTGTTTCCTTAGTGTTTACTTTAGAAAACAATCAATTTGAGCTTAGAAATGAGTTTTTAAGCGCTATAACCTACATTACCGGATTCACTTGTACATGGGGGTCCGGATACGATTTGGCCTAGTTATAGATACGAGGGCGATTTGGCCTTGGATTTTTCCAGGGTACTGCAGTGACGAATCCAGGCATGCCCAGAGGCCTGCTGCAGTACCCTGGATGAATTTGGGGATGAATATTTTGATCTGTCTTGATTTTTGTCGATACATTGTAACATTCGCATTATGAACTTGTTCTAAGACTAATCTAAGTTTGACCAGTGAATATCATGACATTTGGCATTGAATTATCAATATATTTTGTGGTAATTTAACAAAAAATGAAAGAAGAAAGAAGTGCAATCATATAGAAAACAGAGCTTGACACAAGCGATTTTACCTTGGAGAAACACAACGTGGGAAAACTTCAGAAGAGTAAGGCCTTGCCTTCGCTTACCACTATATTATCTGCAACACTACAAGCTTATTGCCTTCCTGATGCCTCCAAGGACACCATCACCATATCAATAGTTTCATTACAGCTTGCCATGCTCTGCAACTTGCTTTAGTGCACACTCTCAGGTGACATCTTGATGAAGTCTACAACTGTTTAGAAAACCATGAATGCATGAATGAATGAATATTCCTTGAATCCTTCCATGAATGGAATGAATCGTAGAGGGCGTATATGACTGAACTCAGTAAGAACGAACCAAAAAGTTGGTCCAAAACACAAAAGAACATGAAAAGACATTGTTCCCCTCTGCTACTTTTCTCTTCTGATTTGACATGGCAGAACTACCACAAATACCAGAACGAAATAACCTTGACACTAATGCAACCACCATGACACTAACACAACTATCAGTGTGCTATAGTTGGTGGTTTTCTCACTGCACATACTACTCTATGTTTTTGCTCTGTTTAAGGAACCTTCAATTATTTCTTGAAGTTGACCACAAGGTGTCCAGATCATCTTATTACCCTTCGCAACCTCTGTGGACCCATGTACAAATCCTATATATTGTGTTCTTACTGGGATTCATTATATCATGATTGATAAAAATGTTTCTGGTTGCCTTACTTGGTTTGAATAGTAAGTGATAATAGCTTACTTGGCTGTATTTACTAACTTCCCTGATCCAATTTGGATCACTTTATATGTCATAAGTTGTTTGGAGAAGTTTCATCTGCTCTCAATACTTTCAATTCTCTCCTAGAAATTGCAAATAGCACTTTTGAAAGTTCTGGACAATCACTCTGGTTATTCATATACATATAGAGAATCATATATAACTCCTTCAGGTGGAATGTGCATTTCCTCAAAGAACATAAAAACTAAAAACTAATCAAATAGATACCATGCGAAGCCCTTGCTAAGACTAAGCAATGAGGCCTCATCTAACAATAAGAGGCAAATGAATCCATATATAAACAAGGGAGCTACCATGTTATTAGAGTGTCCATTCTAAGCTCTCAGCATGCCAAAATCATGAACTTGAGCACATAATAGTTTTGTTAAAATATACCAATCAAGGACTTTATCAAGTTGAGAAAATAGTTAAAGTCTGGATCATATATTAGTTTTTTGACTTTTTCTGAGTTTTAGTATTTATGGATTTCAATACCATGCCACTATTATTTGCAAATATGTTTGTGGATTGGTACTAAATAAATATTTGTCCATAAAACTTAAACTTTCTATATCACATGTCACTAAACCAATGGTATATCTTGAAAATTGTATTTTTAGTTTGTTCATGCTGTGATAAACTTAAAAGTAAAGAAATGAGAGCCATCAAATTTGATGCCAAATGCAGTTGGCAACTGTTGGTGTCGAATCACAGCACCCCTGGGACTCTGCAACACGATGGGTTGAGAATCTCAGTGCGATTGCACAACATGGAGCTTTTCCCAAGTGTGGGACCTTGCGAAATCGGAAAAGCTCTCCGGATGAAGGCCGGCTCCTATTCCTCTGTTCAGATGCACTGATAAAATGCAGAGGGTTTACTAAAAACCTAATCTAACTTGCCAAGGAGACAGGGTAGAGAATGCATAAAAATAAAACCTAAACTACGAAGGTGATGCACCGAGGAATGTTAAACACTCGTTTTGCATATTAAACACAGACCACATAGATGCAATACGAACACCATGCACAGGCAACCAAACTGGAATAAGAGATCAAGAATGACAGCAATGAATACATGAGAGGGTTTAGAATCAATCACAGACATATATATATTGCTCAAGGGTTGATACAGTACATTGCAGTGGCCAAGAGGCAAAAAATGGCATTACAATCCATATGGGAGGCTTGAAAGCTCCACAAATTCTCTTGCAAGCAGGAGAAGAAGGGAGGATGCAAAATGACAAAAATGTCCAACGTTTCAAAACAACCTCTCCTTACATTTTATATAAGAAAAGAGAAAGAGGAGTGAGAAAATCGAAATTTCTTCCAACCACCTCCACATCCGCACCTAACTCATCTCATTATGGCGGACTGTATTTCGAATCGGGTTTGGAAGAAGCCCCGACATGTGTTTGATGTCTGTGTTTTCCCGAAACCAACTTCCGCCGTGATTTCCGAGCTTTCCTTTGTTGTCGGGGGCGGAAGGTGGACCTGCATGCGCATCGGGTTCAGAGGGTTGCTCGACATGTTCGCTTTGCCCCGTGCTTTTCCCGACGTGCTTCCCGACGCCGAAACCCGCATTTGCCCTGCGTCGGGTTTTGGAGACCCCCCGACTGCCGTCGGGTTTTGGAGACCCCCCCCGACATGCTTTCCTGACCTGTCTTTCCGACATGGCCTCTGATTTCCGACTTGATTTCCCGATTCCGCCTTGTATTCAGCCGGAGAGGGAAAAATATACAACAATTTGGCGACTCAACGGGATTACCTGCCTGCCAGGTAGAAGATCAGTGGCCTTTTAGCAATCCATTGGGCATGGAGTCATAAGCAATAACCTGAACTAATCTGATATCTGATCCTGAGCCTGATACTGCAGCTTCTTCTCCGAGAGCAAGCTGAACTGTAGAAAACCAACCTAGGAGCAACAAAACCTGTGCCAAAGCACTTAGGGAAACTGAAACCTAACTACAACAAAACAATGTGCATACGCACTTAGAGGAATTGAAAACTAGGCTAATATTTACAAGGGTAAACCTTTTCTTTTTCAGTAGCAATGTTTAAGATAGATTCCGTTAACCGGAATCGGGAGTTCTTCTCCATCCAATGTAGACAATTGGAAGGCATTGCTATTCTTACATCCCGTGACCATGTAGGGGCCACTCCAAATGGCATCAAACTTGGAATGCCTTCCTGGTTTTGCCCGATCTGCATCCCATTTCAGAACTAGGTCCCCTTCCTGGAAGGTCCTTGCTCTTGCTTTCTTATCAAACCATCTTTTCACCAAGGCCTGATCTTTCTCAATTGTTTGAACTGCATGTTCTCTAATTTCTTCCAATTCCATCAACTCTGCATACCTGGCCTCCATTGGTTCGAACTCAGCTAACTCCAACTGCCTCATGAACTCCAATGCAGGCAGTTCTAATGATATAGGCAATACTGCCTCCTTCCCATAGACCAGCTTGTAGGGAGAATTCCCTGTAGACCTCTTTGGTGTTATTCTGTCAGCCCATAATGCTGATTTTAGCTTGGTATGCCATGTTCTTTGATTTTCATCTAGAGTCCTCCTGATGATTCTTAGCAAATTTTTGTTCGTGGACTCTGCCTGCCCATTACCCTGAGGGTAGTAATTTGAAGAGGTGCTCAAGTAGATTCCATTCTTGATAGCCCATTCTGTAATCTTGGAACCTATAAATGCCAATGCATTGTCTGATATGATAGTGGTCGGCACACCGAACCTGGTTACTATCCCTTCATAAAAGTCTAGTATGTTAGACTCATTTGCCTCTTTGAGCGCTACTGCTTCGGTCCACTTGGTGAAATAGTCTGTTGCCGTGAGAATCCACTTGTGGCCTTGGCTTGAGTTTGGATTTATGACCCCAATGAAGTCCAATCCCCATTGCATAAATGGTTGGTCAACCAAAATCGGGTGCAATGGAAGTGCTGCTAGTCTTTCTTTGCCTGTGAAGAGTGCACATCTCTTACACTTTCTTATCCATGTATAACAGTCACTGAACACTGTGGGCCAATAATACCCTGCCTTCATTATCTTGAGAGCTGTTACTCGTGGGGCAAAATGTCCTCCAGAATCTCCATCGTGAAAATCTCGTAACACCCTCTCAATTTGACCTGTCCCAATGCACCTCAATAAAACTCCATTGATGTCTTTCTTGAACAAAACACTATCAACAAGCACATATGGAATAGCTTGTAATCTGAAGTATCTCCTTTTTGCTTTGCTCATTCCTGGAGGGCATAGTCCTGTCTGTAGGAAGTGTATCATACTCTGAGTCCAACAAGGAGTGGGCACATCATCATTTTCCTGTTCCTGACTATCCTGTAGTACCAAGACAGTCTCTTTTTCATCACCTGCTTCAACTTGTTGACTCAAGGCTAGTTGTTCGCATAGTCCTTTTCCACGTACTAGTTTGGTGACCTTGATCTCGATGTCATATTCCATGACACGAGTGATCCATCCTGCACGCTTCTCATTCAGATCCTTGTTTAGAAGGAAGTCCTTGACTCCCGCATGAGAGACCAATAATTGGATCTTGTTGTTTGAGACTAGGTGTTTGAATTTCTTTAAGCTCCTGATCACTGCAAGGACATGCTTTTCAATGAAAGAGTACCTAGTTTCGAATTCCTCCAAGCCTTGACTGAAGAAAGCAACTGGTTGTTCTAATCCCTCTTTGTTTTGTTGTACCAAGATTGCAGAAATTGTGTCTCCACCACCGAAGGCATATAGCACGAAGTCCTTGGAGAAGTCTGGATTGACGAGGGTTGGAGCTTGAGATATAGCCCTTTTTATTGCCTCAAAACTTGCCTTGCCTTCAGATGTCCACTTAAATGCCATGCTCTTCTTCAACATCAGCGTTATTGGCTTCACGAGAGCTGCAAAGTTTGGAACAAACCTGCGGACAAAATTGATCCTTCCTAAGAAGCTTTGAAGAGCCTTCTTGTGACTTGGCAATGGCAATGCTTGAATTGCTTCAACTCTTTCTGGGTCAATCGCCAACCCTTCCTTCGAAACAATATGGCCTAGAAGTTTTCCCTCGTGAGCCAAGAATATGCATTTTTTGGGATTCAATGATACCCCAAATCTTCTACATCTCTGAAATACTTGCCTCAAATGACAGAGGTGATCCGCTGCATTTTTTGAGAATACAGTGATGTCATCAAGATATATCAGAACTATTTTATTGATCAACCCCCTAAATGCCATATCCATTGCCCTTTGGAAAGTGGCTCCAGCATTTGATAGCCCAAATGGCATTTTCTTGTAGGCATAGGTCCCCCATTTGGTGGTGAAAGCCGTCTTGAACTGGTCATCTTCTTTCACCATCACCTGATTATACCCTGAGTAGCCATCTAGGAGAGAGAATCTCTCTGAACCGGATACTACTTGCAATATTTGTTCCATTGAAGGAAGTGGGTAATGGTCTTTGAGAGATGCCCTATTGAGGTCTCGAAAGTCCACACATAACCTAATTTCTCCGCTCTTCTTCCTGACCGGAACCAAGTTCGCAACCCAGCTTGAGTGCTTGATCGGGAATATAATGCTCGCCTCTATTAGCTTGTTTAGTTCTTTCTTCATCAGAGGCTCAATGTGAGGGTTGACAGGTCTCTGTTTCTGCCTGATGGGCTTAGCATCTGAATCCAATTCTATGGTATGTTGTGCCAACTTCGGATCGAATCCTCTCAAGTCTTCATAGCTCCAAGTGAAGACATCTGGAAATTCTTGGCAAAGCTGTATGAAATCTGATTTCTCCTGCTCAGTGGCCACTTTACCAATTTGAAGTGTTTTGCCTTCCCCAACCAGAATTGGCCCTGAATCTTCTCTCTTGACCTGTATGTTAGCCTTTTCCTTACGAAACTGGTCGTTAGGGTTGAAGATAGACTCCAATGTTACTAAACCCTTAGGAAGCTTGTTTGTCCGCAGCTGCACTACTTGATCCCCATACTGCTGCTCTAGTCTGTCCTGATTCCTAGCTGAGAATTCAGCCTCTTCTTGTAAGAAATTGACGATCTGTTGATCGTTCTCAAACACCTGCCAGCTTGTGTTATTATCTGGAACTGCTGGCCTCACAATCACGTGAATATGTGGTTGCGTTTTTTCCCTTCTGATGTTTTCAACCACATCAAACGTTGCTCCAACTGCTGCAAGCCTATCTGCGGCTTCATTTTTCTTCCTGGGTATGGACATAATGTTGAAAGCTTCGAAATCCTCGATGAGGTCCCATACCCTATTCTTGTAGCTCTTCAGCAAGTCATTCTTTGTAGCATGTTGTCCTCTAACTTGGTTGACGATTAGCTCGCTATCTCCAAACACCTGCAAGTTCTTTATGCCCCTTTTCCTGGCCCAATGAAGTCCATGAATTAATGCCTCGTATTCAGCCGTGTTGTTTGAACAAGAAAACTGGAAACGAAAAGCTGAATAATATTTGATGTCTTGTGGTGAAATCAACATTGCACCACCTCCAGCACCTTGCCTGCTTCTCGAACCATCGAAGAATAGTTGCCAAACTTTGTTTTCATCCTTTTGTTCAGGCTGAATGATGTCGGGAATGGGTGAATTTTCTTCGTGTACACAATATACGCCCAATTCAGATTCTTCAATTTCCTTGTATGGGTCAAATTCATGACTCTTGTTTGCCCATTCATCCAAAGTTAAATCAGGAATTCCCTCGACCTTAGTACCTGTCTCTAGATCATTTGGACACTCCTCCTGATCAAAAATTGAGCAATTTGCATTGATAGGATTTGGTACATGAGGCTCAATATGGAAATTGGCAATTGGTTCTGACCTGATTGTTGCTTTGGCTCCATACCTTGTCCTAAAAATCATGTGTGACCAATCTGCAGATAAATATCCACCGATTTTTGCAGTGAAGTCTCTTGATAGACACAACGCAAAGAGTGGCGGGAGGTCAATCACAGACACATCTTGCAGAACTGTAACATTAGGACAGGAATGTAGTGTTAGGCTTAACCCCTTGATGACCCCAACTAGTTCGAACTGTTGTTCCATCTAGCTGTACTACTCCTTTCAGCACTGGTTCATACCTCAAACCAAGTTGGTCCGCTACTTGCTTCGGCATCACTGAACTACTTGCCCCTGAATCTATCATGCAGTTGTGTACCAAGTGGTTTCCAACAACCAACGACACATAGAATGGTGGAGGCTTCAAATTCCTGCTTGTCTGGCCCCCATCATGTTGCACTGCATTAGTGAGCACTTTCTCATGTCCCCGATGTGATGCATTTGGAGCAGACCAATTAGCCATGGCAGCTTGCAATAAATCTCGTTGCCCTGGGATCGCCAGTGATTCCCACATGGAGATGTTCACATGTGTCTTCTTCATTTGATCGATGATGTTGAAAGGGAATGAACTATCCCTTTGTTGTCCCTTACTTGGTGCAACCTTTTCTGAAGCTACAACAGGTACCTTAAGCTGATTTTGCACATTTGGAGTTGTGTTTGGTCTACCGACCCCTTGTTGTGTAGGAGTGGTCTGAGAAACAACTGGATTACACGGTTGTCCCTCTTCCATGATTCTCTTCATTGACCGTGTGTTGGTAGCCACGCCTTGAAAAGGTTGTTGGTTAACTCCACAGAAGTCTTCCGTTTGCCAATTTGCCAATGTGGTTTCTGTTGGAGGTCCCTCTTGTTGTGTTTCTTGTTGCTGATTCTCTTCCTGGCTTGGTTTCTGAGGGACACCAATGGTTTGCACCATCAAGGCCTGATTTAGTGCACCATTGAAACATGCTGACTGATTGTGAGGCAGATTGCAAGGGTAACACCATTCGTACTCCTGTGCCATGTTATTTTGTGTTGGAACCAAGGCTCTTGAGGATGTCGTTGCATTTGGATCATACGGTCGAAATGGCCTGACAGCCTGAGGTTGTCCTTGGCTTTGGTTTTGATTCACAGCCTGAGGTGGTGGTCTATTTTGTTGGTACGGGGGCCTAGCCTGGTACTGCGCTTGAGGCTGATACGGTCTAGCACTTTGAGCTTGCTGTCTTTTGATAGTCACTAGCTCATTTCCAAGGTTCTGCAGTTGTTTCATAACCTCTTGCAATTCCTTTGAAGTACTTGAAGGAGTTGACGCCTCATTATTGCTTTGATTTCTAGGAGTTGGAACGGGATTCAACTCTGGTGCTTGACTGGTTGTAGGATTTCCCATATCCGGATAGAGAGGCATTGGTGGCCTTGGTGCAAGCTTGCCAGCTTGGATCAAACAGTTCTCTGCTCTGATCGCTGTGTCATAGGCTCCTGGCAGCGTTGTCCCTCCCATTGATTGGATCATCATGGCTATGTCTGAATTTATAGCCTTTAAGAAATAAAGGAATGCTCCTTCGGCAGTTGGCCTAACAGCTATTGGAATTCTGTCCCATGTCCGTTGGAACCTGAAGTTGAAATCTGCCATTTGCTCGTTAGGAGCCCTTTTGATTGTTGTCAGCTGTTCCAATAAAGACAAATTATCTGCCCTTTCTCCGAATTGGCTACAAAGAGCTGAACAAAGTTGGTTCCAATTTGTAATAGACCCTGCTGTAAGGCTCCTAAACCATTGTAAGGCCTTACCTTTGAAAGATGAAGCCAATAACTTGACTGCAACATCCATTTCATTTATTTCGTGGATTGCACATGCATTAGCAATATCCTGGATGTGATCAATAGGAGTAGTATGATTTTCACCCGTGAAGTAGGGGATATTCTTTAGTGCTGCAACTGGGATTTGATTCTGAGCATTTAGGGCAAGTGGACTACTGCCCGTGAAATTGACAAAGGGATTCGGTGGTAGATGCGCCATTATGATTGGCCTAAGAACCCTGGTTGATGCAAGAAAAGGCCTACCAGGTGGAGGTGTAGACAAAGTCCTGGTAGGTGGGGATGGCGATCTTTGTGATCTTCTTCCTCTCCTTCCCCAACCTGGTGAAAGTTGCAAGTGGACAAATAGCCCTTCTTCTCGAGTATTAGACCTTGTCCGAATTCTTCTCATGTGCCTGGGCAACTTGTGCTGCTACACCGCTGAATTCAATCCCTTCGGAGTCGCCAGATGTGTTAGAGAACAAGCCTCTAAAAGGCTGGATTTTGCCAAGTTACACACCAAACTTGACAATATTGAAAATATAATTTAAACTTTGAAGGACCCAGAGGAGACAATCTTCAATCCGGAATTCGGGCCTTGTTGTGCAGCTGCGGATCCCCGAAAGTACAGGCGGAACTCAGGTCATGCGATGCAACTCACAAAACCCGAACTGCTATGTGTCGGAACTTGGAACATGTCCGACATCCCTCAAAACCCGATTTCTTTGCTGTCGGGAATAGGACCATGTAATGCATCCCCCAAAACCCGAATTGCTGCTTTGATGTTCTCGGATCCCGAAAACCCGAAATCACTAAATACCCGAAATTTTGAAAATCAAAATATCAAAAAACTAAAGATACCCTTTTGAAGATTACCCTCAGATCTACCAACTGTTGAAATTTTGACCTGTTTTGAGCAAGATAAACCCTTGAAAAATGATTTCAGAGTTCAGGCTAGGAGGTGCAAAATTCGAAATTTGTAAAAAACTGTAATTTTTAGTGCAAATTTCATGAAAACTCCTTCAAATTTTGATGGAATGACCTCTTGGTCCCACCGGGCGTGCCAAAACTGTTGGTGTCGAATCACAGCACCCCTGGGACTCCGCAACACGATCGGTTGAGAATCTCAGTGCGATTGCACAACATGGAGCTTTTCCCAAGTGTGGGACCTTGCGAAATCGGAAAAGCTCTCCGGATGAAGGCCGGCTCCTATTCCTCTGTTCAGATGCACCAATAAAATGCAGAGGGTTTACTAAAAACCTAATCTAACTTGCCAAGGAGACAGGGTAGAGAATGCATAAAAATAAAACCTAAACTACAAAGGTGATGCACCGAGGAATGTTAAACACTCGTTTTGCATATTAAACACAAACCACATAGATGCAATATGAATACCATGCACAGGCAACCAAACTGCAATAAGAGATCAAGAATGACAGCAATGAATACATGAGAGGGTTTAGAATCAATCCACAGACATATTATATATTGCTCAAGGGTTGATACAGTACATTGCAGTGGCCAAGAGGCAAAAAATGGCATTACAATCCAAATGGGAGGTCTTGAAAGCTCCACAAATTCACTTGCAAGCAGGAGAAGAAGGGAGGATGCAAAATGACAAAAATGTCCAACGTTTTAAACAGCCTCTCCTTACATTTTATATAAGAAAAGAGAAAGAGGAGTGAGAAAATCGAAATTTCTTCCAACCACCTCCACATCCGCACCTAACTCATCTCATTATGGCGGACTGTATTTCGAATCGGGTTTGGAAGAAGCCCCGGCATGTGTTTGATGTCTGTGTTTTCCCGAAACCAACTTTCACTAGATTTCCGAGCTTTCCTTTGTTGTCGGGGGCGGAAGGTGAACTTGCATGTGCATCGGGTTCAGAGGGTTGCTCGACATGTTTTTGCCCCGTGCTTCCCCGAGCCGAGACCCTTTGTTTTCCCGACTTCGAAACCCGCATTTTCCCTGTATCGGGTTTTGCGGCCCTTCCTACATGCTTTCCTGACCTGCTCGCCCGACTTGTTTTCCCGATTTGCCTTGTATTCAGCCGGAGAGGGAAAAATATACAACAACAACTTGGCAGGCATATAGCTGGACAACTTCCTCTATGCGCTTATATTCAAGGAATGTGCTGGGCTATAAATTTGCAAGCGGGAAAAGAGATTCATAGCAGTTGACTTATAGACTCCCTCAAATATTGACAAGGCTCCAATCCAAGTAATTTATTGGGGTATCATTACATCAACCTTTAGAGTTTTAAACACCATCCTTAATATAATTGTTTGCAATTAGAACCTTTTTTGTACTACGCTGGAGGCGTTTTATCGTGGGGAACTTTCCGGAAAGTCTCAAGCCTTTCGGGCAAAAGCCTTTACCCACAACTTTCCCGGAAGCATTTATTATTGCCAATGAGGCTGTTTTATCGGACATCTTTTGCATGCCACATTTGGCGAGGAGACTGTTTATTGTATGTATGCTTATTATATAGCTACTGTATGTTACTGAAGAAATCTATTGTGTTGGAGGATGGGACAGTGGGGACATTTTTCAATCTGCCTCCCAACATTGCAAACTCATTGTGCAAACCCAAATCATTCTCCACAGATAACACGATTCATTGTAGGATGGTGATACCATATTCAACTAGAAATGTAAAATCTGTTTCCACTAATTCAGTTGCAGCACTTTATGGAGAAGATCCTCAACATCTTGTAATCTGCAATAGAGTAGGCTTTCACACGTAGAAGTCTTATGATGTTTTATTTATCTTTTGTTTATTTTTAAAGTTAACACGGAGAGGGAATTGTCACTGCCCAAGGTTTATGTTGAGGCATTTTATGGAAGCGGTTTGAATTTGTATGATGAAAGCAGCAGCTTGTGTAATGAAGAGGATGAGGGCAGTGGAGGAAATGGAGAAGAATCGATGTCATAGACATCCAGCAGAAACATGGGAAAAAAAAAAAAAAAAACTGAGTGCTTTAATACTTTTTCTTTAAACTGTTTGGGTTTTTTTGGATGCAGTTGTAAGAAACTCAGTGGAGAATAACAAGATTTCGTTACAGTTAACTGTGTAAGAAGATTGGGGATATTTTGCTACCATGACCAGTGGGCATGGGTAATGCTGATTGGTGGTATTGTTATCTGTTGTGTTACTTGTATTGTTATTGGTAGGTATACTTACCTGTTGTCAATGGGATAACCGACACTGTAGAGCTCACTAATAACCAATCCCGGAGACATGGCTGCTTCAAATGCATTCAAGAAGGGGATAACCAATCAAGAGTTGCTAAATTTGGTCCAATGGGAGTATTGATCCTTGTAGCAATACATGCAACAGTATATATTGCATCACTGGAAGAGTGACCCGGATTCAGTTCCAGAATGTTGGACTCATGGGCACCTTGCCCTCCAATTTCAACCAGCTAACAGAAGACAAGGGCATCCTCACGAAGCATTGACATTGTTTCACTCAATGCAACCAACAGGTGTCCAATCTGATCAGTTCACCTTTGCTAGCATACCTCAGCCTGTGCCAAAATAGGAGCATTAAAACAGGGTGTGGAAATCCACTAAAGCAATATGGAGATCGGACTTTTGTCAGATGGTTTAGTTGCAAATGCCCCGGCAGATGCACAAGACAAGTCAACTGTTTGATACATTGCCTCAAAGAGGTGGTCTCATGGAACATACCCTGACCATGTATGCTTCGTTTTTGTTTTGTTCGCATGCAGCCACACAGGTTTTATGGATGAAGGCTGTACATACTTCAATGTCATGAGTGCCTCTTATAGCATTAGGCCCAGAATTGATCATTATGTACACATCGTTCGCATGCTTGGCCTGTTGGTGTCGAATCGCAGCACCCCTGGAACTCCGCAACGCGATCGTTTGAGACTCCCAGTGCGATTGCACAACATGGAGCTTTTCCCAAGTGTGGGACCTTGCGAAATCAGAAAAGCTCTCCGGATGAAGGCCGGCTCCTATCCCTCTGTTCAGATGCACCAATGATATGCAGAGGGTTTACAAAAAAACTTAATCTAACTACCAAGGAGACAGGGAGAGAGAAATGCATAAAAGTAAAACCTAAGCTAAGGAGGTGATGCACCGAGGAATGAAGAACATATGTTTTGCCAAATTAAACACAGACCATATAAATGCAACACAACACCATGCACAGATAGCAAAAAATGCAATGAAAGATCAAAAATGACAGTAATAATATATGTAAGAGGGTTTAGAAGCAACCACAGACACATATATATTGCTCAAGGATCGATTCAATACATTGCAATGGCCAAAAGGCAAAAAACGGTGTTACAGTCTATATGGGAGGTTTGAAAGCTCCACAAATCCTCTTTCCAGGAAGAAGAAGGGAGGAGGCACAAAACAAAAATGTCCGACCCTTTTAAGATCCGCTCCTGGCCATTTATATGAAGACAATGAGAGAGGAGAAGGATTCGAAGCTTCCCCCAACTACCCCCGAAACTGCACTTAATTCATTTCTTCATGGCGGTAGGTAAAAACCCAATAACCTCGAAAAAATGGCGAACTGTCCATTTCCGCGTCGGAAATTTGCGCCTGTCGGGTTCGGAACTCCCTCGTGCATTTGCATCGGGCTTGGAAACTGGCTCGACATGCTTCCTTTTCATGCTCTTCCGATGTGTTTTCCCGATTTGCTTTTGCGTCGGGTTTTGGCGACCCGAAAACATATTTTCTTGTGTCGGGTTCTTTAGAGCTCCCGACATGCTTTTTGACCATGCGAACCCGACTTGTTTTCCCACCCCGGAAACCCGATTTCCTTGTGCGTCGGATTTTTTAACCCTTCTGGCATGTCCTTTGGTGTCGGGTTTTGGTGGGCTCCCAACATGCTCCTTCATCATGCGTTTCCGACCCGAAAACCCGATTCCATTCGCGATTGCTTTGGCGCGGGATTTGGAGACCCGCATGTATATTTCTTCTTTGTCGGGTTTGGAAGAAACCCCGACATGTCCCTTTGCCGTGTCTTTCCGACTCTGGTTTCCGCCGGATCTGCTCCAGTCGGGTTTTGCGGCCTTTGCAACATGTTCCTGCGCCATGATTTCCCGCTTCCCGAACCCGCGTTTTGCCCTGGTGTCGGGCCGGAGAGGAAAAAATATACAACAATTTGGCGACTCGACGGGATTACTTGCCTGCTAGGTAGAAGATCAGTGGCCTTTTAGCAATCCATTGGGCATGGAGTCATAAGCAGTAACCCGAACTAAACTGATATTTGAACTCCTTCTCCGAGAACACGCTGCACTGTAGAAAACCAACCCAGGAGCAACGAAACCTGTGCCAAAGCACTTAGGGAAACTGAAACCTAACTACAACAAGACAATGTGCATACGCACTTAGAGGAATTGGAAACTAGGCTAATATTCATAGGGGTAAACCTTTTCTTTTCAGTAGCAATGTTTAAGATAGATTCCGTTGACCGGAATCGAAAGTTCTTCTCTGTCCAATGTAGACAATTGGAAGGCATTGCTATTCCTACATTCCATAACCATGTAGGGGCCACTCCAAATGGCATCAAACTTGGAATGCCTTCCCGGTTTTGCCCGATCTGCATCCCATTTCAGAACTAGGTCCCCTTCCTGGAAGGTCCTTGCTCTTGCTTTCTTATCAAACCATCTTTTCACCAAGGCCTGATCTTTCTCAATTGTTTGAACTGCATGTTCTCTTATTTCTTCCAATTCCATCAACTCCGCATACCTGGCCTCTATTGGTTCGAACTCAGCTAACTCCAACTGCCTCATGAACTCCAATGCAGGCAGTTCTAATGATATGGGCAATACTGCCTCCTTCCCATAGACCAGCTTGTAGGGAGAATTCCCTGTAGACCTTTTTGGTGTTATTCTGTCAGCCCATAATGCTGATTTTAGCTTGGTATGCCATGTTCTTTGATTTTCATCTAGAGTCCTCCTAATGATTCTTAGCAAGTTTTTGTTCGTGGACTCTACCTGCCCATTACCCTGTGGGTAATAATTGGAAGAGGTGCTCAAGTAGATTCCATTTTTGACAGCCCATTCTGTGATCTTGGAACCTACGAATGCCAATGCGTTGTCTGATATGATAGTGGCTGGCACACCGAACCTGGTTACTATCCCTTCATAAAAGTCTAGTATGTTAGACTCATTTGCCTCTTTGAGCGCTACTGCTTCGGTCCACTTGGTGAAATAGTCTGTTGCCGTGAGAATCCACTTGTGGCCTTGGCTTGAGTTTGGATTTATGACCCCAATGAAGTCCAATCCCCATTGCATAAATGGTTGGTCA
The DNA here is from genome assembly GCA_019776745.2 of Taxus chinensis. Taxonomy (NCBI): domain Eukaryota; kingdom Viridiplantae; phylum Streptophyta; class Pinopsida; order Cupressales; family Taxaceae; genus Taxus; species Taxus chinensis. The sequence continues at coordinate 981,970,794 of CM034146.1, forward strand.
ACCAAAATCAGGTGCAATGGAAGTGCTGCTAGCCTTTCTTTGCCTGTGAAGAGTGCACATCTCTTACACTTTCTTATCCATGTATAACAGTCACTGAACACTGTGGGCCAATAATACCCTGCCTTCATTATCTTGAGAGCTGTTACTCGTGGGGCAAAATGTCCTCCAGAATCTCCATCGTGAAAATCTCGTAACACCCTCTCAATTTGACCTGTCCCAATGCACCTCAATAAAACTCCATTGATGTCTTTCTTGAACAGAACACCATCAACAAGCACATATGGAATAGCTTGTAATCTGAAGTATCTCCTTTTTGCTTTGCTCATTCCTGGAGGGCATAGTCCTGTCTGTAGGAAGTGTATCATACTCTGAGTCCAACAAGGAGTGGGCACATCATCATTTTCCTGTTCCTGACTATCCTGTAGTACCAAGACAGTCTCTTTTTCGTCACCTGCTTCAACTTGTTGACTCAAGGCTAGTTGTTCGCATAGTCCTTTTCCACGTACTAGTTTGGTGACCTTGATCTCGATGTCATATTCCATGACACGAGTGATCCATCCTGCACGCTTCTCATTCAGATCCTTGTTTAGAAGGAAGTCCTTGACTCCCGCATGAGAGACCAACAATTGGATCTTGTTGTTTGAGACTAGGTGCTTGAATTTCTTTAAGCTCTGATCACTGCAAGGACATGCTTTTCAATGAAAGAGTACCTAGTTTCAAATTCCTCCAAGCCTTGACTGAAGAAAGCAACTGGTTGCTCTAATCCCTCTTTGTTTTGCTGTACCAAGATTGCAGAAATTGTGTCTCCGCCACCGAAGGCATATAACATGAAGTCCTTGGAGAAGTCTGGATTGACGAGGGTTGGAGCTTGAGATATAGCCTCTTTTATTGCCTCAAAACTTGCCTTGCCTTCAGATGTCCACTTAAATGCCATGCTCTTCTTTAACATCAGCGTTATTGGTTTCACGAGAGCTGCAAAGTTTGGAACAAACCTGCGGACAAAATTGATCCTTCCTAAGAAGCTTTGAAGAGCCTTCTTGTGACTTGGCAATGGCAATGCTCGAATTGCTTCAACTCTTTCTGGGTCAATCGTCAACCCTTCCTTTGAAACAATATGGCCTAGAAGTTTTCCCTCGTGAGCCAAAAATATGCATTTTTTGGGATTCAATGATACCCCAAATCTTCTACATCTCTGAAATACTTGTCTCAAATGACAGAGGTGATCCGCTGCATTTTTTGAGAATACAGTGATGTCATCAAGATATATCAGAACTATTTTATTGATCAACCCTCTAAATGCCATATCCATTGCCCTTTGGAAAGTGGCTCCAGCATTTGATAGCCCAAATGGCATTTTCTTGTAGGCATAGGTTCCCCATTTGGTGGTGAAAGCCGTCTTGAACTGGTCATCTTCTTTCACCATCACTTGATTATACCCTGAGTAGCCATCTAGGAGAGAGAATCTCTCTGAACCGGATACTACTTGCAATATTTGTTCCATTGAAGGAAGTGGGTAATGGTCTTTGAGAGATGCCCTATTGAGGTCTCGGAAGTCCACACACAACCTGATCTCTCCACTCTTCTTCCTGACCGGAACCAAGTTCGCAACCTAGCTTGAGTGCTTGATTGGGAATATATAATGCTTGCCTCTATTAGCTTGTTTAGTTCTTTCTTCATCAGAGGCTCAATGTGAGGGTTGACAGGTCTTTGCTTCTGCCTGATGGGCTTAGCATCTAGATCCAATTCTATGGTATGTTGTGCCAGCTTCGGATCGAATCCTCTCAAGTCTTCATAGCTCCAAGCGAAGACATTTGGAAATTCTTGGCAAAGCTGTATGAAATCTGATTTCTCTTGCTCAGTGGCCACTTTACCAATTTGAAGTGTTTTGCCTTCCCCAACCAGAATTGGCCCTGAATCTTCTCTCTTGACCTGTATGTTAGCCTTTTTCCTTAGGAAACTGGTCGTTAGGGTTGAAGATAGACTCCAATGTTACTAAACCCTTAGGAAGCTTGTTTGTCCGCAGCTGCACTACTTGATCCCCATACTGCTGCTCTAGTCTGTCCTGATTCCTAGCTGAGAATTCAGCCTCTTCTTGTAAGAAATTGACGATCTGTTGATCGTTCTCAAACACCTGCCAGCTTGTGTTATTATCTGGAACTGCTGGCCTCACAATCACGTGAATATGTGGTTGCGTTTTTTCCCTTCTGATGTTTTCAACCACATCAAACGTTGCTCCAACTGCTGCAAGCCTATCTGCGGCTTCATTTTTCTTCCTGGGTATGGACATAATGTTGAAAGCTTCGAAATCCTCGATGAGGTCCCATACCCTATTCTTGTAGCTCTTCAGCAAGTCGTTCTTTGTAGCATGTTGTCCTCTAACTTGGTTGACGATTAGCTCGCTATCTCCAAACACCTGCAAGTTCTTTATGCCCCTTTTCCTGGCCCAATGAAGTCCATGAATTAATGCCTCGTATTCAGCCGTGTTGTTTGAACAAGAAAACTGGAAACGAAAAGCTGAATAATATTTGATGTCTTGTGGTGAAATCAACATTGCACCACCTCCAGCACCTTGCCTGCTTCTCGAACCATCGAAGAATAGTTTCCAAACCTTGTTTTCATTCCTTTGTTCAGGCTGAATGATGTCGGGAATGGGTGAATTTTCTTCGTGTACACAATATACGCCCAATTCAGCTTCTTCAACTTCCTTGTATGGGTCAAATTCATGACTCTTGTTTGCCCATTCATCCAAAGTTAAATCAGGAATTCCCTCGACCTTAGTACCTGTCTCTAGATCATTTGGACACTCCTCCTGATCAAAAATTGAGCAATTTGCATTGATAGGATTTGGTACATGAGGCTCAATATGGAAGTTGGCAATTGGTTCTGACCTGATTGTTGCTTTGGCCCCATACCTTGTCCTAAAAATCATGTGTGACCAATCTGCAGATAAATATCCACCGATTTTTGCAGTGAAGTCTCTTGATAGACACAACGCAAAGAGTGGCGGGAGGTCAATCACAGACACATCTTGCAGAACTGTAACATTAGGACAGGAATGTAGTGTTAGGCTTAACCCCTTGATGACTCCAACAGTTCCTACTGCCGTTCCATCCAGCTGTACTACTCCTTTCAGCACTGGCTCATACTTCAAACCAAGTTGGTCCGCTACTTGCTTCGGCATCACTGAACTACTTGCCCCTGAATCTATCATGCAGTTGTGTACCAAGTGGTTTCCAACAATCAATGAAACATAGAAGGGTGGAGGCTTCAAATTCTTGCTTGTCTGGCCCCCATCATGTTGCACTGCATTAGTGAGAACTTTCTCATGCCCCTGGTTTGATACATTTGGAGCAGACCAATTAGCCATGGCAGCTTGCAATAAATCTCGTTGCCCTGGGATCGCCAGTGATTCCCACATGGAGATGTTCACGTGTGTCTTCTTCATTTGATCGATGATGTTGAAAGGGAATGAACTATCCCTTTGCTGTCCCTTACTTGGTGCAACCTTTTCTGGAACTTGAACAGGTGCATGTGTTGCTACAACAGGTACCTTGGGCTGATTTTGCACATTTGGAGCTGCGTTTGGTCTACCGACCCCTTGTTGTGTAGGAGTGGTCTGAGAAACAACTGGATTACACGGTTGTCCCTCTTCCATGATTCTCTTCATTGACCGTGTTTTGGTAGCCACGCTTTGAAAAGGTTGTTGGTTAACTCCACAGAAGTCTTCCGTTTGCCAATTTTCCAATGTGGTTTCTGTTGGAGGTCTCTCTTGTTGTGTTTCTTGCTGCTGGTTCTCTTCCTGGCTTGGTTTCTGAGGGGCACCAATGGTCTGCACCATCAAGGCCTGATTTAGTGCACCATTGAAACATGCTGACTGATTGTGAGGTAGATTGCAAGGGTAACACCAGTCGTACTCCTGTGCCATGTTATTTTGTGTTGGGACCAAGGCTCTTGAGGATGTTGTTGCATTTGGATCATACGGTCGAAATGGCCTGGCAGCCTGAGGTTGTCCTTGGCTTTGGTTTTGATTCACAGCCTGAGGTGGTGGTCTATTTTGTTGGTACGGGGGCCTAGCCTGGTACTACGCTTGAGGCTGATACGGCCTAGCACTTTGAGCTTGCTGTCTTTTGATAGTCACTAGCTCATTTCCAAGGTTCTGCAGCTGTTTCATAACCTCTTGCAATTCCTTTGAAGTATTCGAAGAAGTTGACGCCTCATTATTGCTTTGATTTCTAGGAGTTGGAACGGGATTCAACTCTGGTGCTTGACTGGTTGTAGGATTTCCCATATCCGGATAGAGAGGCATTGGTGGCCTTGGTGCAAGCTTTCCAGCTTGGATCAAACAATTCTCTGCTCTGATCGCTGTGTCATAGGCTCCTGGCAGCGTTGTCCCTCCCATTGATTGGATCATCATGGCTATGTCTGAATTTATGGCCTTTAAAAAATAAAGGAATGCTCCTTCGGCAGTTGGCCTAACAGCTATTGGAATTCTGTCCCATGTCCGTTGGAACCTGAAGTTAAAATCTGCCATTTGCTCGTTAGGAGCCCTTTTGATTGTTGTCAGCTGTTCCAATAAAGATAAATTATCCGCCCTTTCCCCAAACTGGTTGCAAAGAGCTGAACAAAGTTGGTTCCAATTCGTAATAGACCCTGCTGTTAGGCTCCTAAACCATTGTAAGGCCTTGCCTTTGAAAGATGAAGCCAACAGCTTTACTGCAACATCCATTTCATTTATTTCGTGGATTGCACATGCATTAGCAATATCCTGGATGTGATCAATAGGAGTAGTATGATTTTCCCCTGTGAAATAGGGGATATTCTTTAGTGCTGCAACTGGGATTTGATTCTGAGCATTTAGGGCAAGTGGACTACTACCCGTGAAATTGACAAAGGGATTCGGTGGTAGCTGCGCCATTATGATTGGCCTAAGAACCCTGGTTGATGCAAGAAAAGGCCTACCAGGTGGAGGTGTAGATAAAGTCTGTTAGGTGGGGATGGCGATCTTTGTGATCTTCTTCCTCTCCTTCCCCAACCTGGTGAAAGTTGCAAGTGGACAAATAGCCTCTCTTCTCGAGTATTAGACCTTGTATGAATTCTTCTCATGTGCCTGGGCAACTTGTGCTGCTACACCGCTGAATTCAATCCCTTCGGAGTCGCCAGATGTGTTAGAGAACAAGCCTCTAAAAGGCTGGATTTTGCCAAGTTACACACCAAACTTGACAATATTGAAAATATAATTTAAATTTGAAGGACCCAGAGGAGACAATCTTCAATCCGGAATTCGGGCCTTGTTGTGCAGCTGTGGATCCCCGAAAGGTACAGGCGGAACCCAGGTCATGCAATGCAACTCACAAAACCCGAACTGCTATGTGTCGGAACTTGGGACATGTCCGACATCCCTCAAAACCTGATTTCCTTTGCTGTCAGGAATAGGACCATGTAATGCATCCCCCAAAACCCGAATTGCTGCTTTGATGTTCTCGGGTCCCGAAAACCCGAAATCACTAAAAACCCGAAATTTTGAAAATCAAAATATCAAAAAACTAAAGATACCCTTTTGAAGATTACCCTCAGATCTACCAACTGTTAAAATTTTGACCTGTTTTGAGCAAGTTAAGCCCTTGAAAAATGATTTCGGGGTTCAGGCTGGGAGGTGCAAAATCTGAAATTTGTAAAAAACTACAATTTTTAGTGCAAATTTCATGAAAACTCCTTCAAATTTTTTATGGAATGACCTCTTGGTCCCACCAGGCGTGCCAAAACTGTTGGTGTCGAATCGCAGCACCCCTGGGACTCCACAACGCGATCGTTTGAGACTCCCAGTGCGATTGCACAACATGGAGCTTTTCCCAAGTGTGGGACCTTGCGAAATCGGAAAAGCTCTCCGGATGAAGGCCGGCTCCTATTCCTCTGTTCAGATGCACCAATAAAATGCAGAGGGTTTACAAAAAACCTAATCTAACTACCAAGGAGACAGGGAGAGAGAAATGCATAAAAATAAAACCTAAACTACGGGGGTGATGCACCGAGGAATGAAGAACATATGTTTTGCCAAAGTTAAACACAGACCACATAAATGCAACACAACACCATGCACAGGTAGCCAAAATGCAATGAAAGATCAAAATGACAGCAGTGAATAAATGAGAGGGTTTAGAATCAACCACAGACATATATATATTGCTCAAGGATCGATTCAGTACATTGCAGTGGCCAGGAGGCAAAAAACATTACAATCTATATGGGAGGCTTGACAGCTCCACAAATCCTCTTGCCAGGGAGAAGAAGGGAGGAGGCACAAAACAAAAATGTTTGACTTTTTTTTAAAACAGCCTCTCCTTACATTTATATGAAAAAATGAGGGAGAAGAGAAATTCGGAATTTCCCCAACCACCTCCACATCCGCACCTAACTCGTCTCATTATGGCGGACTGTATTTCGAATCGGGTTTGGAAGAAGCCCCGGCATGTGTTCGATGCTTGCGTTTTCCTGAAACCCGCTTCCCTCGTGATTCCGAGCTTTCCTTTGTGTCGGGGCGGAAGATGAACCCGCATGCTTGCATCGGGTCCGGAGGGGTGCTCGACATGTTTTTGCCCCGTGCATCCCCGACGTGTTTTCCCGACTTCGAAACCCGCATGTCTTTTGCATCGGGTTTTGGAGACCCCCCGACACATTTTCTTTGCTGTCGGGTTTTGGAGACCACCCGACATGTTATTCCACCATGCTTCTCCGCCCCGAAAACCCGATTCCATTCGCGTTTGCTTTGGCGCGGGATTTGGAGACCCGCATGTATATTTCTTCTTTGTCGGGTTTGGAAGAAATCCCGACATGTCCCTTTGCTCTTCCCCCCTGTCTTCCCGACTCCTCCGCCGACTCCTCCGCCCTACTGGCTTCCGCAATTTGCCCTGACATCGGGCCGGAGAGGAAAAAATATACAACATGGCCATTTCTGGCTATCTTGAGGAAATTCTAAATTTTATCATTGACGTGCCAATTAGACCCGTGTGGCTGTGTGGATGTGTTTTCTTGGTTTTGTAAAGCACATGAGAAAATGTGGTTACAATTATTTATAGAAACTCTATGGGAGTGAAGTTTTCAGCAGAGGAGACAAGGAAATGGATTTTACAATTAATCTGCATTTTTGTAGACATTTTTGTTTTTTACATTCTTCTGAATCCACCATCTGCATCTCAGCATACAAAACAATTCAACGTTAAGAATTACATTACACAACAACTATCACATCAAAAAACATTTCCAAAGTAGCTATACATTTGCATCACTTCCAGCCAATCTTGTTACTCGTGCAATTGTTAGTAACAAATTACACACATAACATTAGACTTGAATGTCAAAGGTTATTTCCTTTTTCACCCATGCATAGGTATATTGCACTGCATGGGTTTCACAAATCATTAATCCACAACTACTATACTAGCTTAGACTGCAGTTCATGTTGTGAAGTTTTTTTCCAAGCATTGCTTCTCACAACATATTTTCTTGAAATGAATACTATAATAGTTCCCTTGTGAAGCTAATAGTGAGCATAGAAAGCTTTCAACAAAAATATAATGGAATTATCCAATCTCAATCACCACAAATTTACTACCTTCGACATTTACAGGACACATTGTTCAGATATATTTGAACAAATTTTGGCCACATCACGTACACACAGATCCCTCCCTCAAAGGTTTGACATGGCAGTTAAAATATATATTAGGAAAAGGTAATATTCATCCAATATTTTTGTCAAACCCAAAAGACATATTTTTACATTAGCTTAGAAGTTTCTTTTACGACCATTTTTTCTTCCAAGTTTCTTTGACCTGCTTCGGCCAATTGCGAACATAAAAATATATTTCTTTTTTATTACAAAATAGCCTTTCCATTAATTTTGTATAATAGAGAACCTTCCCTCGATTTTGTTGTATCCTTAGAGACAAGGTATAAGATTCTAAAAGTGAACTCCCATACACTTGCAATCATTTCATTATTATAGGTAGCTCTTGGAAACCAAGAATCACAAGGTTAATTCCCATGTGATAACACTACGTGCATGTTTTGTGACATGTAAATAAAGTTTTAACTGTTGTAACTTGAAAGGGATAGAAATTTACTGCAACTTTTCTTTTACGAACTAAATAGCTCAGAAATACCTGTTGCAATCATGGGCACCTTAAGAAATTTACCCTCGTATACTGTAGTTATATCAACAATACACATTTCAAAATAGCATTGACGCTTAAATGAAGTCAGCCACGAGTAGTTTTGTTAGAATAAAATTCAATAAAATTCTTTCCTTTATGTACTTCTCTATTCCATAATTTGCTCAACTTAAAAAAGATTTCCTCGTACTTTACTATTGATTGAGATCATGGGCATATTAGAAACATGTTTATAGTTTTTTTAATCTATCTGTTTATACTCCATAGAACTGAGCTGTATATGTCGTTTATTTCAGGAGTGAGATTCATTTTGAGTGCCTTACTGTCAAGTCCAAGCTGAAATCTATGCCACAGTTCATCATCTAGACTTCCACACAAGATCAACTATACCAAAATACCTTACAACCAAATATTACACAGGCAGCATCAAAAATGAAGCTTTAGCAGAGTGCATCACGCCACAAAATATGTAATTTCTGATTTAAATAATATTTAAAATATCCTTTGACTCATAAGCCTCATTCAGCGCCAAAGATCGCATTTGTATGCTTAAAATATAGCTTGAAGAAATCGCCAGAAGACAGAGCCTAAAGCTACCAGGGCTATTTAAAAAATATTTATTAGTGAAAATAAAAGAATTATTATTGGAAAAATTGCGAACAACAATTACAATTTCAGACACTTTCTTTATGTCATTTATTAAGCATATATACATTAATAGCAAAAATATTCCAGCCTCTCTTCTCTCCTAGGCCCCTTTAGAATGCATACTAAGTTCCACAAAAACAACTCTTTGCCAGGCTCTTATCATCTTACTTAGTTTCTTATCTGTTTTGGAAGTTCAGGTTTTTGATGGCAAAGGCGAAGATAAAGGCAAACAGAATGCTCCAACCGACCGTAACACCTGCCGTAACTCCCAGAAAGTCGTGCCTAAATCCATAGACACTTCTCAAGAATTCCTTCACTGGTTCCCTCATTTCTACTGAGGTGTCTGATCTTAACATTGGTGTTGTGATGTCTCCGAACTGTGATGTTATCAACCCGTAAAGGGTCCATGCAACTGGAGATGCCCAGTAATACCATCTCCACCATACCGGGATTTTCTGCAGAGCCAATAAACACATACTTGAGAAACTCTCCTCTGTTAAAAAGAACCAATGTATCTACTTTTATCTACTTTGAATCAATACTTACATTGCGAGGAAGTATAAAACCACAGAACAACATCCAGATTCCGTAGAACCCCGCAGACACAATTGCAGCTATGTTTGCATTAGGAGTAGAGAGAGACGGTCATCATCCCATAGTATGTGTAGTATAAGAATGTAAAGAACATGAAAAAGAAAAACCACAAGAATTTTGCTGCCTTCCATTCAAAGTCAATCATTGCATACACCAGTACTCCATACACCACGGCTTTGAACAAATATGTAGGGTATTTCGATCAACACCTGTTGCACCCCATCATGCCATGAGTTAGTTAATCCACATCGAATAATAGAGTTATAGATGAATTCAGCTGTCAAATTTTAAACGAGGTGCCTTACTTGAGCAAAGGCATATGGAAAGCGCTGAATACATCCCTGCGGATTTTTTCTCTGTAGAATACTGTTCTTTCAACATCTACAACAGGCTGAACTGATGTTGCATTGTTCATGCCAAGGAATAATACAGCCGCAAACATGGATCCCATTGCATTCACAACATTTTGCTGCTCTTTTCTGCAGTTCATAATAAATGTGTTAAAAAGTCACAAGAAAGAACACTTAATTTTTTTGTGTATTATACTTCAAGAAAACGTCACTTCCTTACGTTTTCTTTCCAATTCCCCAGAAAATTGTGCCCAAACATTAGAGCAGTGACAAGTGTGAAAAAGAAGCGAACTGCATTGTACTCTGGGTTTCTCCAATATGACCAGTTCTGCTTCCATAGGCAAGCCCAAGTCTGTGTCAGAAAGGACTGTGAGAATTGCGATTCAAAGTAGACATCCTTTGAGCCTGGAGCCGGTGTGCTAATTTCCTTGATCACTGCTTGATTTTGCCTGCACCAAGATGACACCCACTCATTAGTCTCTTTCATTTTATTAGTTAATACTAGAGTTTATTTTCCTAACTGTTATATCGGGTTGGATCAAGTTCAGGAATGTTTCAAAAATGTGGTCAGCACTTATAAGAATATGACAATTTTTATGGAAAAAATCATTTGATGGGTTTAACCATTCATTTAGTAGTTATAATGTTTTTATTAATTTATAGAAACTTTTTTTTTTAATTAGGAATAAGGCTGCCATTTGTTTTGATTTCCTATTCTCCTCATGCGACAGTTCTGAATATTGCCAAGCTTTTTCTTTTTGTAGTATGTATTTTAGTTCTAGTTTGTTTAGTTTCTTTTATTTCACCTCTACCTTACCTCTTTTTAATTTTTTTTTATTAAAGCCTGTATCTGCATCACTCTTGAGAGAAAAGTGAAGAAAGCGTTTTTGGTCTGAACCATATAGAAAGGTAGAGACTTGGAGAAATTATTCAAATAAATAATATCACAATTGGGGTAAAGAATGAAGGCTACAAAAATCTGAGGTCATGAAGTGTGATCTTTTGGAATAATTACTGCTAGCATTAAGTTAACCACTTACTGATAGAGAGATGAATTCAGGTAAACGTCTGCAAAATCAATCCCAAAACGCATCTCAGCTCCAACCGAACTTGACTCCAACATCCATGTCGCCGGATTGTAACCCGGCGTGATTTTGGGAACACCTTCAACCGCCTCAAAATAGTCAATTAGATCTTGTGAATTGCGACCCAGAGGTCCTACGTATATCATCTGCCCTCCACGTTTCATCAGCACCAGCTGCAGTTGCATTCCCATTCACAATCTCAGCATATACAGATATAAATTGTAAATGCATTGAAATTACTAATACAAAATTACTAATACGTACCTCGTCAAAGGATTCAAATATGTCAATGCTAGGTTGATGAATGGTGCATACAACAGTTCGCCCTGTATCCACTGTATTACGAACTGTTCGCATAACAATTGCAGCAGCTCTTGCATCCAGTCCTGATGTTGGCTCGTCCATGAAAATAATTGAAGGATTTGCCACCAGTTCCACTGCAATTGTAAGTCTCTTTCGTTGTTCTGTGGATAAACCATTGACTCCAGGCAGACCAACAAGGGCACCTTTCAAATTGGTTAGCTCTACGAGCTCCATGACTTCGTCCACAAACATCTGTATAGCAGTAAATGTCGAATTTTTGATCATTACAACCTGCTGAACTAATCTTACAAAAAAATTGCAGGTTGAATATAGAAATATATACCTCTCTTGTTTTTTGATCAACTTCCTTGGGAAGACGGAGCCAAGCAGAGTATACGAGGGACTCATATACAGTCACGTAAGGAGAATGGATATCATTTTGTTCGCAGTAACCAGAAATGCGAGCAAAGGTTTCTTGTTTCTTTGGATAACCAGATATGGTAATGGAACCTTCAATGTAGCCACCAGTTTTCCTTCCTGCAAGAACATCCATCAAGGTTGTCTTCCCAGCCCCACTCACCCCCATTAAGCATGTCAGCACACCAGGCCTGAATGTTCCGCTTACCCCTCTCAATAGCTGGAGTCTGTCTTCTGTTATTCCTTGTTGCTTCATTTCCTGCAGAAAAATAATTATTAACCACCATTCAAAGACAGATTATACAATGAAAATAAAAATTCAAATGGCAAAGCAAACAACTTACAGCGGGCATGTCAACATAATAGTTGACATTGTCGAAGGCCATGGCCAAAGGTTGGAAGGGCAGAACCATTCCTTTCTTTCCACCTTTGCCAGAGTCTGAATTGTTTGAGACATTAGTACTATTCCTTCCTTGTGTAATAACCCCTGCAGAAAGAAAGTTTTACAATTTTTTACGTATAATTTTGTTTTTGTAAGTTTGAGAATCCATGAAAGTGGATGGTAATATTTCCTGAAATGTCATAATAGCCAATTACCTCGGGTGTCAGTTGTGGATTCTTTCTTATTTTCCGAGTCCTCTTTAGAAATTAAAGCCTGAGGCTTTCCAATCGCTGATGAAATTGCCAAGGCACGTTATTATCAGGTAAAGAATTAATGATGCAAATGAAAACCAAGTATAGATCAAGTTGGAGGTACTTACGATCAAGATACCGTAATGCCAATGTGTATAGAACATTAAAGAGAACATTGTACCCGACGAGTGCTGCAATGGAGAGCCAATACCACCAGTTGTTAGAAAACAATCCACGAGAGTGCAATAATTGGACGCCGATGTTATCCTGTAAACATGAAGAGATCATTTTGGTAAGATTAATTTGTATTTGATCAGACGAAGCAGGTGAAAGAAATAAAAATTTGAAACTACAAACCTTTGCCCATCTACTTGCCAAGAACTCATTTGCTGCAATACCATTTTGAGCGTACATAAGAGGAGATATCCAATAACCCCATATCCACCAGCTTTTAATATCCTCTGTTACAGTTACCAAAACATTCATTAATAACTCTTATTTTTGTTCACCAAGCGCTAGTCAGATGATAAATTGTCTTGATGCTTTTAAGATAAGTATGTACTTCTGTTGATGATGAATCCTCCGAGAACAAAAATGACCAAGATGGCAAATTGGCCGAAAGTGTTTGCGACTATTCGATCCCGTCCTAGAGCTGCTATGAATCGAAACATCCCTAACGCTGCCTGAGAAACTGCAATGTAAAGCAACAACTGTTGAAAAAACCTGCACATAGAAGAGGAGAATACTCACATTAGATTTTCAACTACAATAGTAACAGCAGGACAATTTTATATAGAGCTTCAAGAAGCGGTCCTGTTCCTACCTCTGTGGACTTGGGGCAAAACCAATAGTAAAGTATGTCAGAATGATCCACAATAAAGATTCCATAAGGGAAAGAGGAATCCTCATAACCCAAGTAGGAAGAGAGAAGGCCCAGGCAGGGTAAAACTTGAAATCTCTCTGCTTGTAAAATACCGGAAGTTTATCCAGTGTCATTGCCAGTTCTGCCATCCCATTGAACATCACCGTAACCAACCCGAAGAAGAGAGCTCCAAAGTATACACCTCCGTCATTGAGATTTCTTTGATGCATATTAGTTCGAAAGAACACACTCATAGTGATCAAAGCCATTAGAGTTATCTGTCAAAAACAGGTTCCATTCAATAAAATTTCAGCTCTAAATTTCCTATGACACAAATCTCCATAGCTTTAGGAAAATAATCACTAAAGAATATAGAACCTGAAAGGATTTGAAGATATAGATGAAGGAACTCCTCTTCATGAGCAAAATTTCTCTATCAAAACATGCTTTGAAAATCTCTTTTTTGCTTAAACCAAATTTGTCAGTGGTGAGCGCAGCTGGATGAGACTTATTTTTATCAAATGGAATTGATAATTCGGCATTCATTTTGGCGGCAACATGAAAAGATTGGAATGCATCGGCAAACTCCTTGACAGGAACATAACGGTATGGCTGCCTTGTGTCCGCCCAGTATTGTTCTTGATCTTTAAGAGAAGTCACCTGTTCAAGACCATGGATGGAATTATGGTCACATTGAGTAGCACCTTACCTACTAGCAGCTTACATGTTAATGATTAAATATCATGTTATGAGATTAGCTGTATCGAATATTTAATATCCATTTTCCTTCTAAGAGTAGTGATTCAAAATAATCTCTCTAAGATCATTGCGTCGCTTGATGTTCACATAGTCCAAAAGGTAAGATTGAGCCATGCAAAATGTTATAATTATCACAAAAAGAACATAAATTGTTTACCTCTTGCAAGAAATCTGCAACACCTTTCCTGTCAGGGCATTTAAATCCCATGGACTCCAAGAATTCAAGAATGGATTCTTGTGGTCCTTGGTAAACGAGATAACCTTCAGAAAGTAGAATTACATCATCAAAGAGATCATATGTTTCAGGGGCAGGTTGCAATAGGGAAATCACCATTGTTGATTTAAAAACATGAACATAATGCCGTAGGCATTTGACAATCTGAAACGTTGTGGAGCTGTCGAGACCAGTTGAAATCTCATCCATGAAGAGGGCATTTGCTGCTCCAACTATCATCTCCCCCGTTGTAACTCTTTTCTTCTGACCACCCGATATACCTCTCCGCATTGCATCTCCTACCATGGTATCAGCACATATGTCCAACCCCAATATCTGCTCCAACCATTAAGTATTAACCAACTGCAATTTAGATGATCCATTCCTAAAACTCTTTCTTGATGTAAAATGTATTAGAAAAGGTACCTTCAAAACGTAATCCGTGATCATATTGGACTTTTGTCCCTCTATTGCAGTTGCCTGCAACAATATTATACCACCTTCTATGAATACCTCAAATTATACAATTCATTAAAAAAGGCAATTATTCAAAAATCAGAATGGTGCACGCACCTTCATGAAGATATCAATGTCCGGGTCTGGTTTAATTCCCTCTTCTTTCTCTCGCCTTGAAAGCTCGGTCAAAACGTCTATAGAGGATAATTCATGGATGATTCATTACTTGAAACAGTTAAGGTCAATGAGAATTTGAATTTGAGAGTAAATACAGCTAATAATAACAATACCATATCTAGATCCAACACCCTGGCAGCGGGCAGAAAAGTCTAAGGTTTCCCTCACAGTCATTTCACCGATGTGCTTATCATGTTGACTAATGTAAGCCGATGTCCTTTGAGGCACAAACTCTTCCATGCCATGCCCGTTGTATGTTACTGATCCCTCAACCTGCGCCAATAAGTTGTCGAACTCAATAAATACCCCTTTCATGGGTCTCAATATGTTGTTCTGTATCCACACATCTCGAACAACACTTTAATTAATTTTATTCAATATTTACGACTTACTCTCAGGCTTTTGTCGAGCTTCCCTGCAAGAGCCAAGAGCAGAGTAGTCTTGCCCGAAGCAGGAGGTCCGAGGAGAAGTGTCATCCTGTGAAATTTCAGATATTTAACGAGGGATTAGAGGAGAATTTGACATAGAAAACCAAAATAAAATCAAATTGCCGTGTAAGTCAGAATTACCTTCCGGGCTTGATTAGACCGTTGAGATTGTGAAGAATCGTCATGGTTGTCTTGTTTCCTTGGTATATATGAAGCGATTGCAAAAGTCCCTATAAAAAAGGCATTAAAGCGGAATCGTTAAGCTGAACGCAACCTCACCAAGAAGTGTATTTCATCCAGATCCTTTCAATCATAAGCAGCGTGTTTGGATCGAGTAAAATCGGAAAACAGTTTGTTCTAGGCAACTTGAAAAATTAAAAGCGATATCCTATAATAATTTCTTTATCAGGGCAATTATGTTATCAAGAAATCCTACCTCCGCCATATTTGCTGTCCAGTTAAAGAGCGTGGGCAAGGCTCTGCCCCCAACATGAACATCAGCATCCACATTCAGATGCTCGTAACGCACTTCAACTTCCGGCAATTTAATCCCAACTCTGCATACCAAGCACAGCCATCCCAGAAACGTTAATAATGTTTGATCAAATACAGTACCCATTGTTGTTTCGAACCTGAAAAAAACATATTTGAAACTGGTTCCAAGCAAACCTGTCGATTCTTTGACGAAGCCTCTGGAGGAGGCGTTCATTGTCCTCGTCTGCAACTTTGACAAGCCTGTCGAGCAATTGCTGGCGAGTCTCGAGCTCTATGTGCGTTACGTCAACCTCATCAAGCCCTCCTTTCTCATGATGCACGTTTTTAAGAATGGAAGTTCTGAGGCGATCGTAAGTGGGGAGCTTCTCGATGGCTGCCCATTTAAGAGCTTCCTCGTCATCTTGGCGTTGTGTAGAGTGTGAGAAAACACTAGTGCTTCGTTCGAACAGTCTGGTGCTTCCCTGTCGCAGGCTGCCCGCCCACGACTCGCCACCATCTAATTTGATCGATGTACTCATCAGCCCGCCGATGCAGATGAATTCTGAATTGTTAAGAGGACAGAAACACAGTCGATTCCCAAATACTTGCTTTCCAGCTGCTTATATGATGGCTAAACTGTTAATGTTATGGCTAAAGAAGAGATGAGTATATATACAGCAAAAGAAACATCCCTCGAAAACGGGAGACACCCGTGCATCGCATTTGATACGACATTCCGTTTTTCTGGAAGGAGAAATTGAACGATGAACACATTCGTGGAAAGAGCGAGAAAAGAGAATCGTATGTATGTTCGCCCGTCAGACTGGACTTGATAAAGTCAAACTTCTAGTAGAAACTTAATAATTATTTGACGAGGAACTTAATTGACGTGACAAACTCAAACTTGTAGTGGAAACTTAATAATTATTTGAGAAGAGCGTTAGATTTGGTTGACAATAATAATGACTAGTTGTGCAATGTGACAACAAATATTACTACGATGAAACTATTTCTTAGACCGTTTTATTTTTGCAAGTATCATCTCAATCGTTTGTTATTGTATGCCTATGGATTGTCATTTTGGTATGGGATTAATTAATTCTTATATCTTAATGTACTATTATTGTAGGTTTAATTGATTTCTATGGTAATGTGTTTGTATATTTGTTAGTGTATTTATTTTTTATCATAGATAAATTTATGTAAAAGATGTTGAGAGATATTATTTTTGAGGTGTTTATTTTTTTACAATGATATCTTTCAACAATTTTTACGTAAATTTAGTAATATCCATGAGTGTTGTGTTTTCTTTTTAACATACAAGATAAATCGTTTTATAAAAATTCATATGTGTAATATACATTCGTAAATGATATTAAATAAAACATTTTAAAAACATTCAAATTTGTAATATATATTAAAAAAATAAAGAATCATTCAATATTAATCAAAATGTGCCATACATATCATATCAAATGTCAAAATATGAACTATTTTACATTCATAGAAAGAAATATGTAATAACTAGATGACATTATTTATCTTCTAATGACTTCAATGTCTCTTCATCAACTTTTTTTAAGAAACTTTTACTTTTTTAATCTCTTCATAATAGTCATATGTAAGTAGTGAGCAATATTCTTAGTCATTCCAAATACTTCACACATGAGATAGCCACACACATAAATCATGTTCTTTTTTTGGTCATATATCATTTTCACCTCTTTGAAAGAGTTAAACCTTTTGATTTGTGTATGGTTAATGCCCAACTAACTTTCAGGGTAATTGGTGTAACATTCCCATTTTAAGACTTTAGAAACAAGGGAAGTTTTTTGTTTTGTTTTTGGATAATGTTCTCTGTCCTAAATAATCTTAATTTAGAACACACATTCCAAGCCAATCAATCTCAAAACCATATGCAACTGTAATGATTCGATGGAACACCGATCTCTCATTTCATGACTCGGTATCATACCGATCTCTCATGTTAACTTAACAATTTGTATACTAAGTATACTTGGTTCTCTTACCCTTTTCGGGGTATTAAGTGTTCTATTTAAGAGGCCTATACGAATATATGTTACCAATATTCATATGAAATCCCGCTTTTTAAACTAGGTGACGTAAGACATCGCAACCAACAACTTGTGATACTTTGGCCAAAGATTTTCAACATATTGTTCATGTTATATTCCTAAACGACATACTTGTCAAACAGAATACGTCCTTCATCCCACTTCATCTGTTATCTAGAATGGTCTTCACCGACTCCTGTCAGTCCACTTGTTCAAGTTTAACCCTAGATAGGGGTAGGCGCATAGCCCAGTGTAGAGGACTACTCACGGTGACTAAGGGTACATAGACATACTCAATCGACCTAGGTCGATTGGGTGTGTCTATGTACCCTTAGTCACCGTAAGTTTACCTCAACACTAGATCATGCCCATATCTTCATCTAGGGCAGAACTGTGTTCAAGTCTTATTTATGTTAGTCAAGTAGAATAAATTTGGAAGAGTGTTGGAACATGACAACTACAACATAGTATCCTCATGATGACCATTGTCATCATGAAGGTACTATGCGGTAGCTAACGTGTACCAACATCCTCTTGAGTTTTTCCTCAACCTGACTTATATATCTGAATTAGAAAGTTGATTACTTATTAATTTACTGTTATCCAAATAACTCTCCTAGTTATGTGGATAACTTATATTCTCATCTTGACTCTGGTGTTTCACATTTCAGGTTGCGCACACTCAAGATTGTTCTTTTGACATCTTGGCACAATTGCAGTTCCTCTGCGCGCCCTTGCGTGCCTTCCTGCTCCCTTTTGCATTTTTTTTATCTCCTTCCATTTTCCCTTGCGCGCCTTCCTCATGCATGCTCGCTTTCTCTCCTATCTTGTCATGCACTCCTTGCGTGCACCTCTGCAGACTTACCTTCCAATCAACTAAGTCCCTGACATTCCTCTTGTTGATCAAATAATACTTGGCAAAGATCACACAAGGAGTCCGCACGGGATAGAAGGTCAGGATCAAAGGCGCGGAAGGACAGGAAGGACCCGCGCGTGGAAGGCAAGTTCAGATTTCGGAACTTAGCTGATTTTGAGCATGAAGATCTACTTTTAGAAGATGGCATGCAGAACACACCAACGATGCAAAGATGTGCGCGCCATGCATTATCATATTTGGAGAAGTGGTTCAGAGTGTCTATGCATGGAGACAAGCTAAGAATAAAATTGACACTTTAGTTAAACTGCAAGAGAACTATAGATATCACACTTACATGTGTGGCTATAATTGTAAATGGTGAGTGACTATCAATAACATGTGACCTATTTCTAGAGTAGTTAAGTGGTGAAGGGCAAGTCCCCACCATATATATATATATATATGATGTTAGGTACATAAGAGGGGTATGGTATGTTTTTAGGGATGCATGTGATACAGTGCGAGGTATGAACATGTGTATCAGATCCATACGCGCTTGGCATAGATTGACAGTACTGTAAGGAGCTTCTATATTCATTAATAGATGAAAGATATTGGCTGAATCTAAGTGTCATTCTATGTAATTGAGTAGTGCATGTTATTAATTCAAAGATGATTACTGTTTAACCTTGTTCTTTCATAGATCTGTGGGTAGCATGCACTGTACAATGATGGATTAGTTATGAATCTATATGTTTCTTCCTTCATCATGTTAACATCTTGTTACAACAACCCTAAAGAGGGACCTAGTACCTTTGTGCGCTGCGAGTGAGCACTCAGTCTAGGCTGAGTGATGTGTCAGCGCGACTAGGGTGTTATCTTGTAAATTCTAGGCTACATCACTGGTTCTGTTGCCGGGACCTCTTTTTTAGTTGTTTTCAGGATGGTTCACGATGAAGACGTACCGGTTAACCCTAGCAAGTATTGAGGAATGGATACACGATTTGGAGGAAGAGTATGCACGATGATTCAACAGTGGATCTGAGTTTAACGTACGTACTTGGGTATAATAGAACATGTATGACAACTTATATGAGAGTTTTTTTCGGTATCTTTCCATTAGAGCTATACGAGTGGCTTACTGCTTATGCATCTCAACGAAACTAGAGTATCACGCACTTGTCTGGACTCACGTGGTGGATACGTGATTTCATGGTGTTTCAAGAGTTATATTCTAGAATATTCAATTTCGTCGTACTCATGCCCAGAGGTAGCTGAATTCTAGTTTTTGCGGTATCCAAGAGGAACATATTTGCACAGTATTCCACTGGCAATCAAGATCTTAATGGTAACCTTGAACTTGGAGAGTAAATCGATAGCTAGCTAAACTTCACTACGCTCGAAGGCAGGAACAGGTTTGGTATTAAGATGGCGGACCTAGTGGCAGAAAAGAAGAGAGAGGAAAGGTGACTTAAGTATAATGAGGCGTGCGAGAGGGAAATAAAGAAGCATCGTTCCATTGTAGAAAGTATGGCATTGAGGAGAGAGCTGGCTCGTGAAGGATTTATGGCTCACGTAGAAGACATGGAGCCAGAGCATCAGGAACTCCCCCATCTTGGAAAACATGATAGAGATCACTTCTCGACCTCACATGGAAGTGCGCCAGCAGAGACTACTTGGGCCATATGTGCGCATCTTAATCCAACTAGTGACCTAGCCTTTGCATTTGGTTTTTCAGTATCTAGTACGACAAGTAACCAACAAACTAACTTGGGAAGTAGGAAAGCAGGAGTAGGTCAGGGATCAAGTACATCAATGGGAGGATAGACGACTTCAATGTCATTTGGAGGAGCGTTCTTAGGCGCATCATCCGTAGAGAATGTGAGCGCGCATAATATTGGATTCACTTCTGGAAGTGGAACTACCTCATAGATTATAGGGGTTCTGTATAGTACTACTGTTGGAGCATAGGGGAATACATCTACAGGACCTATTCCAACTACAGGGGGCGGATCAGGAGGTATAGGTGGTTCTAGTTCCAGTGGATCTGGTGGTTCTGGAGGTAGAGGGAATACAGGAGGTTCTGGATCAGGTGGTCAAGGTCTGCAACAACCAAAAAATATCTATATGGAGATGTCTGTTCGTCTCTCGGAATATAGAGGTATAGAGGATGTTGCCGAACATGTGCATATGTGTGAAATCTTGTGGTGCACTAAAGGGATTACATCTGTTGAGTGAAAGGCAAGTCAATTCGCTACTACATTACAGGGGCGTGCACACAACTGGTATAGGAAGTTTGACCATGATCAAACTTGTGTGGATTATACAGCATTGAGAGATGCCTTCCTAAAAGAGTTCCATATCCCTGAGTTCGAGCAGAAGAGTATAAGTGCGCTCAAATATATCAAACAAGGCACTACTGAGAGTTTACGTGAGTATGATGCTCTGTTTAAGACACTTCTATCTAAGTTGTCTTATGATATCCATGCTAGCCAACATGCACAATGGTTTGTTGGAGGATTGATTACACCTTTCAGGAGGGCACCGTCACATAAGACATATACGGATCCGTGAGAAGCACTGGAAGTAGCTTTGCATGCTGAGGCAGTTGGGAGCATTGACACTGGCGTTAGTCCATTTTTAGAGGCACAAATTGCAGCTATGACAAAGTAGTTAGAAAAGCTGTCAGCAAATTCAACCCATGAAACACGCTCAGGAATTTGGTGTATGAATT
The DNA here is from genome assembly GCA_019776745.2 of Taxus chinensis. Taxonomy (NCBI): domain Eukaryota; kingdom Viridiplantae; phylum Streptophyta; class Pinopsida; order Cupressales; family Taxaceae; genus Taxus; species Taxus chinensis. The sequence continues at coordinate 981,992,027 of CM034146.1, forward strand.
GTGAAGTGGAAGGTCACACCAAGGATAGATGCCCTCGTAGATCTATATGCTCATTACTACTAGACAGTGATATTTGTTATTTGAATCATGATGCGAGTCACTGTCCTTTGTTACAACGTGCAATAAGGAAGAATGTATCTTGCTTTTACAAGATTTGCAGGTCCATGACCCATGATACCGAGGATTGTCAGTTGATTGGTCAGATCCAGGATGCCATAGACATTGGGGTACGACAGACAAGTCTAACAGATAATTCCAAGGGCAGGAATGAGCACCAGGATCAGGATCATAATCAAATGTGCTATGACAGGAATGAGGGGAATTTTGAAGGAGGTCGTGGAAGGGGACGTGGATATTGTGGTGGATATGGAGGACGAGGTCGAGGTGGAGGAAGAGGAGAGTTTCCTCATGGGACATGTTATACGTGTGGATATCCTAACCACTACAGGCGTGAATGTCCTCAGAATATTGCATGTTTTTTTTGTGGGAAGAACCATAACTATGACGAGTGCCCAAACTTATATGAGCATCTGAGTAAGTAGCATAAGAAAGAAAACAAAGGCACCAGGATGGTTAGAATCCAAACGCGGTAGGAGATCAGTGGATGCCCAAGATAACAAAAGGACCTGAGGCATTGACAGTGAATATTACTACATGTGCTGAAGCTACGCGTGTGAGAGAGGCATTGCACCAAAACCCTACAATCACTAAAGAGGAGGTTTTGCATGTGAGGTACGCAGATCCTGCTCATCAGAAAGAGGTTTACCAGGATACCATGTAAGTGCTAAGGAATCTTCAGGGTGAGATATAATACCTAAAGGAGCAAAAGTAGGCACCGGAGATAGTCTAAACTGATATCGATGATTTGCAGGAGGTGTGCAAGATGTTGCACCAGAAGAACATTATTCCACTATTGGGAAGTTGGTTGAAAGGGAACACTCCACGCGCAAGTCTTGAGACCAGACAGAAGATTCTGCATGCAAATCTTCCCCCTGATAGCATTGACTATGAAAAAGAAATTACTCTGAATGTTGTTGTGGATGGGTGGATGTTGAGCAACATATTGATCGATACAGGCATGAAAGTAAATGTGCTGAGATTAGATGCATGGGTACAAATGGGGAGGCCTCCATTATAGTCATCATCTAATGTGTTATTCATGGTAAACCGGACTAAGGCCACTCCCATAGGAGTGTTGAAAGATGCATCTATAACTATACAAGGGGCCAAGTTCACTGGGGATTTTGAGGTATTAACACTTGTAGAAGTAGACAATTTTCCAGCCTTGCTTGGACACCCTTGGTGTTATGCAAATAATGCTGACTTGAGATTTAATAAGGGATATATCAACTTTGAAAACAAGGAGGAAAGGGTTTTGATACCTTTGACAGATGGGAAGTCTACACCCTATGTTGAGCCTCTAAGTGAGGAGGACTTAAACAGAGTCTATGCACACGCTATTTAGGACCCAGAGGTCAACGAGCCATCAAAAGAAGGCATCCTACAATGGGAGGATTCTCATTCTATTAGTGATACTACGAGTATTGCTTGTGACAATTGGGCTCATGGTACATATGAATTAATAGGGCGTAAGGTGAAAAGCATGGTTGCACGAAAGAATAGATTTTGTTTAATTCGACGGATATGTAGCACAGTACCTTGGTATACAGGGACATAAGCTCTTTCTGCCTTTCTGAAGGCCATGGAAACATAGTGGGTAGATCCAGTTACAAGGAGAGATATGTTAGTATATACACTGCGCGGGACAACAACGCACAGGTGGGTAGTACACAGAGCCATAATCTTATAAACTGGGAATAGATTGAAATAGTTTTGTCTACCAAGTTTATAAGAAATAATGCACCTACGCAAATATGCACTTGTCATGGTGATCGACTTGTTCAACATCACATTCAACAGTGTGAGAGACTCTGGACAACAAGACAAGAAACATTACCTCCTTCACTCTGGATGCATAGATTATATTCCACGCTCCAAGGATGCGCATGCGCTTGGTATGTATATGCAGAACTACATAGAGAAATTGGGAAATGGCAAGAGTTGGCTGTAGGTATGATCCAGACATTTGACTACTTCTCGACTCAATCTCCTGTAGCAAAGGCATTAAAATTTGTCAAGCGCTTAACTATGGGAGATAGTCCAAAAGCAGAAGAGCATATTCAGGAATTATTCGATGAGACAGAGTTCGGTGCATGTTTTAAAAAGGAAGAAGAAATAGACTCCAAACTACTTGAGTGCGCTTGCCTTGAGAAAGAGAAAGAGAATATGGTCTACATCGTGGACGACGAGGAAGTTGAGAACCTGGATATTGAACATTCACACGGGGTGTGCGAGGTCTTGGACAGTGCAGATAAAGATTCACACGCCTAGCATGAACCCATGAAGACAATGAAGGTGAATATAGGTTCGGAGGCTGAGCCTAAGGAGGCCATAATTGGAGATTACTAGTCATACTTGGAGGTAGCAAAGATCATCGAGTTACTCAGGGATTATCAGGACTTATTACCTCGAGGATATCATGAACTTAAAGGTGTGCATGAATCACTTAGGGAAATGAAGATCAAACTTAAGGATGGTGCATGACCAGTTAGAAAGAGACCTTACAGAATGAATCGTAATTTGCACGAAAAGGTGAAAGAGGAAATTGATAAAATGTTGAAATTTGGGATTATCAAGCTGCTTGATGAGTCAGAATGGGTTAGCCCAATGGTGATCAGTATCAAGAAGGACAGATGAATTAGGATATGTGTGGACTACAGGGAGCTGAATGCTGCATGCCTATTACAAATCCTTTCCCTACGCCATTCACTAAGGAAATACTAGAAGGAGTTATAGGGTGCGAAATATATTTTTCACAAACGGATTTTTCGAGTATCATCAAATTAGGATCGCTCAGGAGGATCAAGAAAAGACAACATTTACTACTAAATGGGGCAGGTTTGCCTATACTGTGATGCCCTTTGGATTGAAAAATGTGCCTGCTATAGTCTCACGCATAGTTGCTCAGGCATTTAAATAGTTTATTCACAACTTCTTACAGGTCTACCTAGATGATTGGACAATATATGGGCTTGTGAAAGATCATTGTGACAATCTACGCTTAATGTTTGAACAATGCAGACAATTGAGTATCTCTTTGAACATCAAGAAGTGCATATTTACTACACCATTTGGGATACTATTAGGACATATAGTTTGCAAGGAAGGTTTGTTAGTTGATCTAGCCAAGGTTGCAGTCATTTTAGGCCTGGAAGTGCCTACCAACCAAAGTGAGGTGAGTGAAATTTTAGAGAACATGACCCAAAATACATATAGAAAATTCAGTAAGTGGGTCTGCCAGAATTGTTGCACCCTTAGTCAGAATTATTGAAGGGGCATGGTACCTTCTTATTGGGGAGAACCATGGTAGCGCTCATATTGAGATATTAAAAGAGGAACTTGACTCATAGCGCGTTGAGGAGTAAGTATTATGACCTTAGATTTATTGGTGATCCATAAAGGCACTTTATTTAGATGCAAAATAGCTATCCTCACCCACGTAAGTGTGTGGATATTTATCCCTAGGGAAAGTAGATGTTTAGGAGATATGTGTCTAGTTGTTCACCAAATGAGTTCTTACTCTAAAAATGAATAAATAAGGTAATGATACATAAGGCATTCTTGATGTCTAGTTCTCAAGGGTCCAAAAGGTATGGTAATGTGTTACTAGTTATTTGTATTAACTAGTTATAAACTTGAATAATGGCAAAAATTAGAAATATGACTTTCATTAGAAATTTGCTTAGATTGAATATGGAAATGACCTATGTTAAGCAAGGCAAATAAGCAAATGCAGTTAGCATTGAGTTCCATAGAAGGAATATATGATATTGGTAGTGTAGAGTGATTATGCAGACTAGAATTTACCTAGAAGTGATTCATTTTTGGAATTGGAGTGATAATCTGAGTAGATTACGGAATTTTTCAATAGCATGTGGAAGTTCTTGGATATGGTATATTCCCTGGTTATATGGTCCTATGTAAGGTGATGTACATGCACTATATTAGTTTATATGATCATGTAAATCTCTATCTTGAAATTTCACTACAAAACCCTAGGTATGCCACACATGTGTAAAATGCACCCTTGTATGATATGAATCAACTTCAAGGGGAACCCTAAATCACATTGTAGAAAACCTTGAAAAGAGGTTAATTCTTAGGTTGAAGTTATTATATGTGAAACTTACTACATCGGGCACTAATAAAAAAAGGACTTAAACCATCATGGGATAAAACTATTTCACCTAAATCGTGGTACGCTATATGGTATGGCAACTGGCTTTGGAAAGTTAGATCAACCTTTTTAAGGTATTATAGGATCATCCAAGTCTATTTATGCTAATTGGAAGCCCTGACTCCAAGTAGAAGAAGGAATTGAAAGCTAGAAAAAGACATTAACACATCCTAGTTATGTGGATATGTTACTATGATGACTTCCACTTTTGACATTGCAAATGTTGACATGTGATTTGTCTTAGGAAGGTGTATTCTTTTGACGTTGAAAATCATGTTTGCAATGGATAAGTTATTACTGTCCAGAATTCATGCTTGTTGTAACTCTGTTTACTTGGAAGTGAAGGCCATTCTACTCTGTGAAATATAAGTTGTAAATCTGTATGTTGTTTTCACATCTTCCATATGTTAACAACACACCTTGAATCAATTCCATTGATCCAAGGTATGCTTCAGTTCTCTTTATTGTCATCTTGTTAATAGACATGCTGAATGAAACATATTATGGAACCGAGCTATGTTTTGATATAAATTTTAAGGACCTGGCTTCAGGTATCCTTACTAGCATCATGTTGCAAACTGTAAGTCTGGACCTCCTTTATTAATGTTTTGGAATGTTGAACAGCGTGAGGAGATTAAGGACCTGTTATTGGTCTTATAAGGCAAATGCCCTAACTTTGGTCGGAATGGTTGGTGCTATTCACTTGTAATGTTTCCCTATATGGATCTAACCTAGGACCTATTGGTTGACGCCTAAAACTATGTTGCAGTGCCCTACCCTATATGGATTCTAACCTAAGGGGTTATGACCTAACCTAAGAGGTATATTATATGGTTATGATTTTTGAACTAACCTAAGATAAATTTTAAAGACCTAAGAACTAAGATGGAAACCTAACTAATGCTAAGGTGACCTAAACTATTACTAAGCCTGAAAGAGGACCTATGGGTTACGTGGAAAATAGAAGGTTGGTGGTGGTGGTTTCTAAGGTATTAATGAGAATTAAATCTCAGTCCTTACATCTTAATTTTCCAAGTTTGGCAGAGGTAAGGAAGGTAGGTAGGATGCCTAGCTGGCATCATTGCTAAATTTAAAAATGCATGTTAAATTTTGAAATAAACTTCACCAAATTTGAAGTGGCGGTGGCACAAGAAAAGAGAGGGAATTTGCATTCAATGCATTCAATGGCATTGATTTAGAAAAGAGACACCTAGGAAAGAGGAGAAGGGTGTTTTGTGGAAGTTGTTGGTCATTCTGGTCTTTCTGGTTTTTGCTCTGCATGTGGTTTTGGTTCTTCGAACCAGCAAGTCTATTTTTTGATCCATTGTGATCTTGAGCATCCTCAAACTATTTCTGAACCTGTGGAAACATGGAGGTAGTTGGGAGATTTGGTTGTTGACGTTGTTTGAAAAGAAGAGATTCTTGAGAAGCTCGGCTAGAGATCTTCTGCAAATCAACAAGAAATTTCATCAGGCATGATAGGCTCTTCTTATTAAACAATTTTTCTTTTTATTAAGTGTCTTCATAAGAACAACTCTGCTCTTTGAAATGAATGGATTTGTGGAAATGTTTTGGTGTATTTTGGTTGTGATCTTCTGTTTGAGTTTGTTGTTTTGAAAGGATGCAATATGGGTATTTTCTGAATGCATGTTTGAGTAAATCGTGTTTATCGTATTTGAAACTGGAATGATGCTTAAGTCGTGTGGGCTTCTGGTTTTCTGTGCACAAGGGATTAAGGGAAAGCATTATGTGGTAAAGATTTTAATTGGGTTTGTTTTTCTTTTAATTGTGGGAAGTATGAAGTGCTTTGTCTTCTCTGAAAAATGAATCACCTTGAATCTGGTTGTTTCTGTTTGAGATAAGTTGGAACAGCTGTTTGGATTTGATGTATTGTGAATTTAAACTTGTTAAAAGGACAATGATGAAACGTTTTCTCCCTTTGAGTTTAATGTGTTTAAACCCATGAATTTTTGTGGGATTGTTAGAAGGGATTTCATTTGGTTTTGACCTTCCTTGTTCGAAATCTGGTAATTTTCAGTTTAACTCCTTTCCAGGGACTGTGTGAGGATATTGTTGTTTCTCTCACCTACATGTATTAAATGGTTTGTGGAAAACCTTTCGATTTACTTATGTAGATGTTGTTGTGAAAGTTGACTATTTTAGTGGATCTTGGGATTAGTTTGGTTTTGGTTATCTGAGGGGAAAGAGTTGGAACATTGGTCTTACTCTTCTCCCTTTTGTTTGATTTTGGGAACCAATTTGGGGTTTCATTTCCTTTGATTGCTTTCATCTTAGTCAAAATTCAGTTGGAGCGTAAAGTTTCTCCTTCTCCTTTTAGGCTCGATGATGAACACATGTACTGGGGGATTGCAATCCTTTCACTGTTCCCAATTGTATTTGAATCTGGTTGGACTTCTTTTCATTGTATCTGAAAATGACTTCTTTCCTTCCTGTGGAATAGGAAACATGTTTTTACTTGACTGTAATCTCTTAATCACTTTCTATTTGGGATGCATAAGCTTTGTTTGTAGTGTGCAAAGCTATCAATGTGGATGAATTTAGAAGATCAGTTGTTGCTTGATACTTCTGGTACAGTTGTAGAATGAATTCTTTGAATATTTCCTTTAGTGGTAGCTAGTAAGCTACTGAAACTGTCCCTGTTTTGCGTTGAGGGAAGTACATTACTGTTAACTGATTTACATGTTACAGTTTATATAATTTGGTTTAGTATTGGGAAGAAATAATGAGAATCTCTCTCTCATCTTGATTATTGACTTCCATCTCGTTCTCTCTCTCCTTTCTGAGTTGTGGATTTCGTTACTGTTACTCTTGTGCTCAAAAGGTAGTTGATTGTTATCTCTCTCTGACTGTTTATTTCTCGTTATTATTACACCTTGCTTGAAGCTGACCATTTTGGTTAGGTTAGCTGAAGGGGATTGCAGAGTAGATAGTTGGATGAATCACTTTCTTTCCTTTTTCTTTCCTTCTCAATTGATTGTTAAGAAGGTAATGAATCGATGTGTGACTATCTTCAGGAGAAGTACATGGAATTTAAACCTTGTAAAATCTGTTGATGTTGAACAAAAAGGTTAGGCTAGAGTTGGCTTAAATTGGAATGATTCAAAGACACTATAGTATGAAACAGATAAGTAATTGGGATGTAATATTACTTGTTCTGTTGTAGCTTTTCTTATGAAATTGTTGAATGAAGATTGTTGTTTAATCTTGATACTTATTTAATGTGACAAGGTTGCTCACTCTGTTCTTCTTTTAGTGGTACTTAATTCTTTACTAGGTATCTGTCTGTATTGCTTAATGTTTCATAAGAGTAGAGTTATTTTTATGAGACAGTTAGTCAAAAGCACATCGCTTTAATGATTAGTGCTTATCATGCTCAGTTCAATGAACTGACCCGTGCTAGCAATTTTTGCAGATGGATTCCGTAAGTGACAAAAGAAGACAAGTTCCTTTATGATGCTTCCTGTGTTTACTTAAAGGCTACATTTTTAATGAGGATTTATTATTCTTTTTGAGATGTAATTGAAAAAGGGAAAAAGTTGTAAATTTTACTTGATTTTATCAATGAAGAATGACATGAAAAATGTCTGAAATGTTTAGACCTGTAAAATATGTATTTTGTTTGATCAATGAGAAAGGATTGAGTGTTATTGATATTTGATGTGTCATGGTCTTTTGGGCATACAAAAAAAGGGGATTGTAGACTTATTCTTATTCTCTCTGTAAACATATATGTTTTGAATCATTTCAGTTGTACTCAAATGAAATAGGGAAAAAGAGTATTTGATACTCTATTCTCCTCTTAAATGCAACTTCTAAGTTGGCATACATAGATGAACACTCAACTAGGTCAATATGGATTATTAATTGACATTAATAGAAGAGTAAAATACATATGGATCCTTGTATAAGAAAATAACTGGCAATGGACCCTAACTAGTATATGTTAAAGGAAAGACAATTAGTCTTCGGGATAAATATTTCGTTGTGACTCTTTCGGGTATTATACCCAAAGGACATTTGGAAAGAGGAAATTATACCTCTTCTTAGAAAACCTTAACTGAGGTAAGGTAATTGAAAATAAATGAATACATATGTATAAGAAATAGACTTCATTTTAATGAAGTCCATTATTAAGGAGTCTGGATTTAAATTCAGTCATGAATAAACTTGGTTAAGCTTAAGTAAGTTAAATCTTACTGTGTTAAGCTGATTTGGACTGTAATCCTTGAAACTTAAATTAAGAAACCAAGGAATGACATACAAATCCTTCAAGTAGAAGGATTGGTTGCAGATTAATCTACATGACAACCATAAGTCATTTATGACTAGCAACCATAATGATCGAAGAGATTAGAAAATCAACAGGGTTGCTGAAACTGAATCTTAAATTAAGAAGATAAGAAAGTATTTAACCTCTTATCTGGATATGTACCTCTAGATGAGGGGATTCTGTGGGATGTTGGTACATGCCAACTACAATAATGTGTCATCATGAAGACCGGGTCTTCATGAGGACACAGTGTTGCAGCTGACATGTCGCAACACCCTTCCGAATCAGATCATCTAGGTTTACATAAACTCAGACTTGACTTGGTTACACTCTAGGTCAGTTTAGGGACATGATTTGTATAGGGAAGGACTCCCTGATGACTGAAGGTAACTAGACACATGCAATCAACCTAGGTCGATTGAGTATGTCTATGTACCCTTAGTCACCGCGAGTGGCCCTCTATACCAATCTATGTTGCTAACCTGAGTTATGGTTAAACCTTGGACAAGAGGACTGACAGGAGTCAGTGAAGACCATTCTAGATAATAGATGAAGTGGGGGTGAAGGATGTATTCCATTGACGAGTATGTCATCTAGGAATATGATCATGCAAAGCATGTGAAAATATTTGGCCAAAGTATCGCAAGCTGCTGGTTGCGTTGTCCTATATCACCTAGTTTAAGAAGTAGGATTTCAGATGAATATTGGTAACAAATATTCAGATAGGCCTCTTAAATGGAGAACACTTCAATACCCTGAAAAGGGTAAAAGAACCAAGTATACTTAGTATACAATACATTGAATTAACATGAAGGATCGGTAAGAAACCGAGTCATGAAATGAGAGATCGATGAAACTCTGAGTCATGAAATGAGAGATCGGTAGTTCATCGAGTCATTACAGCTGCATATGGTTATCTGTTATGAGATTGATTGGCATGGAATGTGTGTTCTAAATCATGATCATTTAGAATAGAGAACATTATTTAAAAACTTGAAATGTGTGTTCTAAATTATGATAATTTAGAACAGAGAATGCTATTCAAAAAAAAAAAAATTCCCTTGTTTCTAAAGCTTTAAAATGGGAATGTTACATCTTGGTATCAGAGCTGAAGGTTGCAGCTCTTGGACCTATTGTGTCCATAATCTGATAAAAACTTAAATTTTCTTGTAAACAGAAAATGGTTAGAACAAGAGGAAATGCTGCAAACAACCCGCCACCGGGTGGAGAAGTAACTACTACCCAAAAACTTGATGAGATCCTTGCTTCCCTGTTGGACACGAGAGATCACCTGGCTGTACTGGAACATCAAGTAATGGGAAATGAGGAGGAGGAAGAAGATGTTGATAATGATGATCAGCCACCTCCTGTGGACAACACCAATGGGGGAAATCCAGGTGTTGATAATAGTAATGTAAACATACCTAATCAGCCTGAAAATAAAAAGGCAAGATTAGCAGCGGAACTCACCAATGATATAAAAAGAATAAGTCCTCCTAAGTTTGATGGAACTACACTTGGGGATGGGGCTGAGCACTGGCTCAGTGAAATGGAGAAGTACTTTTCTATAAGAAACTTCTCTGAGGAAACAAAAGCAATATGGGGAGCGTATCAGCTTTCTCATGAGGCATCTTCGTGGTGGGACAACCGTAAGGCTGAGTTGAATATGGTCGAAGCAGACATAACTTGGGATCAATTTAAAAGTTACTTTAGGCAAATGGTGGCTACCTCAACTTTTCTATGATCAGAAAATGACTGAATTTCAGAACTTATCTCAAGGAAAGTTAACTGTGACAGAGTATTGGGAAAGGTTTACTAAACTCCTTAAGTACGTGCCTCAGTATCAAACTGACGAGAAGTTCAGGATACAAAAATTTATTATGGGATTAAATCCCATTATAGGAGGTGAGGTGGATGTTCACAGTCCAACCACTATGGAAGGGGTTGTTGAAAAATCCATAAGGCAAGAACAGAAATTAAGAGCAATCTCTGCTCATAGAGAGGAAATTAGAAAGAAGATTCCAAACTCTTCTTCATCTCTTGCACCTAAAAAGGGACCCTGGAAGAGGTTTGGCATGAAAAATAAATTTTCCACTGATAATAATAAGAGAAACAACAATAAAAAACCTGTTGCTAGTATGTGGAACAACTTTGTCAAGAATAATAACAATGGGCAGAAGTCCTACGGAAGCCAGAATGATAACTTCAAGGCTGGAAATAAATTTGAGCCTAGGAAGGGGCCTGTTGGAGGCTGTTTTAATTGTGGCAAGGACCATTATGTGAGTCACTATCCTTTGAAGAAGGATGACCGCAATCAACAGCATAGGATACATGCTGCGGTAGCTGACAAGCAAGCTGAAAAGCAAGTCACACCCATAGAAGTTTCTGGGTAAGTTATTCGATATACCTGTGACTATAATTTTTGATACTGGAGCTACTGAATGTTTTATTTCTACTAAGTTAGCTTCAAAATTAAAAATAAAAGCTGAGAAAATGGATAAATTGTGGACTGTGCATTATGGAAATAATGCTACTCATACGGTTAGTATGTGTCTTTTTGGAGCAGTCCTCGACTTGCCTAGTTTTTCCACAGAAGTTGACCTTTATGTTGCTCCTTTGGGGTCTTATGACGTAATCATAGGTGTTAACTGGCTAGCTGAGCATAAAGCAAAGGTTGATTGTTTTGAAAAACATATTAGTTGTTTAGATGATCTACAGAAATCAATGGTCATTCAGGGTGTAAAACATGAGATTTCAGTTAGGAAGTTGTCAGCAATGCAACTTAAAAAGGCCAAAAACAAAGGTTGTACCTTGTATGCAGTAAAGATTTCTGAGATTGCAGAAGAAGGTAAAGATTTTATGGAAAAATATCCTTTGTTATGAAATTTCAGAGATGTATTTCCAGAAGAGTTACCGGGTCTTCCACCCAAATGGGAGTTTGAATTCACAATAGAGATCAAACCAGGAACCGAGCCTATATCCAAGGCACCTTATAGAATGACTACCATTGAATTGGTAGAGCTTAAGGCTCAGTTACAGGAAATTTTGTCAAAAGGATTGATAAGACCGAGTGTCTCACCTTGGGGAGCACGGTAATCTTTGTGAAAAAGAAGGATGGCACACTTAGATTGTGTATTGATTACAGAATGTTGAACAAGGAAACTATTAAGAACTGATATTCACTTCCTAGAATTGATGATCTATTTGATCAGATGCGTGGAGCATCGGTGTATTCTAAAATAGATCTTCAATCAGGATATCATCAGTTGAGAATAAAGGATGAAGACATACATAAAACAACTTTTAGAACAAGGTATGGGCATTATGAATTCACAGTTTTACCTTTTGGGTTGACAAATGCACCTGCCACTTTTATGAATTTGATGAATAATATTTTTCAAGAATACTTGGACAAGTTTGTGCTTGTATTCTTGGATGATATTCTCATATACTCTAAAAGCATTGAAGAACATCATGAGCATTTGAAGATAGTTTTGGAAATCTTAAGAAAGAGAAAGTTGTATGGTAAGTTGTCTAAATGTTCCTTCTATGACACAGAAGTACACTATTTGGGACATGTAATAAGAAAAAATGGAATAGTTGTAGATCCTTCGAAGATCATAGCTATAACTGAGTGGCCTGTACCCAAGAATGTGCATGAAGTTAGAAGCTTCATGGGTCTTGTTGGTTACTATAGAAAGTTTGTTAAAGACTTTTCTAAGATTGTTGCACCAATAACTTCATTACAAAAGAAAGATAAGAAATTTGTTTGGAATGACAAATGTGAATCTACTTTTAAGATTCTAAAGGATCAGTTAACTACAACACCTATTCTGACTGTACCTGATCCAAATGGGGACTTTATTGTTGTAACAGATGCATCTGGAGAGGGCCTCAGAGGTATTCTGTTGTAGGATGACCATGTCATAGCTTATGAAAGTAGAAAACTCAAGTTACATGAATGGAATTATGCTCCACATGACCTAGAGCTTGCTGCCATTGTTCATGCCCTTCAAATATGGAGGCATTATCTTCTCGGTAGGCCTTTTGAACTAAAAACTGACCATCTTGGGTTGAAGTATATTTTCACTCAGCCAAACCTGAATGCAAGACAACGAAGATGGTTGGAATTTCTATCTCAGTATGATTTTGATATAAGCTATATTAAAGGAAAGGAAAATAGAGTAGTTGATGCTCTAAGTCGTAGGAAGCACATTTCTGCTCTTATAACATTAAGAACTCAGTTTAAAGATGAGGTGAAAAGTGTCATGGAATCTGATTCTTATTTTCAGCAAGTAAGGACAACACTTGCTACAAATCCAAATGATGTGAGATATAAGGGTTTTCATTTCGACAATGAAGGAATTTTGTGGTTTGAAAACTGGGTATACATACCTTTGGAAAATGATTTAAGAAAGAAATTATTAGTTGAATTTCACAACTCACCTTTTTCTAGACACCCTGGCATTACAAAGATGCTTGGCTGATATAAAACAACAATATTTCTGGAAAGGGATGAAAAAGGATGTGATGGAATTTGTGACACACTGCTTAGAGTGTCAATGAGTCAAAGCAGAACATATGCATCCAGCTGGTTTATTGTACCCTCACAGTATTCCACAGTACAAATGGCAAGTGATAACTATGGATTTTGTTCAAGGGATTGCCTATGTCAAAGAATAAACATGATGTTATTCTGGTTGTTGTTGATAAACTAACAAAGGTAGCACACTTTATTGTTGGTAATCTAAAGGATGATTCACCTGTGTTAGCAAGAAGATTTGTGCATGAGATTTTCAGGTTACATGGAATACCTGAATTAATCATATCAGATAGAGATCCGAGAATGACATCAAGATTTTGGTAGATGCTTAATGCAGCTCTGGGAACTAAACTGAATTTCAGTTCTGCGTATCACCCGGAAAATGGATGGACAGACTGAAAGAGTTAATCAAGTTTTAGAGGATATGCTAAGAATGTATTGTATGGATCAGCAGTATAAATGGGAGGAGTACCTTCCATTAGTTGAGTTTTCTTATAATAATACTTATCATGCCTCTCTAAAAATGGCACCTTTCGAAGCACTATATGGAAGGAAATGCAGAACCCCTGTTAGCTGGGACAACATTGAAGATAGAGAGGTGATAGGGCCTGAAATCCTTACAGAAATGGAACAAGTTAAAATGATTCGTGAATGCTTGAAGGAAGCTGTAGATAGGCAGAAAAGTTATGCAGACTTAAAGCGGGTGGATAGGAAATTTGAACTTGGTGAGAAGGTCTTTCTTCGGGTTAAGCTGAAAAAGAGTTCTATAACTTTTGGCAAGGCTGCCAAGTTATCACCTCGTTATGTGGGACCCTTTGAAATTGTTGAAGTAATCAACCTTGTAGCTTATCGTTTAGCTCTACCTCCTGCTTTATCATGAATGCATGATGTTTTCCATATTTCTTTGCTTAAGAAATACGTTTCAGATTTATCACATGTGTTGAATTGGAATTCCTTGCAGGTCCAAGACCCAGGAATAATCGTGGTTAAACCCATTCGAGTGCTGGAAACTCACCAGTTGCACTTAAGAAATCATGAAATAAGTCAATGTAAGGTCCAGTGGGACCAGTTTAATGAAGAAAGTGCAACCTGGGAAAATCTTGAAGATATGAGATCTGCTTTTCCATACTTGTTTGATCAGAATTGATTCTGAAGGTTGATAAAATATGAAAACCTTATTCATATTTTGATGTTAAATCTGCCAAACTTGGGTAGTTACTGAACTATTTGACAGGTATTTTAAATACTATGTTTTGAAAACTTGAATTTTCAAATTTAGTTCTGTTATGAACATATGAATGGAAGGACTATAATTAAGTTTTTTCCTAAACTATAATGGTTTGATTAAGTTAATCATCGGGATGATGATTCTTTTAAGGAGGAAGGTATGTAACGTCTTGGTCATGACTGTTACTATGATGACTTCCACTTTTGACATTGCAAACGTTGACATGTGATTTGTCTTAGGAAGGTGTATTCTTTTGACGTTGAAAATCATGTTTGCAATGGATGAGTTATTACTGCTCCAGAATTTGTGCTTGTTGTAATTCTGTTTACTTGGAAGCAAGGCCATTCTATTTTGTGAATTATAAGTTGTAAATTTGTACTGTTGTTTTCACATTTCTATATGATAACAACACACCTTGAATCAATTCCATTGATCCAAGGTATGCTTTTGTTCTTCTTTTCTGTCATCTTGTTAATTGACATGTTGAATGAAACATGTTATGGAACCGAGTAGTGTTTTGGCATAAATTGTGAAGGAGACCTCCTAAGGTTCAGGTGTCCTTACTCGGCACCATGCCAAACTTTGTTTTCCTTATTGGAATGGTTGGTGCTATTTGGACTGACTAAACTGTAATGTTTACCCTATTGGATTTTTGACCTAAGGTGATAATACTTACCTAGGATCTATTACTGAACTATTTTGGGTTGACGCCTAAAACTATGTTGCAGTGCCCTACCCTATATGGATTCTAACCTAAGGGGTTATGACCTAACCTAAGATGGTATGTGATATAGTTATGGGGTTTGAACTAACCTAAGATAAATTTTAAAGACCTAAGAACTAAGATGGAAACCTAACTAATGCTAAGGTGACCTAAACTATTACTAAGCCTGAAAGGGGACCTATGGGTTACGTGGAAAATGGAAGGTTGGTGGTGGTGGTTTCTAAGGTATTAATGAGAATTAAATCTCAGTCCTTACATCTTAATTTTCCAAGTTTGGTGGAGGAAAGGAAGGTAGGTGGGATGCCTAGCTGGACATCATTGCTAAATTTAAAAAAATGCATGTTAAATTTTGAAATCAACTTTGCCAAATTTGAAGTGGTGGTGGCACAAGAAAAGAGAGGGAATTTGCATTCAATGCATTCAATGGCATTGATTTCAGTGAAGAGACCACCTAGGAAAGAGGAGAAGGGTGTTTTGTGGAAGTTGTTGGTCATTCTGGTCTTTCTGGTTTTTGCTCTGCATGTGGTTTTGGTTCTTCGAACCAACAAGTCTATTTTTTTCGATCCATTGTGATCTTGAGCATCCTGAACTATTTCTAAACCTGTGGAAACATGGAGGTAGTTGGGAGATTTGGTTGTTGACGTTGTTTGAAAAGAAGAGATTCTTGAGAATTCGGCTGGAGATCTTCTACAAATCAACAAGAAATTTCATCAGGCATGATAGGCTCTTCTTATTAAATAGTTTTTCTTTTTATTAAGCATCTTCATTAGAACAACTCTGCTCTTTGAAATGAATGGCTTTGTGGAAATGTTTTGGTGTATTTTGGTTGTGATCTTCTATTTGAGTTTGTTGTTTTGAAAGGATGCAATATGGGTATTTTTTGAATGCATGTTTGAGTAAATCGTGTTTATCTTATTTGAAACTGGAATGATGCTTAAGTCATGTGGGCTTCTGGTTTTCTGTGCAAAAGGGATTAAGGGAAAAATTATGTGGTAAAGATTTTAATTGGGTTTGTTTTTCTTTTAATTGTGGAAAGTATGAAGTGCTTCTTCTTCTTTGAAAAATGAATCACCTTGAATCTGGTTGTTCCTGTTTGAGATAAGTTGGAACAGTGGTTTGGATTCGATGTATTGTGAATTTAAACTTGTTAATGTAAGGAAAATGATTAACATCTTTCTTCCCTTTGAATTTAATGTGTTTGAACCCGTGAATTTTTCTTGGGATTGTTAGAAGGGATTTCATTTGGTTTTGACCTTTTGGAATCAAACTTATTGAAATCTAAGTAATTTTGCTTGGTTTAACTCCTTTCCAGGTATCTGTGTGAAATATTGTAGAAGTTTTCTCTCACCTGTATGTATTAAATGGTTTGTGGAAAACCTTTTGATTTACTTATGTAGATGTTGTTGTGAAAATCGACTATTGTAGTGGATCTTGGGATTAGTTTGATTTTGGTTATCTGAGGGGAAAGAGTTGGAACGTTCGGTCTTACTCTTCTCCCTTTTGTTCGATTTTGGGAACCAATTTGGGGTTTCATTTCCTTTGATTGCTTTCATCTTAGTCAAAATTCAGTTGGAGTGTAAAGTTTCTCCTTCTCCTTTTAGGCTCGATGATGAACACATGTACTGGGGGATTGCAATCCTTTCATTGTTCCCAATTGTATTTGAATCTGGTTGGACTTCTTTTCATTGTATCTGAAAATGACTTCTTTCCTTCCTGTGGAATAGGAAACATGTTTTTACTTGACTGTAATCTCTTAATCACTTTCTATTTGGGATGCATAAGCTTTGTTTGTAGTGTGCAAAGCTATCAATGTGGATGAATTTAGAAGATCAGTTGTTGCTTGATACTTCTGGTACAGTTGTAGAATGAATTCTTTGAATATTTCCTTTAGTGGTAGCTAGTAAGCTACTGAAACTGTCCCTGTTTTGCATTGAGGGAAGTACATTGCTGTTAACTGATTTGCATGTTATAGTTTATATAATTCAGTTCAGTATTGGGAAGAAATAATGAGAATCTCTCTCTCATCTTGATTATTGACTTCCATCTCGTTCTCTCTCTCCTTTCTGAGTTGTGGATTTTGTTACTGTTACTCTTGTGCTCAAAAGGTAGTTGATTGTTATCTCTCTCTGACTGTTTATTTCTCATTATTATTACACCTTGCTTGAAGCTGACCATTTTGGTTAGGTTAGCTGAAGGGGATTGCAGAGTAGATAGTTGGATGAATCACTTTCTTTCCTTTTTCTTTCCTTCTCAATTGATTGTTAAGAAGGTAATGAATCGATGTGTGACTATCTTCAGGAGAAGTACATGGAATTTAAACCTTGTAAAATCTGTTGATGTTGAACAAAAAGGTTAGGCTAGAGTTGGCTTAAATTGGAATGATTCAAAGACACTATAGTATGAAACAGATAAGTAATTGGGATGTAATATTACTTGTCTATTGTAGATTTTCTTATGAAATTTTTGAACGAAGATTGTTGTTTAATCTTGATACTTATTTAATGTGACAAGGTTGCTCACTCTGTTCTTCTTTTAGTGGTACTTAATTCTTTACTAGGTATTTGTCTGTATTGCTTAATGTTTCATAAGAGTAGAGTTATTTTTATGAGACAGTTAGTCAAAAGCACATCACTTTAATGATTAGTGCTTATCATGCTCAGTTCAATGAACTGACCCGTGCTAGCAATTTTTACAGATGGATTTCGTAAGTGACAAAAGAAGACAAGTTCCTTTATGATGCTTCCTGTGTTTACTTAAAGGCTGCATTTTTAATGAGGATTTATTATTCTTTTTGAGATGTAATTGAAAAAGGGAAAAAGTTGTAAATTTTACTTGATTTTATCAATGAAGAATGACATGAAAAATGTCTGAAATGTTTAGACCTGTAAAATATGTATTTTGTTTGATCAATGAGAAAGGATTGAGTGTTATTGATATTTGATGTGTCATTATCTTTTGGGCTTACAAAAAAAAGGGGATTGTAAACTTATTCTTATTCTCTTGTAAACATATATGTTTTGGATTATTTCAGTTGTACTCAAATGAAATAGAGAAAAAGATTTGATACTCTATTCTCCTCTTAAATGCAACTTCTAAGTTGGCATACATAGATGAACACTCAACTAGGTCAATATGGATTATTAATTGACATTAATAGAAGAGTAAAATACATATGGATCCTTGTATAAGAAAATAACTGGCAATGGACCCTAACTAGTATATGTTAAAGGAAAGACAATTAGTCTTTGGGATAAATATTTCGTTGTGACTCTTTTGGGTATTATACCCAAAGGACATTTGGAAAGAGGAAATTATACCTCTTCTTAAAAAACCTTAACTGAGGTAAGGTAATTGAAAATAAATGAATACATATGTATAAGAAATAGACTTCATTTTAATGAAGTCCATTATTAAGGAGTCTGAATTCTAATTTAAATTTCAGTCATGAATAAACTTGGTTAAGCTTAGTAAGTTAAATCTTACTGTGTTAAGCTGATTTGGACTGTAATCCTGAACTTAAATTAAGAAACCAAGGAATGACATACAATCCTTCGGGTAGAAGGATTGGTTGCAGATTAAGCTACATGACAACCATAAGTCATTTATGACTAGCAACCATAATGATCGAAGAGATTAGAAAATCAACAGGGTTGTTGAAACTGAATCTTAAATTAAGAAGATAAGAAAGTATTTAACCTCTTATCTGGATATGTACCTCTAGATGAGGGGATTCCGTGGGATGTTGGTACACGCCAACTACAATAATGTGTCATCATGAAGACCGGGTCTTCATGAGGACACAGTGTTGCAGCTGACATGTCGCAACACCCTTCCGAATCAGATCATCTAGGTTTACATAAACTCAGACTTGACTTGGTTACACTCTAGGTCAGTTTAGGGACATGATTTGGTATAGGGAAGGACTCTCGATGACTGAAGGTAACTAGACACATGCAATTGACCTAGGTCGATTGAGTATGTCTATGTACCCTTAGTCACCGTGAGTGGCCCTCTATACCAATCTATGTTGCTAACCTGAGTTATGGTTAAACCTTGGACAAGAGGACTGACAGGAGTCAGTGAAGACCATTCTAGATAATAGATGAAGTGGGGGTGAAGGATGTATTCCATTGATGAGTATGCCGTCTAGGAATATGATCATGCAAAGCATGTGAAAATCTTTGGCCAAAGTATCACAAGCTGCTGGTTGTGTTGTCCTATATCACCTAGTTTAAGAAGTAGGATTTCAGATGAATATTGGTAACAAATATTCAGATAGGCCTCTTAAACGGAACACTTCAATACCCAAAAAGGGTAAAATAACCAAGTATACTTAGTATACAATACATTGAATTAACATGAAGGATCGGTAAGAAAATGAGTCATGAAATGAGAGATCATGAAATGAGTCATGAAATGAGAGACGGTAGTTCATCGAGTCATTACAGCTGCATATGGTTATCTGTTATGAGATTGATTGGCATGGAATGTGTGTTCTAAATCATGATCATTTAGAATAGAGAACATTATTTAAAAACTTGAAATGTGTGTTCTAAATTATGATAATTTAGAACAGAGAACACTATTCAAAAAAAATTCCCTTGTTTCTAAAGCTTTAAAATGGGAATACATGTGCCTGGACTTGTCAGAGAATTACTGACACAAACCACACATTGGAATTTTTAAATTCAAATATCGGTAGGATTTGTTAGGTAAAAAATAGGGAAATTTCTCTCATCTCATCAATGCACACATCCAATCGACCTCAACCACTAGATTTCATCAGATCTTGCCTTCTTCCTTATTCCACATGCGAAACAGACATGGGAAAGTACATTTGATAGCCTTGCAGGTAGATTTGTAGGAATTTATCACTGGTTGTTGGTGGTTGAAGATTTGAATATGAGTTTCCCTCCCTTTATCCTTCTCTTCTCTCCTTCTATAAATAACAGAGTTCTACTTTGTAAAAATATCCCTCCTTGTTGTAATGACACCATGTCAAAATGGTGGCCAAATTCACATGGGTCTCAGACCTTTGTGTGGTCTCTACAATGTATTCTCACCTCCTATCATGAATGTAAATGACCGTGCATCCCTTAAGCAATAAAATCATGTTTTTTGGAACTCTTGTCTTCCCTCTCTCGTTTTCATTGCATCTTGCCTCTCTATTTGTGTTTGATAGCATGTTGTGCATAATCCTATGCTTGCATTCCCCATGTTCATGTGTTGTGAGCACTGGAAGGATGAGCCCATGTGTTGATCTGTGGCACGCAATGTCCGACCTCTTCTCACACACCCTATCTATTTCCCTCACCGCTCGTAGAGAGAGATTGACCCTTTCCTTCTAGCGCTATTTCCTTCCTTAGCTTAGGATTTCCCCTTTCTGCACATCCTTATATTCCTGATCCCTTGGAATGTTTAGTCTAGGATTTTCTTTCAGCATTAGGAGTAGTAGTAGAGTTAGAGGTAGGTAGAGGAACCGAACTTCTCTAGAGATTTTTCCCAAGTGCGTAAGGTCCCACAACTTGGGTGCGGTACCATTGTGGTCTCAAACACCTTAGCCCTTTCAAGATACGAGACGTGGGTGCACGTTTAAGCAACCAACATTTACCTTAACAAATTTTTATTACATTAACCCTATTGGGTAATTAGATCCAATTAATCTACACCCTAACTCTTCCTTATGTTATGTTATCTTACTATCAACATTCAGATTTAAGATTGCATAACACGTCCAACACACATATCTGTGTTGGATTGGCTTACTCACTTACATCGATTCAATCTTATGTAAGTTTTGAGAACCTTTTTTACAATTTTAGACTTCATTGAAAGAAGTCTAATCCTTTCAATCTCATTTCATTATTCATAATAGTTCAAAGATTAATTGCAAAGGAGATTTCTTTCTATTATCTTTTAAGTGAGTTAATGTACGTTAGTACCCCATTATCACATTATAGTTTTCACTTCAAGTTTCATTCTAACCCAAACATCTGATTTAATTAGAATCATAGAGATATAGTCTGTTATCAAAGGGAGAATGTCAACTTGAAAAGTTACATATTTATTAGAGAGGGTAGTTTATCATACTCCCTCTTTCCCTATTTATTTTAAACTTAGCCAAGAGAGTATAATACACACAAGATATAAAAGATTTTCAAAACATTCCACACATGGATAATAAAAAGGAAGTACATCAAGTACAATATATTCCATTAACCTTTAATCTTCAAGAGGAGACATACTTTTACAACTCAAACACTTCAGACATTTTCAATGTCAAACAAAAATATCATATTCAAATTCAAATACAAATTTCCTTTCCATCAAATACATTTAAGTAGAGAATCACATTTCATTATAAAAAAGATCATTTCTTTTTGATAAACAGTTGTAACTTTCTTAAGAACTTTCTTCCTTCATCACTTACAAAGTCCATCTGTAAAATTGCTAGCACGGGTTAGTTCATTGAACTGAGCATGATAAGCACTAAAAAATATTTTAGCTAACTGTTCTATAAAAATATTTTTTTTTTGTTTTAGGAACAGTCCTGAGCATTACAAAAAGATATTACCAAAATAAATTACAATTCTCGAAACAAAGAAGGAGATCAAACGAGATTTTTCCAAAACATGAGCAAGGTTGAGTCCTAACCACATAAATTATATTGGCCACTGTCCTTAATAAAAGGATGCAAAGACTAGTAATTCAGATAAGAAAACTTCAACAAAACTCGATAATATTTTCTACCCTTCTCACCTTACAAGATTTCCCATTCATTGAAATCGTTTTCAACAGAAGAAGGTAACTTTTCTTTCTAACCTTTAGGCATAAATACTTAGTAAATCATTTGAACAATATTCTCTAGCATGTAAATTTCATCCTCAATCATAGATGTCAGTAATCAATAATATAAACTTAAGAAATAGTTTATGATACTTAAAACATCATAACTTTACAATGTGCCTCCTAAATGAATTACCTAAGCTTAGACTCAACATTAGGATTAGGTAGCAATTAGGTCAAGAAAACTACAACATGTCCAAATGAGAAAGAGAGAGGAAGTAAAGTAGTTATAATTTCAAACAATAAAATAAAACCCTCTAAGAACTTCATCCAACAAACATGTTTCATCCAATAAAATCAGCTACAGCCGAACTGCCTAACAATGTTTCGAAAACCATACAAACCAGATAGCCAAGAAATGATGAATAATACAGATCAAAGAAAGACACCATATTCTCAAGATGAAACATAAATTGATAAGAAAAGAGGAGAGGAAGAGAAACTACTTCCATTTCCCAAGACTAACCAAAAGAGGTTCACAAGCTTCAATCAATCAAATTGAAACAATCATTTGCAAGAATTCATAGCACAATCTCCAAACAGATAAGAGGTCAGGTCCCAGTTGATCGAACAACTACCTAAGAGAACAAAGAATGAAGAGTAAAACCCTTCAACACATCATACTAATCAAGATGGTAGCTATAAAATCCGTGAATACTTTAGCATGAAAAAAAATCCATCTTCCTGAGTCACAGGAAAGAAGAAGAAGTATGTCACAAACAAAAGAGGAGTTCATCCACATCTCGATACCATCCAAAGGGAGGAAATAATGAAAGTGAAAAACTTGAACAAAGCAAAGGTGTCTTCACGTAAGACAAGTCTGAAACAACAGTGTCTGAAGGCTTCCCACAATTAAAGACTGAAACAAAAGTATGGGGGGACTAAATTTACGCCTCCCAAAAAATGAACAAAAATTTATTACTACCAAAAAGTGATAGGAGTACATGAAGCCCAATCCATTAACACTTCCGTGTTAATGTTTCAAGATCAAAAAGGAAGTTTACCCTTGCAAGAACCTAATGGAAACAGTTCCTAAGTTATACAAAGTTCAACAAAAGGAGAAACAGAACAAACTTCATCTCCTACAAACAATGTCCAACACGAAACACTATAACCATTAGTTCTATTAAGGAATCACTCACATATTTCCTTTTTCTATAGAATACCGTTTTGATAAACAAACGGTTCAAACAAAACTTACCACAAATCCCATTCAACTAAAAACCATAATCAAATCACACACAATAATAATAATCCCATCAGGTTTTTCACTAAGGTGTGTTCGAACAAAACTTAAAGGAACATGTTTAGAATCATAAGGATTGATTATGAAATTATCAAAACAAAATAGGCGTTAATACATACTATACTGGGTAATACCTAGAAGTGATTTCATAGAGGTGAAACAAAACTACCTGAACCTGTTCCACAAATCCAAACAACCAAGAAGATTACTAGTTACAAAAACCGAAATGAAGCTGAAACCATTTAAGCCATCTACACAAGTTCTCACAGTAGAAAAAAGATACAATAACTTAAACTATCAAATAAGTACACTCAGAAGAACTCATTCAAGGGTTAACAACATTAAACAGGGTTGATTTGTGTTCATAAAAACTATCCTAGAATCATGACAAAGAGAGAGATCAACTCAACATGCAAAAGAAAACCAGATCAATCAACACATATTAGAGTTGTTTTTATGAATCACTTAAGTAAAAGAAAAAAAAATTAATGGGTAGAGCCTATCATTCATGACAAAGATTCTTCCTGATTTGCAGAATATTTCCAAGCCAAACCTCAATAGCCTTTTCTTCTCCACGTAATGTCAACCAAATTCCAATACTCTATCTTCTTTTATAACTTCCACAGAGTCCAAAATAGCTCAAGAAACACAAAAATAACCAGTCAAGAAAGATTCGAAATGGAGATTCGATGAACAAAAAAAATCAAGTAGAGATTGAGCTCGAAATGAACTGAAAGACCAAAAGAACCATGCAAAAACTTGCCATGCATTTTCTTATGTGGTTTCTTCACTAAAAATGAAGTCAATAAATGCAAAAGACAATAGTTCCCTCCTTTTTCTCCATGCCACCGCCATCTATGCTTAGTGATGCCTCTATTTTCAAAATTTTGCATGCAACTTAAACTTGGTGGAGATGCCAACCAAACATCCCTTAGTTTCTTTACGCCTATGCCAAAGTTGGCAGTCCTTCATATTAAAACTGAAATCAATTCCCATTTAATTCCTTGAAAACTGATGCCACCGACAATACAACTTGCCATGTCATCCATAGGTACCCCTTAGGTTATCAATGACTTAGGTTAGATCAACATTAGGTTAGAAAATCAACCTAGGTTCTTAGGTAAGTCTTTAGTTACCTTAGTTTGTTTTAAAATTTTATAAACATAAAACATACCAACTTAGGTTAGATTTAACCCTTAGATTAGGGTCTTAACCTTAGTGTTATACTATTAGGTCCAAGGTCCCTATACGCCAATCAACGCCTTAACAATATCAAGAAGACCCAATCTTATCATCAAAATCCTGATGCTAAGTAGGGATCCCAGAAGAAGGGTCCTTCACATCTGTAACCAAAACAAGGCCTAGTCCATCTTTGTCTTTCCTTTCAGAACGCTAAGACAACAAGACAAAAGGTAAGAATAACTTAAACATACCTTGGATAAATGGAATTGATCCAAGATATTGCTGTTTACACTGAATAAGTTATGACAACTGAAATACAAGTTCATCATCTTTATAAATGAATTTAAGATAAACAAAGAGATGAATGGCCTCATTTTCAAGCAAGAAAAAATCACAACAGAGTGAACCTTTACAACAAATGATTCATTTACTAATGCAAACATGGTTTCTAAAATTCATAAGAGTACACCTTCCTAAGACAAATCACCTGTCAACGCTTGCACCGTCAAGAGTGGAAGTCATCATAGTAATAGTCATGTCAAAGATGTTACATTTGGTGTTTGCATCCCATTTGTATTGGTGTAATTGGAATTATACATGGAGTTCCATCTTCAAATGGTATTCTACTGCAATTATTAAATTCAACCATAATATATGTTGGTGGTTCTAGTGGTGCACTTTTATATTGGTATATTATACTTCGAATATGACTTAAAGCTCCATTTATAAGAACCACTTGTATCAAAAGATTAGAGGTTGAAATGGCCCTTACATCCTTACCAATTAGTAACTCCACATCAACTTCATCATTTTGACCTCATGTTGGTACATTGACACTACCTACTTTGGTTGCTTTTCTACATGTAACATTTTATTTCAACGAATGTAATTTTCTTCTATTGCGGTTATGTTCATTATCATTTGTGGCAAATAAATGGATACTATTGTAAAAATTTTCATTGATGGATCTCTCTAATTCAACATTGGTTCTTGGTGCACTCACGATACAACGTCCAAATTAACATACATGCTTGTCCATGTAATAATGTTACATCGTTCCTAAAGGGATAAAACCCAACTGTTGACTTGTGGAGCTTAATTGCTTCACTGGCATGCTTTTACATACTTGCTAGAATACACAGTAACCGACGTCAGTTGACAAACCGATGTCGGTCACCCATGGACTAGTATCAGTTAGGAAAGGAGGAACCAATGTTGGTTAGGGCTAACCGACATCGGTTAAGGATAATTGGCATCAGTTGCCTATGCGTGACTATTATAATTAAGTTACAGGAATTAGATCTATCTTTAGTTGAAAAGTGAATCTAATGGTTGTAATTACATAGATAAAGTGCCCTAAGATTGCAAATGCATATATAAGCATAAATCTAGGGTTTTAGAAGAGAGAATTCATTCAAAATTAAGAGAATTTTCCTTTAGAAAGAAAAAGAGGAATTTGTAGAGAAGAAAGTACAAGACATCCAAGAAAGTGTGGAAGATTGCAAATCTTCATTGTATTTCCCCTGTGATGATAAATTGGCTATTTCTTGGTGGATGTAGCGCACGGTGAGTGAACCACGTTAAATTTTGTGTATTGTTTCTTCTTTTTTATTTCAGTATTGATTGCTTTTATGCTTAAATATGATAAATATATCTGTAAAACTGGTGTGCTAACCCCAACAACTGCTATCATAGAATCTTTGTTTGAGGGTTGTGTGTGTTGACAAATTTACTCATAGAGGGATTTCTGATTGAGTGGGAGAAAAACAATGGGAGAAGAAGGAAAATTCAGAGTAGATAAATTTGACAGTCATGAATATCTATTATGGAAGATGCAGGTGGAGGATTATTTGTATCAGGAAGATTTATACTTACCGTTGGATGAGAAGGTAAGACCTGCAAAGATGGCTAATTAAAAATGGAAAATTCTTGATAGAAAGTGTCTGGGATCTATAAGATTGAGCCTAAAAATAGACATGGCTTCGAATATTACCAAAGTAGGACCTACGGTAGAGTTAATGAAATCTTTAGAAAATCTATATGAAAAACCTAGTGCTTCAAATAAAGTTTATTTGATGATTTTTTTTTTTTAATTTAAAGATTTAAGGAGGATCTGCATCAATTCATTTGAATGATTTCCAGTCTATTGTAAATCAATTAAAATCATTTAGTATTTAGTTTGAGGATGAAGTGAAAGAACTATTATGATGCTTTTTTCTAGATAGTTGAGATAACTTGGTAATGGCTGTTAGTAATACAACGTCTGCTACTAATCTTTTAAAGTTTGATGATTTGGTTAGTATAATCCTAAATGAAGAAATACACAGGAAAACTACAAAAGAATCATCATTTGGGAATGCTTTAAATGTAGAAAATAGGGGTAGGTAGAAGGAGAGATCCAAGAGTAAGAATAATGGGAAATCAAAGTCTAAGAACGACAGATCTAAATCCAGAGGTAGATGTATAATTTGTTGGAATTGTGGAAAGAAAGGTCATGCAAAGAAGGATTGTTGGTTCAAGGAAAACAAAGAGAATGTACCAGAGAAAGGTAAAGAGGACAATATTGCTACTAAAGAGGTAATGCAAGATGCTCTAATTCTCTCATTGGATAATAAAATTGAGTCATGGGTTTTAGATTCAAGAGTTTCTTTCCATGTAACCCCTAATAAGGGTTATTTCAGAAATTATATCCAGGGTAATTTTTGGCATGTTTATTTAGGAGATGATGAACCATGCATTATTACTAGTAGAGGTGAATTTAATCTTAAATTACAAAATGGAAATACATGGATATTGAAATATGTGAGGCATGTTCCAAGCCTCAAAATAAATCTAATTTCTATAAGACAATTGTCTGAAACTGGTTGCATGGTTACACCCACAGCCGAATCTTAGAAAGTTACCAAGGGATATCTTGTTGTAGCAAGAGACAAGAAGGTAGGATCATTATATTTATCTACCTATATTAGTGATTCATTTTCTGTTCTATCTACTTCAGATTCAGATACAAGCATGTGGCACAATCGGCTAGGCCATATGAGTGAAAAGGGAATGTAGATATTAAAGGAAAATGGTAAGTTATCAGATATTGAAATGCGTAGATCTTGATTTCTGTGAGCATTGTATTTTTTTAAAGTAGAAGAGAGTGAAATTTATCAAAGTTGGGGCAACAAAGAAGAAGCATAAATTGGAACTTGTACACTCAGATGTGTGGGGACCAGCGCAGGTAGCTTCTCATGGAGGATCCTAATACTATGTTACTTTCATTGATGATGCCACAAGAAAGACATGAGTTTATTGTATAAATCGTAAAAATGATGTTTTTAAAACTTCTAAAAGATGGAAAGCCCTTGTAGAAAATGAATCAAATTCAAAGTTAAAGTACCTTAGATCCGAAAATGCTGGTGGGTACTGCAAAAAGGATTTCAATGATTATTGTTCAGTAAATGAAATACACAGAGAAAAGAAAGTTCCTAGAGCACCATATGAGAATGGTGTTACAGAGAGAATGAACATGACAATTTTGGAATGAGCTAGAAGCATGAGGAGACATGTTGGATTTCCCTTACACTTTTGGGTGGAAGTAGTAGACATGGCGGTTTATTTGATTAATAGTAGACCTTCAAGTGCACTAAATGGTGGAATACCAAAAGAAGCTTGGACTAGAAAAAAGGTAGATCTTTCTTTTCTTAGAGTATTTCGCTTAGAAGATTTTGTGAATATTGATAAGGAAAATAGAAAGAAATTGGATGTTAAATCCAAAAGATGCACTTTCATTGGTTATGGCTCAGATGATTTCAGATTCTGATTTTGAGATTTAGAAGGTTATAAGATAATATGAGTCGTGACATTGATTGGAATGAAAAGAAAATGTAAAGGGATCAAGTTTTAGTGCCTAAAGGTGAACTGGTGGAGAAGTTTATGGATGAAAATGAACTCTCAGATTTAAAATTAATACCTACAGGTTTACATAGTAACTGGCATTGATTTACCCCTGACCGAAATCAATCCCCTATATCGATGTCAGTTACAGAAGATCCAGACTATCGTCGGTTAGCCGAATCAGCGGCGCAAGAAGGTAACTAACGTCGGTCATTGTCAAAAGTAGATACAAATCTATAGGAAGAGCAGATTGAGCCTCTGGCTCCCCAAATCTTAGTGAGAAGGTCACAAAGGGTAAGTAGACCTCTGGAAATATTTTCACCTTCATTGTCTTATTTATTATTGACTGATAGTGGTGAACCAGAAATATTTGAAGAAGCAATACATGATAAATCCCACATGCAGTGCGAGCATGACATAGATGAGGAGATGGAATCCTTAGAGAAAAACTAGATATGGAATTTGGTTAAGTTTCCAGTAGGTAAAAGAGTATTGCAGAAAAAGTGGGTTTATAGGATCAAGGAAGAAGAGGGTGGGCAAAAGAGATACAAGGCAAGGCTTGTAGTAAAGGGATTTACACAGAAAGTAGGTATTGAATTTGGTGAAATATTTTCTCCTATTGTTAAGATGACTTATATTCATAGTGAATTGAGTTTAGTTGCAGTATAGGATTTGCATTTAGAGCAGTTTGAGGGAAAGACGAAATTTCTTCATGGTGATTTAGAGGAAGAGATTTATATGAATCAGTCACTTGGGTATGAAGTCAAGGGTAAGGAGAAACTTATGTGTAGATTGAAAAAGAGCATATATGGGCTCAAATAAGCTCTAAGGCATTGGTATATGAGGTTTGATAGTTTCATGCATGAGCATGGTTATTTGATATGTGAATCTGACCATTGTGTTTATTTCATGATGCTTAGAAATAGGAGCTATATTATTTTGTTATTGTATGTGGATGATATGCTTATTGCAGGATCTAGTATGCAAGACATTGGTGAGCTTAAAGAAAATCTAGCTCACACATTTGCAATGAAGGATTTGGGAGATGCAAAGAGAATCCTTGGCATGTAAATTCACAGAGACATGAAGAACAAGAAGTTGTATTTGTCTTAGGAGCATTATATCAATAAGGTGTTGGAAAGGTTTAATTTGTATAATTCAAAACCTATAAGTACACCTATGGTTGGACACTTAAAATTGAGCAAAGATCAGTGTCCTACATCACATGGGGAGGTTGAGTACATGGAATGAGTTTCGTATGCTTCATCAGTTGGGACCTTGATGTATGCTATGGTTTGTACCAAACCAGACATTGCACAGGAAGTGGGAGTTATGAGCACATTTATGGCTAATCCAGGTAAAGAGAATTGGAAAGAAATCCAATGGATTCTCAGGTATTTGAGAGGGAAATCTGACATGCAGTTATGCTATGGAGAGTCATATATTTTTTTACATGGCCATGTGAATTTAGGCATGGTTGGTGATTTGGATGATTAGAGGAACACGACTGGATATGTTTTCACAGTAGGCGGCATGACAATTAGCTGGATTTATAGATTGTAAAAGGTTGTGTCCCTGTTTACTTCAGAGGTTGAGTATGTTGCAGCTACAGAAGCTAACAATGAGATGATATGGATGAGCAGGTTCATGGAAGAGTTGGGAAAGGAACAAGAGGATTACACATTATACAATGATAGTCAAAGTGTGATTCATTTGGCAAATAACTCAACATTTCATTCTAGAGTGAAACACATTCAGCTAAGATATCACTTCATATGATAGGTATTTGAGGATGGGAAACTGAAGTTGGAGAAAATTTATACAAAGGAGAACCCTGTGTATATGCTAACGAATTCATTGAAAAATGAGAAGTTGGAGCTACACTCCACTTTTTTTGGTCTTCAAGTTTGAGACTTGAGGAGGGAGAAGCATGCCAATGAAAGAATCCGAGGAAGGAGTTATACGGTATAGTGCAACAATTTATCTCTAAGTGGGAGATTGTTGAGTTATAGAGCTTAATTGCTTCACTGACATGCTTTTACAAACTTACTAGAATACACAGTAACTGATGTCAGTTGACAAACCGCCGTCAGTCACCCATGGACTGATATCGGTCAGGCAAGGAGGAATTGACATCGGTTGCCTATGCGTGACTATTATAATTAAGTTGTATGAATTAGATCTATCTTTAGTTGTAAATTGAATATAATGGTTGTAATTACATAGCTAAAGTGCCCTAAGATTGTAGATGCATATATAAGCATAAAGATAGGGTTTTAGAAGAGAGAATTCATTGAGAATTAAGAGAAGTTTCCTTTAGAGACAAAAAGAGAAAATTGTAGAGAAGAAAGTACAGGACATCCAAGAAGGTGTGGAAGATTACAAATCTTCATTGTATTTCCTCTGTGATTATAAATTGGCTATTTCTTGGTGGACATAGCCCACATTGAGTGAACCATGTTAAATCTTGTGTATTGTTTCTTCTTGTTTATTTTTGTATTGATTGATTTTATGCTTAGATATGATAAATATATTTGTACAACCGGTGTGTTAACCCTTACAGCAACTAACTATATTAAAAATTTATGTCATATCACATATAAAAGACACTACGACTCTTCAACACCTCCAAACAAGGTTCATTTTAAGAAGACCCCTATGAAAAATTACTTTTGAATCATTGGAAAATCTCAAAAATTGACTTACGAATCGTTGAAAAATATCTAAAAAAAAGTTTCATGGTAAAGGAAATTTCATAGAGAGAATTTTTCCCTCGTTTCAAAAATTTGGTTGGGTAGGTTGGTCGAGGGTTAGGCGGTTGAGGGGTTAGGTAGGTGAGGGTTGGACAGCTAAGGGTTTGGCGGGAGGGTTGGAAGGGTGAGGGGTTAGACGACTATTAGATGGGTGGGGTTGAACGAGTGAGGGGTTAGACGGCTGAGGGTTAGGTGGGAAGGATGGATGGGTGAGGGGTTGGATGGCTAAGTGTTGGGAAGGTAGGTTGGAAAGTGAGGGGTTAGACGACAAGGGTTGGATGGGTGGGTTGGTCGGGTGATGGGTTAGACAGTTGAGCCTTGAGGGGTTAGACGGTTAGGGTTTTGGTGGGTGTGTTAGATGGGTGAGGGGTTGGATGACTAAGGGTTTTACAGGCATGTTGGATGGGGTGGGGGTTGGATGGCTAAGGGTTGGGCTTAGATTTCAATTTTGGTGGCTGAGGATTTTCTTATGTTTACTTCGACGTATATGTGTACTATATGATTCGAAATGGTGGCGGATTACATTCATAAGCTCTTATATATGTGTAAAATCTAGGTGAAACGAATAGTATAAGGGACATGTCGGTCAATTTTTTTGGTGAGTAAGTTGGCTGTGAACCACAAAATATTCACCAATTCAAATTTCCATAATCCTCGATTTTTGCAAGTTTACGAAAAATTTCCACTAAAAAATTTCCCTGCCTCCAAAATATACTACTTTAGAATCAAAGGGCTGTGCAAAAATAACTGTAAACTCTACATTACATTGTGCTCTCTCTTGACATTTTGGAACCTCTTCTTTCTTTCTAAATACTCTATGTGTCATATTCTTTGCATTTTTTAACTATATGACCCCAATTTTCTTTGTTATAAGGTCCAACCTATATGTATCTTTATTCAAGTGTTTCGAAACCCAATTATGAGTTAGCACCCCCAATTTCTTTTGAGCTCCTTCCTTTATTGAATTTGGGTTTCCCTCCTCTATGCAATTTTTGGGAATGATTCAATTGAGAACAAAACATTTCCATTGAATTTAGTAATTATGAATAATTGTGAAACAATTAAAATGGCTTCTGGGGTCTTTGGGTGCTCACAATATCCCACATGTGTGCCTAACAACATCAAGTTTATTGTTATTTTGAATCTCTTATTGATATTTTTCCAACGAGCCCAAATTTGCATCCATTTTTGGCCTATTATGACACTCATGCCCATTTGAACTATTTTTTCATCCCATCTTTGTTATGAACATTTAATTTAAGACCCCCACATGATTTTGACACGTGCAAGCATCACGAGGTCCTCATGTTCATGGAATAAACAACCTTTCCAATACCAACCCTTGAATTTATACACCATAGTTTGGAGTCTCCTTGTATTTTCCTTGTTTTGTTGGGAACTTCATACAATTGAAGAGTGGGTCTCACATCTACCATATGAACTGAATTATAATGTGCAACTTTTCCTCATTTCATTTCCTCGTAATCACATGTTTACTCTACCTTATGTGGTAAATGTTGTATTCAAATGCACTAAATGTTATCTTCACAGCTACTTGGGATCACATGTTCTTTAAAGGAAACGTGGGCTCACTTGATCCTTAAGTGCTACGAGGGCTGCCTTAGCATATAAAGTGTATAGTGACACCACGAGCCTTAAATTATAAAACATCACCATGAACCTTAATGCATAAAGTGTGATAATTATTTACACCCTAATTAATTTCTAGAATGTGTTATGGACATGCATAACAAATATAAGAAGGATGTAAGGGTTTGCAATATGTAAAATTTTATGATCTAATTAAATTCCAACATTAATCATTCACAATTATAATAATGCATTCATTCATATAACAATTGATAAATGATAAGTAATTTCTTAAATATACAAGAGGAGACAGAAAATTAGCTATACATGGTAGAACATGGAGGATTTGGATGTGTAGGGTAGTGGAATAGGTTGATCATAAACTATAAATGCTTCAATGAAAGTTCTAGAGCTGCAAAGTGAATAAGGGTAGACTGTACAACTATTGTATGATCCATATTAGGAAATGTATGGTATTGGACCCTTTGATAGTCTGGATCTACAAATTCCTATTTTCTTCGCTTGTCTGGAAATGGTATTTGTTGTATGTTTCTCTTGCTTGCAAAAATTCAAGATGAATTGTACTCACTTGCAACAAAGTGGAAACCCTAGAAACCTATAGAACCCTTCATCAGAGAATTAACAAAACAAAAGGAGAAAACATATGTGTGTGGTTGAGGGTGGATTACTGCTGGTAGTTATACTCTCCTCCACTAAACCAATCCAATTGTTTAACTACATGCCCTCATTGTGGGATCAAGCCTCATGTTGTTCTCTTAGGTTCTTATGAAAGTGTGAATAGCTAACCAACCCCCTAGGGATGCCCTTGTGTCTCTTGACACCAAGATAACATGATACCTGCATAGTATAAAATTTACCCATCATGGTGGTAGTGATATGTAGTGTGCCTCAACTATGTGGCCTAACCCTTTGTTTCTTGAACTCATTAAACAATGCTAGAGTGATCTAGCTCTTGCTAGTACATGGATTTATGACATCTTTGTGCTTTAACATGAAGACTGATAGACTATTTGACCTAATTGCGTGCTTCAAACCTATATTTGAGACTGCTATAAATGATGTATAACTAATTTGGGAAGATTTAAGAACCCTTTGAGTAATTTTGGAATAATATTTTTAATAGGATCTTGTGAGAGTGTTAGGTGAGTTATAAAGTGATAACGACTTTATTTTATAACTATTTATAGGTGAAATAATCTAACAAGGATGGACTTATGAAGATGAAATCATACAAATTATATTTTGAAATTGAAATATGTGTAAGATAATGTGAAGGGGAGGGACCGTACATGCCATCCAAGACCGGATCTCACATCCTGATCCTTCCCTACATTTTCAAACCAGAGAGATGAAAATATAAACATAAAGTTGTATCCTTAAGGATAGAGGTTTTATACTGCTTTGATAATATACTATATTCATAATTGATGACAAAGCAGAGTGTAAAGGTAAGTAAGTTGTAAAAGAGAGATAGAGATGAGGTGATTGGATTCCAAATGTGAGAATTTTTCTTAGCAAGGGAGCATGATCAAACTTGAAATTGAATAAGGGTAAGTTACCAATTTTTTGTGTCTACATTTTACCCCCTTAAGAGTGTAATTAAAAATTACGTTCTTAAAGGAAAAATATACTTGAATGTGTACACACATTTTTTCTTCACTTGAAAGTGGTTCTCTATTGTGTTGGTGTTGGCATGATCCATGATGAAGCCTAGAACATAAAGTGTATCCAACGTCTATGATATAAATTGAAAATTAATTTGAAATATAGATAATGCACGTAACTTTGAAATTTACATAAAAGTAAGTGAAGAGAATCAAAAGATGGAAGGAATAAACCTATTTATTTTCTAGAGGGAGGAGCTCCCGTTTATGTTATTCCTAGGAGACTTGGAGTTATTGAAGAGATGTTGGAGGATTGGGGTGATTGTTAGGAATTAGAGAACAAATATGCAAAAACAATTCCTCAAATCACAGCAGTAGGAAACTATTTAGCAGAAGTATACATGCAGAAATATAACAACATAAATAAATAATGCACAAAAGAAGACAAGATAAGATTTAACGTGGTTCACCCAATGTGAGCTACGTCCACTAAGAAATTGCTCATATTTTATCATCAACAAGAGTAAAACAACTCTCACAGTCTTCTCTCATTTATGAACTCACAACGTAATTCCAACGATATTAAACCACATCTAAACCACAATTAACACCCAATTGCTTAACCTTGATCACTCTTGATCACCTCTTGATCACTAAGAATCAAGACCTCTTAAACACACAAGATATATTCAAGATACCCTAACACATCTATTTATAGGATTACAATCCTTTAAGAATTCCAAAAGTTGACCCTAGAAGTTTGAAAGTCACGACCTTTCATCTTCCCATGGCTGGAAAAGAAACTGTCATGACCTTTCATCTTCCCATGGCTAGAAAAGAAACGGTAATGATATTTCATCTTCCTAATTTGAACTCCACACTTTAATACTGATTTGAGAAGACCAAAAATTGGCTCCACACCCCAACAGTGATTAGTCCCCAATGTTGTGTCATAGGATACATTACAAAAGATAGTGAGGAGAGGAGCCATGTTTCCCCCCCTTTTTAAGATTTATATAGGGAGAGGAAGCATTTAGAATACAAATAAATTAGGTGCTTTAACACCTTACTTATTTAGGAATATGGTGAAATAAGAGGAAATATCAATCTCCAAAGAAATCATATGCTTCGACACTTTCCTTTAAACCCAAAAACCACACTATTGCAAATGGGTCTAGGTATAATTTTGTTCCAACTTGAATAAACTTAAATATTGAAAGGTATGGACATTTCCATGCCCCCATAAGGTGTAATGCCACTGAAATTGATCATGTATATTGTGCACAATCATATGGGAGAAGGGATATCACGCCCCTAAATCCTGTTCTTGCAATTGAATATGAAGAGTGTAGTTAAGACATAATGAAGTATATGAAAATCTTGTAAATATATGATAGAATTTGATTTTTTAAAAAAATATATAGAATTTCTCCCCTATCTGGGAACAACCATCATGGTTGAGGCCATACCACTATCCTGACTATACTCTAAATTTTTTTACCTT
Source organism: Taxus chinensis (assembly GCA_019776745.2). Taxonomy (NCBI): domain Eukaryota; kingdom Viridiplantae; phylum Streptophyta; class Pinopsida; order Cupressales; family Taxaceae; genus Taxus; species Taxus chinensis. The sequence goes on from CM034146.1 coordinate 982,027,738, forward strand.
TGTTGAATTCTTCCATATTTCAGTATCTGTGACCTTTTATGAGGATTTGAACCCTATAAACATATGTTCCTATATTTTTAATGTTTGTAGTTATAGAAATATCTTGATGAATTCCCCTTCTTTTAAGGAAGGCGTGATAAAACATTTGACCACATGACATAAAAAATTAGATGTGTAGCCATGTGTAATAAGTCTGATGATATGTGTAGAATAACATAGCAGATTGGAATGGTGGCCACATTTGAGAACATGTTCCTAAAAAATGGGTTGCACATGGTAGAACCCATGGTGTGGAGACAAAATAACATGCAACACATGAAAATCAAGAATACACACGTAACACAATAAAAACATCAAAGAAAAGTATTTGTTTACACCCTAATTAGATATTAATAGGTGTTATGGATTATAATAACTAAGAAGGGTATAAGGATTATATACAAGTAGGATATTCTCATCTAATTAACTTCCAACAACGATTTTAAATGACTAGGATAATGCATTCCAACTTGAAATGAACTTACAATTGATAAATGATGAGTAACTTGTTCAAAATAGAGAGAGAGAGAGAGAGAGAGAGAGAGAGAGAGAGAGAGAGAGAGAGAGAGAGAGAGAGTTTCCTTGTTTAGTTAGATTCTAGAATTATTTGAATGTGATAGGTAGTGGAATAAGAGAATACGGGACTATGGATTCTACAAAAAAGATTTTGGAACTGAAAAACATGTAGGTGTAGGACTGTATAGAGTCTATACGGTATATGAAGGATTTATAAGGTTTAGGAATAGGTTTCTACGAACTTGGACCAGAAGATAGTTGATTTATAAAACTTTATGGGTGCTTCACTTTTTTGAAAATGATTCTCACCATTTGTATCCCTTCTTTACACAACCTTGGGATGACCTGTGATGATCTGCAAAAAATTAGAAACCGTAACAACATGAAAAATCATTCATATAAGCATTAACAAACCAAATGAAAAAAAAATGTGTGTTGAGGCTATACCACCCTGGACAGTTAGACTCCCAATGGATGAACCAATTCCAATGTTGCACTACATATCCTTGATGTAGAAAAAACCTCATGTAGTTCTCCTAGGTTCTTGTGTAAGTGTGTAAAGCTAACCAACCCCCTAGGGGTTCCCTTTTATCTCTCGAAATGGCTATATGATATTTTCATTTTTGTAGATGGGTGATACTAAATTCCTTGACTAGGTTGAGCACTTTAGACTTATAGTAGATACTACCCTAGATGATGTGCAATTTATTTAAGAATATTTAAGAACCCTTTGAGTGATTTTGGATTGATGTTTAAAATAGAAGATTATAAGAATTCTTGCAATGAAAGTTTAACAAAACCAACAACTTGAAGTGTTGATCAACCTCTAAAATAACCCAAAAAAAAGCTCTATACCATCTAAACAAGGCCCCAAAAAATTAGTGATTAAGCTAGTGTAATTGTTTGTGTACTTCATGATCAACTATGCATTTGAAAGGAACGATAAGAAGATTGTTCCAAGCTGTGATCTCAGACGATAATAGCACACCACATTAGATTTGCAAAAATAGAAGAGCTAAAATACCATATATGGAAATCCATCATAATCCATAATGCTCAATACATTACAATAGAATGAATTGAATTATTCCATAAGAAAGATGTACATATACGAGGATGGAAGTGCAACTACTACCTAAATTAGTGGTGAAGAACTCCCACTAACTGATACTGGAAGTTAAGTTAATTCCAAAAGACTAGTAAGCTAACTCAACACAACTAGTAAGCTAACTCCACACAACTAGTACACCTAAGCAAGCTAACCCAACAAGTCTAAGGTGAACACAAGTGTAAGAATTATCCTAATAAATAAATAAAAGGATAAATAATAACCTACACTAACACCCTCCTGTAAGCATAGCTTAGGTGGGTGGAAAAGAAGGTGGGTCCCGGTAACAAGGCCTAATGAGGTACCCACGTACAACAACTGGGAAAAATGGACACAAGGTACCCAAAACCAGTAATAACAAAGTAGAGAGAAAAATCCTGCTGCAAGATATCCTCAGAAGCTTGACTCCAAAAACTTGTACAATGCTGAAGAAGTGTGGTGCACACTATGGTCTGAATCCACTGCTCGATCATATAACTCAAAAACAAATGACATCGGGCTTCACCATAATAGCTCCATGCAAGGAGACTGTCAATGGAGTGATGTCGAAAAGTGAAAAACAAACACCAAACATAATTTGATCAACTGCTACAAATAGGTGTGCCACGATCCAAGAAAAACCGAGGTAACAAGGAAAGGACACGAGATCCAAATAAATAGGAGTGTCACGATCCAAGAAAAAGCCAATGTAACAAGGCAAGGGCATGAAACCCAAAGAAGTAGTATCAACACCACACCCTCCCATATTGCATAATGGGTAGAGTGACACCACACATCTGTATGAGTTGTCAAAATCAACTACTCGAACACTGACAAACTAACACTGGGCTCCACCAGGATAGCTCCCCCACAAGAGAGACTATTAATATGCCAAAAAAAGTGTCAAAAATACAGATCCAAAATATCTCAACAAACAAGAGAGATATAAATGTATACACCCATAGATACAAGGATGCAATACCCAAAATTTTAGGACGTCGGGCTCAACGGAAAATACATCCACAAGTGATCACAACACCCTCCCGAATTTGGCACTTTATAATTGAGTGCATGTAAATATTACAATGAGTAACATACCTTTTACATTTGAAATATGTGTATAAAATGTCACCAATGTGTAGATCTTGAAAAAATACACAATTTCAAAAAAAAGATCACCTTAATTCGAGCTACGGATCAAAAGTTATGAGCTCTACAAGGTTTTGCTATTAAAATAATATTTTAATGCTGATCTTTTTAAAAGGTACACGTGACACCCAAATGTCCAAAGGGTAGAAGAGTGCATCCACATGATACATGCTTGCGACCAAAGGATAAAATCCTGCACCCAAAACCTAACATGTCCAGAGGGTAAATCATTGTGTCCAGAGGGTACACGCTTATATCCAATGGATAAAAGAATGCACCCAGAGGGTATAGATCTACGTCTAGTGGATAAAAGACTGCATCCAAAACCAAAATACCCAGAGAGTAAAAGAATGCATCCGAAAGGTACAAGCTTATATCCAATGGATAAAATAATGCACCCAGAGGGTACAGATCTGCGTTTAGTGGATAAAAGATTGCATCTAAACCGAAATACCCAGAGGGTAAAAGAATGCATCCAGAAGGTACACGCTTATATCCAATGGATAAAAGAATGCACCCATAGGGTACAGATCTGCGTCCAGTGGATATAAGACTGCATCCAAAACTGAAATACCCAGAGGGTAAAAGTATGCATCTAGAAGGTACATGCTTATATCCAATGGATAAAAGAATGCACCCAGATTTGACTGTCTCAAAACACGGTCGAGTTTACAGTCAATTCTAGGGTTTTGGCACCTTCCAAATCTAATTCCGCACTCCGTTTTGCATAAAAATGCATACTGCAAAAAATTTCTAACAAATTCCATATACATGAAAAAAAATAAACCCTTGCTTACAGAGAAAAACTTACTAGATGTCTACATCATCTATCACTTTGATACCATGAAAGGAACAAAAAGATGATTGTTCCAAGCCGTTATCTCAGATGATAATAGCACACCACATTATATTTGCAAAAACAAAAGAACTAAAATACTATATATGGAAATCCATCATAATCCATAATGCTCAATACATTACAATAGAATGACTTGAATTATTCAATAAGAAAGATGTACATATAGGAGGAGGGAAGTGCAACTACTACCTAAATTAGTGGTGAAGAATTCCCACTAACTGATACTAGGAGTTAAGTTAATTTCAAAAGACTAGTAAGCGAACTCAACACAACTAGTAAGCTAACTCCACACAACTAGTACACCTAAGCAAGCTAACCCAACAAGTGTAAGAATTATCCTAATAAATAAACAAAAGGATAAATAATAACCTACACTAACCGTATGCACCACTAAACTTTAAAATAAGATTTGTAATCTTTCTGGTTATTAAATTTGAATACTTGTGATAAAAAAATAGCAACAAATACTTGCACAAATTACAATAATGGAGCACTTAGACACCTTCCTTTTGGCCATGCTTTTATTAAAACAAAACAACTAAAAATAGGAATTACAACTCAACTCGCAAAGCAAGTTAAACTCAAAATAGAACTATTAATAATAAAAAACTCCTAAACTAATTTTGACTTCCAATTAATTTAAAAAGAGGCTCATGCAATCCATGGAAAAAGTCAACATGCAAGAAGCTTTTCCAGGAATATAATTATACAAACTAGGCATGTTTTCAAGGCTAATTATAGTCCTCTTTGAGGAAAGTTTCCCTAGGGTACCTAAAATATAGGGATGGTCATAAAATTAGCATATTTACACTTATCTAAACTTATAGTGCTTCCCACCTCTTTGGAGATGACTACACAAGAATTTGTACTTATCCAAAAACTGACAGTTGACAGACTATTTTTAGCATTTTTTTAAGAAATCACTTATGTGTTCATAATTGACTAAATGAACATATGAAAAAATAAATAATTCCTAATACATCCTAAAATTCTATTTTTTAGATTTTTTTTTCTAAAAAATAGAAATTGTTTAAATTTAGAAAAATTTCAATTGCCAAAATTGGCATCATTCCCAAAAATTTGTAGTATGTACTACCCTAGATGATGTGCAACTAATTTAAGAAAATTTAGGAACCATTTGAGTGCTTTTGGATTGATGTTTACAATAGAAGCTTGTAAGAATGTTAGGTGAGTTATAATGTGATAATGACTTATTTATATTGTCTTCCATAGGTGAGATATTATTAGAAGGCTGACCATAGGAAGATAAAATGACCAAAATAGTGATTTAACATAGAAAACATAGTATGTGATTAATAAGGGGCAAGACCGTATAGGTTCAGTCAGGATTGGACCCCCACATTTTGACCCTTCCATATGGTTTTGGACAAGAGAGAGAAAATCCTAAACTGAAATTTGTGCAATGAATATCATATGTGTCATGCCTATTTGATTGAATAATATTTCCAAAATTGTTGGAATAACATGATATAAAGATAATCAAGCTGTAGAATGGATAGAGAGATGATGAGATTGGATTCCAAATATGATCATTTGTCTTGACAAGGAACAAGGTAAAACTTAGCATTTCATAAGGAAAATTTACTATATTTTAGTGTCTACATTTACCCCTCATTTAAGCATGTAATTGAAAATTTCATGGTTAAATGAAAAAATATACATGAGTGTGCACATACACTTTCCCTTCACTCAAAGGGACTTTGTGACATGTTGGTGTTAGCATGCTTCATGATGAAACCTACAACATAGAGTGTAGTCAAAGTCAATGATAACAACTAAAATTTAACTCAAGTTAAGGATAATGTTTTGTAACTTTGAATCATTGCCAAAAGTATGCAAAGGAGATGCACAATATGTAAAGAATACACGTGTTTCTTTTTTGGAGGGAGGATCTCTCATTGTTTTCATTCCTTGGAGAGTTGGAATGTGCTTTGGAGATGCCGGAGGATTGGGGGTGATCAATCCCTAATGTTGTTCCATAGGAAATTGCAAAGGAGGAAGGATTAAACTACATTATCCCACATTCACCAAGGTGAACTATTCCCCTAATCATAAACCTATAAAATTAATTCTCCTAGAGTGCACTTAACACAACTTGACATCTTGCCACACTTAATTATCATGCTAGCATTGTACTTTTAAAAAGAAAGGTAAAATTGAGAAGAACCCATTTGTTGAATGTAAATTATAATACAAATATGGCTCACACCAATTTGAATAAGATGTTTGCTTCACCAAAATCCCACTCCTAATAAACCAAACACTACAAATTTGTCCTCGCACTTGGTTCAAACAAGGACATCCAAAATTCAAAGGTAAGTCCAAACATCTAAGGGAGAGGTTTGAATTTATTTTATTAAAAAACTTTTTTTTCTTATTTTTCCTTTAAAATACCTTATCTTGATGTAATTAAATTAAAATGATTAATCTAAAATAAAAATTTTAGGTGTAATTTTACTAAGTATTTTAGATTAGAAATTTTAAAATCTTGCATACAAGAGCCATATTGATTGGGCTTAGAATGTGAGTATTTTTATTAACATAAGAACAAATCCAAACTTTTCATTTTCAAAGGATAAGTTTCCAAACTTGAGTCTCTTCATTTCCCCCCTTTAAGTGTGAAATTGAAAATTACATACTTAAAGGAAAAAACATACCTAATTTTGCGCACACACTTTTCCTTTACTTGATTTTTGTTTTTCTTTGAGGTGGTGTTGGAACATTTCATGGTGAAACATACAACATAGAGTGTAGCCAATTACCATGGTATAAATTGAACTGTAATTCAAATTTAAATGATACTTGTAACCTCAAAAAATTGAACTTGTATACTAAAGAGATGAAAAACATGGAGAGAATGTAATTATTCATTTTGCAGAGGGAGGATCTCCCGTTCTTATTGTATTTTAGATTCCTCATTCCACTATCGTAGTATTAGAGGTGATCAATCCACAATTATGCCAAAGGAGAAGCTAGAGTAGAAGATGGATTTGAGTACACATGACTCAACATTGAAGAGGAGAGGTAATAAATAACCCTGTTAAGAGGGAAGAGAATTGTACAAAGTATTTATAAAACCTGAGATATTCCCCAAAAAAGTAGAAAGAAGAAATGAAGAACAACCTGCGAAGAACTAAATGGGTCAATACCTTCCAATGCCATAGACCAAACTATTGCAAATGGATCTATGCCCAACTTTATAGATATAAAACAAGTTTAAAAATGAATGGATGACCCTTGCCCCCACCATGTGTTGTATAACTAGTATGATTATGAAAACATTGTTTAATATAAAGTAGAAGAAGGCTCATGCACCCAAACCATATGTACAGATCATTGTTTTTGAGTTGTGTAATGGAGAAGGACTGAAGTAATCATGCCCCTTATATTCTACTATAATATGTGTTGGAATATGTACCAAAATGTTGTAAATGTTCATGTAATAATCTAAAAATGTCATAACCATTTTTATGAGAATTTACCCCCAGGTTGGGAACCATACATTAATGGGTCTATAATATCGTACAGTATTGATCCCTGAATTATATGGTTCTAATTCAATGTGAACCATACCATTTTTCCTAATATTTACCAATAATTTTTAAGGATTTGGGACCCTGTATAATTCTTGTATTTGAACCCGATAATTATACTATGTATCAATTATTGAAGTATAATATATCCCTATGAATGACCCTCTTTTGAGGAGTTTGTGATAAAGCATTTAAGTTCTTGAATCAAAATAAATGATGTGAACCCATGTTAGATAAGTATAATAATTTGCGTTGGTTCATAATAGAGGGTTTTATTGGTGGCCACCATTAGGATCATATTATTGCAAAATGGGTGCACATGGTTGCGACCATGATGCACAAAGATAAAACATACACAACTTGTAACCAATAAGATTAGTAATATAAATAATGTGTTAGAGAGTAAAATAAGTGCAAAGGTAAAGAAACAATCAATTAATCTAACATAATAACTAGTCATGTACAAATATTTATATCAAGGAATAGAGCTGCAAACATGGGACACCCACAATGTCATAAGACAATCCTGAGAGATGCACAGAGGACACATAAAAAGAAGCGAGTGCACCCAAATAATAGATGCATAGAGACATAAACATGGGACACCCATGGTCTCATAAGACAATCAAGGCACTCCGGCTGCATATAATAAACAATTATAGAATAAAGTAAGAAAGTAATATAGAAAGAAAGTATAGAAAATAGTAGTGAAAAAATAAATAGAGAAAGATTGGTTAACATTGCAAAAGACAAATGTGTTAGCCCTATTAGCTTAAAAGTTAACATAGATATAATATAAGTAATTGAACATACTGAAGAAGTGAAAATTAACTAAAACAAAAGTACCTGGATAATGTAAATGATTCCCCCAAATGATTAGCGTCGTTGGGAAGGGACTAAGATGACACTTGTCATCACATATAAATTTGTGTATGTCTTGCATCAAGCTCAACATACCTCATGAATGCATGTGTGTAAATAGTATATATATATATATATAATACTCTATCTATCTGACCAACATGAAAAACAACATATGTAAAATAACAAGATAGCCAATCAAGTCATATGTAGGTCATGGTTCTATATTTTTACAAATATTTGAATGATTTTGTGTATTTTTTAATTATTTGAATGTTTTTTTCCTTTTGAAAATGGTTATGTATAGGGAAGGTATTAGTGTAAGATGTACTTGATGAGTTCCTCAATGGGAGGTACGAAAGAAACATAAAATGAAGGATGTCTGGGCCTCAATTGTGTCATAGCAGAAGAAGAATAGTCTTGTATAACCCATGTAGGAGACATAGTATGTACCATAAGATATCTAGGATGGCAATACCCATTAGGAATAAAATGTTTGATATAATACCTAGAAGGATACCTAGGAGGGATAAACCCACTAGAATAAACATGAACTATAGGATACCAAACATAAGACCTAGGAGGTAAATATACACGAGGAGAAATATATACAATAGGATACCTAGAATGCCTAGGATGTAGATAGTCATTAGTCAAGGAATTTTCACTTGGATACCTAGTAGGAGGACTAGAAGAGATAGAACCACCAAAAGAAACATGTGTAGAAATTGTAGAAGTAGAATTACCAATTGTATCTTGCTGACTAAGTAACTTAGGTATTGTTGCATCATATGGGATACATTTTTATTGAAAAAATGTATTAATTGTGAATTAATTTTACATATTGATGCATGATATATGGTATATCCTTAAAATCACACAACCAAGGGAAACCTAAATGCATATCACATGAGTTGAGAGAAGCAGTACGAGAAGATGGAATAACCATAACACTAAAACCAACTGTAAGAGGTATAATGAAGTGTGCAAGCTTTATCTTAGTATCAAATTTTTTTTTTTGGTATACCTAAGAGAAATAAATAGATAAAAAGTGCACACATTATTTCTATCACTAGCATTAATCAAAACACTATGTATAAAATGTTGACCAATAAAAGAATTAACATATAATGTATTAGAAACAAGATAATGAGCCATATCAATATCATCAAAAGTAATGACCATATGCGGAAATGAAATAGTAGTAATAATACCAATCATAGTGTCCAATAGATGATCATAATAAGAAGGGGAAGGTAAAACATAATGAACATGGTGCATGATTTAGAAGCATTGTGATCAAGAAATGGGTCATTGAAAATTTTCAACTTTGTAATATCCATAGTAGGATTAGATTTTTTAGTGGGCGTGAACCATTTAATAACATTATCACCAATAATATATTGCATAACATGGTGAAATTTAACACATTGATTATTAGAATGACCAAAATAGATATGATTATCACAATAGGAATTAGAGCTAAAATTATTACTATGAGGATTACTTACATCGAAATCAAGCGTAAGATGGAGAGATACAAGGTTGCACTCAAGCAATTGTTTAAGAAATAGGTGAGGTGTGAAAAAAAATCACGTGAATTATCAGCAAGGAGATCGTAGCTAAATATTTGTGGGTTGAGATACAACATTAACATTCACTTTAATATAAATCTTATTGTCACTAGATTTTCCTTTGAAATTAGGTTTTCCTTGAAACTTAGAATTATATATGTTGGGAGAGTTGGTGGCATATTTAAGCTTGTTTATGACGAGGATCTTAGTTTCACACTCTCTTAGTGTATGATATAAATGATCGAATGAGTGGAATTTTTCAAAGATGACTGATTCTTGGAAAGGGGTAAGAATGGGTAAGTAGTGAAAAAATTAGCAGAAGTGAAAGATAAGAAATATAAACACAATAAACCTTTTTCTAATATCTCCTTTGTAAACCTCAATGATAATATTGTTAAAGTATTATACTTGTAGAGTCTTTGAATGGTTTGATTGTGCGTGCTCTAAACTATTCTCCTAATGAAGAAATGACAATGCTATGAGAACATTTGGACACATGGAATGAAAATTTGAATAACAATTTTGGTAGAGTTTAGTTGCAATTGCACAAAGCTTATAAGGATCATTTTGCAAAGGATATGGCTTGATATTTATAACTAAAGGAGACACTATGGAAAGTGGATCAAATTTTGAATGAGTTCTAGGATTATGAATGCATTTTCCTAAAATAACAAAGTGAATTTGGTCTGTGCAGTTGCATTTTTGAAGGGTAAATGGATATTTGGTTGGTAGAATGATTTCATTTGAGAAGGTGGTTGTACGTGCATTATTTCTGCTTCCACCTTTGTAGGTTTCTAGAAGTGGAGTGGAGTGAAGTAGTCTAGGATAGTGAAGTGGAGTCTAAGTGGAGGATGAATAGGAAAATATATTTAATTCTATTTAAATAACTAATTTAATTAGCTATGAGGTGTGAGTAGGAAATCAACCATTTATTAAATAAATGTTTAATTAAATTAGCTAAAGGGTGTGAAAATTAATTTAATTAATTCCAGAAGTATATTTTAAGGATTCTTAGAATTAATTTAATTAATTCTAAGGGGATACAAGTGATTAATAGAATTAATTTAATTAATTCTAAAGGAATGTAGAGGATAATGATCTAGAATGTATTCTAGAACCAATTTTAGCATATTATGCAAAGGATAAGGGTAATTAGGAAGGGCTAGAAATAGGTGTGTATTATTAGGGTGTCTACATTTTCTCCACTTTAAAGTGTTATTACGAAGTGATATTATTTTAAAGATAGTAGACACATGTAAATCTGTTACCAAAATATTGTGTAACATTATTAAATAAAATGTAATATTATCAATAATGAGTTTATAGAACTCATATTAATAATATAGTTGTAATATTTTTATAATTGGTGAGTTGTGAGAATAACTCACATAACTATTTTAGTGTGAGAGATATCTTAGGGATAATTTTGAGAGATTGTAGGGATTAGAGAGATATATGTGGGTTGTTTATGATTGATGTTGACTTCTTGTAATAAGGAGAACATCCTCCTATATAATGTAAACTCTATCAATGTAATTGACATCTCAAATGAATTGAATTTTCTATATTTTATTATTGGGTGTTTTTATATTATATTACATTTTTTATCAGTGGTATTAGAGCATGGTCGGTTGGATGAGAATCTAAGACAATTTGGGTGTTTCAAAGATCTACCTTCCTCTATTCTCCAACTTTGAATCTACATCATATCTATATTTTTTTATGATCCAAAGGGATCCAAAATGACTCTACTTCATCAAATGAGTCATCAAGAAGAAGGAAAAATAACACATGGAGGTTATGTCTTTTTATTAATAGGACCACCACTCTATATAGAGTGGCGGTTATAGAACCGCCACCCAACTAGGGCGGTGGTCCTGGGACCACTGGTCTGCTTTGGGCGGTGGTCCTGGCTCTTTCAGACAGAAAACAAAAATATGAAACGAACAGCCCAGAATTAGGAAGGTTTTTCGTGTCTCTTCTCCTCCATGACCTTTCCCATTCTCCAGTGCACATGAGGACATGAGATAAGCTATAAATGCATGTTTGTAGAATAGAATAGGATCAGGGAAGCATGAGAGCGAGTGAGCAAGAAGTTCTTAGTATTGGAATTGTGTTTTGTAGAAGAAAGGAGTGTTGAGACAAATCAAACAAGTAGTTGGGAGGAAGTGTGAGATATTATCTACTTCTCTTCCATACTTATTGTAAATTTTGCACTTGTTATTTTGAATTGGCCAATAAAAGTGGGAAGAAAGAGAAATTTCCCTTCCCAAGTGGTTTTTCCTCCTCTGGAGATTTCCAATATAAAACTTGTTGGTGTTTATGAGCTTAAATTCTTTCCTTTCCTGCAATTGTGGATTCTAAGCATAAGCATAACATTCACTAGCTATCTTTGTCCATTTCTAATAAAAAGTAGAACAACAGTGTTTAATTTTGATTTTGTGGATAATTCCAAAGTTGAAGAATTTACAGATCATCTGATCTCTCCATAATGAATGCCAGATTGTTCATATTTCCTTCCAAGCACATGCATTAGAGTTTTTTGTTCACGTGAGGAGCCTAAGAATATTGTTCAAGTGTATACTGCCTGGTAAATAGTAATTTATTTGGTAAATATTTGAAGCATATTATTGGTGTCTGAAGTCTTTACAGCATGTGTGAGATATACGGCTTGTGTCAACTGTGTAATCTTGTACACAAGTGGTGCATAAAATGATTGAATCTTATCTTGGAAAAAGAAGTATATTCAATAAAAGAAACCTCTACACATATCTACAAATATTTCATCTGATAGTGTTGGAATTTAAGTTCTATATTAGATCTGAGTGAATTTTATATTCTTATTTGTTTATGATTAAATCCTTGGCTTAGCATTGCAGTCACCATCAATAATTATGCATCACATTGGGAATTGTATACATGAAGTATCTTGAGATCAACTCCCATGCATAGATATTGTGTACTCAATGCCAAACAGCTGCACAACTCATTCATTACCATCAAAGTGTTTTTTTGTAACGCCAAGATCTGTGTGCTTTAAATTTTATGAAAAGTGATATGTAATTCTCCCATTGGCTATGATCCTCAATTTCAATGTGGCTCTATGTAAAACCTGTGTGAATGTTGGTGACGTGCATTTAGATGTTGAGTTTGGTAGTCATTTTTTTGTGTATGTCATGTTTATTGTATAGAACAAGGCACATTGATTGATCAAATTAGCTCGTGAGAACACAGAAAGTGCAATTCAGAAAGGTCTATCTATAGTTGACAAGAATTTTTCAGCTGTAAAGTAGCACACGTGTTATAATAAAGGCTTGCTTCGCATGGATCAGTCCATACACGTGGATGGAAGAAATCATGGACATCCTAGCTGCTGGTAGTGACTACTCTATCTAGACATGTTCATGATTAGCGGATGAATGTATGTCTGATTTCACCAAAGTTGTTTATCATCTTGAATATAAATCATTACTCACATAAAGGCATGAATCAGAATAAAAGTGCATATAAACTTGTGGAACATGAATAATCCAATGTCGATGATAGAGAAAATACATTCTAGGAAGCTATCAAAGATGTGGATCTGTCAGATGGCCTTCTTTGGTTGGTTGTTTTCATAATTTATCTCGTGATTTCATTTTGCATTGGTTGTATTCAAGGAACATGTTTTTTAGTTATTCAGGTTTGCATTCTCCATCATTTTGCATTAAATCTTCAACAGATCAGATCTGGAGCTCTAAAATACAAATCTAATCATCCTCGTGTCAGTTGTCTGAATCAATAAACCATTGTAAGTATCATATTCATTGACATATCTCCACGTATTCATCTAATCTAGATGTGATTCCTTTGAGATGCATTACATTTGGTTTGGTGTTTGGATATTGGTCATGATCAAACGGTGCAAATGATGTCCTCCATATTCTACAAATCAAGTCATGAAAGAAAAGTAATGAAGATCTAATCCTTCAGTTCATTCTCGATCACCATTTCATTTTGTAAAGGTCGGTGCTTTTGTTCAATAAACAAATGTATTTGTTTTATTCCATGCTAAATGCAATACTGATGCTTAGTTTTTCAGCGTGATCTCCCTACCTCGATTCACCGTTTGGTCAAAAGGTGTGGAAATATAAACCAACACGAGTTAGTTAATTTTTTTATATATCTTGTTGGTTATATAGTTTTACATTAAATTTGTTATAGTCATTTAGGTTTATTCTTTTAGACTTATAAGTTTTTTTTAGAGTAAAATCTTTATTGAGTTCATTGTTTAAGTCGGCGTGTTTAGTTTTATAAAATAAAGTTACATGCGTGTAGTGAGTCAATTTATTTTATTTTAAAATGTGTGATTTATTTATTATATGTCGTCATTTTTATAAAGTTCCTTATGTTTTTATCAGAAGATTCAATCACAGTGAGTCAATTTGTGTCATATGATTAGTCAAACCATAAAGTCAAAAATATCGTCAAATTCTTGAGTTATCGTCAAAAGTCGTGTCATTGTAAAAAGTCTATAAAATAAAATAAAAATCCTTACAGACATGTTTTTGGTGTTACCTAACATCCACAAAAATAAAGTGTTTCATATTACGAGGGGGAAGAAATAAATAATCTTAATGTGGAAACAGGTGTTCATCATGATCATATACAGCTGAGAGCAGCATGCTTCATGGAGGATGGAGGCAATGGAGGCTGGAGGTCAATCAGTGACCTCTCATCAGTTACCAACGACAGGGCCGCATGAAGCTGTGGTCGCAGTGTGTGTGTGTGTGTGTGTATGTGTGTTTTCTTTTATTTCAGATTTGTAGTATGATTTCAGAGCTCCTGTTTGAATAAGTGAAATGTTCACATTGAGGGGGGAAACTAGAACATGGTCTCAATGTTCCATTTTCTCTCTATTCAATTCGTATTTAGTAAGCAGTGGTTCCTACATGATTCCCTGAAGGAAATTCATAGTGGACAGATGAAAGCACAAAAGAAAAGAAACAACATAATTTTAGGTTGTTGGTTGTCATGTAAAACCATCCTTTGTTTTAGGTTTTTGGTTGTCATGTGAAACCATCCTTTGTTTTAGGCTGTTGGTTGACCTATAAAACCATCCAGATCATGAGCACGCATGTACGAAAAGCTACAGAAGGAAGTGTGATTTTTGTTTCTATAATGTCAACATTAGGGGAGTTTATATTGGGAATTAATAATGTTAACAATAGGGGAGTGAATGTTACCAAAATATTGTGTAACATTATTAAATAAAATATAATATTATTAAAAATGAGTTTATAAAACTTGTATTAATAATATAGTTGTAATAGTTTTATTATTGGTGAGTTGTGAGAACAACTCACGTAACTATTTTAGTGTGAGAGATATCTTAGGGATAAGTTTGAGAGATTGTAGGTATTGGAGAGAGATATGTGGGTTGTTAAGGATTGATGTTGACTCCTTGTATTAAGGAGAACATCCTCCTATATAATGTAAAATCCATCTATGAAAATATATCCCGAATGAATTTCAGTAACTAACTTATAATATTCGGTGTTTAATTGTGTAACTTTTTATCAAAATTAGTGAGTGGAAGGTAGGGAATCTGATTGAACATTGAGATGCCCCACCAAGTGTGGATGCTAAGGGGATGCCCCCTCAAGAGGACGAGTGATGAAGAAAAGTGGTGGAAAACCACTTGATAGAAAGAAGTGAAAGGAAAAGAAATAGGAAGGGAAATTTTCTTGTAGCATAAAATTTCATTTAAAGAGCGAAAGTTAGAATAACCTTATTTTGTTGTTGCATAATAGATTTGTCACCGTGATTATGAAAGAATCATGATGTTTAACCCGTTATGTGTGTAAAACACACACACACACACACACACACACACACAAACACACACACACACACACACACACACACACACACACACACACACACACAACAAACAAAAATGAAAAATGAAAACAAACCCAATATACACAGTAGGTGTAGAAACCGTGGTTATAAATGAACCAAGATGTTAACATTCTACTTTTAATTGGTCCAAAGTAAAAAAAACCCTATATACACCGTAAAAGTATGCATTGTGGTGATAAAGGATCCATGAAGATAAAAAAAATACATACAATTGGTCTACAAATAACAACAACAATGCAAAACAACTTCAAAATAAATACAATTGACTTTTCCCTTAATGTGTTCCACCACAAAGAATAAGCAAATGCAAATGTCCCCAAATGATATCTTAGAAACACAAGGGGATTGGATCAGAATGAAGAGCAGAGTAATCTTAGATAATCATCATGGAATTCTTGTTGGATCTACATTGAAGATTGATCTGAGAGTTAAAAAGGATCACTGTTCCTAAGCCATAAAATTATGAAATGCATGAGAGGGAATGCGAGTCAAGATTTCTCTAAGTGAAGTTATATTGCGAAGGAAATAAGTAATTTGAATTTCCCTAAGCTATGATTTTGACATGCAAGGGAAAATAATAGTTGTGATAGTCATAAGATGATTTGAAATGATCACTATGGTAGGAATGAAATGTATGATTTCATTGATATGTGTTGTTTTGTTAGATTTAAATTTTTTTTGTAATTTTTAGGTTTTTTTTAATGATTTGATTTTTTTTTATGATTTTGTAAGTTTTGAGTTTCACATGTGTGTGTTTAAATTTTTTATATTTTTTTGATTCAATTTTATTATGGCATATGTTAATTAACACCATTATTAAAATCATACACAAAAGAAATTGTAACACATTGGCAAGATAGCAAAACAAGTTACACTTATGCATACATTAATACAGACGCACCAAGATTATAGAAAAACTAAGATGCTAACAAGACTACTTATATAAGATTAACATCTAACAACAACAATGTAACACAAATAATAATTAAAATATCTTACTATCTCCCTAAAGTGTTCCACTATGAAGAATAAGAAGACAAATATGAATACTCCTCATGACACTCTTGTCAGATCCCATTGAAGTTTGATTTTTATTGGATTATTTCAATTTTCCAGGAAAATACACTGAGACGTGAGGAAAAACATGAAAACCAAGTGTCCCCAAGAGAATTTATATTGCGAAGGGTTAATTGTTTATTTTACATCTGAGCATAAATATATGTTGCATGAAAGAAAAGTTTCTATTATAAGATGATATGGAGAAATCAGTAGGAGTGTTGGAAAATAATGATATTGTTGAACTGTGTTATGCAGTTGCTAAGATTTTGTCAAACATTTTCTGAAGGTTGTGCTTTTCGATCTATATAATTTTTCGATGTTTGCAAATTTTATACTATTTTTGGGTTTTTTGAACATATTTGAATGTTTTTCGATTTTGAACATAGTTGAATGTTTTTTGAGTTTTGAACATAATTGAATGTTTTTGGATTTTTGACTCAGTAAAAGGGTGCAATGTTTGAACTCATGTTCAAAAAATTGTTAACATTCATTCTATTGGAAAAATGTAGATGATATAGTGATAGGATATCTCACTCCATTCATGATTCCATGAAACTTGGAAGATGTAAGGGGTCACCACCGAGAGATAAGAAGGGTGTGAGAACTAAGAAAAAAGTGATATGAAAATGAAGATGAAATATTCCAAGACACAAGTTATAACAATGATCCATTCATGAAAATGTGACTCATCTCCATTAAAGATTACTTGACTGATTCCAAGATGATTTCACTTTATAGGTTTTAACCAGACATAGATCCATTTGGTGGCCTATTGATTGAAAATATCTGGTTGAAGGAATTTTTGTATCTTTTAACATGAGAAACTTCTTAGGATGTGTATGATTAAGGCACTTTTGATTCATATTTTCTGAAGGATTTATTTTGTTTGATTTTTTTGAATTGATCCCCTACATCTTGCCCCATGCCACTAGTAAGAGGTAGGGGCTCAAAACCGAAGGAAAAATGCAAGTGATTAAGGATACATGCCTCATTTCCTAGTATCATACTACTAGTAAGAAGTATTGGCTCATCACCAAAGAGTGTGAAGGAAAAAAGGTGTAATGATTGATTTTTCCTTGTATGTTGATATTGTTCTTGTTGGGAAGGAAAAATTTCCCCCTAAATCTTAGCCTCATGCGACTAGTAGGATGCAAGGCTTCAACACCTTAGATAGAGATGAACGGTCAAAAGATACATGTAAATAAGTTTAATGATTTATACTAAAGAGATAACTTGTTTGAAAGGAGGATTTTCCATCAATAAGTTTCTAAACAAAACTGTAGGTAAAAAGTTCTGGAATGGTAGAAACCATAATAGGGATGAGACACACAATGTCTAATATGAATAGAATTAAGTTGTGTCATATATGAGAAGAATGTGGAGAGATGATGATGCCATGATTAATATATCTTTTAATCGATGAAAAAATTAAAATTTATTGTTAGATGAATTAACCATGCAAGTGGCCTCCCCTTGTGTGGAGACTACCTATAGATAAGATGTTTTTGATTATATATATTTTCTTTAATATAGTACATTGATGATGGGTTTGACATGGATTATTATTGTCTTTTTACACTTTTTAATTTTTCTGAGTTTTTTACGGATAAGGATTTATAATGGACTCATCAGCAAGAAAGAATTCTAGGGGTAGGAAAGTTGAATGGTCTTGAGTTACAAGACTTGGGCGGATAAGGTCCAAGTCAATGGAGTAAATTGAAATATTTGATGAGTCCTGATTTAGAGACTTGGGAAGATGAGGTCCAAGTCAATGGAGTGGATTGAAAGATTCAATGAGTTCTGATTTATGAGACTCGAGTGGATGAGGTCCAAGTTAATGGAGTGAATCAAAAGATTCGACGAGTCCTGATTTTTGGGAATTGGACGGACGAGGTTCAACTCAATGGGTAATTGATTAAATAAGTTTTTGATGAGATCAATAAACCTATGTGATGTTAGAGGTAATTTTTCGATGCAAATAATACGTTGAAATTCATATTCCCCAATACCTTTGTGAATGATTTCCAAGGTAAGTGGAATATAAGATTTAGATGATTAGTATTTGAAAAGGTTATCTACATTAATACAACCTTCATTTGTGAATGGAATGATGCAAGGAGTGAAGGATTGATCTATAGAGGGGAATCCAATGTATCTTGTAGGTTTTAGAGAGAAAATATTCAATGATACTCCTTTCAAGCATTGGATTAATTTGTTTGATGATAGATTTGAAATTAAAGACTGAAATGATTGTGTGAGGATACTCCTAGGAATACACACCTCATGGAGTGCACACACATATATATCTTGACACACATTTATCGTCATTGACTATTAAATAATTTTATGTAAAACACAAGAAGACTCTTACTCAGATAACTGTTATGAAACATTATTAAATTCAGGATTGATCATTTGAGGTATTATGGACATGGAAGGCTACATTATGGCAAGTGTCCAAAATTGTTGTTATTTAGTCTCTACAATAAGACTATGGATGTCAGGTGTAGGATATTGTAGTCATATTTTATACCCTTAAACCAATAGTCTAACCCCATGCACACTGACCTATCACCCAGCGGGTCCTGGGCACTCACCTGAGGCACACGCGAGCATCGAGTCTCTCCTTTATGTGAGTTTTGTGAGAATGCACCATCTTATGACAGATAATCAAATGTAGAAAAATAAAGAAGAACTATATAACATTCTAAGAACCTAGAACAATTTGTCACCTCATTGCATGCAGAAAAGAGAAATAAGAAACAACATATGGAAATGGTTCATACATAAATTAAATGCATAAATATTATAATATTGAACACATATATGATTTATAATAGAGCCTTATGTTCATATTAACATACTTAATAACCAAATTACATCCCTTGAGGTCATAACAAATCCTCATATAACCATGCAGAGCCAAGTCATGCATCAAAACTAAACTATGTTTATCACATTACAAAAATGAGTGCAAACCCATCCCTCTAAATGTGTCATGACTCCTATATTCTCCTAATCCCTAACCCCTAGAATACTTCATTGTATTTCCACAGAGCTTCACCTCTCTCCAAATCTATCTTTTTCTTCTATCGGGCACTTGTATTTATAACCTTAGCAACCACCACCATGCCTTCCTAGAGTTACAAATCGGTTGCCAAGTGTCAAAGTGGTCCTCCATGGGAGCATGCCTTCTTAGATATGAGCTCTCCACTCTTTGCAATGATTTTCCTCCGGAACCTTCCATCGTATACTTGGAATATTCCCTTTTTGATCCCATAGTTGCCAGGCTTGGCATATTATCCACAAAGGTCACACTTTTCTCATGTGTTGCCTGAGACGGTGAATGTGGCAAAGTCCAAAACTTGTCCTACCTTGTGCGTGCACTGTGTGTTCTATAGAACACTACTATAATCATTCCAAGCACACCTTCAACCCCGCATGCCCTTATTTAACTAGGTCACGTGCACCCATGCACATTCTCATCCTTAGCCAATATTTCGGGGACCAACATCACCCCACATTCACTTGTTTTCTATCTTTGAAAACACTCTTCAAAAATTAAAGAATGGAGAATCCTTATAATGGTTAGAAAGGAAGAATAAGGGAATGAATAAATGGGGAAAAGAATGAAAGAATGGGGAACTTTTTTATTTTTGGAGGAGGAGAGGGAAATCCTTCCCTAATTCTGCTTCTAACTTTCCTCAAGCGTCGACCTCATTCTGAGCTTGTTGACAGAGGTCACCCACCAGGGTGCTCACTTCTTCAAATCCCAGCTCCTCTCCCTTAGCGCTCATTGTCTCTATGATATCCTACAGTTGTTTTCCCAAATATTCTAGTGCATCCATCCTACGAGTGATTTGGGGGCACAATTCTTTCGACTGGTTCTTGATTGAGCCCCGCAAGGTCTCAATGGCCTCTGATTTCTTTTCTACTTTGGATAGGATTTTGTATTGCTCAACCCTGTTCCCCTTATTCTTTTCTTGGAACTCCTTGAGTTCTATTTCATGGGTGGAAACCAAGATAATTACCACTCTATCCCTACCCGTGTGGTTATCATAAGCAACCTCAACAACTTGCGCGATGAATTTTACATCAGCGAGGATCTTGTTGTACTAAGCAACAATTTTCATAACCTTCCTCTTATTCTCTTTTTCTTGGTGCGCCAACTTCTCTTCTAAGGATTCTAAGGTAAGTGGCCACCTCTCCATAGTAAGTATGTGGGTCAAGTCCTCTAGGAACTGTAAGGCATATCCATATTTTTGCATGGGTGGTGTTGAGTCTGGATGCTTCAAGAAAATGGAATCCGTGATCATATCTATTTTCTTGTAAGCATCGTGCACCGTTGCCTTATCGTCTTTTAAATCATGCCTTAACTGAGCACTAATTAGCTCCTCCTGCTTTAGGTCCTTTATTTTCTTAAGGATCTCCTCCTCCTTTTTCTCTAGCTCTACCTTTAGGAACTTCAACCTATCATTTCTTCCGAAGAGTCTGGCTTCAATCGTAACTAAAACTTTGTTGAGCGCGTTGCAGATTTTCTCATCTGATAATTGCTGAGCAATCACCAAGGGGTTTATTCCTTTTGTTTTTGGCATCTTCATTAACGATTCTTGACTTATCTCAAATTTGGGCTCATCAATGTGGGACTCAAATGACCATGATAGAATTTTCCTCATCTGAGGGTATGCACCTTCCTCATCAAATGATGTTATGGCCAAGAGTTGCTCCATTGGTATGGTGATCTGAAAGTGCATGCCCAACACCTTGTTCAGATAATTGATGTAGCTCATTCCTTGAATTTGTGTTTCTTTTGTGCTCTTCCTCCATGTGCGTGTGGCTTTTGGAAATCTTACAGAAAAATTGGGATCTCCCCCCATGATGCCATATTCTTTTCCTATGATTTCCTCCTCAACTTCCTTCAGAACCTCATCCGTGCTGCGTTATACCTCTTGTTCCAATAGCTTCTTGATAATTCCCACCACTTCTCTCTTTGTAGCTTCTTATATCTATTACTTTGTGAGGCTTGGGGTCTTTTGATCCTTTGTATTTACTTCTCTGATCATCCCCTTGCCTTGGGCCTTAGCTTCTTCTTCGTCATTCTTCTCCACATCTTCTTTGTTATACTCCTCATCTCCTTCATTCTCAGAATCATGCACCTCATAGATGGGATGGTATTCACCTCCTTCAATCTCATCATCATCATCCTTGTCACTGATGTAGGGATATATACTCTCCATTTATTCTGAATCTGTCTCATTAGTCACCTTTTGCTTATTCTTCACTGGGGATTCCAATACAAGAGATTCTTCTTTTTCTTTCTCCTTGACAGGTGATGTCTTCATTGGTTATTCCTTATGGGTGAGGCTCTCTTCATGCTCTAACACCTCTTCTTCTTGGGTCTTTTCTTTGACAGGAGACATCTTTCTCCATGCGTAATTACTAGGATTAGTGCTCGCTTCCAGCGTGCTCATTGTTTGTGTGGTTTGAACACTTGGTGCCTTCTTTTCCACCTCTTATCTTTCTCTCTTCCTTGGCGTAGTCTTCTTCATTCTTGTAGGGTCTTCAAGAATGGAGACATCATTTTCCAAGTAAGTACCCTTTTCAAACTTTGGCCTAATGCATAGATACACCCTTGCTGCAGTCCTCCCTACAATCGGAAATGTTAAAGGCTTCATCATTTGTACTTCGTGGGAGACATATTTCTCCACATACGCACACTTCTATGGGTAGAAGAGCTTCCAAAAAAGCTCATGGTAGTCTATATCTACCTCACTAAGGTCAAACCTTAGTCTCTTGGCCTCCTTGAACTGATTGAATCTGACTTGGAAGTATTGCGTGGTGAAGAAGAAGGGTAGATTGCACCATGGACTCATATTCCCATCTGTCAAAGTAAATATGCCAATGCAGAAGTGTTGGTACAATAAAAAATCTTCCTCTCCATCCATGAGTGCTAGTAATTTCTCTAGGATCCTCCATTCTACTCCAAATACGTCGCGCATTCATGGTTTCACAAGTGTACTTCACGAACATTTTTACGAGTGAGGGATCCTCTTCTGGATACTCCCAAACAAACCTTTCTAGCCCATCGGGCACTCCAATATCTGAAAACACAATGGTGAGAAGAACGTTACCAAAGAGTATCTTTTCTCCCTCCTACACGTTGCTTATGATTTCATCCATGATGAAAATGGATAAGTTATAGATTGTTTCCTTTGATATCTTTCGGCATACATTTAGCCATGCCTTGTTCACTTGTGTCCATTGTTCCTAATCATTAAGCTTAATCACCAAGCGTGTGACCATCCTCATAACTGGGTCTAGAATTTTGGTGATGTCAAAGTATCATGACCCCTTCCTGTAGTCATACATGGTTACAGTCTTCTTGATAGCCTCCTTATCGCTCAAATCATCATCTATGCTATCTCCTTCATAATTGAGGCCTGTGAACTTGGATATCAACTATGGTGTGATGTGTATCTTGCACCCCGTAAAATAAAAGTGATCCTCATGCATGTCTGACATCAACCATTGGTAAAGGTGCTAAGGATTCCCAAAGTAAGGCAACTCATACAGTTACAATAATCCAACCTTCTCTAATTTGACCTTCACATTGTTGCTGTAAATGGGCATCCCATATAGTGTCTGTTGGTGAAAAATCACAGCACCCCTGGATGCATATCAGGCTTTTAGGTTGATCATACTAGCATCCAGTGTGATTGCACAACATTGAATCCATTCTCCAGGTGTGGGACCTGTAAAATGAGAAAGGAATCTCCAGAGAAGGCTGGTTCCTATTCCTCTGTTCAGATGCACACGTAAAATGCAGAGGTTTAATAAAAACCTAATCTAATTTTCCAAGGAGACAGAGTAAGAGAATGTAGAAAATAAAACCTAAACTAACAGAGGTGATGCACCGAGGAATGAAGAACAACTGTCCTGCCAATAAACACAAGCCATTAAAATGCAATGCAAGATCATGCACAGATAAACAAATTTTGCAGTGAAAGATCAGGAGGATGCAAATGAACACAGAGAGGGTTGAGAATCATCCACAGACATGCATTATTTGCTCCAAAGATTGATACAATACACTACAAAATGCCAAGAGGCAAAGCTGCATTACAGTTTTAGATGGGAGGTTTGAACTCCACAAATTCACCTGCCAAAGAGAAGAAGGGAGGGGCAAAACAAGAATGTCCAACCTTTAGAAAGAAGCCCCTCCTTACAATTTATAGGAAGAATGAGAGAGGGAAGAGAGAGAAAATCCAAATCTACCCCAACCACCCCAGGTTGTATTTAATTCATCTCATTATGGTGGTAGGTGAGAACCCTAGCGACCCCCAAAAGTGGCGAACTGTATTTTGCATTTTTAAGAATTTTTTCTCACCCAATTAAAGATATCCAGTCGTAGTTGGATAGAGGACCTCATAAGCTTTCCAGAAAGTCCAACCTTGCATGAATCCGAGCTCCCAGTCAAAAGTTATGGCCATCTGAATATCTGCGCCAGGGTCTGCTTCCTGCCAGCACTCAGAATGTTGCGCCTCCTGAAGGTGCGCCAAGGCGCATCCATGTGCGTGTCAACATCCTCTTGTGCACCAAGGCGTAACTTTTCCTGTTCGACACTCCATGTCATGTGCCATTTCTCGTGCGCCAAGGCGTAACTTTTCCTGTGTCGACACTCCGTGTCATGCGCCATTTCTGTGCGCCAAGGCACAACTTTTCCTATGTCGACACTCCGTGTCATGTTCTGTGCCAAGGCGCAACTTTTCTGTGTGAAACTCCATGTCATGCGCCATTTATGTGTGCCAAGGTGCAACTTTTCCTATGTCGACACTCCGTGTTATGCGCCATTTCTGTGCGCCAAGGCGCAACTTTTCCTGTGTCGACACTCCATTTCATGCGCCATTTCTGTGCGCCACTTTTGTGCCTGTGGCGCATACATTCTCTGTGACACTCAATGCGCCATTTCTGTGCGCCAAGGCACATTTTACCTGTGTCGACACTCTTTCATGCGCCAGTTCTATGCGCCAAGGCGCAACTTTTCCTGTGTCGACACTCCGTGTCATGCACCATTTCTGTGTGCCAAGGCACAACTTTTCCTGTGTCGACACTCCGTGTCATGCGCCATTTCTGTGTGCCAAGGCGCAACTTTTGTATTCAGGCTTTGAGTTTCTTTGATCTCCATATCTTCTGCTTGTCTATATCTACCCCAAGGGGAAAGATATATACAACAATTTGGCGACTCAACGGGATCACCTGCCTGCTAGGTAGAAGATCAGTGGCCTTTTAGCAATCCATTGGGCATGGAGTCATAAGCAATAACCTGAAACCAACCTGATATCTGATCCCGAGCCTGATACCGCAACTTCTTCTCCGACAACACTCTGAACTGTAGAAAACAACCTAAGAGCAACAAAACCTGTGCCGAAGCACTTAGGGAAACTGAAACCTAACTACAACAAGACAATGTGCATACGCACTTAGAGGAATTGAAAACTAAGCTAATATTTACAAGGGTAAACCTTTTCCTTTTAGTAGCAATGTTTAAGATAGATTCGTTAACCGGAATCGAGAGTTCTTCTCCATCCAATGTAGACAATTGGAAGGCATTACTACTTTTACATCCCGTGACCATGTAGGGGCCACTCCAAATGGCATCAAACTTGGAATGCCTTCCTGGTTTTGCTCGATCTGCATCCCATTTTAGAACTAGGTCCCCTTCCTGGAAGGTCCTTGCTCTTGCTTTCTTATCAAACCATCTTTTTACTAAGGCCTGATCCTTTTCAATCGTCTGAACTGCATGTTCTCTTATTTCTTCCAATTCCATCAACTCTGCATACCTAGCCTCCATTGGTTCGAACTCAGACAACTCCAACTGCTTCATGAATTCCAATGCTGGGAATTCTAATGATATAGGCAATACTGCCTCTTTTCCCATAGACCAATTTGTAAGGAGAATTACTTGTAGACCTCTTTGGTGTTATCCTGTCAGCCCATAATGCTGATTTTAGCTTGGTATGCCATGTCCTTTGGTTTTCATCCAGAGTCCTTCTGATGATCCTTAGCAAATTCTTGTTCGTGGACTCTGCCTGTCCATTACCCTGCGGGTAATAATTTGAAGAGGTGCTCAAATAGATTCCATTCTTGACAGCCCATTCTGTAATCTTGGAACCTATGAATGCCAATGCATTATCTGATATAATAGTGGCCGGCACACCAAACCTGGTCACTATTCCTTCATAAAAGTCTAGTATGTTAGACTCATTTGCTTCTTTGAGTGCTACTGCTTCGGTCCACTTGGTGAAATAGTCCGTTGCCGTGAGAATCCACTTGTGGCCTTGGCTTGAGTTTGGGTTGATGACCCCGACGAAGTCCAATCCCCATTGCATAAATGGTTGGTCAACCAAAATTGGGTGCAATGGAAGCGCTGCTAGTCTTTCTTTTCCTGTGAAGAGTGCACATTTCTTACACTTTCTTATCCATGTATAGCAGTCACTGAACACTGTGGGCCAATAATACCCTGCCTTCATTATCTTGAGAGCTGTTACTCGTGGGGCGAAATGTCCTCCAGAATCTCCATCATGAAAATCTCGTAACACCCTCTCAATTTGACCTGTCCCAATGCACCTCAATAGAACTCCATTGATGTCTTTTTTAAACAAAACACCATCAACAAGCACATATGGAATGGCTTGTAATCTAAAGTATCTCCTCTTTGCTTTGCTCATTTCTGGAGGGCATAGGCCTGTCTGTAGGAAGTGTATCATATTCTGAGTCCAACAAGGAGTGGGTACACCATCATTTTCCTGTTCTTGACCATCCTGTAGTACCAAGGCAGTCTCTTTTTCATCACCTGCTTCAAATTTCCGACTCAAAGCCAGTTGTTCACATAGTCCTTTTCCACGTACTAGCTTAGTGACCTTAATTTCGATGTCATATTCCATGACACGAGTGATCCATCCTGCACGTTTCTCATTCAGATCCTTGTTTAGAAGGAAGTCCTTGACTCCCGCATGAGAGACCAATAATTGGATCTTATTGTTTGAGACAAGGTGCTTGAATTTCTTTAAACTCCTGATCACTGCAAGGACATGCTTTTCAATGAAAGAGTACCTAGTTTCGTATTCCTCCAAGCCTTGACTGAAGAAAGCAACCGGTTGCTCTAATCCCTCTTTGTTTTGTTGTACCAGGATGGCAGAAATTGTGTCTCCACCACCAAAGGCATATAGCATGAATTCCTTGGAGAAGTTTGGATTGACGAGAGTCGGAGCTTGAGATATAGCCTCTTTTATTGCCTCAAAACTTGCTTTGCCTTCAGATGTCCACTTAAATGCCATGCTCTTCTTCAACATCAATGTTATTGGCTTTACGAGAGCTGCAAAGTTTGGAACAAACCTGCGGACAAAATTGATCCTTCCTAAGAAGCTTTGAAGAGCCTTCTTATGACTTGGTAATGGCAACGCTTGAATTGCTTCAACTCTTTCTGGGTCGATCGTCAACCCCTCCTTTGAAACAATATGGCCTAGAAGTTTTCCTTTGTGAGCCAAGAATATGCATTTTTTGGGATTCAATGATACCCCAAATCTTCTACATCTCTGAAATACCTGCCTCAGATGGAAGAGGTGATCCACTGCATTTTTAGAGAATACAGTGATGTCGTCAAGATATATCAGAACTATTTCGTTGATCAACCCCTTGAATGCCATATCCATTGCCCTCTGGAAAGTGGCTCCAGCATTCGATAGCCCAAATGGCATTTTCTTGTAGGCATAGGTACCCCATTTGGTGGTGAAAGCCGTCTTGAACTGGTCATCTTCTTTCACCATTACCTGATTATACCCTGAGTAGCCATCTAGGAGAGAGAATCTCTCTGAACCGGATACTACTTGCAATATTTGTTCCATTGAAGGAAGTGGGTAATGGTCTTTGAGAGATGCCCTGTTGAGGTCTCGGAAGTCCACACACAACCTGATTTCTCCGCTCTTCTTTCTGACCGGAACCAAGTTTGCAACCCAGCTTGAGTGCTTGATTGGGAATATAATGCTTGCCTCTATTAGCTTATTTAGCTCTTTCTTCATTAGAGGCTCAATGTGAGGGTTGACTGGTCTCTGCTTCTGCCTGATGGGCTTAGCATCTGGATCCAATTCTATGGTATGTTGTGCCAACTTCGGATTGAAACCTCTTAAGTCTTCATAGCTCCAAGCGAAGACATCTGGAAATTCTTGGCAAAGTTGTATGAAATCTGATTTCTCCTGCTCAGTGGCCACTTTACCAATTTGAAGTGTTTTGCCTTCCCCAACCAGAATTGGCTCTGAATCTTCTCTCTTGACCTGTATGTTAGCCTTTTCCTTACGGAACTGGTCGTTAGGGTTGAAGATAGACTCCAATGTTACTAAACCCTTAGGAAGCTTGTTTTTCCGCAGCTGCACTACTTGATCCCCGTACTGCTGCTCTAGTCTATCTTGATTCCTAGCTGAGAATTCAGCCTCTTCTTGTAAGAAATTGACGATCTGTTGATCATTCTCAAACACCTGCCAGCTTGTGTTATTATCTGGAACTGCTGGCCTCACAATCACATGGATATGTGGTTGTGTTTTTTCCCTTTTGATGTTGTCAACCACATCAAATGTTGCTCCAACTGCTGCGAGCCTATCCGCGGCTTCATTTTTCTTCCTGGGTATGGATACGATGTTGAAAGCTTGAAATCCTCAACGAGGTCCCATACCCTGTTCTTGTAGTTCTTCAGCATGTCATTCTTTGTAGCATGTTGTCCCCTGACTTGATTGACGATTAGCTCGCTATCTCCAAACACCTGCAAGTTCTTTATCCCCTTTCTTCCAGCCCAATGAAGTCCATGAATCAAGGCCTCATATTCAGCTGTGTTGTTTGAACAGGAAAACTGGAAACGGAAAGCTGAATAATATTTGATGCCTTGAGGTGAAACAAGCATAGCTCCTCCTCCTGCGCCTTGCCTACTCCTTGATCCATCGAAAAATAATTTCCATACCTCATTGTCATCCTTATGGTCTAGTTTGGTGATGCTAGGAATAGACTGGTTTTCTTCATGTATGCAATAGACTCCTAGCTCAGATTCTTCTACTTCTTGGTAGGGATCAAAAGCATGTACCTTGCTTGCCCATTCGTCAAGAGTCAAATCTGGGATGCTTCCAACTTTGGTGTCAGCTTCATCTGTGCTTGGATAATCTTCTTGATCAAATGCTGAACAGTTGGCATTGATTTGGCTTGGAGTATGAGTCTCAATATGAAAGTTTGCAATTGGTTCGGATCTGATTGTGACCTTAGTACCATATCTTGTTCTGAACAACATGTGTGACCAATCAGCAGACAAGTAGCCTCCAATTTTGGCTGTGAAATCCCTTGATAAGCATAGGGCAAAGAGTGGTGGCAAATCTATCACTGACACATCTTGTAAAACGGTAACGTTGGGGCACGTATGCAAGGTAAGATTCAAACCTTTAATTACTCCCACGTTTCTACTACTGTCCCATCCAATTGCACTACCCCCTTTGATATGACTTCATATTGGAGACCCAGCTGATCAGCTATTTGCTTGGGCATGACAGAACTACTCGCCCCAGAATCAATCATGCAATTGTGTACTAGTTTATTGCCAATGATTAATGAAACATAGAATGGAGGGGGTTTCAAAAATTTACCTTGCTGTCCTCCATGATTCCCCTCAGGCTGAGCAACATTTGTGAGGACATTCTCTTGCATATGGGCCTGCTGGTTCGAAGTTGACCAATTCTTCATGGCAGCTTGTAGAAGATCTCTTTGGCCTGGGATGGACAAAGATTCCCACATTGATATATTCACATTTGTCCTTTTCATTTGATCAATGATGCTAAATGGGGATGAAAAAACTCTTTGCTGCCCTTTAGCCTGCACATTCCTTTCTTGTGCATGGGCAGCAACAACTGGCATTTGAGTTGGTTTAGAAGGTGGTTTGGGCTGTCCTTGCATGTTCGGAGCTGCATTTTGCTTACTGACACCTTGTGGAGTGATGGAAGGTTGTAGATCACTTGGAGCCAATGACTGCCCTTCACCAATA
The DNA here is from genome assembly GCA_019776745.2 of Taxus chinensis. Classification (NCBI taxonomy): domain Eukaryota; kingdom Viridiplantae; phylum Streptophyta; class Pinopsida; order Cupressales; family Taxaceae; genus Taxus; species Taxus chinensis. The sequence continues at coordinate 982,057,412 of CM034146.1, forward strand.
TTCCTCTTCTTTGATCTTGTGTTAGCTGCTACACTCTGAGAAATTGTTTGATTCATGCCACAAAAATCCTCAGCTTGCCAATTCGCAAGTGCGGTATCATTTGGACCTGTGTTTTGCTGAGATGTCCCTTGTTGCTGATTTGTTTCTTGACTCACTTCACCCTCTACGCCAGTAGTTGTCACCATCAAGGCTTGGTTCAAAGCACCATTAAAGCACATAGATTGGTTGTGAGGTTCATTGCATGGGAAACACCAATCATACTCTTGAGCTATGTTGTTTTGGACTGGCACTAATGCTTTAGAAGAAGATGTAACATTGGGGTTATAGGGCTGAAATGGTCTATTGGCGGGAGGCCTTACTTGGCTTTGATTTTGATTTGCAGCCTGAGCTGGTGGCCTATTTTATTGGTATGGGGGCCTAGCCTGGTACTGCGCTTGAGGCTGATACGGTCTAGCACTTTGAGCTTGTTGTCTTTTGATAGTCACCAGCTCATTTCCAAGGTTCTGCAATTGTTTCATAACCTCTTGGAGTTCATTTGAAGCACTAGAGGATGAAGTAGAAGTTTCATTTGAACTTTGATTTCTAGGAGTGGGAATAGGAGCCAAAGTGGGTGCTTGACTAGTGCTTGGATTTTCTAAGTTTGGATACAAGTGGCATGGGAGGCCTAGGAGCCAGCTTACCAGCTTGAATAAGACAGTTTTCAGCCCTAATGGCAATGCTATAAGCAGCAGGTAAGGTTGTTCCTCCCATAGATTGAATTAACATAGAAATATCAGAATTCAAAGCCTTAAGATAGTATAGAAAAGCACCTTCAGCTGTTGGCCTAACGGCCACTGGAATCCTATCCCAAGACCTTTGAAATCTGAAGTTGAAGTCAGTCAGCTGCTCATGGGGAGCTCTCTTGATAGTTGTCAATTGTTCTAGTAGAGACAAATTGTCTCCCTTTTCCCCAAACTGCTCATGGAGAACTATGCATAACTGATTCCAATTTGTGATAGAACCAGCTGCAAGGCTCCTAAACCACTGCAAAGCCTTCCCTTTGAACGAAGATGCCAACAATTTGACAGCAACATCCATTTCATTTATCTCATGGATTGCACAAACGTTAGCAATGTCTTTGACATGATCACCAGGAGTGGTATGATTTTCTCCAGTGAAAAATGGAATATTCTTCAATGCTGCAATTGGAACTGGATTTTGTGCATTGAGGGCAAGTGGGCTGCTGCCAGTGAAATTGACAAAGGGATTCGGTGGTTGCGCCATTCTGATTGGCCTGAGAACCCTTGTTGATGCGAGAAAAGGTCTACCAGGTGGAGGTGTAGACAAAGTCCGGTTAGGTGGAGATGGTGATCTTTGTGGTCTTCTTCCTCTCCTTCCTCTACCTGGTGATAGTTGCAAGTGGAAAAATATCCCCTCTTCTCGAGTATCAGACCTGGTTTGAATTCTTCTCATATGCCTGGGCAACTTTTGCTGCTACACCGCTGAATTCTACCCCTTCGGAGTCGCCAGATGTGTTAGAAAGTGAGCCTCAAAAGGCTAGATTCTGCCAGGTTACACACCAAACCTGACAAATATTTAAAAATGGAATTTTGAAAGACCTGTATTTTTGAGATTTTAGAGTTTGGAATTTGATTTGGAATGACAGTCTCTGAAAATCCAAAAATGCCAGACTTCCGAAAACCTGAAATATGAAATTCAAAAAACCATGAAATTTTGAAAGTCAAAATCTCAAAAATCTAAGAATACCCTTTTGAAGATTATCCCCCGATCTATCAACTGGTGAAATTTTGACTTGTTTCGAGCAAGTTAAGTCCTTGAAAATCGATTTCAAAGTTCAGCCTGGAAGGTGAAAAATCTGAAATTGTAAAACCTGCAATTTTTTAGTCCGAATTTCTTGAAAGTTCCTTCAAAACTTGTGGAATGACCTCTTGGTCCCATTGGGCGTGCCAAAACTATTGGTGAAAAATCACAGCACCCCTGGATGTTGATCAGGCTTCTAGGTTGATCATACTAGCATCCAGTGTGATTGCACAACATTGAATCCTTTCTCCAAGTGTGGGACCTGTAAAATGAGAAAGGAATCTCCAGAGAAGGCTGGTTCCTATTCCTCTGTTCAGATGCACACGTAAAATGCAGAGGGTTTACTAAAAACCTAATCTAATTTTCCAAGGAGACAGGGTAAGAAAATGCAGAAAATAAAACCTAAACTAACAGAGGTGATGCACCGAGGAATGAAGAACAACTGTCCTGCCAATAAACACAAGCCATTAAAATGCAATGCAAGATCATGCACAGATAAACAAATTTTGCAGTGAAAGATCAGGAGGATGCAAATGAACACAGAGAGGGTTGAGAATCATCCACAGACATGCATTATTTGCTCCAAAGATTGATACAATACACTACAAAATGCCAAGAGGCAAAGCTGCATTACAGTTTTAGATGGGAGGTTTGAACTCCACAAATTCACCTGCCAAAGAGAAGAAGGGAGGGGCAAAACAAGAATGTCCAACCTTTAGAAAGAAGCCCCTCCTTACAATTTATAGGAAGAATGAGAGAGGGAAGAGAGAGAAATTCCAAATCTACCCCAACCACCCCAGGTTGTATTTAATTCATCTCATTATGGTGGTAGGTGAGAACCCTAGCGACCCCCAAAAGTGGCGAACTGTATTTTTTATTTTTAAGAATTTTTTCTCACCCAATTAAAGATATCCAGTCGTAGTTGGAAAGAGGACCTCGTAAGCTTTCCAGAAAGTCCAACCTTGCATGAATCCGAGCTCCCAGTCAAAAGTTATGGCCATCTGAATATCTGCGCCAGGGTCTGCTTCCTACCAGCACTCAGAATGTTGCGCCTCCTGAAGGTGCACCTTGGTGCATCCATGTGCGTGTCGACATCCTCTTACATGCACCAAGGCGTAACCTTTCCTGTGTCGACACTCCATGTCATGCGCCATTTCTGTGTGCCAAGGCGTAACTTTTCCTGTGTCGACACTCCGTGTCATGCGCCATTTCTGTGTGCCAAGGCACAACTTTTCCTGTGTCGACACTCCGTGTCATGCGCTAGTTCTGTGTGCCAAGGTGCAACTTTTCCTGTGTCGACACTCCGTGTCATGCGCCATTTCTGTGTGCCAAGGCGCAACTTTTCCTATGTCGACACTCCGTGTCATGCACCATTTCTGTGTGCCAAGGCGTAACTTTTCCTGTGTCGACACTCCGTGTCATGCGCCATTTCTGTGCGCCAAGGCGCAACTTTTCCTGTGTCGACACTCCGTGTAATGCACCATTTCTATGTGTCAAGGCGTAACTTTTCCTGTGTCGACACTCTGTGTCATGCTCCAGTTCTATGCGCCAAGGCGCAACTTTTCCTGTGTCGACACTCCGTGTCATGCACCATTTCTGTGTGCCAAGGTGCAACTTTTCCTGTGTCGACACTCCGTGTCATGCGCCATTTTTGTGTGCCAAGACGCAACTTTTCCTGTGTCGACACTTCGTGTCATGCGCCATTTCTGTGTGCCAAGGCGCAACTTTTCATGTGTCGACACTCCGTGTAATGCGCCATTTCTGTGCACCAAGGCGCAAATTTTCCTGTGTCGACACTCCGTGTCATGCGCCAGTTCTGTGCGCCAAGGCGCAACTTTTCCTGTGTCGACACTCCGTGTCATGCGCCATTTCTGTGCGCCAAGGCGCAACTTTTCCTGTGTCGACACTCCGTGTCATGCGCCATTTCTGTGTGCCAAGGCGCAACTTTTCCTGTGTCGACACTCCGTGTCATGCGCCATTTCTGTGCACCAAGGCGTAAATTTTGTATAAACATCGGGCTTTGAGTTTCTTTGATCTCCATATCTTCTGCTTGTCTATATCTACCCCAGGGGAAAGATATATACAACAGTGTCCTTTTGTTAGTTGGCCAGACTAATTCTAGCGCCATTTCCTTCTTGGTTGTGCTCATGCGATGGTTATAATCACTCACAGACATCTTTCACAAGTGTGACTCCCACTCTTTTCCTAGCAATACCCCATCTGGGTACTGCATCTGTGCATACCTTTCTTTGTTTGAGCTCACGATGGTAGCGGTTTACTTTCCCTTGCCCTTGACCTTTGTTTTCTTCGGTGAAATGGTTGGTTTATTTGGTGCCATTCTTCTGGTTGCGTTGAAATTAAAACTCCTTCCTCTTACTTTGCTCTACCACTCTGCTCAATCCCAAAGCTCACTCCAAAGCTTCAACTCTTGGAATGAATCCCTCTTTCTCTGTTCCCTAGCTGCCAAACCCTAACCAAGAAAACCTTCCACAAGATGACGCTATTCACACAACATTTCCTTATACACGTATACTCCTTCCTTCTAGTTCGCAGATCTACTCTAGTTGCAAACTCAAATTTCTTGGATTCTTCTTTCTTCGCACAAATTTCTCTCTAGATGCCCTAGTTCTCAAGAGTTTATTTCACTTTGTTATTGCAAGGTAACAAATGAATTTCCCGACCTTGTATTTATAGTTTTTCCTTCTTTCTAGCATTAAATTCTATACCACCTACCACCGTACTTGACACTAAATGCAACATTTTTGCTAAAAAATGACCTCAAGCGTTTTACCTACGTGCCTAATCCTGCGCGAAAAACTTGACATCCTTCTGGCGCAGACAAATCCAAACAAACTGAAGACTCTACGCACACGTCATCATTTCCGAAGACACTTCTTTTGTCCTTTACCGAATTTTTTCCCACACCTACCTCATGTTGTTCTTATGCTCTTCATTCTTTATACGTGGTCTTTGTTATAGCCTTGACACCATAGTTTATCATCCACCATTTCCTCATGTGCTTCCTCAACCGTATGCACTTCCTTCTACTGGGCCATTCAACTTGTATTATAGGATTCTACTTTACATCACTCCACCCCAAACTAAAAAAAATATGTGGTCCTCTGCACATACACAACCTTGGAAAAATAATGTGGTTACTGGGGCACAAGGTGCAAAATGAGACAAAAATAAAGGAACAAGCAACGGGAAAAGGAAACACAAGAAAAAAAAAGCATAAAGGAAAATTCTAAGCTAACTGGCAATACTGCCTTATTCAAAACACCAAGAAGACTTATTTATAATAAGGCTTCAACCTACTCCCATTAAAATGACTTGGTAATTGTTATCCAAATAACTCTCCTGGTTATCTAGATAACTTATATTTTCATCCCTGACTCTAGTGTTTCACATTTCAGGTTGTGCGCACTCAAGATTGTTCTTTTGACACCTTGAAACAATTGGCATTTCCTCTACGTGCACTTGTGCACCTTCCTACTCCCCTTTGCATTCTTCTATATCCTCCATTTTCCCCTTCCCACACACCTCACACTTACTTCTATCAGCTATGTCCTTGGCCCTTCACATGCCGCACCCATTACCTTGTAATAGTTGCTCCTTAACCGTACATTATCTTCTCACCAGTTTGCCTCGTCTCCCCACACGCATCATGCACGCCCCTCTACGCCTCCCCTCTATTTCCCTTTCATGTGCTTGCTTCTCGATCCCGCACATCACACGTGCTTTCATTCACCTCTTTCTACTTTTCTCCCGTGCCTATGCTTCTTCAAGGCACACCCTTGTGCCTTCTCCTTTGCGCCCTTCTGTGCCAAGTCATCTTCTGTCAGAATTGAGTGTGCCACACGTGACAAATCAAAGTGCACGCCAACAGGGCACTAAATCTATAAAATCAACCAGTGCATGACACGTGGTATAAAAGACAAAAAAATGAACAGTTGGCCATCATTTCAGCCAACCTATGCTTGCCACATGTTTTTCATGTGCCGACGACTCTGACATCTTCTGACAGCCGTATATTTTGCTACAGATTTAGATCAGCATGCGCTTGGACTTTCTAGAGAGATGCTGACACAAGCTACATGTTGGACTATTCAAATTCAAATTTAGGCAGGATTTGTTAGGTGAAAATAGGGAAATCTCTCTCAACTCATCAATGCACATCTAATCGACCTCAACTACCCGATTTCATCAGATCTTGCCTTCTTCCTTGTTCCACACACCAAACAGACATGGGGAAGTACATCTGACAACCTTGCAGGTGGAGAATTTATTGCTGGTTTTTGGTGGTTGAAGATTTGAATCTGAGTTTCCCTCCCTTTCTCCTTCTCTTCTCTCCTTCTTCTTCTATAAATAACAGAGTTCTGCTTTAAAAAAACATCTCTACTTGTTGTAGCGACACCATGCAAAAATGGTGGCCAAATTCCCATGGGTCTCACACCTTGGCATGGTCTTTGTAATGTATTCTCACCTCCTATCATGAATGTAAATGACTGTGCATCCCTTAAGCAATAAAATCATGTTTTGTGGAACTCTTGTCTTCCCTCTCTCATTTTCATTACATCTCACCTCTCTGTTTGCATTTTCTGGCATGCTGTGCATAATCCTATGCTTACATTCCCCATGTTCATGTGTTGCATGCACTGGAAGGAAGATCTCGTGTGTTGATTTGTGGCATGCACCATCCACCCTCTTCTCTCGTGCCCTCTCTTTTTCCTTCACCACTCATGGAGAGAGATTGACCCTTTCCTTCTGGCGCTATCACCTTCCTTAGCTTAGGATTTCCCCTTTCTGCACATCCTTCTATCCCTGGTCCCTTGGCATGTTTAGTCTAGGATTTGCTTTCAACATTAGGAGTAGTAGTAGCATTAGAGGTAGGTAGAGGAACTGGCCTTCTCTGGAGATCCGTCCCAAGCGTGCAAGGTCCCACAACTTGGGGATGGTTCCATTGTGGTCTCAAACACGTCATCCCTTTTTAGTGATTCGAGACACGGGTGCATGTTTGAGCAACCAATAATTTCTGGCACACCCGATGGGACTAGAGTGAAGATATTTACATCTTTATCTCAGCAATTTTGATGTGTTATTGCTGAGATCTAACCTTTGGAGGCATTTTTCAACACATCTGGTGACTCCACTGATTCAACACACCCATTATCTTATGTGCAGACCAGTCTCCCCTAATTCCTCCATTCATTTCTCCTTTTTCCATCATTCCACATTCCTCTTTTGAATTTTTGCAATCATGACTTCTTTCCCGCCATGGAATTCTCATTTGTAGTAGTAGAACTATTTCCCTCCATCCCCATAGTTTCAAAATCCTCCTCCAAATCAGTTTTATAAGCCCCATTATCCCGAAAATGCATATACAACCTAATTTTTTCTAACTAAAATGTTTATGAAGAACATGTTTATGCAGATGAGAGTGGCAACTCTTTGGCTGAAGCTGATTTTGAGAGGTAGGTGCAAGAGACGGAGATGGACATGATGTAGCTCAGAGTGAACTGCTCTATAAAGGTAGCTAAAGTTGGCTACAAAATCCTATGTCCATGGGTTGGCCCTATTATGGGTTGGTTTAGCACCCAGTAGAAGCTATACTTCATCATTAAGATGTTGTCCCATATTACAGAGTGGATGGAAGAAATGGAGGCTAAAAAATATAGCGCGCAACAACCCTATCAATGGGGAAACCTTGCACTACCATTCTATAGCCCTCCCACTCCTCTGCGCCAACTTACATCATCTCAGTCCACTACACATGTCCCCAACTTCTTGTGTGCTTCCCCCATTAAAATCCCCCTCCATCTCACCTTCATTTATCTTCCATTCCCCTTCCTGTGCATGCCTCTACTCCTCTTGCATGCACACCTTCCATCCCTTCTACGTCCATCCTCCCATTTTCTTCCAAGTCCCCTCTACCTAGCTGTACCATAAATGAACAGCCCCCTACCAATGCACCTTTCCCAGCCAACGTCATCATGTTCGATGACTGCATGGAAGTTGAAGAATTGCATGACTCATGTGACTCTGAATGGGAAGAGGGAATCATACAGGTACCTATTCCAAAGGAGAATTAGTTAGCTCTAGAGGGTGCAGTTCTAGAGGAGATCGAGTTGCTTGTAGAGGCAAAACCATGCATGCCCAAGATTTGTGCACCCCAACCTACAAGTGCTCCCCTTCAGGCGGAAAGTCTATAATAAAATCCCATATGTGGGATTGAGATTCAAAGTAATGGGAAAAACACAAGAATCAGACTGTGCCCAATCAGATATCTGGCTAGCCTATAGCTAAAAACTGAGTTGCCTCCAGTCATGCTCATTTCAGAGCATGAGGTAGAGCTTTAGCATGCCAAAGGTCAGCAACAAGGCCTCCTAGATCCAAGTATAGAACAACTCCAGGAGGTGTATATTCTATTTGTTGATACTTTAAGGAGGGTGAAACACCATATACAAGGTGGGTTTTCACTCTCATTTTTGGCCATGTTCAGTGTCAAATCAACTACATGGTCCCAATTTGTGAGGAAGGGAAGCTACTTCTCCCCGCCTGTTGCAGGTTTTACTTGAGTGCTCCTTACCTCTTGTTCGTTTAGGTTAGTTTTGGTTTAATTTTTGTAACACAAGTGCTTGCGCACACTCTACATCTTCTAGTCGGGACATGTATGATTTTTAAAGTTTGTACAGTGTGTGCTTCTCTTTCAACGTGCTCCCTCTGACGCCTTTCCTTTCATGTTGTGCCCACGTGCCCCTTTTGTTGCTTCTTGGGATGATAGTTCAATTTGGGTAGAGGAAGTTCCAATGGTCAGTGCATAGCTTTCACTCTCAACAATCTAATTCATAATATCTTCATATCAGAGCAACAGTTCAGTTTAGGGTCCAGATAGAGCTTCAAGTGACTTTAGGAATGTTCTTCAAATTCGCAGATCAAATCTTCAAGATTAGCACCTAAATCCATGCCCAATGGAATTCTAAGGCTATTGGTCTCTTCATCTAGCAAGCAGATAGCCCCCAAAAGTCACCAAAATTATTATCTAAATAATTCTCCTAGTTATCTGGATAGCTTATATTTTCTTCCTAACTCTGGTGTTTCACATTTCAGGTTGCGCACACTCAAGATTGTTCTTTTGACACCTTCACACAGTTTCAGTTCCTCTGCGTGCACTTGTGCACCTTCTTATGCCCCTTTTCATTCTTCTATCTCCTCTATTTTTCCCTTCCCGCACATCTCGCACTTACTTCTATCAGCTAATTCCTTGGCCCTTTGTGCACCGCTCCCATTACCTTGTAATAGTTGTGCCTTAACCATATGTTCTCTACTCACCAATTTTCCTCGTCTCCCCATGCCCACCACGCACATCCCTCTTGGCATCCCCTTTGTTTCCCTTTCATGTGCTTACTTCTTGCTCCTGTGCATCACTCACACTTTCATTCACCTCTTTCTACCTTCCTCCCGTGCCTCTTTCTTCGGCATGTGCCCTTGCGCCCTTCTGTGCCCAGTCATCTTCTGTCAGACTTGAGTGTGTCATGCGTGACCAATCAAAGTGCACCAACAGGGTGTTGAATATGGACAACCAACTAGTGCATGACATGTGGCAAAAAAGACAGAACAAATGAACAGTTGTCCATCATTTGAGCTAACCTACGTGCGCCACATCTTTTCCATGCACCGACGACTCTGAAATCTTCTGATAGCTGTATATTTTGTTACAGAGCTCAGATCGGCACACGCCTAGACTTATGAGAGAGATGTTGACACAAGCTACACATTGGACTATTCAAATTCAAATTTAGGTGGGATTTTTTAGTGCAAAAATAAGGAAACATCTCTCAGCTCATCAATGCACATCCAATCAACCTCAACTACCAGATTTCATTAGATCTTGCCTTCTTCCTTCTTCCACATGCCAAACAGACATGGGAAAGTACATCTGACAGCCTTACAAGTGAATTTTCAGGCATTTATCACTGGTTGTTGGTGGTTGAAGATTTGAATCTGAGTTTCCCTCCCTTTCTCCTTCTCTTCTATCCTTCTTCTATAAATAGTAGAGTTCTGCTTTGTAAAATCATCTCTCCTTATTGTAACAACACCATGCCAAAATGGTGGCTGACTTCCCATGGGTCTCAGACCTTTGCATGGTCTCTGTAATGTATTCTCACCTCCTGTCATGAATGTAAATGACTATGCATCTCTTCAGCAATAAAATCATGTTTTGTGGAACTCTAGTCTTCCCTCTCTCATTTTCATTGCATCTCACCTCTCTGTTTGCATTTTATGGCATGTTGTGCATACTCGTATGCTTGCATTCCCCATGTTCATGTGTTGTGCGCATTGGAAGGTAGAGCTCATGTGTTGATTTGTGGAATGTGTCATCCACCCTCTTTTCCCGCACCCTCTCTGTTTCCTTCGTCGCTCATGGAGAGAGATCGACCCTTTCCTTCTGGAATTATCACCTTCCTTAGCTTAGGATTTCCCCTTTCTGCACATCCTTCTATCCCTGGTCCCTTGGCATGTTTAGTCTAGGATTTTCATTCAGCATTAGGAGTAGCAGTAGCATTAGAGGTAAGTAGAGGAGCCATCCATCTCCGGAGATCCGTCCCAAGCGCGTAATGTCCCAAAACTTGGGGACAGTTCCATTGTGGTCTCAAACACATCGGCCCTTTTAAAATATCCGAGACACGGGTGCATGTTTGAGCAATAACCAATAATCTCGTCCCATCAAGTGGTTATAGCTGGCAAGCGTTTGAATAAAGAATGTACGAGATGATGTAGGGTCTCAACCAATGGAATTTCAACTTTCCAGGATGGAACAGATACTTGGAATCATAAAAAAACTCCATCTCCCCATCCTAAAACTTCTTTTTCTTGATATGACGATCATGCCATGCCTTTTGTCTTGCTTTTTCTATCTTCTGAATCCATCTAGCAAGTGATCACCTCTCGTCTAATTGCATCAACTTATCAATTATTTCTTCTAGCGCTTTCTTATCAACTAAACCTCCCATGCGTGCTATATACAACAATGGTAACATGAATTTAACTGGTAAAACAACCTCTACACCAAACACCAATTTAAATGGTGTGGGATTGTACAACCTCTTATAGGTTATCTTGTATGCCCGTAGAACAACTAATACTTTTTCATCCCAATCCTGTCTTCCAACATCATATATCTTAGTCAATGTGTGACTTAGTATCTTGTTAAATGCCTCATTAGTACCATTTGTAGACACTAAAATTGGGTCACACTCCCCTTGGCTCCTTGCCAAATAACCAGCTCAAGCATACTCATCTAACCATGGCCCCTTCCACCCCACACTAATATTAATTTAATTAATTTAATTAAATTAATACCCATCCTCATAATATTCATTTTTAATTATTTTAATTAAGCTAATTTCCACCTCACCTAAACACCTCATCCAACCACCTCACCCTAAACCTATTCTTGGCATGTTTCCATAACCAAAAATAACTAAGTCTCACTTGCCTTAATGAGCTAAGATTTGGTCTAACTCTAAAATCAATCCCTAAAATCACTCTAACCACATTCCCTCTCATTAGAAGGGAAGTTTCTGTTCTAATCTGTGAGAATAAACTAACTGGGCCCAAGAAATTAGAAAGATCTACCCATTTTAGTAAACTTAGGGAATCCTACCTTAACCGACCCAGGTAAGCCCTAAACCAACACCATTCAGCTCGGAACCATCGTCGGTTACTATTTATTCACCCAAACAGGATTCTTTTTGGGTTGGCACATTTTGAGAACAAGAAAGGAGATTAGAGTTGCATGCAAGAGAAACACACATCCTTTTACGCATCCAGACATCCAAAACCATCACCAGGATCAATCCTAGAGCCATTGCATTCATAGAATCACTTCAGGAAATCACCACTACTAGTACCATACACATATTCTCTAATCAACCACCTCCATCAATTAACCATCAGATCCTTAACACAGTAAGTATGGCCCTAACCAGTAGGGTTTATTTCAGTTAGCTAATCTTTATTACTCTTGTTATTAATCTATTCTTTGCATGCTTATTTCTTCATCACCCACTTTCCCGTGAACTCATATATCCCATCACCCATATCACCAAATCACCTATCCTCACCTACTATATACTTCTAAGCATACCTAAGACCTCTACACACCTTCCCATTCACTCTCCCAAACTTTATTTGACATCAGATCACCCCTGTCATTTAATTTATTTGAGATTCTTTTACCTCGACCATACTGACGCCGGTTATCCACAACCACTATTGGTTCCACCTAAACTGACATCGCTCACACTCATCTGACATCGGTCTCTATGTTTTATACCTGTACCAAGAATAGACCCAACAATCACCCTACTAGTTGACCTAAATAACCTAGAATCTGACCCTGACCAATCCCAATACCTTGACAGACACCTCACCTCTCAAATCCAACTATAGCCTAGCCTGTTGTGATTGTATTTTCTTATTATATTTGAATGAGATTCCTAAATAATATCAAATACAGTAGGAATTTGTTTATTTCTTGCATTAACTTGTTTTAAATAGTGGATTGACAACCATCTAGGAAGTATCACACTTCCCAAAACTAGCATACGCTAAGCAGTCCACTATCATATACCATTTAATTATCCTCTTGTGGTCTTATTTTCTATTACATGTAGTTCCTCCTAGCTAAAGGGAAGCTCTCACATTCAGTTGTGGATCAAGAATTCAGAACACATGCAACAACCATCAACCGACCAACATTTAACAGGTATACCTCCTTGGCCCTTACCCTTATCTTTTTTGTCATTTTGAAAAGGTAAAGAAAATGGTGAAACATTGTGGCACGCTCTGTGGGACCCATTAGGGTTTATGCTGCATTAGTGAAAGAGTATCCCTCTTCCTGTTCATCTCTTGCTACATCGAATATCACACTTCAATTTGGGTTTAAAACACTTGCACTGCATTCTGATTTGGTGCATTATTAGTTCACATTAAAACTAAGGGAAACCTATATGCTGGAAGTCATGCCCAATTGATGGTTGACACAAAGAATTGTAGAAAGAACATTTCTCTCTCTCTCTCTCTCTCTCTTAGTGTCTTACCAAACTTGCACAAAATCAAAATATACACATATTGCTTAAACAACATCTTACCTGGGAACATTTGTTAGTGATCACATGATCCAGTTGGAAGGTACTCCCCAGCTCATTACCTATGTCAAGTCATCATCTCAGAGGACGGCCCGCCCCCGCCACAACATACTTGAAACATCTCCTTTTAGATATCCTTCTTCGTAGGACACCTTCCCAACCAATTTTTTTTGTTCTAAATACACACAGTCAGTCGTAAATAGCATAAGCTAAACAAACATAAGAAAATCACTATTAGGATCATGCTTTTTCTTAGCATTCTTCTTGGCTTGTTTTTTTAGGTGTGAGACTATGAATCTCCATTTTTCTTCCTTACACACTCCACCATCATAGTTGGAGTAATTTGACTTTGTCTGAGTGTGCCAGGGCTTTGTCTCTTCATTCTCAGGTTTCTGAGTTTGATTCTTCACTTAATTTGATTCACAAAACCAATTTTCTTCATTCCTTTCTAATTTCATAGTCACTGACATCGATCTAGTGACCGTCACCAGTTCACATCTAACTGTCATCGGTTAAACCATAACTGGTGTCAGCTTCTGGCTTTCTAGTTACTTTACCTAGAATAGCTTCATCACTCTTTCTATTCTATTTTAGGCCCTCAGGGCATCATCATATTTCTCCCCTGTTGATACTTACTGTCATACACAGTTTTCATCAGGTACACATCCAACATTCCTGTTTCATTCTTTGAGACTATTTTCTTCCACAGTGTCCGGTATCGGTTTCAGAAACTCTCATCAGTGTTCCCCCAACCGTCACTGGTCATCCTGACCGTCATCAGTTTTCCCTCAACCATCATCTGGTCAACCTAACTGTCGTCAGTTTCCTATGTTTGATTTTCAAAATCTAGACATTGACCAGATTCACCCTCTCGGACCCTATTATTCTCTATTTCTACTATTTTCTGTGTCATCTACAAAATATAGTCTTACCAGGTCAGCACTTGTTCACATGGTGTTGACTTGCAGCTAGAATAACGCCCTCATATTCCACACTAGGCATCAACCACTCCCACCTAGTTACCTCACTTCCTTCTGTCCTGTCACCCATGGATCCAACCTTACCTACCACCATTGCTGTAGGTGATGAAAGAGTTTGCATGAATCCTTGATCAGAATCCCACGGCCTTACAGTTCTACCTTTCTCACTCTTCCACCTGAGACTCCTTAGGTCAGTTGATAAACAACATGCCTATGTCCATCTCTCCTACCCTTATTCCTGACTGCTGCATCAGCCCCTAATAATGTGGCATTACCCTCACCTGCTTCACCCCCAGTAGTTTCACAGCTAGGACCCATACCCTGCCATGACCACTGTGTCTGCAGTTTCACTCACACTTGTTGTATCTGTTGTCCCCTCATCGACCACCCAGACCATAGCACAGTCCACACCCATTGTCTCACAAATACCCATTGCAACACAACCTCCCATGGTGTTGGTGACCCCTACTCCATTCCATAATCTCATCCTCTCCATCCCAAAAACACTTGCCCCCAATCACTACCAGATTCACGATGACCATCCCACCTACATACACCTACTATCAACAACCCCTATCTCATCTGTCACCCATTCTGGATATGTGCCTTCTATGTTGGTTCCTTATTCTCAACCTCCCTATCAGGTTCAATATCCACCCCCTTATGCCACAAGAGGTGTCCCTCCATCACAACCTACCAATGACCTCATCAAGTTGATGATGGAAAAGATGCAGACACTAGAAGCATTGGTTTCTGGCTCATGCAATTCCCTCACCTATGATGAAATTTGTAATGAGCCTATTCACCCATCCATTCCTATTACCATACCCCATACATTGGAAATGCCAAAATTCAACTGATTCAATAGCAAAGAATATCCACAACAACATTTATGGTCCTTTAAACATGGGTGTTACCTGATTTCCCACGATGACACTTTACTTTTGAGGACTTTCCCAATGTCCCTGACAGGACCTGCATTGGACTGGTACAGTGGACTACCAAGACACTCCATTTACTCGTTTAATCAAGTAGCCCAAGCCTTCCTAGATCACTTCTCCATCAACATTGTTAAGAAGGTTACCATGATGGATCTTTATTCCACATGACAGTATGACGATGAGTCTATCGCTGACTTTTGTCGTTCACTAGCACAGCCTCATTAACCAACTCACATTTCAATTACCTCAAACAAAGCTTATAGAACTATTTACTCAGGCATTGTGCTAGACACATCTCACCAACCCTACAAGTGTCAAAATTTTCACACTTTTGATGAGGCATTCACCATGGCATGGAAATTGGAAATTCGTGCTATCGAAGAAAAGAAGATTCAACTTCGTAACAAGAACATCACGTTCAAATCAAATGATACTTCTTCGTCTTTGAAACCCCAAAACAACTATTCAAAACCCAAAGGGTCTGCTAATGCCATAGTTCTCAAAGTTGGTCCCCCTCATCAATCAAACCCAGACCAAACCCCCTTCTAATCTCTCTCCTATCCAAGCTTTCCAATTCAGATGAGAACAAATGAAAGTACACTTCCGCTAGGAGAATCTTATTCTTCTATTTTGGAAAATCTTGTTAAAGCTGGTGTCATTACCCTTCCACCTATAAAACCACATACTGGTTTTGACCTTGAGTGACCCATGCCTGTGTGGTATAAGAACACATGAATTTTACAACTATCATCATGTCAAAGGTCACAATGACAATAACTGCATCACCTTCAAGAATATCATCCAAGAAATGATAGACAATGGAGATCTAGTCTTAGATAGCTTGAATGCACCCGCTAACCAAAACCTGCATATCTTCAAGAAGCCATTCCCTAATCATGCCCCATCTTCCAACCAAGTGGGTGATACCTCAAACAATGATAGCAATGTCTGTGAGGTCCACGCTATTTTCAATGACATACTAGTTGCTTCCCAATTGCCTCATGTTCCTTCCATAGATGAAATCTTAGCCCGCTCCCCTACCTACACTAGAATCTATTTCATCTACTCCTCTACCCACAGAGGAACCCCTTCATGTTCCCTTCACCTGTGGAAGATCCTATAATCAGCACACTCCACCTTTGACCCCTCAAAATTCTGAGACAGTTGTCAGTGACACCTCTCCTACTCATAGAAGATGCAGGTCCACGGCCTACACCAACACAAGGAGAGTCCACTTTGGCTGGCCCATCCTCTCCTCTACCCATGGAGGATACTATAGAAGTACCACCACCTGTAGATGACCATTCATCCATCAGACCTTCAAGATCCTCATGATCTGCTTTCAGCTCTCTTACCCACAGAGTCCGAGGCTATCCATTTCCTGTATCTCAAACACATTTTACGGGGATTTCCACTTAATCCACGTCGGCCCTACTTACAACAGTACCATTCTCATGCTTGGCCAATCACCTGGACTATGTTGATAGAGCCTTACTTTGGGGATGTCTTCTACTTCCTATTTCAACACAAATGCAGTTATCACTCGCTGACACCTCCACTATCTATCCAAAAGTGTTTTGAGAAACCAAACCAAACACAACCACAACTATTGCAATACCTTCCATGACACCACTCATGGCCTAACTCACACCTTTTCCCATAGCCCAACATGCATCTACACCAAAACCCATGCCTATATCATCTCCCTTACCTAAACCTATCACTACCTTAGGGGTCATACCAACAGCTATCCTTACTCACCCACCCATCAAATTAGATTTAGCTACATCTTCCAAAACTAACACCAAACTTAACCCGACCCCTAAAAGAAGATCCAATCTCCTAGATCTCATACCCCAACCTTGCCAACCACACCCTTATCACCTTCACCCCTTCCATCCATCCTAGGACCTCACCCCTCGACCCTAGCCAAGAAACCCCCATCCACCGGTAAACCAAGAATGCAACAACCCATTTCCCCATCACAGACCTCTAATATACCCAAGCGACCCACACAACCTCTACCCTCACCCATAACCTTCTTACCACCCATACCTCCAATACCATCAATAACTTTCTTCACTACCCATGACACTTCCTTCTCTTTCACTCATGCCTCCTACCCAACCCACACCACCTACCTCCACAGCACCTCGGTTACCCCCATGGGTAACCTACCCTCTTCCACCATCTAATTTTCCCTCCACATCTTGTATGCCCGTATCACCTTTACCCAAAAAGATGTAACCTAAAGCTAAAAATCCGCTACCCTCCAATAAGGTAGTTAAACCAACCAAACCTTCCATTGCCAGTTCATCTACCATGCCCCTACCCAAGTAGATACGACCAACACCTAAGACCACACCACACACCAAACTAGTAGCCCAACCTACTCCCCCTCTTGTAAAGACTCTTCCTCACAGTCATCCACACCTGTACCCAAACCCACATTCACCTCCCATTGTGATCCATTAGCAGGGTCCTATGCCAAAATCCTAACCAATCTCCTTGAAACTTCTGTCATCACATTACCACCTCTTAGACCTTACGACCCACTCAAACCCAAACCAAAAGGGTTTGACGAAACCAAAATTTGTGCCTACCATCATGTTCCAGGACATGATGTAGAGAACTGTAAGGATTTAAAAACCACTCTTGTCCAATTGTGTCCTCCTGAAGAAAACTTTGATGATGATGATCTTCTTGATGAGGACCCCATTTCACCTTCACCAATTTCCACAGATCTTCTCCCGTTACCTACTCATAACAAGATCTCCACCCCCACAAATCTTTGATCCATCCCTGAGATTTGAAATTAACATGGTTCATGCATAAGAGAGTTGGCCAAACCACCACCCAAATGCCAATGCACCCTACTCATTTCACAAGGATCATATCCCCACTAGGGTTTTGTCCCTCTTGCCGCTATACCTTCCATGACACACCCTCTTCATCTACCTCCCCTTCAGATTAACATGATCAACATTGCCACCCGTGCTCAGAAAGACAAGGGCTAAGGAGAAAGCAAGTGGCCCATCAACCAACCCTGTACCCAATATACCATCCACACCCACACCCAAAGTCATCATTCGAGGTCCTACATATCCCATTTCTGATGGGGTCACACATCGCACAATGCTAAACAACTACACCAATCCCCCCTCAAAATGTCTTTATATGACCTCATCCAAACCTCGGAGTCACATCGTCAAGCCCTCATGGAGGTCCTTCAATCTATCGAAGTCTTACCAAATGACCCCACACCTATAGCCTCCATCATTACCCCTCACCACGTAGCCTCTCTCACTAGGTCTTTTCCTTCCTCTACACCTCCACCCACTCACCAAGTGGCCGCCCTCAGCTTTTAGATGAAGAGATCACTCCCTTCCAGTCTAATGACCTTGACCCTGGCTCTTTTCATCTTTGTCTTTATCAATAATATATACATACGACGCGTTATGATCGATGGTGGTGCTAGTATTAACATCATCTCCTCCCATGCATACGACCAAATGAAAATACCTACCAATTACATGCATGGTAACCCCATTATGTTAGGTGCATTCCTTCAATGATGCCATGACCTCTACACTAGGTACCATTGTTCTCCATGTCCGCGTAGGTCCCCGCACTGTCTCCAGAACTTTTCTATGTCCTAGAAGGGGAGTTCCAGTATAACTTGCTACTTGGCCAACCTTGGATCCATGCTATGGGTTGTGTCCCTTCAACGTTACATCGATGCCTCAAATTTGAACACGAGGGACATAATTACACCATCCCTACCTAACCCCTCACCTTTCAAGATCCTGTAACATGCTATATCGACCCAATGATGTGCTTGTACTAGTCAAGGAATCCACCACCACAACCACTTCACCTTCACCCACATGAGCCCATCCACCAAAATTTCCACTACTTCTGTTGTGTCTAACCTTGCTATCCCTACTGTAGTTGTAGCCTCTACCACTGGCATTTCCCCTTCATCTAGCAAGCCATCTATACCCACTACCCACATACCAACTAACTGATCCCTTAGAAGGTGTTTTTCAAATGCCTCACTTTAGGGGAATACCACCTATACAATATTGATACCTTCCTCACCCCACAAGAGTATGGGAATCTACGTCAACACCCCAGTTATGACATTCACATTGGTGACATTTTCCCTTATGGCCCTCCCCACCTTTACACCAACCTAACGTATGGGGGACTTGATATGGCCACCTATAAACCCAAACCTCCATCCCAAACCCAACAACATTTTCATCTGACCTACACTCCCTCACTAACTACCGCTTCACTCACACTTTCCTCCACCAGGTGCACGTGGAAAGGATTTGGCTTCAGTTTTTATGAACAAGGCCGCCACACTGTCATCTCCTGTACCTCTTGTAAACACAATGACCGTAGTGGCATTGGTTTTGATGCTCCATCCTCTAAGAAGGTTCACATCGACCTTATCTAGGATGACAAGAAATCTTCCCCCTCTCATTCACCCACATTACCATCTTCACCCACGGAGTCCATAGATCCTGAATCTATACCTCCTAACTTTTTTTTTTTCATAAACACAATTTCCCTAGGACCACTGACCTATCAACACGATGGCGAGGCTCCCTCTTCTCTCCCATTCATGTATCCTAAACATGATCTCATGATGATAACCTTCAATTAACGTTGTTCAATGTTAGGATGAATCCATCCTCACCTACCTTGGTGCAGAAGACTCTTATATTCACTGAGTCATTACCCTTTGAGACACAAACCATGTTGAACGAATCGACCATCGAAATCAACATTAATACTCAGGATGACCCGTACATTCTAAAGATCGGCCAATCCTTAGATGCTACTTAACAAGAAGCCTTCAACTCTTTCCTTCTAGGACCATAGCAATGGAAATTTGCTTGGTCCTATGCCGATATGCAATGGTATTGACCCAAAAATTGTGGTTCACAATATCGTAACCATTCCTGATGCCAAACCCATCAAACAAAAGTTACGGAAAATGCATCCTCGTATTTCTCCTTTGGTCAAAGAAGAGCTTCAACACCTTCTCTCGATTTCCTTCATTCTACCCATTGATTATCCCCAATGGATTTCTAACATTGTTCCTTTCATGAAAGTGATAGGGGGACTCTACATTTGCTTAGATTTCCATGACCTCAACAGTCACCTGTCCCAAAGATGATTTCCTACTACTACATCATTGACCAACATAGTTGATCTCACCACTGGCCATGAAATTATCACTCATGGATGGTTTCTCGGCTACAATCGAAATATTACTAGCTCCCGAGGATCAACACAAGACTGCCTTCATCACCCCTTGGGGGACTTTCAGACTATCGAGTCATGCCCTTTAACCTCAAAAACCTAGTGCTACATATCTAGCAAGCCATGAATTACATCTTCCATGATATTATGCATTACCATATTGGAGGATTACGTAGATGAAATTCTTGCCAAATCCAAGCATCAGAACCAAACCACTTGCCCATTCTTAAAGTCATCTTTGACCGCCTCATCAAATATTGTGTTCATCTTCAACCAAAAAAGTGCGTCTTTGAAGTACTTTCCGAGAAACTCCTAGGTTTCATCGTTTCTTTCCATGGCATAGAAGTTGATCCCTGCTAAATTCAAGGCTATCCTTGAAATTGCCACCCACTAATCTTCCATCAACTTTGCAGCCTACAAGGGAAAGTTACAATCAATTCGTTGTTTTATCAACCCAGCTTTCCAACTATTGTCAACCATTCCATCATCTTCTCAAGAAAGATATTTCATTCAAATGGGATGATGAATACCATAAATCCTTTGAAGCCTTGAAACAATACGTCCTTTAACCATAGTGCTGATTCCTCCTACGGACAAAATTTCAGTGTTTTATGACTTCCCTGACCCATCTCATATCGTAGACCTTTAGAAGCCCATCACCTGGAGTACCAATGACGATCTATTAGCTCAAGATATAATTAATCAAATGACCCCATAGAACCTGGTGACCTACCATGCACTCATTTTTCCCCTCATCAATGACCTAGTCCTAACCCTAAACTAGGTCAAATTATAGACCTTCCTTAATGTCACATCCACACCAAATGACCAATGCCACAAATCCTTACCTTTGCAATTAGTAAAACCCCTTGTAGTCCTAACCACTTGACCAAGCCCCGCATTAATGCTAAGATGACCCTCATCTTGGTTTTATGGAAGCCCACTTTGACCTGAAAGATACCGGTTATACTCCACCGTGGTCGGTTAGTATCCACTTGCCATCCTCTCATGGTAAATGAGCTCCCCTAAACCAGAATACATCTGACCCATTGGATTTTGGATAGAACCATTATCAGAATGCATCCAGAATCCGGATTTTGCCTTTGACAAGTCTAATCTGGGTAAAAATGCAGTTTGTAGACAAGGACATCAAGCCCAAGACTGCAACTGAATAACCAGAGCCTTTTACTCATCTCCTCATCGAGGAGGGAATTTCCTTATGTATTTAACTCATTCTTCATGATTGGATCAGGTCATCCTACCTAAGTTACTTGCCTTTGTACGATCACAGTTCTTGGACCTCATTCTGTCAATAACCAGTAAGTCATATTCTTAGTATGTCCATCTTTAATGCCAACATTGCACTCACCTTGAGTAACAAATGTGAAATGTCTATTCTAGACTACTACCCAGAAACATGTAAGGATCTAACTATCATTTTTCTACCCTTCATCACCCTATTTGGGGAATACTGCATTGAGTACAGCCTTGGCCTAAAAAACTACAAGACACCCTATAACGGACCATGACTTAATCTTCCAAAACATCATGCATCGCATATTGGAGGATAACATGCAACCAGATGATTGTGATTCAAAATCCAAAAATGAGCCTGAACACCTACCTTGTTTTAAAGGCAATTTTGATTGTTATTCATCACAATATTGTGTTACGATTCATATTCAACTAGGGGAACTGACCACGGTACTTTCTTGAAAGAAAACTCGTAGGTTTCATATATTTCTGGGCCAGTGGGCATAGTTCCCTCGATTTCTTGTCTAAAGTCAAAATCTGGCTATTCTTGAAAGTACCACCCACAAATTTCCGTCAACTTCAAGAACTACAAGGAAGTTCTTGCAATCAATTCTTTGTTTCTGATCTCTCTCAACGGTTTCTGACACCAGTTTTCAACATTCAACAGGTATTTCTCCTAGCCCTAACCCTTATCTGTTTCATTCAAATGGGATGATAGAAGCCATAAATCTATTCCCAAAAGCCTTGAAACAATACCGAAACAACTACCAGTGCTCATTCCTCCTAAGGATGACCAGACCTTCTACCTATATATTTCTGCCACTGACCATTCTCTAGGTGCCATGCTTCGCTCATTACGACGACCAACACTGAGAGAAAGTGGTTTATTACATAAGTTGTACCCTTCTTGACTACGAAACTAGATATACCCATGCCAAAAAACTTTGCCTAGCCTTAGTTTTCATCACCACCAAACTCCTCCATTACTTACTCAACCACAAAACCTTCGTCATTACTAATACTGACCCATTACACTACATGTATGCCAAACCTTATCAAAATCAATGTGCCACATGTTGGCTTATGCTTCTGGCTGACCTCGACCTCAAATTCATCCATCAAAATTCCATCAACAACCAAACTATCACCACCAATTGGCTGATGCACCTATTTCTGGGAATCAACCCTCTAACTTTGACTTTCTAGATGAGTCTATAGCTACCCTTTCCCTGGACGAACCCGCTTACCAAATGACACTCTTCTTCGATGGCTCCAAGTGTCAGCGTGGGGGTGGGGCTGGTGTTATCCTCATTCTGCTTGATGGTGAACCTATGCCTTTGTCTTTCAAACTTGATTTTGATTATACAAACAATATTGTTGAATACGAAGCACTTGTATTGGGTCTCTAGGCTGCTTATGCCTTAGATGTTAAGTCAATCAACATCTTTGGTGATTCTCAGTTGGTCATAAACCAAGTCAATGGTATATACCAGTTCGTAATGAGATACTTAAAAAGTATAAGCATCATGTGGACATACTTTTGACCACCTTTGACCATTACACACTTCAAACCACCCCACGTTCTACCAATAAATTTGTAGATACCATGACCTGCTTGGCTTCTCAGATACCTGCTTCACCCGCTGACTCTAAAATCTTTGTCACCATACAAAGACTACAATCACCCTCTTATTTTCCTCATGAATTCTACTCTATTGGAACTGCTGCTCCTGACCCAAGTGACCTTTGGTATAAGAAATATACAGACTATCTTTCCCTTTCCATTTTACCCACTGATCTCACTCGTAATGGACAATGTGCCTTTCTTAAAAGTGTCTCCCATTATGTCATCATGGGTGGTCTTCTTTACAAACATGGTTTTGACAGCATTCTCTTGTGATGCCTTACAAGTTCTGAAATTCCTTACACCATTAAGGAAGTCCACGATGGAATTTGTGGAGGCCACTTTAGTGGTCTTGTTGTCGCAAAATGCATTCTTCACCTAGGCTATTACTGGCCAACCCTAAACTGTGACTGTTGTGATTATGTCAAACATTGCATAAAATTCCAGCAACATGCTAATCTCCATCACACCCCTAGTCATGCCTTACAGGTCATACGAGACCTTTGGCCTTTCTCTCAATGGGGTTTGGATCTTGTCGGTGAGATCAACCCCCATTCTTCACAATGCCACCAATGGATCATAACCGCTACTGAATATTACACTAAATGGGTAGAATCCGTTCCCCTCATTTCCACCAAAGCTTGAGAAAATATGTGAATTCATCAACCATCACATCATCTATCACTTTGGTGTCCCTCACCGCATTATCACAGATAATGGAAAATAATTCAAAAATAAAACCCTACATAAACTATGTGATGCTTTTGACATCCAACTCAGTTTCTCATCACCTTATTACCCACAAACCAATGGTCAAGCTTGAATCAACCAATAAAACCTTGAAAAAAATTCTTATGAAGGTAGTCAACGATACTGGGAAGGATTGGCATACGCACATTCCTTTCGCCTTGTGGGCTTATCGCACTAGTATTCGCACTTCGACTGCTGCCACCCCCATTTTCTCTGGTCTAGGGTACTGAGGCTATCTTACCTCTCAAAGTCTAGATTCCATCCCTCCACATCTCACTACAAGACATGCTCAACGATGATGAATTTCACCAGGATCATTTTACGCAACTTGAATTATTAGATGAACGTCATCTCAATGCTCTTGACCATCTCCAAATCTACCAAAAATGTATCAAACGTGCCTATGAAAAATGTGTTCACGAATGAACCTTTCAATTCGGTGACCTCAGTCCTGAAGGAAAATCAACATGTAACCAAAGAGGAGAAAAGTAAATGGGGAAAATTTGCTCCTAATTGGCTTGGACCCTATATCGTCACCCATGCCTATGGATCAGGTGCTTATAGTTTGTCTTCACTCGAAGGTAAACCCGAACCTGAGCCCCTTAATGCCTTGCATCTTCGACCATTTTATTGTTGATATCAAGTCCTATATCACTTTCTGTCAATTGATCACTCATCCCTTGAACCCTGTTCACCTTCCACAATTACCCATTTTGAGGATCCATGACTAAACAAGAATCATGTGATTACCCATCACCTTTTAGCCTTATCTTCAATATGAGTACTACGACTTTGCTCATAGCATGATTCTCATGGATAATTTTCATCTTCTTCAAGATGGAATCACATGGTCATTCATCACTCGAAACCACCTCTTTCATAGTTAATTGTTGTGTACTATAGTCTTGTCTTCTAAACAAGAACCTAATCATCCTCTATAGTCTTGTCCATGACTTAAACATCTAAAAACAAAAAGGGATACAACTCCTTGAGTCAAACTTCCAGAAAAAGATGACTCCCTCAAAAGGGACATCTCTTCTTTATATTCTACCACTATCAATAGACTTCTCCCTTGAAGGACAGCTATATACAAGTCATTACAAAAATATAATAAATATTTAGAAGCTTCCTGCATCGACCAGCTTCACGAAGACCTCAAGGAGATAATATATTCATCCCATATAGACTTCCTACATCGATCTTTCTATTGAAAACAAACAAATAAAAAAAAGATGAAATTTTCATCATGGACATGCCTATTTTGGATTCTGGTTTGTTGTTCTGAAATACACGTTGTTGTACACTAAGTTATGCTAAACTTGTCATTCTCACCTCTTTTGCCTAAATTCCATGTTACTCAAGGGACTTGCTACAAACGTGACATTTCATGATCATGTGACTTTTCTTCACCCTTAGAATAGTCCATTATGTAAGGCTTGTAGGGTCTTACATTCATAAAACCATCTAGGGTATGGTAGAATCATTAGGGTTCTTATCAATTAAGCAACTCTTTTACCACCTCTTACCATTCACCTTCCTCATTACTTATTGATTATCCTATACAAGGACTAGATCCTCGACACTTGTATTTAAAAATCACTCAACCATGCCTACCACATAAACTCTATCATACATATGACCTACATCACCCATGCCTAACACCTATCGACCCATTCCGCTATTTCACCCTAATCTTCCCTAGCTTATGGGAGAACTACATCGGCCTGAGGTCCCTTTTTTCTGAGACTATGTAGGCAGCACTTCGAGGGCATGGGGCCCTTGGAGGATAGCTTAGCCACTCTCTCCCCTAACCAATTCCCTCTACCCCTTTCCTAGTCACATTCTACCCTAGTTAGTTTCCTTTTTATATCAATAATTGGAAATTAAACCAAACAAACAACAATTGCTTCACATCTTTACCATCATCACTCATACATTCATTTCATATTGTTTACCATTTCTTTACCATTATCATACATTTTCCTACAAAACATCTTAACATGATCCAAATCATCATTATTTATTAGCACAAATTAATGAATTGGAAAATCAACCATACCTAAAACAACCTAAACTCAACCATACCTAAGTCAACCTGACTCCATCCATTTCTATGACCTGACTCCATCCATGCCTAAGTCAACATGACTCAATCCATGCCTATGACCTGACTCCATCATGCCTGAACTGACCTGACTCCACCATGCCTACATGACGCTGACTCCATCATACCTAATTCACCTAGTTTCCATCACATACACAAATAATAATGGAAATTAAAACAAGCACACCATTCATGATATAAATATCATCATCTATAAATCATGATGTCTATGTATACATACATATGTACACAGATACAAATGAATGCAAAAATATCAAAAACCCTCATGTACATCCTCATTGTCTTCGTCACGTAGTCCGGTCTATATATCAAAAAAATCTATATACAACCCATCTCCGGTGACTGATCGTCACCACACCTAATATTTGTCTCACCTATCTCCTCCTCCTCCTCCTGCGCGCCCGTGCGGTGTCTTGCTAAACCGATGACTGTTAAACCTATTCCGACATTGGTTACTTGTCATTTCACTTATAACTCTTTTTTACCTATTTTTTCCCACAAATTACCCAACCCCTCCACCGTTTGACCTTAACCATTTTTATCACAGCCTACCTCCAAGCCTACATTACCTATACCTGTCCTTCATTACATTTAGGGACTTGTTATTTTACCTGTAGCTCGGCCTTACCTATGCCATAACCTAGCTACCTGGACTTGGAACATTGTTAAGTGACCTTTGAACCCTTGTGCTTGTTATACCCTACGACACTGTTACCCATGTTGTTTGACCTAATGACCTTACCTTGCATATTGTCGTGCTATTTATCCTGATCCAACCTTTGGTGTACCAAAATATACCTAAACATTCCTGCACCTGGCCAACGTTGTGTTTCCACTATCCTATGCCTTGGATACCAAAAATCACTTCAACCTTAGAAAATGTAGAGTTTTCATGCTCTTCAACCTAGTACCGTACCACAGTTTATCTGTGTGCATGGATTTGACTGTTGCTACGTTTGACCCTGGCCCATTACCTGGATTACCTGATTGGACCTTTACCCAATTACCCCTAGTGTCCACCTTCCTCTTCATCACATCCACCTTTTATAAAACCACTCATCCATTCCTAGTTTGAGGGGGATCACCTTCACCCACACATGGGGCAACAAAATCTTATTTTTGTTAGCGTCACTTACCAATACAAGATACGCAACAAAAAGGGGAAAAATGTAGACACCAAAATTGAGTCACACTCCCCTTGGTCCCTTGCCAAATAACCAGCTCAAGCATACTCATCTAACCATGGCCCCTTCCACCCCAAATTAATATTAATTTAATTAATTTAATTAAATTAATACCCATCCTAATAATATTCATTTTTAATTATTTTAATTAAGATAATTTCCACATCACCTAAACACCTCATCCAACCGCCTCACCCTAGACCTATTCTTGGCATGTTTCCATAACTAACAATAACTAAGTCTCACTTGCCTTAATTAGCTAAGATTTGGTCTAACCCTAAAATCAATCCCTAAAATCTCTCTAACCACATTCCCTCTCATTAGAAGGGAAGTTTCCATTCTAATCCGCGAGAATAAACTAACTGGGCCCAAGAAATTAGAAAGATCTACCCATTTTAGTAAACCTAGGGAATCTTGCCTTAACTGAAATGCTGGTCGCCCCTAAACCAACGCTGGTCAACCCGGAACCATCATCAGTTACCATTAATTCACTCAAACAGGATTGTTTTTGGGTTGGCACATTCTGAGAGCAAGAAAGGAGATTAGAGCTGCATGGAAGCAAAACAAGCTTCCTTTTACACATCCTGACATCCAAAACCATCGACAGGATCAATCCTAGAGCCATTGCATTCATGGGAGCACTCCGGGAAATCACCGCTATAGTACGATACACGTATTCTCCGATCAACCACCTCCATCACTCAGCCATGAAATCCTTAACACAGTAAGTATGGCCCTAACCAGTAGGGTTTATTTCAGTTAGTAATCTTTATTATTCCTGTTATTTATCTATTCTTTGCATTCTTATTGCTTCATCACCCACTTTCCTGTGAACTCAAATATCCCTTCACCCATATCACCAAATCACCTATCCTCACCTGCTGTATACTTCTGAGCATACCTAAGACCTCTATAGACCTTCCCATTCACTCTCCCAAACTTTATTTGACCTCAGATCACCCCTGCCATTTAATCTATTTGAGTTTCTTTTACCTTGACCATACCGACGCCAGTTATCCACAACCACCGTCGGTTCCACCTAAACTGGCATCGGTCACACTCAGTCAACGTCGGTCTCTGTGTTTTATACCGAGACCAAGAATAGACCCAAAAATCACCCTACCAGCTGATCTAAATAACCCAGAATTTGACCATGACTAGTCCCAGTACCTTGACAGACACCTCACCTCTCAAATCCAACTATAGCCTAGCTTGTTGTGATTGGATTTGCTTATTGTACTTGAATGAGATACCTAAATCATATCAACTATTATAGGACTTTGTTTATTTCTCTCATTAACTTGTTTTGAACAGTGGATTGACAACCATCTAGGAAGTATCACACTTCCCATAACTAGCATACACTAGGAAGTCCACTGTCATATAATATTTAATTATCCTCTTGTGGGCTTATTTTCTATTACAGGTAGTTCCTCCTAGCCAAAGGGAAGCTCTCACATTCAACTATGGATCAAGAAGTCAAAACGTGCACAACAACCATCAATTGACTAACATTTAATAGGTATTCCTCCTTGGCCCTCACCCTTATCTTTTTCATCATTTCAAAAAGGTAAAGAAAATGGTGAAACACCATTTACTTGAGGGTGATAAGGGGTAGTATTGTGATGGGCCACCATAAATTCTACTAAAATAATCCTGACCGTTTCATTGAGAAAGTGCGTATCTCTATCACTTGTTAAACTTAAAGGACAACCATACATGTTGATTATGTTCTCCCATAAAAATCTAGCAGTTTTCGTTGTGGTGCAATCCTTTATAGGTGCTACCTCTGCCCACCATGTCAAGTAATCAGTGCAAGTGATGAAATACTGCAAACCAATCCTTTGCACGGCTAGCGCAATTGGCCCTACAAAGTCGATTGCCCATTTTTCAAACAGTTCAATGCTAGCTATTGGTCACAAGTGCATTTCATCCCTCTTTCTAGGTTTCCCAAGGCACTGCCAATGGTCACAGGCCTTGCAAAAATCAATACAATCCTTATAGATGGTTTCCCACCAAAGCCCTATTAATAAAATATTCCACGTGGTAGAATTTCTTGCATATTTTCCCCCCGCAATCCCACCATGCACTTCCTTCATTATTTCCATGCATTCATGTTCCAATATGCATTGGAGAAAAACTTCATCATGACCTAACTTATACTGGTCTCCTTTAATCAACATGTAAGGTGCGACGCGTATTGCTAACTGCTTCCTCTCCAGATCCTTCATCCCTTTTGATGCCACACCTATTTTTAAGAACACCGCGATATCTTCCAAATCTAAGGGCACATGCCACAACCTAAATAGTTACGTTTCTGGCATGGTATCCTCAATGCTTTGCATGTCCTCCCCTAACTTAATCCTTGATAAGTGGTCAGGTCCTAAATTACTTTTTCCTGGCCTCATAACCACTGTGAACTCAAATTCTTGGAAGAATAGGACCCTATGACATACGCGCCCTTGCAGCACGGGCTTGTTGACTAAGTATTTCAATGCCATGTGGTCCATGTAGAATATAAATGGTGTTTCCAACATATACTGCCTAAATTTTTGTAGCGCATAGATCATAGACAATGCTTCATGCTTAGTAGTGTAATTCTATTCTGCTGGTATCAAATTTTTACTTGCAAAGCACAAGGGATGATCAACAATTCCCTCACTAGGTTGTGCTAGTACTACTCCCATATCTATCTCTGAGGCATCAACATGTACATGGAAAGGCTTATCCCAAGAAGGAGAATTTAAAATGGGCACTGTGACAAGACTATCCTTCTAAGTGTCAAATTCCTTTTTGTTGCACTTCCCCCCAATGAAAGGCACTCTTGTGTTTTAAAAATTCCTCCAAGGGCACAATGATCTTGGCATACCCCTTGATGAATTTTATACAATACCTTGTATGCCCAAGGAATCCATACACCTCGATTTGACTAGTAGGTTCCCCTAATCTCACAATAACTACAAATTTGGTGGGATCCACTAGTAATCCTTCCTTGCATATAATGTGTTCTAACAGGGTTCCAAATAGAGTAACAAAGACACATTTCTTAATGTTGAGGGATATCCTCAATTGCTGACATCTCTCAAACATCAATCTTAAATTGTCACAATGGTCTTTCACCAATCCATACACAGTCCAATCATCCAGGTAAACTTAAATAAATTTATGGATGAAGTCTTGAATTGCTTGTACTACGATGTGTGAGAACATAGCAGGCACATTCTTCAATCCAAAAGGCATAACCATGTAGGAAAAAATTCCCCATTCAGTGGAATTTTTTTTCTTTCTCTATTCTTCCTTTGCAATCTTGACTTGGTGATACCCTGAGAACCCATCCGTGAAAGAGTAGACTTCACGCCCGGCTACTCCCTCCAAAAAATTTTCAGTAAAGGGGGTTGGAAAAGGATCGATGACACATACTGCATTCAAATATTTGTAGTCAGTATAGATTCTTATCCTTCCATCCTTCTTGATACTGATGACCATTAGACTTATCCATTTTGATTCTTCCACTACCTCAATGATACTAGATGCTATTATCTTGTCTATTTCTTCCTTTACCCATACACGCAAAATTGGATTCATCTGATAAGGCCTCTTCCAAATTAGGCACGCACTTTCCTTTAACTTGATCTTAATCTCCCCTAATGAATGGTGAACACCTTTGAGTTCATGGTACCCATGAGGAAACAAATCCTCAAACTCACACAATAGATCATTAACCTTTGAAACTTATTTTTACGACTAATTGTCCTCGATGATAGCTTCCTTAGTTTTTGTCTCCATTCCAATGTTAACCTTATTTTTTTTCAAGGGATCATGGTAGGTGCATGGTTGCTCATCAGTGTTGTCTAATAATTTGCACGTACCTTCAGAATGGATAACATCCAAAGTTTCAATTTCTTCTCTGTCTACT
Source organism: Taxus chinensis (assembly GCA_019776745.2). Taxonomy (NCBI): domain Eukaryota; kingdom Viridiplantae; phylum Streptophyta; class Pinopsida; order Cupressales; family Taxaceae; genus Taxus; species Taxus chinensis. Next base: position 982,088,416 of record CM034146.1, read on the forward strand.
AAGTAGACTTTTTTTCCTTTTTCTTTTTCCATGCACACATAATCAAGTTGTATTTCCTATGATTCCTGTTCAGTGAGGCACATCTCCAAATAAGATTCATCTAGTAATTTCAATAGCCTATCTTATGCTATAGTACTATCTCCCATCGTAAGGTGTTTGATTACTTGCAATGCCTTATCCACTGATGGCTTGGTACTCATATATTCGAAAGATTGAATGAGATCAGCCACCAACTCCTGCTAATTACCTGTTTAACGAAGCATCACCAAATGAACTTACCAAGTGCGCACATAACCTTGTAAGGTGGAATATAATTTTTTCACCCATAACGAAGGTGGTAACGCTTCTTCACTTCCCATCCAAGCCTTCTCACATGTTTGGATATGAAATGAATTGGTCTCTTTACCATGGTATCATTGTATGACTGTGGGTGTGTTTCTCCTTAAGAAACTTCTAGAGAATGTGATTCTTACCTTTCTCCACTTTAGGAGGTTCTCCCGATGTGTATCCCACCAGTGCGTTGTAGTTCTGAGTAGGTTGTAACTGAGCATTCTATTATATCATCCTCATTTTCCCACAGAGTTTCCATTTCTCATAGGAAAATTTCATGATGTGCTCCCCCATAATAACTTGGCAAATTCTTTCCTCCTAGGTGCTTGATTGAGTGTGCCTTTGTGATCCTTGTTACAAATCCTCTCAACTGTCACTCAATCAACTCATAGGTCCCATGTGCCCAATTTTCACATGCCACACTAGTGGTATCACTTAAGGACTGAGCATCTTTAAACTGGATGACTCCCTCCGTGGGATGAATTATCTCAGGATCCCTGATGGAATGCACATAGATTCTATTAAGGACTTCTTCTCCCAAGGGCTTAGTATAGGGCACTGACTTCCCATCTGTCAAAGGGATGATCACCCTTTCCTCCTTTTTTTCAAAGCTGATATACCCTTCGTTAAACTACAGGTCAACATTGTTCTTGTAACACCATGGGTGCCGAAGCAATGCTAGAAAGTTGTCTACCTTGGTGAGCACCAAGACTTCGAATTATCCAGTGAACTTTGCCCCTTGAATGGTGATAACTGCATCCTTCAGGACTCTAATGGGAATTTCCTTAGTTTTATTTTCCATATAAAACACATTCGAGGATGGATGTAACATGGAATTTCTCATCTGATTCTAGTCATCTAAGGTAAGAACATTTACCTCTACTCCTGTGTCGATGAGGGTATTAATCAAAATCCATCCATCAACAACCATAATCAAAGTAATCTCCTTGTCATAGTCAAGTATGTGAGGAGGAAGGTTTGCATATAAAACCTACCTTTTGCGCTCTACTCCAGCACGTGGTACCTTCTCCCTCAGTAATTCTCCTAACAATGGAATAATATTCTCTTACCTTAACATCTTACATACCTCCTTGACTTCATCCAAGTAATCTTTTGGAGCCTCGACATTCTTCCTTTGCTCCAAATTCCTTGATTTCTCCTTTAGAAATTGGATCTCCCCTTGAAAACTTTGAATCACGTCCATATTCTATTGATACACCTACTTCTGATGAGCAGAGTCCAGATATTTTACATGTACAACTTCCTCTCTTGAAACTAGTGTCCTTTTCCTTTGCATCTCCCTAGTGTGTGTGGCCTCTACCCATGTCATCACCAGTATAGGTTCTATCCCTAACTCATGTGCCACTCTTGGAATCCACTGTGAATCAGCCTTCTTGATGCTCACCATTCCAACACCCTTGTATTTCCTGTTCTACTGGTTCATATGCTCATAGAGCTCTAGACACTCTTCGTACTTATGTTTCTTTTGGCACCATGAGCATTGTAACAGATTAGGACACTCACATTTGTAATGATCTGTAGATCCACGGTTATAATAGGTTCCTCACAGGAATTCACTTCATCCTTTTCCGCGGTTACTGCTACCACGAAATCCTCTGTGAAAAACTATTCCATGCACTCCTCCATCTATGTGCCCTTCATAACGACAGTCATCATCCTTGGAACATGGATATGATCAATCAGTTTGTAATCCTTGGTATTATGGGTTTTAGAGGTACATATATTACAATAGCAAGAAAAATTCTTGCAGATTGTGCGCTGGAGTAGAGGGCACCTACTTGCATCATGATCCCCATGGCAGATCTCACTATCTACCACTATAGCACATACTGATTTTTGAGGGAAACTATCCTTTGCATGTCCCTGTACTTCACAGTCTATACACTAAAGCCCAGTACGAACCTCATGCACTAATTTTGTAGACATCTTTTCGATCTGCTTGTCCATTACAACAATTTGAGCCTGTAAGAAAGGACTAACACCAGTATCAATGTACCCAATAGCTTCAGATATTAGGGCAACTTCCAGTGCCTCGCACAGGTCTATGAAATTATTGTGTGATAGATCCCTTCTAAATGCTATTATTAGTCCTTTGAGAAACCATTGAGCATGTTGAGAAGGATGAATGCGATATGATAGTTTAGACAAGAGAGTCTTGAAACATATGTCATATTCCCACACACTCTCTGCCATTCCCTGTTGGATCTCCTTCAAAGCACTGATGCTCTTCTGCTAAAACTCAGGGATATGGAACTCTGCTAGGAAGGAATTTTTCAACGCGGTGTAGTCTACCACTTTCTGATGGGGGTCATACTTCCTATACAAAATATGGACGCATCTTGTTACAAAATTACTTGCCTTCTTCTCTAGGATAGTGATCCATTTTACGTGCCATATTAGTTCACACTTATGCACATGCTCTGTAGTATCTTCAATACCCCTATAGTATGGTAAGTGAAAAGAAATCTCAAAAAACTCTTAGGGAGGTGGTTGGGGTCCTTGTCCTCCTGATACAGAGCCTTAGTTCCCTTCGGTGTTTCCTCCTCCCCCAGATCCACTAGATCCACTAAAAACTATTCCTCCTAACCCACCAAATCCACCTCCTGCAGTCGTAAAATGGCCTGAAGTGGTCACGCCTAGCATTCCCAACATCCCAGTGAACTACACATTGATGGTTTGTGATATTGTCCCACTACTAGTTTTATGTCCCACGCCACTCGCAGATGTGATACTCAACCCTTGCATACTCACACCTTGTCCAAAGATTCCCCCAAATATAGGAATGGCTTACACAACAATGGATGTTGCAAATAAGAAATTATATCTTCTGGGTGCATATAAGTTACTCCCATCTATACCAACTAGGTTAACAATACTTCTACCTTGATCTAGAAGACAAAGCACTAGGGGTTGGTCGCCATGTGGGTTCATATGCGTGCCGACGGATCTTCTTTCTCCATGTGGAGAACTCTCATTAGAAGCTGAATGGGCATCTCTACCTCGCTTGCCAAGATGGGGTAGCATAGACTGCTCAGGTTCCACATCTTCTACATGAATCTCAACTCCTCGCAACATCTACCTCCATACATCCATCACACTTGTAACCTCACATTATCTAGTCATCTCCCTTTCATGAGCTTTTCTATACTTGAGTTGTCTCTCCTCCCTTTCCTTCTCAGCCGTAATGTCCGCCATCTTCCTCCACCTTAGCTTCCTCTCCCAGTGCTCAGAGAATCTTTAGTCGACCATGAGAAATGCCTCCAAACTCAAGGTAATGACCAACATATTCATAACCAAAAGAATAACACAAAAAAATGATCCTTTGGGATCCCTCAGAAACTCAAACTCAGTAACTTCTGGGAAAAAATATGTAGAAATGGTGTATTCAAGAGTATAACTAGTCAACACTCTTTTCCACCAGTAATCAACAGCACGCGTCTAAGTCAGATTTACATCTTATAGCCTCTGATAGTCATCTTGGGTCCACATGTGGGATCTATAGTACCATCTTGATCTGGATGCATATGCTAAAAGCCATTCATATAGTTATACTGGAAAACAAAAGAAGAATGTCTCATATAACTCATGGTACATGTTCTCTTCTACCCATCTACACGCATCGAACTTAGGTCCAATGATGAATCTTTTAGAAAGCTCATCCTACATGCTCTTGAACCATATTTCAACACTTTCCAAGGTCATACACTTTTTCATCATGTATCACAGGGGAAATGATGCATGCCATTTCACACAACAACTTCAAAAAGAGGTCTCGACAATGGAACCAAGATGTAGTCATATTTTATACCCTTAGACCAATATTCTAACCCCATGTGTGCCGACCTATCACCCAACAGGTGTTGGGTTCTCACCCGAGGCATGCGTAGGCTCCGAGTTTCTCTTTTATGTGATTTTTGTGAGAATGCACCATCTTATGACATATAATCGAATGCAGAATAATAGAAAAGAACTATACAACATTCTAAGAACCTAGAATGATTTTTCATCTCATTGCATGCAGAAAAGAGAAATAGAAAATAGAATATGGAAATGGTTCATATATAAAGGAAATGCATAAGTATTATACTCTTGAACACATATGTGATATATAACAGAGCCTTATGTTCATATTAACAGACTTAATAACCACATTACATCCCTTGAGGTCATAACATATCCTCATATAACTATGCAGAGCCAAGTCATGCATCAGAACTACACTATGTTCATCACATTACAAAAATGAGGGCATAACCATCCCTCTAAATGTGTCATGATTCCTATATTCTCCTAATCCCTAACCCCTAGAATCCTCCATGGTATTTCCGTAGAGCTTTGCCTCTCTCCAATTCTATCTTTTTCTTCTATTGGGCACTTGTATTTATAACCTTAGCAACCACTTCCATACCTTCCTGGAGTTACATATCGGTTGCCAAGTGTCGAAGTGGTCCTCCATGGGAGCATGCCTTCTCAGATCTGATCTCTCCACTCTTTCCAATGATGTTCCTCTAGAACCTTATATTGCATGCCTGGAATATTCCCTTTTTGATCCGACAGTCACTAGGCTGGCACCTTATCCACAAGGGTCACACTTTTCTCGTGTGCTTCCTAGGACACTTAATGCAGATAATTCCAAAACCTATCCTACCTTGCGCGTACGTGCCATGTGTTATGTAGAAAATTGTTAGAATCCTTCCATGTGTGCCTTCAACCCCGTGTGCCCTTCTTCAACCAGGTCATGCGTGCCCATACACCTTCTCATCCTTAGCCAATGTTCTAGGGCCCAAAATATATAACAATGAAAGGATAGAATCAATATCAATGGTGCTTGATGATTGACCCTCTTCTTTAGAGTTTTCATTTGTATCATGGATTAAAAAGGAGTCTTGAATCATGCTCAAGTTCTCATTCATTGTTTGAAGATAGATGTATGAAATAATTTCAATTTCTAATTAAACTAATGAAAGAGCATCTAAATGAGAGATTGATTGGTTTTGGTTTATAGATCCTTGAACCTATTGGATATTTTATCATTTCTTCCTTTACTAATTGATGAAAGACATTGTTGTCCAAAATAATTCCCTTAATTATTTTGACAACTTACATTCATATTTTGACTCTGAAGTTCAATATTGCTGGTTGCGTACCCCCTTTGGTTGTTTCTTTGGCATAGTCTTCTTGGATGAAGCTCCTCGCATGCCATTTTGTGCTCTCCATTTGCTTCACGCCTTCCATCTTCCCTTATTTTTCTATATCTATCCCATATTTCCTTGTGCCCACTCTCAGTGCATTCAAATTAGTCCTAGCAGTTCATACACCCTTCGCACACACCTCAAAATTGCTTCCCAAAATTAGCTAAGTCCCTGGAATTATTGCACGCCCCCTTCCTTACTATCGTGCATTACCTTGTAATGATTTCACCTCTTCCATACATACCTTCTCCAAGTATTCCTTCCATTCCTCTCACACACATTAATTTTGTGTGCCTCCTTCTGCTTTCTTCTTCCATGCTTCTTTCCTTTGCATGCTGTCACACCTTCCTCTGTGCTAGTTCCTATGCCACATGGACTATCAAACATTGAGTCAACCACATGCAACCTACCAACGTGCACTAACAAGGTGCCAAATCCTTGAAACCAAATAAGGTGTGACACGTGGTAGAGGATGAAAAAATAGCCGATGACATGGGTTATACTCCAAATCACTCAATTTTAAATTTCAGTGGGATTGGGTGGGTGAGAAGTTGAAAACATATCTCATGTCATTAATATAGGATCTTATTGCTCCAACCACCCAATTTTGACCCTTCACTTCTCCCACATTCCAAACATACATGGGGAAGAAAATTTGATAGATTTGTAGGCATTCATTGGTGGTTGTTGGTGGTTGAGTTTTCAAATCAAATTTTCCCTCCTTCTACTCCCCTTCTCTCATCCATTCATCTATAAATGTAAGAGCATTGTTCATTAGTAAGGGTTGGATTATTTTAGTTTGTATAGGAATTGCCTTAAATTTTGAGTTGCAAACCTTTAGATCTGGTCCTCACATGTGGATATCAACCTCATACGCCATTACAATCCACTGTGCATTTCTGGAAGTAATAAAAACATTATTTTGTGGCTATTCTCTGCCTTAACCTATTTTTATTATTATTTCTTACCTCTCCTTCACATTGTGTGTTTGTTGTGCCTTCTCACGTCCCTTGCATCTCCTTTTCTGATTTTGTTTCATGAAAACAACTGTGAAAATACATTTTGGTCTATGCTATGTGTGTCTAGCCTTCCTCTATGCATTCTCATTTGTTTCCACTCAAAGATGATTGTGCTCACCCCCTTCCTTCTGGTGTTATCACCTCCCTTATTTTTATCTTTCCTATCCTTCCCATCCTTCTATCTCTAGTCCCTTGGCATGTTTTAGCTTAGGTTTTCCTTTCCAGCATTAGGAGTAGCAATAGCAGTAGAAATAGGTAGAAGAACCATCCTTCTTTAAAGGTCTGTCTCAAGCATGCGAGGTCCCACAACTTGGAAATAGTCCCATTGTTGCCTCAACAACTCAGTTCAACCTAATCTGAGATAGGTGCATGTTTGAGCTCCATCATCTTCTGGAACACCCAATGGGACCAAGCATTGAAAGATTAAATTTATTTATTACTAAGTTTTGGTGCATGAATCAATGATTTCCAGCCTTGGGAGGCTTGTTTCAACACATCTGGTGACTCCTAACACTCAGATCTACTGTTTTAGTAGTTTATGTGCCTTTCATGAGAAGAGTGCATACAAGAAAAAGTATAACAACTGAATAATACTTTAATCATATCCATATTTCTACAAGAAGAACACGTATTAGAGCTACCACATTCACATCTCCATCTCCAGTGCACCATGCACTTTCTACTCTACCTCTCAGCAGACTTGTGTAAGATATTATGACACTACAACCACCTCCACATCCAATAAACTTTACCAACTTTACTGGTGGAAGTCTTCTTATTCTGAATGCGTAACATGATATGCCAACAATCACACTCCAGAGTATTTTGTACTTCATCAGTGAGAATCAAGTCACCCCTGTTGAACACATCTAAGATGTAGTAAATGTGTGCTCTCTCTATTTGATCATGCATAATGATGTAGTAGTCAGGTTTCTTACAACCTCACTCAAAGGAAATGTGCTTCAATGGTATAGGAGTATGAGACTTGCATCTATTTCCACCCAAGATGAGATTGGAATAGCTCTTTGCAAGTTTTTTAAAGAAAATTCAGATCACTTGTCTCTGGTGGACAAACTGACTACAAAAAAGAGGTCTCCCAATGAACAAATGACTGATATCAATATCAGATTTTAGAATAATTGAGATAAAATACCTCAAGTGGTAAGTCCTACATCCCAACATTATTTCTTGTATTATCTAAGGGATTTGGATAGTGACATATCAGTCATGATTCTGTCCATGGGGGTAGAACCTTACCCACTTCTTACAATATTGCAATAAGGGCAGAGAATAACCTCATTCAGGTGGGAAAGTTAGCTCCTAGGCCACCCATGCCCTTATTCCCAGAAATTCCTCATGCACCCACCTTTCTATTTCCCCTATCCTTGAGCAGAGTGCTCAACCCACTGCATCCACCTAATATTCTCCTACGTAGAAAAAGGAGGACAAAGAAATGAAATCCCTGATTAGGAACTTGTATTATAAAGTTATATCTTTAGAGAGACAATAGGTGCAAGCCTTTAAAAAAATACTAATCAATGGAATAACCAAAACAATCAGCCCTAGACGAACCAATATGAAAAGGAAAGATATGGGCAGAACCAATAAAATGATAGATGGCATGCTAATGCGTACTTACGATTGCAAGTTATTCCTCCAGCGCCCAACATAATTCAAGAACTATTTCCAATTCAGAACAATATGGATCAAGAGTCACAATAGTGCTTTCCTTGTAATATGCCTCACAGTCAGAATCATTGTGCCAATGTTTCATGCACGTAGTTTACATGATTCATGCTACTTCCAACTGTGAACCTTCTACAAGTGAAAGTGAGCATGAGAATCAAGAAATGCCAGAAGCTCCTCCTGAGGCCAACCTTATGCTCTTTGGTTCTAAATAATTTTGTGCAATTAATCAACCTACAAATGACACAAACAAACTACGTGCCCATGTTTCTGAAAACAATAGATATAAGAAAAGAATGCTTGATTCTAGCGCGCAAGTCTCAATTATTGCAACATAGAACAATCCTTAAAAGAAAATATATGCAGGCAAGGCATCCAATAGTAAAGGTGTGTAAGTTCCTACATGTAAGACTCCACACAAAACTCTTCCTAAGGTTGCGTGCACCCCTCTTTTGGTAGGTCAAGCCTCTGCACAAGCTAAGGCCCCAACCTCTGCGCTTGGACAAATAAGAAAGAATGTTGTTATACCCAAAATGCACAAGTCAACCAGCCTTCCATTTAACATTGTGGATCAGATGAAGAATAAAAATATAAATTTCACAATGTGGGATACCCTGGCCATTCCATTTCAACGTAACTTATTGCATAAAGCTCTAGTGTAATTTCCACGTGTTGATCTAGTTATCCAAAAATGGAGCGTTGCTGTCAATATATGTCAGGTAGAGGAGAAGCAAGTAAGATTGTTAAAACCCCTCATTTTTATATGTCCTTGATCATAGGTAAATACCTTTTGCACAATTGCATGATTGAATCGGGTGCTAATACTTCTATCATGCCTAAGAAATTTGTTGATGTCCTAGGTCTTAAGTACAACCATTTATCCAAAGGATTCATAGAACTTGATGGTTAAACTATCACCATTATAGGATTTATCAAGGATCTTGTGTTAACCCTCCATATAGGTCCAAGTCTTACAATAACTCAAGATGTGTCAATAATTGACCTACCTCCTTTGTTTTATCTTTGTCTATCAAGATATTTTACTGCTAAAGTAGGTGGTTACTTGTCTTCTAATTGGTATCATATGTTATTAAGAACAAGGTATGGTACCCAGTTTACAATACAAGCTAAGCCAATATTTTCCTATCATGTTAAGTCATATGACCCATCCACTCTCCAAGCCAATTACTTAATCCAAGAAGAACAAGTTTGAGTTTCTGAAGAACAACTTGTTCCCCCTCTTGTACCTGATTTAGTACTAGATGAATGGGTGGAAAGGCACCAAAAATTTGATCCATATATTGAGGATCTTTAATCCCTTGAAACTAGGCTTGGAACCTATTGCATCCTTGAAGAAGAAGTTATGCTGTCACATGCACTTAAGTCAAATAAAGAAAGCGTGGGTCTGTGGAAGTTATACTTTGATAGATCTAGAAGCAGACATGGTGCAAGCGAGGGTGTTGTTCTCATCTCTCCTAAAGATAAGAAATTATTATTTGCACATAGATTATAGTTTGCATGCTCCAACAATGTAAGAGATTATGAAGTGTTGGTGCATGGTCTTCTTATTGCTGAAAATAAAAGGATCAAGGCACTGCATATATTTGGATATAAAAAATTGGTCATCCACCGGGTCACAAACAAGTGCGTGAAAAATAATAATCTTCTTAAAGCTTATAAACAAAGAGATTTGGACATCCTTGAGAACTTTTATGCTTTGAATCTGTAGGTGATACCAATGAAGATGAACAAAAAAGTTGATCAGATGGCTGCGCTTAGCTCAAAGTTCTTTCCAGCCAAGGATTTAATCAAGGGGAACACATAACATGTCAAAATGGTGATTAGACCATCAATTCAAGACAATAACACCAGCTAAAAAATGTTTGATAGTGACATGTAGATCTTCCAATTAATTCAAAATGAAGATGAGTTCTCTTCAAGCATGAAAGCTGATTTTCATAATAGCTATAGTGATCAAGTGATTCCATTAAAGACAAACAAGTTTCCTAAAGGGATGGTCACCTTAGAGAAAATTTTTTATCCCTAATGATGAGTTCAAGGGTGAAGAAAATTATATGCATGTGGCATAAGAATACTACTCCCTAATCATTATTACATGAGGTAAAGAACTAATACTCAATAAATCTTGCATGCATGATGAAAAATATGCCTTCATCTCTCTCTGTCAGAAATACAGTGACATATTTTCATGGGAGTATGAATACCTAAAAGGATTTTATCTAAGTGTTGCTCAATACTCCATTTACCTTGATCCTAGTATCAAGCCCATCAGACAAAAAATGGCTAGTTAATCCAAGAATAAAGCCTCTCATGATGAAAGATTTATCTAAGCTTATTGAGGTGGATATTATTTTTCCTATCAAGTACTCTACTTGGGTCGTAAATATTGTTCTAGTGTGTAAGAAGAATGTTTAAATCAGAATCTGCATTGATTTTAGATATTTAAACAAGGTGTCATTCAAGGATCACTATCCTTTTCCTTCTATGGAGAAAATTTTACAAATTGTGGCTGGTGCACAAATATTTTCCATGCTGGATGGTTATTCTAGTTTCAATCAGATCCTATTTAAGGAAGAGGATCAATTCAAAACAACATTTACAACCAAGTGGGGGACATATGAATATCATAATATGCCCTTTATTTTGTCAAACACAGGAATCACATTCCAGTGTGCCATGGACATTTCCTTCAAAGCATACATTAATGAGTCCATCTTGGTCTATCTAGATGACATAATTGTTTTCTCAAAGTAGGGCGTGGATCACATGGCACACCTAGAGAAATTCTTTGAGAGATGTAAAAAATTTGGTGTGTCTCTTAACCCTAAGAAGTGTAATTTCATTGTGGCACAGGGATAGATTTTGGGCCATATAGTCTTAAAGGTGGCATTGCTATTGATCCTGAGCGGGTTTCATCCATCTTGGCCCTGTCCCTATCAGAACATAAGAAATCCTTACAGTCCTTCCTCGAACAAATAAATTTTGTTAAGAGATTCATTCATAACTTTGCATGATTGATTTGGCCTATCACCCTCATGCTCAAGAAAGATATAACTTTAAAGTGGAAAACAGAAGGAAAATAGAGCTTTAATAAAATCAAGCAAGAAATTTCTTTTGCGCCATCACTCAAGAACCTAGATTATGCTAAGGATTTCATCCTATATGCTTATGGTGCTGATGTGAGGGTTGTTGCTATCTTGACACAAGAAAATGAACAAGGACTAGAGCATCTAGTGGCTTTCTTCAGTTAAACGCTGAAATATTATGAAATAAAATATAATCACATGGAGAAAAAAGTCTATGCCATCATGTGTGTGCTTAATAAGTTCAAGATTATACTCACCAAAAACCACATCAAGGTGTTATTTTGACACTCAGGTGTTAGAGACTTCATCATGGGAGAAAAACTCAGTGAGAAGAGAGCACGATGGGTAACCAAGATCATGGAATATGATGTGAATATTAAAGCCTTAAAGCCGGTTAGAGGTAGTGTGCTATGGAAACAAATTGTTGAGATACGCAGGATGAACCTAAGAATTCATTATTTATGGATGAAGATGTCCCGTGTGCAGAACCTGAGAAAAATGAAGACCCTAGCACACACAACTAGATGAAGAACATGATTACGTTCCTTTAAGAGGGAACATATCCTCCTGGTTTCAACAAATAAAAGAGAAGAAATATGATGCTTCAGTCTATTCCATATGTTTTGATTGATGGTCTTCTCTTCAAAAGAAATCTTGATGTCGTGTTATTAAGATGTATCGATGGTGCATAAATTGAAAAGGTGTTAGCATAATTTCATGATGGATTCTATGGTGGAAAATTTTCTACCAAGACTACAACAATAAAGATTATAAAGGCAGGATAATTTTGGCGTACCGTGTTCACAGACGCGCATAAGTGGGTCATGAAATACAAAGAAGAATCAAAATTTTGTGCAATGGGGTCTTGACTTTATAGGCATGATCAATCCTGTTAACCTTTAAAAATTACCTCTACATGAAGGTGCTTTTGAAAAATTGTCAAAATCCTTGAACCTGCAGAAAAATTTTCTTGCTTGAAAGTGTTATCAAAATTTCAAAGTGTTTTAAACTCCAAAGTTCAAATTTGTGGACTTTTGAGGTCTTCTTATTTCGGATTTTTTGTCGATTGCAAAATGAAATGTTTTTTTAGAGTTCCAAACTCTGAAAACCCGAAGTTCCAAAATTTCAGAACTTCAGAATTTTAGGTTTCAGAGTTCTCCTTGGTATTCTCATTATTTTCCACTGTCAGTCTCCAAACTCTAAAACTCCAAAGTTCTAAAATTTTGGAACTTTAGAATTTTGGGTTTCAAAGTATCACGTCGCCTTCATGGATATTTTTGTTCCTGAAGTTCTGAACTCTGAAACCCCGAAGTTCCGAAATTGTGTAACTTCATCCTTTCAAAGTTTCACAAGTCGGCCTTTTAGGGTTTACGATTTTAGAGCTTCCACAAACATTTAATTTCCAACAAACCCCACATGTGTCAGATTCTGAGCATTAATTCTAGGATTCCCTATATAAACTCTAAATTTTAGCTTTTATTTTCACTTGGTTTTTTGCTCTGACACCCTGATTTTACCGCATCATTTTGTACTTTCAAGGCATTTCTTTCAAGGTATTTTTTAGGTTATTTCTTCTTTTTGGTTTATGATTAATTAGGGTTTTTCTTGTTTGTTTCATTTTATCAGTTCTTCTTCTCTTTCAGGGCATGAGTGCTCCTATCATCCACTGTTCTTCTTTAACCATCTCATCTGATTCTTTTCTCAACACTACAAGCTTCAATTCATGCAAGAATCTAGTATCATCAAATATAAGGATTGTGCAACAAGTTCTTTTCAGGTCTTTAGAATATTTCACTATCTCAAAACTATTCCTTTCAGTGATTTTAGAATTCACATTGCTTTTGAAGTTTCAGAAGTTCACTTTTCAAAGTTTTAGAGGTTAGAGTTTTGGAAGTTCACTTTTAAGAGTTTATGAGGTTCAATTGTAGGAGTTTCCAAGGTCGGAGTTTCAAATTTGTTAGTACTTTATGAATTTCGGAGCTAGGATTTTAAGAGGTTTGATTTTTGAGGTTTCAGGACTTCAAATTTTTTTGTCTTTCAGAGGTTTGTACTTTTGAGTTGAAATTTTTTCGGAGTTGTTATTTCCATACTTTCAGGCTTCAGTATTTCAGAACCTTTAAGGTTTCTTATAAAATTTTCAAAGATAAATCAAATTTTGAATTCTGAATTCATGTCAACTTCCTCATCAAAGGGAAAGGAAAAAATGAAGTACACATTCTTAGGAGTTTCTCCTCACTCATGCCTATCTTCAGATTTTGAGAATATTGGAGATACTAATCTTGGACAAGTGGATATGTCAGACTTCTGGGAAAGATTAAAATCTCATAATAAGAAATCTTTGATGAAGACCATATTCGACTATGGACTTGCTCTTGCTACGGGTTTTCCTTCATCCATGCATTGCCCTGGGTTTTTCTTGTCCGCAACAACTCATTTCTATAAGGATTCTAAATTAGTAAAAGACGACGATGATAAGGTCATGATTAGGCTGGATGTCGATTTCTTCGAAGATTTATTTAAAATTCCATATGTTGAAGGATATGCAATAATTTCACCAAAAGACAAATTTGAACATTGTGATAAAGAAACTGAACTGTGTAAAAAGGTCATAATGAAGAGTTACTTGGCCAAGAATGTCATCAAGCTTCCTAAAACATTGTTTTGCTCAGACTTCATCTAGGAAGTAAATGATCTTATTGTATTATTGAGTAGATTTTTGGGTCTCACTTATACGAAGAATTTTCAGGAATGGATGTTCCTTTATATTTATACTATCAAGAAGAATAAGGATTTCATATGATGGGGGGAACATATAACCAGTTCAATTTGTTTTTAGTTAAGCAATGTCTTGACTTCCAAAAAATTCTTCATGAATTTCTTCCTCGTTTTTGCTACAACTTGCATGAGAGAATTCAATGGTTTGAATACAAAAGGAGATAGAAGTGTGTCACAGATTTATCAATTTTATCCTCAAATTACAATGGAGGAAGGAAACAAACATTTCTGTAGGCTCAATGATGCCTTTTTTGTTGTCCTCCTTTATCGTTTTGATAAAAATTTATATAATCGAAGAATTTCTAATGAAGATTTTAAAGAGGAAAGAGAATGGGGAGCCATTAATCTTCAATTCCCAATATTCACATACATCAAGATTCTAGGATTTCTAGGTGCTCCTACAAAATTTCCACGATGTCCTACCGATAAATGGATCTTGCTAAAATTGGTTCGACAATTATTGGATTACCATAAAATTTAAAATAAATGACATAAGGCAGGAGTCCAGTTTCCTATTTCAATAGGAAGGTATAACCGTACAAGCATTTATAATGAAAAGAATGTGAACAGGGAGATGTATGAAGTTACCTTGTAAACTTTCCATCCCAGAACTAACTTTGATTACTGGGGTAAGTTCAGTGAAACAATATTTTCCAATTCTCACATTCCTCAGTTGGAGGATATTTGGATTCACTTTCAGGATGAGATTATTATCAGGAAACAAGGATATGAGAGGTTGACCTTGGATGAAGTCAAATAATTCAGTATTGTAGATATTTTATAAGGAATAGAGGACAATGATGAAGTATTAGATCTGATTTATAGGAACAATAATGTTGATAATCAACCTTTGTCATGGATTGATTGGTACCAAGAAGAACATTGCAATAGTAAGGAAATGGCGGGGCCCATTCTACAAAGGACATATGATTGGTTGGTTACCTTGGGAATTTCACCCAAAAGGATAGATCAATCTATAAGAATAGAATCCCAACCAACACCGAGTCTCCCTACACCCAGAAAGGTAAGAGGTCTACCTAAAAGGCCAATATAACTCCAAGGAAGATCTCATTTTTTGTTGGGAGTTCCTCTTTTAAAAGTCCCATTTCTAAGGTTATGTCCTCTACAACACAAGTACTTGAAGTTGTTGAAGTTAGTGATTCTCTAGTTGTGTTACAATATTTTCCACCCCCTCTTTCACTACCATTGTCACTATCTTCAGCTCCACTTTCCCTATCATTATCCACTGATCCTCCACTCATATCTACTTTTCCCTCCCCATCCATGGCCCAAGTGTTTTCATCCCTTCCTGTCCTCTCAATAGGCGAAATGACTGGGTCTCTAGTTTCAACGCCATTTTCTCACTAGCTTTCATTTCCTTCCATTTCCACTCCCAGTCTTGTTACATCCGCTCCTGAGGCTATTCTCACTTCCACCCCATCTATCATAACCACCTCCATTTCATTGTCAATTGATATTACCAATGCCATTATTTTATCCAGTACTCCAAGTGCCAAACCAACCATGCCCCTTCCATCTGCATCTACTATACTTGAATGGCCATATCACCAAACCCCAGAGAAGAAGAAAAATGTGCCTCTTGAAGATGTGATAGATATGAGCATGTTCGAACCTACTCTAAAGAGATAGGCCAAATGGCCAAGGATCATCTCTAATTTTTCAATAAACCAATCAAGAGAAAGGTTCATGGAGGTAGTTACTCCTGTTGAAGGGAAAAATAAAGAAACCATTATGGCAACAAATTATCATATTTCTAGGTTTTCACTAGGAAATGAAACCCATGAAGGTGCTAAAAATGATGTTGAAATGGCCCTTGGAGATTTGTGTGAAAATTATGATAAAGATAAATCTTCCAATGATGAATTGAAGTCAAAGGTTGAAAAACGTACTGCTCTTTTAAGGAAAGTAACACAACCCACTCTAACTACTGATCCTTCAACTACAAGTGCTCTAAAAGTTTCTTCTATTTTGGATGATATTTCATAACATGAAATCGAGAAGATATGTCAGAAGTGAAGATCGGTAGAGGGATGGATAGAATGCATGCTTCAAGAAGCTAATCATTTGATCAAAACAGTTGTTGAATTATATAATGATTTACAAATTGAAAGAAATTATATTAACATGATAGATGAAGTCATCTCTGAGGACAATAATAATTTGAATCTGAATTTGAATACATGGGGAGAGATCAGGGATGTGGACCCAAATTTACTCCTCCAAGAAGGGGTAATTGATGATACTTCTAAATTGTTTGAGTTTCGAAAAGCAATGGAATTTAGATCTAAGGTATTACATGATTTGATCAAGAATTTGGATGATAAACATGTGGAAAAAATGGATGGTATAAACGATATTTTAGAATAATTTGATAATATCGACTGAAAATTTTTCAATGAGAATATTGATGCTCTTCCAATTGAACAAATTAAATCAAATTTCAAATATTTGGTGGAGAAGGATGATGAAGTGACTAAAACTTTCAATATCAATTCAATTTACAGGTTATTCTCGTGCCATAATTTCATGAGTTAGTTGAAGAAAGTGGTGAATAAGTTGAAAATGTTTCCAACCAAATTTGTGAGGGGGATTGATATAGTGGATGTATCAAATCATTATGCATGCACACCAGAGGAGAAGGAGGTATAGGGAATCATCAAATGTTTCATTGATTACAAACACCAGATGGCTATGTGGGAAGAAGATCAGTGGAAAACCAAACAAGAGAGAGATGTTACAGGTCCAAGCTAAGCCAAATGGCCATGATTGGGATGGCTCCAAGATCTGAATCAATCAAAGTTTTAGGGTTGAATTTGTCAAAAATTTACAGCAACTTTACTATTTTTATGGGAGCCTGTTCCCTTGAACTTATTATACTCTATTTTAGTAACTTGTTAGTTAAGATTTAGCTGTAATGGATCAACCTATGGAACTTATAAATAGTTAAATGAATTAATTTTATTTATATTTTTAGATCATTTGAGAAGTTTCTCTTCAAGCTTGGAAGAGTGCTTCATATAGTTTGAACCTTTCAGTTATATTCAGAACAATATTTTACGATGAAAAGTATGGTTAATTGTTTTAATCATTGATTAATTTATAGCTTATGAATGTTTAATTCCTTGATTTGATTGGTTAATATTCCTTTATCCCAGTTATCTTATTTAAATTCATGTGAAAAGTGATATAGTTACTTTGAATATCAGTTTTGGAAAAGCTATCTCCTTTCTGTTACAAAGTTGCATTATTATTTATAGTCATGGATGGAGGAAGATTGAAAGACATGCATATCATATATTGTTGTGACGAGTTGATTGTGGATTTAAGTGGGTCATTTTTTTTCAATATACCTGGTGCATTACTTTATTTTTCTTTTGTTTATCTATGACTTTAATCCCATCAGTTGAGTAGATTAGAGTTATTTTCAAATGTTTTAGGCTTACATATTGATCTTAAACCAAGTGCTCCAAGTTTAAAAGGAATTCGGCCTTCTCAAGAGGTTCATCCCAAGGCAACAAGGTCCCACACCTTGGGTATGTTTGAATGTTACATGGGATCACTCAAAGATTCATTGGGTGCACGATCTGTGTGACAACAATTTTTGGCATGCCTGTTGGGACTGAGTTGGTAATTCTCTTCATAATTGTATGAGTTAAAGTACCTGGCGACTCCATATCTCTAGATTACATATCTTAGTGTGTTAACATATGTGAAGAATTCAGAAAAGAGATTATACGATACAAGAAGGAAAATACCAGCATATTGAGTTATCGTTGTCTTCTCCAAGAAGAAGAAGATACATTTCAACATCACTAGTTACAACATAAACACACAGAGGTCATTCAAATCCTCCTTACAAAAGGTTCCCTCTGCTTAGGAACAATTATTCTCTCGATAGAATGGCCAAGAACCAAGTATTTATTGGATTTAATGTGGGCAACCCTCTTGTATTAGCCCAACGAGATCCTATACCTACTGCTGCACTCAAAATTTTACCCTTTTACACAGGGGAAACTCATATCACTTCTATGGAACATATTATTTATGTGGTCAACATTTGCGCAATACATAATGTTTCAGAAGACAACGTTGCGGTCAAACTCCTGGCTACTTCCTTTAAGGGAAAAGTACTTCAATGGTTTCATGGGTTAGAGGATGGAACCATTACCACTTGGGAAGAGTTGGGGGAGAATCTCTGCAAACAGTTCAAAGACAAGAGTGACCACCTATCACTCTTGGAATAACTCACTACCATAAAGAGAGCTCCCCACAAATATATGAGTGATTTAAATTTCTGATTCCAAAGGACTTGGAATAGGATTGAGCTACTCATAAAACATTCTCTAAATATTGCATTCTTGTA
The DNA here is from genome assembly GCA_019776745.2 of Taxus chinensis. Classification (NCBI taxonomy): domain Eukaryota; kingdom Viridiplantae; phylum Streptophyta; class Pinopsida; order Cupressales; family Taxaceae; genus Taxus; species Taxus chinensis. The sequence goes on from CM034146.1 coordinate 982,106,930, forward strand.
CTATTTATGAACCTTGAACAACGATGTAGTAGTTATGATTTAGTCCATGAGAGATACCACATTACCTGATGCCTACAAAGTTTCCATAAGAGCAGAGAATTCCTTGATTCAGGATGGAAAGATAGCTCCATGACCGATAATGCAATTGTCTTTGGATCTTATAAATACTCAGCCTACCATTTCTTCTATTCCTACAGCTTCCAAGCAACCAGTTCAGCCTACCCCCACCCCTTCAAATGATCTATTTGAAGTCAAGTCATTGCTGCAAACTTTTGCAAACGAGTTAGTTGCACTCAAGCGGAAACAATTTCAATATAATCATCCATACTAGCAAAAGAATCAGTAGTATCAGGCTAACCGCCCTCCTTTTCAAGGGAACAACCAGCCTCAAAATCAAACTGTAGGTCAAGCTACAAATGTCAGACCTCTAAATTTTTTTAATCCTCTCACTGCTAGTTCTTCCAGAGCCCTTGTATATGTCCATAATAATCTAGTTCAAGATTATGAATGGTTTTATCCCTGTTCTCAACCTCATAATCAAAATATTTTCCCCAATGGAGTTCTTAGCCATGCCCTTATGGTTCAAAGTGTATCTATCCCTTTCGAGCCAACAAAAAAATCATCTATACAAGAAATAACATGTCAACCGTAGGCACCTGAAGAAACCACTTTGCTGAATTGGCAAGTAGAATATTCTTGCGGGTTGAATACAGATTCCTCACCAGTGTCGGAAAACTCTTGTTCCAAAAAGAGAGAAATGGAATCTCAACCTTCTAAATCTGATCAAGCATCCCCTTCATAGCCTCAACTACAAGAAGTGATTGATAAAGATGTGAGAAAGAAACCTCTAGAAATACATGCTAGCCAAGATGCAAGGAAATAAGGATCTCCAGGCATCACGATACCCAACAAGAAATTTCAAAAAAAGGATTCTAATGCCCAAACAAATTTCAGAAAAGTAGGATTAATTCCTGTAACACCCATTAAAAACAACCCACTTGAGACCTAAGAAAAAAATAGGATTAGTTAGAAAAATTATGGAATAATTTTTTAGATTAAAAGAGTCTACAACCATGTTACAAGACAACAGTTGTCACCAATAGGTTCCAGAACAAATAAAATCTACTAGAATATACTTTCCTTTTATTAATAATTATTGTAGGTCATAAGGTCCAAAATTTAGGGTTAGAAGTTTTAATTAGGTTTGGAGGGAAAAATTCCTCACCATACCCATTCTCTAACAGGCTTAAAGTTTCAACTTGATTTTTCTCATGCTTAAATAATTAAAAATTTTCCTCAATCACTCCCATTGGATAGGAAATTTCCTCACCTTTCCAGTGATATAAATAAGTCCTCCTAACTCCTAATATTTTTCAAGTTATGGGCCGGCGGGCTTTGGGAGTCAAATTTTCTCAAAAGAGCAGGCTTACGGGCCTAGGGGAGGAATTTTTCCACAAGCACGGGACTGTGGGCCGCGGGAAGGTTTTTCACCTGAGGGGGATGTGTGGTTTGGTGGGGAAACATTCCAATTTTCAACCTTTAGGTTAAAATGTGCAAAGGCACAAGTGAACCCGCGCCTCTGCCCTCAGCCCAAGGCGGCCACATGGCAGCCATCCATTGGTTGCGGGCTTCTAGGGTGATGAAGAAACTTTAAGATTTCCACCTGACAAAAACTAAAATTGAAAAGGAACCAACGACCTTTGCTCCTTCACCGTCACCTCGTGTTGCCATGTGTGTAGTGCCCACTTCCCTTTGGCACCTTTTATTACCGATCATGATACTGTAGACTATATGACGAACATTTTAATAGTTTTGATTTAGTATGGTGTTAGATGTCAGATCCTGGATTATTGTTGAATCTGATTATATATAATGCATGGTGATTATTAGAGACACTCATATGTGGATGATGATATACTATTGACTCAGACAGGTGATTTTTGGAGATTATGAGTAAACCTAGAAAAGGGAAATTATTTGATGATGATATAATTGCTGAATAAATTTACAAATGATATAGTTGTTACTTTGATGTTGCTGATACATATTGTGAGTGATTTTTTAAAATTTCCTTGATGTTGTTGTGATTCACATACTTAGATGATTTTGTGATTATTTTATATATTTATTTTGGACGTTCTGATATGGCCACGAGGCCAAAGGAGGTATTTGTATTTTGCAGGTTAAATATATCACAACAAAACATCGGGGGATCGGAGACCAACCAAAATGGAATTCTAGGTGAATTCAACATGGTCACCATGGCAACGTGTTTTGTGTGTGTTGGTTTGTTAGGGATTTCCATAGGGGGGAATCACCTTTAAATGTGACCATGGGTTTGTATATTTTGTTAATGTGGTTACTTTTTATTATTGTTGTATGTGTTTTATTAGTGATGTGTTTCCTTTCTTTATTTAATTATGTTGTGGAAAATTAATGTGAGAAAACATATGGTTAAAAGATAAATAAATAAAATTGGGATATAGGAAAATAATTATAGAAGTTGTTGTCTTTGTAATAAATTTGTAAGTGATGTGTAAGTTGTGTAAGAGCTTGTGTAAGTCTGATTTTGGAGTATGAAACACTCCACCTCCATGGAAATTCGAATTTGTCCTTGGGGGCTGTTTTTGGAGGATTGTGGAACAAGTAAAAGTTGTTCCATACCTCTCAATTTAATTTACCAACTATGCCTATGGTTGGAGGACTGATTTTAGAAAATTTTAATGTATTTTATTAATCATGTTGCATTGTTTTGATTGCACTCTCTTACATTTTATTTAATTTTCAGTCCTTTGGGGTGTGGGATTTTTGGAGTGTGCAAGTAGATTGTCATATTTTGACCCACCTCTTTATTGTGCATTGGAGTTCGGAATTTGACTTTAGTGTTGGAATTGAGGATGTGTGATGTGGCATCCTACATGGATCCACATCATCCCCTTCTCTTCTCTTTTCTATATAATGAAAACTCTTGGCTTGTTTTTGGGGGTTGAAGCATTTTGTATGTAAGCTTGGGGTGCATTTTTTCCTTGTGTTTGGAGCTCTTACCTTGGAGCAGCTTGGGTGAATTTTTTGCTTGGTTGTTGAACCTTTTTGCATTCTTCCTTGGGGGTGAATTTTCTTGTTGGAGCTCTTGTTTTTGGAGGAAGTTTTGGAGAAAGATTTTCATGCTTGTGAGTTGTTGTTTTGGATTGTATTTTTGACATTCAAAGCTTGTTGTGTGGAGAAAATGCTTCCATGGGGAGGTAGGAGTTTATTCCTTCTTTTATTGCTGTCATTTTTTTCTTGTGTTGTTGTGAATGGTGAATGTTTTACATGTTTTATGGGTTTTTTGGGTAGACTGCCATAGGAATGGTGTAAGAGAAGGCTATGGGGAATCCATGTGGGGGGGCATAAGGGAATTCCATTGGCATTAGAAATTTTGTGGAGGGATTTTTGGGTTTGGGATCCACCATGGAAAATAAATAGCTTGCATTTCTTACTCTTGGGGGGGCATAAGGAGGGGTTGGGAGATATAAGGTTTATGGGGTATGATATGTCATATTGGTGGTATGATTATAGGTGGATGGTCAATTCCCAATTGGGAGACATAAGTAGCTTCCCCATAGTCCTTGCTCCTTTGGCTTGCAAGATCAAGCCTGAGTTCTGTTTTGAAATGATTTTAAATGCAGTTGTGAACTACTATTTTTGTGTTGAATTGTGTTTTTTTAAAAAGGAAATGTGTATGTAAAATAATGTTGTGTGTGGGAGCCAGTTTGTTGCCATGGTTGAATTGCACCTTCTATTGTATCTTGGTTGGGGCTCGGGGGACAATGATGAAGGAAGGCTTCTCCTTTCATTGGAAATCTTGGTTGGGTGGAGAGCATTGCCTTTCCCTTTCTTTTGTTGTGATCAAATTGGAAGAAAATGGAAGTTGCATGCTGCTATTTTTGCATAAGAGAAATGTCCAATTTGACAATCCCTTGTGGAAACCCATTCCTTTTTAATCCTTTCCCACATGATGTGGATGAAATTGTAATAGTTATGTTATGGAGAAATGATGTTGTAATTGATTATGAAGTTATATATTTGAAATGTGAAAGACACTTGCATTTTGTTCTGTACATTGAGAAAGAAAGAGAATTATGTTATTGTTTTCCAACATTGAAATATGTAAGTTGTATAATTGAAGACAATATAGGATTACAAATTCATCTCTCATTGCATTGTTGTTATTGTATTAGAACATCAAATTGTGATGAAATTGGAGTATCGAATTGTGATTGGAATCCTTGTTGTTTGGAAAATGGAAAAAGGATAAACACTTAAGTCTACCATGGATTGAATTCAATGTTTCTTTGTATGGAAAAATGAGATAATTAAATCTCTGGTTGAAAGGAAGAAATGGCAATTAAATCCCTCAAGAAATTGACCTCTGCCTTAAATTTAAAACCGGAAATAATTCATTTAAAATGCACAGTTCAGACCTGCACTTGATAATCCATTGGAAAATGATATAATATAGCATGCTAAGACATCAAGGAACTCAATCTGACAAAGGAAACACTTAGGGAAACAATTAAAACATTGCAAAATTGAGCTCAATCTCTTCCTCAACCATTTTCTATCTTTTGTTGAGCAATTCAATTTTGAATCAATTGAACAAATAAACTTCTCTTAAACACTTTAAACCCTCCCTAGATCAATTCTCCATGTCTGTTGGCATGTTGAGTGATGGAGGAGATCTAATTTAGTCAAATTGAAAAGTTGAAAATTGCCAGTTTGCCAATTAAAATCCTGCAGATCATTTTTGTAAAATTTACCCTTTAAAACTTATCTAAAAGTAAAATTTATGCATCTTGTACAAAGAGGGCATCAATATATTTCCAAAAAAGTCCTTGTTTGCCAAAAAGTGAGCTTTCTAGCTCAAGGTATGGCACTTTGAATTTTTTGTGCCTCGGCAGGAAAATTTGGGAAAATTTTCCCTAACGGGCCCGCAACCCAAAAATTTCCCGTCGAATTGCCTTAGAAAATATTTTGAAAATTTCGACTTGGGAAAATTTTCATCTTTTCCTACATTGGCCCGCAGCCAATCGGAGGCTGCCACGTGTCCTCTAGGGTCTGAGGCGGAGGCACCGATTTTTCTTCACCCTTAAACCTTTTGAAATTTTTTGGAAAATTTTCACTTTTACCTCCGCCGGCCCACAGCCAACTAGAGGGCGCCATGTGTCCCCTTGTGGCTATGACGAGGGCACGCATTTCCTTTTGGAGTTAAAATTTTAATTTTTTTTGGAAAAATTCCCATTTTAACCCCACCGGCCCATGGCCAATGAAAGCGTGCCACGTGGCACTCTAGGGGTGGCGGTGGGTAGGGCGGAAGACCCTTAACTTTTGTTTTTTTTTGGCCTTTGGGAAAAAATTCTCAATTTTATCGCACAGCCCCTTCTCCGCATTCCTCTCAGACTCTGTCCCTTAGCAGGTGCGTGGACCCGTGCACTTCTTTCTCCCTTTTTCCCCATTGTGACGCAAAGCGCTAAATCCACCCACCGCCCCGCCCTTCCCTTCTCCCTTCTCCGCTCAGTGCCAGGACTCGACACGTGTCCCCAAGGGATCCACGGGGGCACGGAGTGTTTTTCACCTTTGAGCCATGCATTGGTAAAATTTCTCAATGCCACCCCACGACCTGCTAACACACCCTAGGCGCATTCCCCCTCCTCTTGCCACGTGTCCCTCTAGGAAAAATTTTCCCTAGAAACTCTGCCCACTCATAACTTGAGTTCTGTAAGGAGTTAGAAGGACTTCTTCATATCATCGGAAAGGTGAGAAAATTTCCTATCCATTGAGAATGGTTTAGGGAAATTTTGGTAGTGTTATATAGGAGAAAAATCTATTTGATGCTCTAAACCTATTTGAGAGCAGGCATGGGGGTAAGATTACTCCTTGAACCTAGCTAAAACATGTAACCCAAAAATTTGAACCTTGTAAACTTGTTATAAGTTAATAAAGGAAACTTGTGTTTTGATAAATAGGATTTTTTCTAGAACCTATTAGTGAAAACTGATGTCTTGCAACTTAGTTGTACACACTTCAAATCAAAAAAAAAAATCTCCCATAATTTTCTAGCTAACCCTAGGTTGTTTCTTTGGTCTCAAGTGGTTGTTTAAAGGGGCACTACAATGTGTCACTTTGTGATTAGCTACATTACAATGGGCCAGTGGAGAGAAAAAGGACTATATGCCAAATTTTTTTAAAAAGGTTAAGATTACAGCACACGCCTGCGCACCGCGAAGGTACTCTTCCCAGATGTGGGAGGGGATGCGGGGCCATGGAGAGCTTTGAGAAAAGTTTCCAAAGTTAAATTTTAATACGCTAAGTTCCAAACCCTCATGTGCCTCCGCTGAGCCACGTGGCAGAACCTGAATGGCTGCGGGTTGGTGGGGCCATGGGGGAAAATTACAAAAATTGTCCAAATTTTATTTTCTTAAAAACATTGAGTTGAAATTCCACTCCACGCCTCCACTAAGAAATGTGGCAGCACCTGATTCACTACAGGTTAGTGGGGATGTGGGGAAAATGGGAACATTTTTCTAATTTTTTAAAAACAGTTAGCATTTTTTTGAAGGCCGAAAATAATTAAAAACTTAGATCGCCATAACTTTTGATTGGGAACTCAATTTTGGGCAAGAGAGGAATTTTTGGAAATCTCTCGAAGTCCTCTTTGCACATCAAGCTTAAAATTTCAATTTTGATAAAGTTTCGAGGGTCAATTTGGAGAAAATGTATTTCTTGCTTTTAAAATGAAAAATGGTAAATTTTACTTGCATGATTTGATCAATTTTTCCATTAATTCATTTTCAATCTGTCAAACATGCACATGGAGGATTTCACTAGGTAGGTTTTTAGGATGAAAAGTAAGGTTGGTGTTAATATTTGATTATCTAATTTGAAAATCCCAATTTTGACAACAAAACACGACTGTTCGAATCAAATTTGTTTTGGTCTTTTATTTCTTAAGTATTTTGGTTGGTTTGGGGTTGGTTTTGATCATGTAATATCATGCTAATATTCCATTTTGTCTTATCAAAGTTATAGGAATGTTCCGAGCAATCTGGTAAACAAATTTCTAGTTTTTATAGTGAACAAAGAAAATAATGTAATTCAAATACATAGAGTTTGAACCTATTTCATTTGCCATGGATAAGGTTCCATCTCTTTCATGTACTTCAAATTAGACTTATAAGTATCCTTCCCCCTTGTTTTTTCCATGTATGCAAAACCACAATACAAAACTAATTTTTCAATCCATATTTATTTCTTTTCACTTCTCCAAAAAGAGATTTCATGGTGCATTTAAATGATCATATTTAAATATACAAATGCCTTTTGAGGAAAATAATACAACCTTTTATTGATTTATAACAATATCTTACAACTTCTTTTTTCATTCCTTAAATACAATAAATAGATTTCAATTTCTTTCACGTTCTTTCAACAGGAGAAAATAGAGTTCATCCCTTTCACAGTCTTCCAAAATTAGAATACAGAGTATATCTCTTTCACAATTCAAAATATAAATTTCATAGCTCATACATAAACATATTTCCATCAAAAATGATTTGCAAGATCATACACTTCATAGTGGGAAAAGGTTAAAATAAGAATTGATCTCAAACAGGGGCAGTCAAAACTTTTCTTCATTCCTCTACTCTAAAACAACAACATGGTGCATTATCATTTTCTAGTTTGATCACATCAAAACAAGGGGAAAGGAAACACTCTCCACCCAACCAAGATATCCAATGAAAAGGATAATCCTCCCTCTTCATTGGCCCCCGAGCCCCAACCATAATGTAATAAAAGATGTGATTCAACCCATGGCAACAAGGATTCCACAACACATGCAACATTTTCACATTTTAAAAAAACCCGTTCAAAATTGGAATGTAGTTTACAACTACATTAAAACATACAAACAATACTAAGGCTTCATCAAGCAAGACAAAGGAGAAAGGAACTATGGGGGAAGATGCTTATGCCTCCCAATGGGAAATGGACATCCACCTATAAAAACCCCCCAATATAAATCACATATCCTTATTCCTCCCACAATCCTCCTTATGCCCCCCCAAGAGCAAAAAATGCAAGCTATTTCTTTTCCATGGTGGATCCCAATCCCAAACTCCCTCCACAATAAATCTGATGCCACTAGCATTCCCTTATGCCCTCCCCCCCCCTCAATGATTCCCCATATCCTTCTCCTACACCATTCCTAGGTAGCCTACCCAACCAACCAACCAAAAAACACACAAAACATTCACCATTCACACAAACATGAATAAATAAAAGCATATATGAAGAGCTAAGCTCTTATCTCTCCATGGTAGATTTTGTTCCAATACAACAAGCTTCCAATGTCAAAATACAGTCCCAAAATCAGCAATGCCCAAGTATGAAATGATCTCCAATATCCTCCAAAATCAACAAGAGCTCTAAACAACGAAGGAAAATTCGACCCCAAAATGAAGTATGAAAAAAAGTGAAGTCAAGTAACCAAGTAACCCACAACAAGCCAAGCAAATTCAAATTTAAGGAAGAGGGAAGAGAAGAGGATGAGGTGGATCCATGTAGGATGCCACATCACACATCCTTAACTCCAAAACCAAAAGTCAACTTCATTCCACCAAGCATAATAAATAGGTGGGTGAAAATATGACAAATTACTTACACACTCCAACCAAGCCCACACCCCAGAAGGACTGCAAATTTAAAACATGAAGAAAGTGCAATTAAAACATGCAACTTGACTTATAAAAATGCATAAAGAAGGTCTAAATTTAATCCTCCAACCATAGGTATGGTTGGTAAATAAAATTAAGAGGTATGGGATAGGTTTTACTTGTACCACAAGCCTCCAAAATCAGCCTCCGAGGACAAATTCGAATTTCCAAGAAGGTGGAGTGTTTCACACTCAAAAGTTAACTTACACATCTCTTACAACACTTTAATTCGAGGCCAACAACTCTATTAATTACATTCTTATGACATATTTTAGTTAATTATCTAAACAATATGATTACTCACAATATTTACACACCATTAAATAAATAATGAAAGGGTAAGTGCACCACAAAATAAATACATGCAAAAATTAAACAAAAGGGACCAAAATTAAAAGAAATGCATAAAATCTCTTGGTCACATTTAAAGGTGATCCCCCCCATGGGAATCCCTAACACTAACAAAAACACACACAAGCAAAACTAGTTGCCATGGTGACCTTGTTGAATTCATCTAGAATTCCATTGCGTTTAGTCTCCAATCCCCTAATGTTTGTCGTGATATGATTTAACCTGCAAAACACAATTACCTCCTTCGGCCTCATGGCCATATCAGAACATCCAAAATGAATATAAATATAATTCCAAAATCATCTATATAAATGAATCACAATAACATCAAAGTAACAACTATATCATCATCAAATAATTTCCATTTTCTAGGTTTACTCAAAATATCAAATATTACATGTCCGAACAACATCTATAATATAACCATGTCAAATAGTATACCAACATCAATGTATAAAGCATCTCTAATAATCATCATACATCATATATAAATCAAAGTCAGCAATAATCCATGATCTAACATCTAATATCAAACTATATCAAAACTATAAAAATGTCCATCATGTAGTCTACAATATCATGATTAGTAATAAAAGTGTCGAAGGGAAGTGGGAACTACATCCCCCTCCCCTTAGACTTGACTTACTCCTGGAAGTCACTGGAACAGATGTGGAAACAATGCAATAGAGAAAGGATCATACCCTTTTGGAATTGTTTTGCTTCAAGCAAGTGTGGGTCTACAGAACTCAAGTTTAGTCCAATGTAATTTAACAAGAAGAAGGAAGATTGCAAGGGATGAATTCTACACTTTATCTAATTAAGGTTGTGGACAGTCAATTCTAAGGAGTAAACTCTATGTGGCCAAATAAGTTACAACACAGCATCAAAACATGAAAAGGTCCAGGGAGCCCCAAGAATAACCACCAAGTAAGGGAATTACACGGGGACTTTCCATAAACTTGATATGACCACACGGTTTCCCATTGATACAACATACAACAATAACAAAAGTTAAGGTTTCCACTAAGGTTGATTTAGGCTTTCAGAATTCGTTAACTAGACAAGGCTAGAAATTATCAATCATAACCATCCCATTCTACGGAAAGACATGTCTGCTCAAGGGTCTCACAAATTTGATATCACACAAGATGAGGTTAAACAACAAGGAAGGACACCTAAATCAGTAAGACATTTACAATCAAGAACTATTCATGAGAATCACTTATATAACCCGAGAGGGTGCAATTAAACATTTATGGTAATACTTAAGCAAAATCATGACCACGAGTAATCTAAACCTGACTTATACACTAAAAGAAATTCGAGCATTCAACACTATCCAATTTTTTTTTGAGACGTCAAACTTTTAGCAAAAAATATCTCCCATAGCAACTAACATATCAATACAAAAGCACCATTCACTATAATGGATTTGAATACATTTATCTTATTTCTTTCTCAAGCTCGGAATAACCATAAAGAGAGCACATGCATAAATCATAACACCCAAGAGTACTCAAGGTATTTAGGGAGAAGAACAAGTAACAAGGGGGGTCCAACTACACTCTGTAAGTGCATCATACCAAAAATTGAGTAACAACTTATGAAAACAACTTGCACTTTCCTTCCCAACTAAAAGAGAGGCACTACAACAAAGTGTTTCGAGACAAACAAGAAGAGAAGAATACTTCCAAAAGTTATTTCATAACCTTAACATATGTTGTCTTAAAATTATAACAACTTAGGTCACCAAGGACTAAGACAACACACAAAGAGGTTGTTTTTCTCAAAACCGAGAGATAAGGTCTGCTCCAAAAGGGCTACAACTCACACTCATTGAGCCATGAGGAAAAAAGCATCTGACGATCTAACTCTTACAAGGGAAGTACAAATGTCTGTGAATAAGGGAGTACTTATGTAATAAGAACCCATCACTATCCATAAGGTGTTTCACAATTCTGGGTAGGTGACTATTACGCCCTTAATTATATATCTTACATGGGATGGATATAGCCAACTTGTTGCTATCATAACTTAATATCATGATGTATCTCTTTTATATATGATCTATTATCATTGGTTGGTCGGCCTTGTTGATGGCCATAGCATAGGAATAGTATAAATAAGGGTTATAGGTAGTGGATGATCATTATGTTGAGTATTTGAGTCTTATTATATGTTCTGGAGGTTGCCCTCTCGAAGTGGCCAAGCTATTATACTTTCATATTGAGATAATTTATCTACAATATTGTGTTATTTGGTGTTCTATTGCTGGTGATAATCATAATTAATCAAGTAATTTCATTACAAGTGGTAGCAGATAAACCACCCGTGTTCAAATCCCACTCGGTTGGTTATGCCGTGTAGTCAGGGCCTGTGGGGCATCTAAACATTGGTGAAGCGGGGCTCGTACATATGGGAGTGTGGGTGCAAACCCATCCCGAGTCGGGCTCTACAAAAGCATGGTGGGATGTTATGATCCTCATGTGTGGATTTCACTAATGCCTCGAGGTTTTGGTGTAACGGTTTGTTACATTTGGTATCAAAGCGACCACCCGTGTTTGAATCCCACTCGGTTGGTTACGTCATGTAGCCAGGGCCCATGGGGCGCCTAAACATCAGTGAAGTGGGGCTTGTACGTATGGGAGTGCAGGCACAAACCCAGCCTGAGTCGGGCTCTACGGAATCATGGTGGGATGTTATGATCATCATGCGTGGATTTCACTAATGCCTCGAGGTTTTGGTGTAACAGTTTGTTACATTTGGTATCAGAGAAACCACCCATTTTGAATCCCACTCGGTTAGTTATGCCATGTAACCGGGGCCCGTGGGGCACCTAAATGTCGATGAAGTGGGGCTCATACATATGGGAGTGCGGGCACAAACCTAGTCCGGGTCAGGCTCTATGGAAGCGTGGTGGGATGTTATGATCCTCATGTGTGGAATTCACTAATCCCTCAAGGTTTTGGTGTAACAGTTCATTACAGTGACAAATCTGTAGGTTCAACTATACATTGCACTTAATACTCATAAATTTTACCCATTTTATAAATCAACTCATTAAGTCAAAATTTATAGCTTTGATTGTTAATAACATTCCTTTCTTGTTTCCTTAGTTACAAACTTCCTTTTATTATGACATCACTAGTTTATGTTATAAATAGCACCACTAAGGTGGGCATGATGTCTCACCATTCTGTATAGGCAGAGAGCATTTATTTTACTCGTAAGGAAGGTGGATGGACAAGGTTTCCCTTCTATTCTTCTACATGGTTTTTATTTCTTCTATTAATCTACCAAGGGTATAATAAGGATCACTTCCCTTTTTCTATGCTCCAGTTTATTTGTTAAGTTCCAAGGTCAAATCTCCTTAATTATAGTTTTATGGCGTTTTGGTTGAGTCGTCTTATCAATCAAATTTTAATGAGAAGGAAGGTTCAAACCTATCACATAATTACTTTTATGGGAAATAGATATAAATCAACACACCACATTTTTAATTCTAAAGGAACAAGAGACATTCGTCATAGAAATCACATCATTAATTTTTGTAAGAACTAGGAAACAATGAACCAACATGAATCACACCAAGATTTCAAGGATTTACCGAATAATTTCAAGCATCATTAAACATTCTTAGTGGGTCTCCACAAGTCTCACAATAAATTTTCAAGGAAGGCTCATTAAAGAGGTATAATCTTAATTTTACGAATCTATTAAGGTTAAACAATTTTTGTCGTTTAGGATGGAACCATTTTACTCCCCTAATAACCAAAGAAGGTTTTCCAATCAATTCTCATGTCCCCACAAGATACGACTAGCCAAGAAACCAGATGACAATGCAACTTTACTCTAAGGACACCACATCCACACTAGAAAGCATCAAATGCAATGGGGCAACCAACTAATTTACCAAATCATGGACTTTACGACCAAGAGTTACTGTTTTTAAAAGAGGAAGTACAATATAAACACCACCGACATTAACTATTAAGATCTACGAAACTAACATCTCTAAGAGAAAGGTCCAAAAGACCCAAAGCATCCATAAGTGTTTCCAAGTAACCCAACGATTAATAGGTCATAAAATGTTATTCATAGTAAAGGAAATTTAAGGTAAGGGTAGACTTATTTATAAGTCAAGAGAGAAAAACAAGTACACTTAAATAACACAATGCCTGAAAGGGCTTAAATCTATCCATAATTACCAAGATGCATACATTCCACGAGTCAAAACTTTCTATGATGCAACCAGGAGCCCATGATACAATTTAACATGCCATCAATGAAAATTCACTATCAAACAAACACTTTTCCACTAACATTTATAGTCAACCAAAAGGAAATCCAATCCTAAAAAAATCTAAAAGACCGTAGTTAAACACTTTTACTCCGACGAGGGTCAAGATCTTACCAAATTGTAAGAGAATCACCACTACCACTATCAGACTACCATCTAAACTGTACTACACAACAAAATTTCTTTCTAGCACGGTCAAGCAATGAAAGGGTCACTCTAAGATCTTAGACACACTCAAGGTTCCGTGCATCCATAGCCAAGGCATAACTTAATGCATCTAAGAAGACATTCTAGGAACCTAGGGTGTACCCCCATATGACAAAATATTACAAGACAAACAATGTAGAACCAGCTCAACAACATGCAAGTGAGAATCACGTAACATTTAACAAAGTAGCCAATAGATAAATGAGCTTTGAGTCACCAGTCAAAGTAAAAAATAAGAAATATAGACAATCAAGAAAAGTGGCCAAGTAGTTGCATTGCAAAGTTTTAAAATTCTTGCAAAAACATAAATAAGTAAAAGAGCCTCAGAGCTTCCCAATCAAATCATAAAATAAGATGTTGGTTCTTGATAAAGTAACACAAGTTACGAATGTAAAATAAAGAAAGTCCACATCACAGTCACTTTGCAGCCCTTCATGGCGCCAATAGGGGTACTATACTTCGAGCTTAGTTCTAAGAACACATACATAAGATGGATCAAAAGTGACACCAAGAAATAATATCCCACTTACTCATATGGGGATTATGTTGCCAAAGTGACAATCAAACTAACTCGTCTAACCACTCAAGGAAGGAGGGGAGCTTTAGATGACTAAACATCTTCTAATTTACTCTTCCCCACCCCAGAACACTACTACTATTTTCTAAACCACAAGAGTTGCACCATGCAATTTATCTTTGCAACCACTCCAATAAGTAAGGGTCTTAAAAGGGCTTAACGCATCATACAATTAAATCAAGATTTAGGACTTGTAAAACAACACATTTTCAAGGGTGAACCAAGTTTCCACTACACTAGAAGTTCACAAAAAATAATTTAATTTAACATTCTTAGTTACCCGGGTTTAGAAAAAATGCCACCAGGTGAGCACAAAAACTCAAACAACTTGTTATTTTATTATGATTTTAATTCTAGCAGTTCAAATGAACAGAGTAATATAATATTTCTTGATACTTGTTTCTTTTTCAATTTTCAAACAAGTTTGTTTTCTTAGATTCAAAAGTGTGCTAGGTTTACAGTTCATGTCTCAAGTTTTCTAGTGTGCCTAAGGGTCCAAGTTTTGAACTCATAGCTCTGATACCAAGTGTAACACCCGTTAAAAACAACCCACTTGGGACCCAAGAACAACCTAGGATTAGTTAGAAAAATTATGGAATAATTTTTTTATTAAAAGAGTCTACAACCATGTTACAAGACAATAGTTGTCACCAAAAGGTTTCAAAACAAATATAATCTACTAGAATATAATTTACTTTTATTAATAATTATTAGAGGTCATAAGGTCCAAAATTTAGGGTTAGAAGTTTTAATTAGGTTCGGAGGGAAAAATTCCTCACCATACCCATTCTCTAATAGGATTAAAGTTTCAACTTGATTTTTCTCATGATTAAAGCATTCAAAATTTTCCTAAATCACTCCCATTGGATAGGAAATTTTCTCACCTTTCCAGTGATATAAAGAATTCCTCCTAACTCCTAATATTTTTCAAGTTATGGGCCGGTGGGCTTTGGGAGTAAAATTTTCCCAAAAGAGCGAGCTTGCGGGCCTAGGGGAGGAATTTTTCCCCAAGATCGGGCCTGCAGGTCGTGGGAAGGTTTTTCACCCAAGGGGGATGTGTGGCTTTGTGGGGAAACATTCCACTTTTTAACCTTTGGGTTAAAATGTGCAAAGGCACAAGCGAACCCGCGCCTCCGACCCTCACCCAAGGCGGCCACATGATAGCCATCCATTGACTACAGGATTTCAGGGCAGCGGAGAAACTTTAATATTTCCACCCAAAAAAACTAAAAATAAAAAGGAACCAATGACCTCCACTCCTCCATCATTGCCTCATGCTGCCACGTGTCACTCTGTGAATAGCTATGTTACGGCGGGCTGGCGGAGAGAAAAAGGACTTTACGCCAATTTTTTAAAAAAGGTTAAGATTACAGTGCACGCCCACGAAGGTACTCTTACCAAACATGAGTGGGGATGTGGGGCCATGGATAACTTTGAGAAAAGTTTCCAAAGTTAAATTTTAATACGCTAAGTTCCAAACCCTCCTGCGCCTCCGCTGAGCCACGTGGCAGAACCCGAATGGCTGCGGGTTGGCAGGGCCACGGGGAAAATTACAAAAATTGTCCAAATTTTATTTTCTTAAAAATGTTGAGTTAAAGTTCCACTCTGTGCCTTTGCCAAGCCATTTGTCGTGGTTAGTGGCAGCACCTAATTCGGTGCGGGTTAGCGGGGATGTGGGGAAAATGGGAACATTTTTCTAATTTTTTTTAAATAGTTAGCATTTTTTTGAAGGCCGAAAAGAATTAAAAACTTCAGATCGCAATAAATTTCGATTGGGAACTTGGTTTTGGGAAAGAGAGGACTTTTTGGAAATCTCGCAAAGTCCTCTTTGAAAAACAAGCTTAAAATTTTGATTTTGATAAATTTTTGAGGGTCAATTTGTAGGAAATGTATTTCTTAATTTTAAAATGAAAATGATAAATTTTAACTTGTGCGATTTGATCAATTTTTCCATTAATTCATTTTCAACCTGTCAAACAGGCATGGAGGATTTCACTAGGTAGGTTTTTAGGATGAAAAGTAAGGTTGGTTTGATTATTTGATTATCCAATTCAAAAATCCCAATTTTGACAAAAAAACACGACTGTTCGAATAAATTTTTTTTTGGTATTTTATTTCTTAAGTATTTTGGTTGGTTTGGGATCGGTTTTGATCATGTAAGATCATGCTAATATTCCATTTTGTCTAATCAAAGTTACAGGATCGTTTTGAGCAATCTGGTAAAAAAAATTATAGTTTTTACAGTGAACAAAGAAAACAATGTAATTCAAAAACACAAAGTTTGAACCAATTTCATTTGCCATGCATAAGGTTTCATCTCTTTCATCTACTTCAAATAAGACTTATAACTATCCTTCCCCCCCCCTTTTTTTTCCATGTATGCAAAACCACAATACAAAACTAATTTTTCAATCCATATTTATTTCTTTTCACTTCTCCAAACAGATATTTCATGGTGCATTTAAATGATCAGATTTAAATATACAAATGCCATTTGAGGAAAATAATACAACCTTTTATTGATTTATAACAATATCTTACAACTTCTTCTTTCATTCCTTTAATACAATAAATAGATTTCAATTTCTTTCATGTTCTTTCAACAACAGAAAAAGAGTTCATCTCTTTCACAGTCTTCCAAAAGTAGAATACAGAGTATATCTCTTTCACAATTTGAAATATAAATTTCATAGCTCATACATAAACATCTTTCCATCACAAATGATTTACAAGATCATACACTCCACAGTGGGAAAATGTTATAATTAGAATTGATCTCAAACAGGGACAATCAAAACTTGTTTTCATTCCTCTGCTCCAAAACAACATGGTGCATTATCATTTTCCAGTTTGATCACATCAAGACAGGGGGAAAGGAAATGATCTCCACCCAACCAAGATATCCAATGAAAATGAGAAGCCTCCCTCTTCATTGGCCCTTGAGCCCCAACCATAATGCAATAAAAGATGTGATTCAACCCATGGCAATAATGCTTCCACAACACACATGCAACATTTTCACATTTAGAAAAAAATAGTTCAAAACATAATGTAGTTTACAACTACATTAAAACATACAAACAATACTAAGGCTTCATCAAGCAAGCCAAAGGAGCAAGGAACTATGGGGGAAGCTACTTATGCCTCCCAATGGGAAATGGGCATCCACCTGTAATAACCCGCCAATATAAATCATTTCACATATCCTTGTTCCCCCCACAATCCTCCTTATGCCCCCCCAAGAGTAAGAAATGCAAGCTATTTATTTTCCATGGTGGATCCCAATCCAAAACTCCCTCTACAATAAATCTGATGCCAACGAAATTCCCTTATGCCCCCCCTCAATGATTCCCCATAGCCTTCTCCTACACCATTCCTAGGTAGCCTACCCAACCAGCCAACAAACACACAAAACATTCACCATTCACACAAACATAAAAATAAATAAAAGCATATATGAAGAGCTAAGCTTCTACCTCTCCATGGTAGATTTTGTTCCAATACAATAAGCTTCCAATGTCAAAATACATTCCCAAAATCAGAAATGCCCAAGTATGAAATGATCTCCAATCTCCTCCAAAATCAACAAGAGCCCCAAACAGTGAAGGAAAATTCACCCCCAAAATCTAGTATGCAAAAAGTGAAATCAAGTAACCAAGTAACCCACAACAACCCAAAGCAAGGAGTACTAATTTTATAGGAAGAGGGAAGAGAAGATGATGAGGTCGATCCATGTAGGATAGCCAAATCACACATCCTCAACTCCAACACCAAAAGTCAAATTCATTCCTCTAATGCATAATAAAGAGGTAGGTGAATAATATGACAATATTAATTACACACTCCAGACGAAGCCCACACCCCATAAGGAGCTACAAATTTAATAAAATGTAAGAAGAGTGTAATTAAAAACTTACAATTAGTGACTTATCAAAGTGCATAAAGGAAGGTCTAAATTCAACCCTCCAACCATAGACAAGGTTGGTATGTAAATTTAAGAGGCATGAGACAAGTTTAACTTGTCCCATAAGCCTCCAAAATCAGGCCTTCAAGGGATAAATTCGAATTTCCAAGATGGTGGAGTGTTTCACACCCAAAAGTTAACTTACACATCACTTAAAAAGTCAATTACACATTACTTACACATTCTTACAACACTTTAAAACATGGCCAACAACTCTATTAATTACATTCTTATGAAATATTTTAATTAATTAGCTAAACAATATGATTACTCATAATATTTGCACACCATGAAATAAATAATGAAAGGGTAAGTGCACCACAAAATAAATACATGCAAAAATTAAACAAAAGGGACCAAAAATAAAAGAAATGCAGAAAATCCCTTGGTCACATTTAAAGGTGATCCCCCCATGGTAATCCCTAACACTAACAAACAAACACACGAATAAAACTAGTTGCCATGGTGACCTTGTTGAATTCATCTAGAATTCCATTTTGGTTAGTCTCCAATCCCCTATTGTTTGTCGTCATATAATTTAACCTACAAAACACAATTACCTCCTTCAGCCTTGTGGCCATATCAGAACATCCAAAATGAATATAAATATAATTCTAAAACAAGCTATATGAATGAATCGCAAAAACATCAAAGTAACAACTATATCATTTGTAATTTAATCAACAATTATATCATCATCAAATAATTTCCATTTTCTAGGTTTACTCAGAATATCAAATATCACATGTCCGAACAAAATCTATAATATAACCATGTCAAATAGTATACCAACATCAATGTATAAAGCATCTCTAATAATCATCATGCATCATATATAAATCAAAGTCAACAATAATCCATGATCTAACATCTAACATCATACTAAATCAAAACTATAAAAATGTCCATCATATAGTCTACAGTATCATGATCAATAATAAAAGTGTCGAAGGGAAGTTGGAACTACAATTCCCTTTAGTATTGTAGAATAAATGAAGAAGACCAACCTGAGTTTTAATATGTGGGACACACTCTCAATTCCTTCTTAAAGAAACTTGTTACGAGAGGCTTTGAACAATTTTGGTATAACCGAGGGGTCATCAAGTCGTCGAGCAACAACTATTATGAATTTGTGTCAATCGGAAGGTAAAATTATTCCTAAAAATAAAAAACCACCGCCATTATATATCTCCCTGATCATTGACAACCACCTAGTACATAATTGCATGGCCGATTCTGGTGCCAGTAGCTTGGTCATGACCAAACAAATAACAGATGTACTAGGCATACAATATATGCTAGTTGTAAGAGGAGTTATTCAGATGGATGGCACAACCATTAAAACTATTGAAGTTATCAAAGGACTTCAATTTACCATCCGTGCATGCCTGAGTTTGTCGTTCACCCAAGCCAAATCAGTCATTGATCTCCCTCCTCTCTTTGTCATCTGCCTATCATGAGATTTCACTACCAAGATGGGAAGTTAACTATCAGCTAATTGGTCACATATGATTCTCATGACTCGATACAGAACCAAAGTGACTAGAAGAGTGAAAACAATTTTCCATAATCATGTAGAACCCTACATTGCTAGTAATATCAATGGGAATTATACCATCAGTGATCTAGAAGAAGAAGATGATGATCATGAACCAACCACTCTTTTGGAAGAAGTCCCCAATACTGTGCTAGATGAAGTGAGTGGAGACCATCAGTATAATCCCTATGCTGATGTGTTGGTAGAGAAAGAAGTTTGTTTGCTTATTTTTGAAGAGACATGATTGGGTACATACTGCATCCATGAAGAAGGTACAATCATACCACAACTTGTCAAAACACAAAACAATCCTAAAGGATTGTGGCAATTATTATTCGATGGCTCAAGGAGTAAGAATGGAACTGGTGCTGGAGTCATGCTAATTTATCCAAAAGAAAATAAGTACTTCTCATATTTTTGGTTGCAATTCAATTGCACTAATAATGTTGTTGAATACAAGGCCCTTATGCAAGGAATTCAACTATCTCAAAAGAAGGGAATCAAATCCCTGACTATTTTTGGAGATAGTGAGTTAGTTTTTCATCAAGTAATGACATGAAGTGCATCCAAAAATGATCTTTTATGATCATACAAAAATTGAGTCTGGGATTTCATTAAAGATTTTGAATCTTTTGAGATCCACACGATTCCTAGAAATCAAAATCAAGATGTTGGTAGGCTTTCTATAATTGGCTCACAATACGACATAACTACTTATATCATGAAAGAAGGGTGGAAATATGTCAAAATGGTGGTTCAACCTGTAGTCCCTGATAATGTGAATAGCTGGCAAGTGTTTGATAGTGATAAACAAATTTTTCCATTTCTATAAGAAGAGGTAGATTTTGCTACCAAAGGTCAAGCAAAGTTGTAAGAAGCATATGGTGATCAAATCATACAATTGAAAAGAAACAAGCTACCAAAAGGCTTAGTTACTCTGGAATCTATCTTTAATTCAGACGATCAAGCCAAAAGATAAACCTCTAACATGATGGTCAAAGAAGAAGATTTTGAGGACGTCGAGGTAACAAATGAAAAGTTTATGAAGTTCATAAAAGTATGCACTCCTGAAGAAAAAAAATATTTCATCAAAAATTTTCAATAGTATCACAACATTTTTACATGGAGCTATAAAGACCTGTGTGGCTTTGATATAAATCTAGCACAACATACCATCGAATTGGATCCTCATGCCAAGCCAGTTCATCAGAAACAGAGGCCAATTAATCCCAAAATTGATCCGTTAATGAGAAAGGAGCTAACTAAACTCATCGATGCCTGTATAATTTTTCCTATCAAGCATTCATCTTAGGTAGCCAATCTGGTCCCTGTAAGGAAGAAGAACGGATAAATTTGACTATGTGTAGATTTCAGGGATTTGAACTATGCCTCATTGAAAGATCATTATCCTTTTCCATCAATGGAGTAGATTCTCCAAAAATTAGCAAGAGCGCAAATATTTTCACTGCTTAATGGATATTTTTGATATAATCAGATCTTGGTTAAAGAATCTAATCAGTTCAAATCAACATTCACTACTAAGTGGGGTACGTATGCCTATAATAAAGTTCCATTCAGATTATCCAATGCTTGTGCTACTTTTCAAAAAGCCATGGACATGGCATTTAAGGGACTAATAAACGATATCATCTTGGTTTACCTTGATGATATAACTGTATACTCTAAGCATACAGAATACCAAATCACGCATCTAAGGAAGGTTTTCCAAAGGTGTAGGGAATTTGGGGTTTCACTCAATCCTAAGAAATGTATTTTTGCAGTGCATGAGGAGAATTTTTTGGGGCATGTTGTTTCAGTAGAAGGAATTTCAATCAATCTAGCTAGGATTCATTCGATTATGTCTTTATCTCTCCCAGGTCACAAGAAGGGGTCTCGAAAGTTTTTTGGGAACCATAAATTTCTTGCAGATATTCATCCCTCAATTTGCAGCATTGGCTAAACCACTGACAACCATGTTGATGAAGAATATGCCTTTCTCATGGAAAAAGGAAGGGAAAAAGAGTTTTGAAGCCATCAAGAAAGAAATTTCTCAAGCTCCCACATTGATGAATCCTAGGTTTGATAAAGATTTTATTCTTTATGATTTTGTAGGTCAAGAGAGCATTTTAGGTATTCTCACCTAGTAAAATGATAATCTGATGGAGCAACCAATTACTTTCTTCATTCAATCCCAAAAATATTATGAGCTAAAGTATTTGTTTGTTGACAAAAAATTCTTTGATATTATTTGGGATTTGAAGAAGTTCAAACATATGTTATCTAATAATAAAATTCATTTAATGGTGTCCCCATCCCAGAGTTAAAGACTTTTTGCTAAATAAAGATATGAACGAGAAACTTTCCGGATGGGTTATTAACGTTATGGAATACAATATACACATTAAGTTCACTAAGATATTTAGGGTTAAAGGTCTATGTCAATAGTTGGATAGAGATTTGGAGACAAAGGCTGAAAAGGATACAATGTTCCTGAACGAACCTCAGGAAAATGACTAGGTTGATTGGTTTTTAAAGATAAAAAAAATCTCCTTTTAGGAGTATACCCTACTGACATGGATAAAACTCAAATAAAAAGCTTCCATCTTCAATTTGTTCCTGATGTTTTGGTGGATAATGTTCTCTTTCGTAGAGATTTAAATTTTGTTATACTTCAATGTATCGGACTAGGGCATATAGACATGATTTTGCAAGAATTTCACAATGGTTTGTCTGGAGGGCATTACTCTGCAAAGAATACTGTAGTAAAGATCATGAGGGCTGGTTATTATTGGACAAATTTATTCAAAGATATTCATTTCTGGGTAAAGAAATGCAAGGAATGTACTCTTTTCATAGGAAAACAGAGATTGGCAGCCCTTCCTCTTCACCCAATTCAGGTTGACAAACCTTTTATCTAGTGGGGATTGGATTTCATTGGAATGCTTAATCCTC
The DNA here is from genome assembly GCA_019776745.2 of Taxus chinensis. Lineage (NCBI taxonomy): Eukaryota > Viridiplantae > Streptophyta > Pinopsida > Cupressales > Taxaceae > Taxus > Taxus chinensis. Next base: position 982,129,571 of record CM034146.1, read on the forward strand.
CATCTAGTGATGGACATAAATGTGTTCTCACTGCAATGAACTATTTCAATAGCTGGACAAAAGCCGTGACACTAAAAGAAGGAAATGAAAAGGTTGTTCTTGAATTTCTTGAAGGAATGATGACATGTTTTGGTATTCCATTTACAGTAATTTTAGACAATGCAATGTCATTTTTGGTTTGAAATTAACTAAATGGGATGTCAAGAATGGGGTTTATCGCAAAACTTCTTCAAATTACTACCCACAAATAAATGGATTAGCCAAGTCTAGTAACAAACATATCATATAGATCATCGAGTGTATAATGGAAACCAATAGAAGAACTTGGCACACTCAGCTTAAAACTACCCTGTCAGCTGACTGGATCACAACCAAAAGGGCTATTAGAAATTCACCATTTATGCTAGTTTATGGAAGAGAAGCAAATCTCCCACTATCTCTAGAACGGTCTTCTTTGGAATTAGTACATCAACTGGAACTCATGGAAAGTGATTCAATGACAGTCAAATATTTTAAACTAATTGTGCTAGAAGACAAGGAACAAAGCAATGAAGACCCTAGAACAACATCAATCTGAGGTTAAAATATATTTCAACAAAAAGGAATCCAACAAATAATTCCTTGAAGGAGATTTGGTTCTCAAATGGGATGCTGATAGAGCCAAGCCGAGTATGCATGCTAAATTTGACTCCCTCTGGAGTGGACCATATATTATCACAAGTCGCAAAGAAGAAAAATCATTTTGTTTATCAAGACTCAATGGAAATAATTTCCAATCCATGTGAATGGGATTCATCTCAAAGCTTTCTTTTAACAAAAGTTTTTACATTTGTACAGTGTTTGTTTTGTCATTTCTTCCAAGTGCTTCGCACATTGTGATGTTTGCTTTTCTATTTATTTTCACTTGGCATGTGTTCTAAATATTTTATTTTTTATAAATATTTCTTCGAATGGTTTATAAGGCTACTAGCCTAAGGATTAGTAGGAAAGCATTCCCTAGATGTCGCCAAAAATTTTAACCTTTAAAAATTACCTCTACAGGAAGGTGTTTTCAAAAAATTGTAAAAATCCTTCAACCCACATAAAACTTTTCTTTCTTGAAAGTGTTTTCAAAATTTCGAAGTTTTCTAAACTCCGAAGTACAAATTTTTGGACTTCGGAGGTATTCTTATTTCGGAGTTTTTGTTAATTGCAAAAAAAAATTGTTTAGAGTTCTGAACTCCGAAAACCTGAAGTTCCAAAATTTTGGAACTTTATACTTTTGGGTTTTAGATTTCTCCTTGGTATTCTCATTATTTTCCATTATCGGTCTCCAAACTCTGAAACTACGAATTTACAAAATTTCGGAACTTCAGACTTTCAGGTTTTAGAGTCTCGTCTTGCCTTCTTGGATATTTTTGTTCCTAAAGTTCCGAACTCTGAAACCCTGAAGTTCTAAAATTTTGGAACTTTATCATTTCGGAATTTTAGAAGTTGGACTTTTAGAGTTTCAAGGTTTGCGATTTCAGAGATTCCATAAAAATTTAATTTCCAAAAACCCCCACACGTGTCTACTTCTGAGCATTAAATATAGGATTCCCTATATAAACTAGAAATTTTAGCTGTTATTTTCACTTGGTTTTTTACTCTGACACCCTAATTTTATTGCATCATTTTGTACCTTCAAGGCATCACTTTCAAGGTAATTTTTAGGTTATTCATTCTTTTTGGTTTATGATTAATCAGGGATTTTTGTGTTTGTTTTTTTATCAATTCTTCTTTTCTTGCTTGGCATGAGATCTCCAATCATCCACTGTTCATCTTTAACCATGTCATCTAATTCTTTTGTTAACACTACAAGATTCAATTCATGCAGACATCTAGTATCTTCAAATCCAAGGATTGTGTAATAAGTTTTTTTTAGATCTTCAAAATATTTGATTTTTCACTCTCTCAAAATTGTGCCTTTTGGTGATTTTGGAATTCGCATTACTATCGGAGTTTCAGAAGTTCACTTTTTGGAGTTTCGGAGTTGTCAGTACTTTCATAATTTTGGAGGTCTTCTTTTTTAAGGTCCATTTTTTGGGGTTTCAGAATTGCAAAGTTTTCATAATTTTGGAGGTTTGTACTTTGGAGTTGAAACTTTTTCAGAGTTTCTATTTTCAGACTTTCGGGGTTCAGTATTTTGGAACATTTAAGGTTTATTATAAAATTTTCAAAGATAAATCAGATTCCAAATTCCAAATTCCAAATTCATGTCAAATTCCTCATCAAAGGGAAAGGAAACAATGAAGTACACATTCTTAGGAGTTGTTCCTCACTCATGCATATCTTCGTATTTGGGGAATATTGGAGATACTGATCTTAAACAAGTGGATATGTGAGACTTCTAGGAAAGATTAAAGTCCCTTAATAAGAAACCTTGGATGAAGGCCATATTTGAATATGGAATCACTCTCGCTGGGGGTTATCCTTCATCCATTCATTTCCCTGAGTTTGTCTTGGTCACAAAAACTCATTTTGATAAGGATTTTGAATCAGTAAAGGATGATGATGACAAGGTCATGATTAGGTTGGATTCCGATTTCTTTGAAGATTTATTTAAAATTTGAGATGTATAAGGATATGCATCAATGTCACCATAAGCCACAGTTGAACATTGGGATAAAAAAACTATACTGTGTACAAAGGTCATAATGAAGAGTTAATTGGCCAAGAATGTCATCAAGCTTCCTAAAACATTGTTTCGCTAAGACTTCATCCATGAAGTAAATGATCTTATTGTATTATTGAGTAGATTTTCAGGTCTCACTTCTGCGAAGGAGTTTCTGGAATGGATGTTCCTTTATATTATTACTATTAAGAAGAATAAGGATTTCATACGATGGGGGGAACATATCAGCAGTTCAAGTTGTTTTCAGTTGAGCAATGTATTAACTTTCAAAAACTTCTTCATGACTTCCTTCCTCATTTCTGATGCAGATGCCATGGGAGAATTCAATGATTTGAATACAAAAGGTGTTAGAAGTGTGTCATAGATTTATCAAATTTATCTTCAAATTACAATGGAGGAAGGAAACAAACATTTATGTATGGTTAAGGATGCCTTTTTTTGTCCTCCTTTATCATTTTGATAAAAATTTGTATAATCAGAGAATTTTTTATGAAGCTTTTAAAGAGGAAAGAGAATGGGGAGAAATCTATCTTCAACTCTCGACATTCACATACATGAGGATTCTAGGATTTATAGGTTCTCCTAGAAAATTTCCACAATGTCCTACCGATAAATGGATCTTACTAGAATTGGTTCGACAATTGTTGGATTACCATAAAGTTCAAAATAAACAACAAAAGGAAGGAATCTTGTTTCCTATTTCAATAGGAAGGTATACCTATGCCATCATTTATAAGGTAAAGAATGTGGATGGGGAGATGTCTGAAGTTACCTTGTGAAATTACCATCCTAGAACTAACTTTGATTATTGGGGCAAGTTCAGTGAAACATGATTGGCCAGTTCTCACATTTCACAGTTGGAGGATATTTGGATTCAATGTCGGGATGAGATTATTATCTAACAATGAGAATATGAGAGGTTGACCTTTGATGAATTCAAACAATTCTGTATTACAGATATTCCGAAAGGAATGGAGGATGATGATGAATTATTGGATCTTATTTATAGGAACAATAATGTTTCTAATCATCCCTTATCATGGATCGATTGGTACCAAGAAGAACATTTCGATACTAAGGAAAATGTGGGGCCCATTCTATAAAGGACATATGATTGGTTGACTACCTTGGGAATTTCACCCAAGGGGATAAATCAATCTATAAGAATAGAATCCCAACCAATATTGAGTCTCCCTACACCCACGAAAGGTAGGAGGTCTACCCAAAAGGCCAATATAACTCCAAGGAAGATATAATTTGTTGTTGGGAGTTCCTCTCTTTCAAAAGTTCCCATTTCGAAGGTTGTGTCCTCTACAACACAAGTATCAAATGTTGTTAAAGTTAGTGATTCTCCATTTGTGTGGCAAGATTTTCCACCCCCTCCTTCACTACCATTGTCACTATCTTCAGCTCCACTTTCCCTATCATTATCTACTTCTCCTCCACTCATCTCTACTTTTCCATCCCCATCCATAGCCCAATTATTTTCATACCTTCCTATCCTCTCAATAGGGGAAATGATTGGGTCTCCAGTTTTCACTCCATTTTCTCAACAACTTTTATTTCCTTCCATTTCCACTTCCAGTCTTGTTGCATCCACTTACGAGGCTATTCTCACTTCCAACTCATCTATCATAACCACCTCCATTTCATTTTCAACTTATATTAGTAGTTCCATTGTTTTATCTAGTACTCCAAGTACCAAACCAACCATGCTACTTTCATCTACATATACTATACCTGAATGGCTATATCACCAAACCTTAAAACAAAAGAAAAATGTGCCTCTTGTAGTTATGATAGATCTGAGCATGCTAGAACCTACTCAGAAGAGACATGAGAAATGGAAAAGGAACATCTCTAATTTATCAATAAAACAATCAAGAAAATGGTTCATGGAGGTACCTACTCCTGTTGAAGGGAAAACTAAAGAAACCATTACGGCATCAGATTATTAGATTTATAGGTTTTCACTAGGAAAGGAAACCCATGAAGGTGCTAAACATGATGTTCAAATGGCCCGATTATCAAATTTATAGGTTTTTACTAGGAAAGGCAACCCATGAAGGTGCTAAACATGATGTTCAAATGGCTCTTGGAATTTTTTTGAAAAATTATGATAAAGATAAAGCTTCCAAATATGAATTGAAGTCAAAGGTTGAAAAAATTAATGCTCTTTTAAGGAAAGTAACATAACCCAGTCCAACTACTGATCCTTCAACTACAATTGCTCTAACAGTTTCTTCTATTTTGGATGATATTTCATACCATGAAATTGAGAAGATAGGTAAGAAGGGAAGATCACTAGACAGATGGATGGAATGCATGCTTCAGGAAGCTAATCTTTTGATCAAAAAAACTATTGAATTGTATAATGGTTTAAAAACTGAGAGAAATTCTATTCGCATGATAGATGAAGTCCTCTCTGAGGACAATAATAATTTTAATCTGAATTTGAATACATGGGGAGAGATTAGAGATGTGGACCCATATTTACTCCTCCAAGAAGGGGTAATTGATGATACTTCTAAATTGTTTGAGTTTCAAAAAGCTATGGAATTATATCCTAGGTATTACATGATTTGATCAATATGTTGTATGATAAACATGTGGAAATAATGGATGATATAAATGACATTTCAGAAGAATTTGATAATATCGACTGTAATTTTATCAATGAGAATATTGATGATATTCCAGTTGACAAAATTCAATCAAATTTCAAAGATTTGGTGAATAAGGATGATGAAGTGACTAAAAATTTCAATATCAATTCAATTTATAGGTTAGTCTCGTGCCAAAATATCAGAAGTCGACTGAAGAAAGTGGTGAATAAGTTGAAAAGGTTTCTAACCAAAGTTACAAGGGAGATTGATATAGTGGATGTAGTAAACCATTATGCATGCAGACCAAAGGAGAAAGAGGTACAGAGAATCATCAAATGTTTCATTGATTACAAACACCGAATGACTATGTGGGAAGAAGATTAGGGGAAAACCGAACAAGAGAGAGATGTTGCAGGTCCAAGCTAATCTAGGCGGCCATGATTAGGACAGCTCCAAGCTCTGAATCAATCAAAGTCATAGGTTTGACTTATTCAAACCTTTATAACAACTTTACTATTTTTATGGGAGCCTGTTCCCTTGAACTTATTATACTCTATTTTTAGTAACTTATTAGTTAAGGTTCATCGGTAATGCCTCAACCTCTAAAACTTATAAATAGTTTAATGCATTGATTTTATTTATATTTTTAGATCATTTGAGAAGTTATTCTTTAATCTTTAAAAAGTGCTTCATACAATTTGAGCCTTTCAATTATATTCAGAACAATATTTTTCCATGAAAAGTCTAGTTTATTGTGTTGATCATTGATGAATTTATAGCTAGTGAATGTTTAATTCCTTGATGTGATTGGTTCATATTCCTTTATCCTAGTTATCTTATTTCAATTCATGTGAAAAGTAATATAGTTACTTTGAATATCAGTTTTGGAAAATCTATTTCCTTTCTGTTACAAAGTTGCATTATTATTTATAGTCATGGATGGAGGAGTATTGAAAGACATGTGCATATCATATATTGTTGTGACAAGTTGATTATGCATTTAAGTGGGCTTATCTATTCAATATAATTGGTGCATCACCTTATTTTTATTTTGTTTATATTTGAATTTAAGCCCATTGGTTGAGTAGATTAGAGTTATTTTCAAATGTTTTAGCCTTGAATATTGATCTGAAATCAAGTGCTCCAAGTTTCAAAGGAAGTTAGCCTTCTTTGAAGGTTCATCCCAACGTGAAAAGGTCCCACACCTTGAGTATGTTCCAACGTTGCACAGGATTACTTAGAGAATCAATGGGTGCATGATCTACATGAAAAAAAATCCTCCTTCAAGTGTTAGACATAAATGGGTGTTGAAAACTACATATTGCTTCACCAGATGGACAAAATATGTCATGATCAAGGAATCAACCGATTCAGTCCTCTTCGAATTTCTTGAATGTATTGTAATAAGGTTTGACATCCCTCAAACAATTATTTCAGATAATACAAAGGCCTTCCTTGGTACTAAAATTTCGGATTGGTCTCTTAGTCTCGGCATCTATTTTAAGACCTCTTCCAACTATTACTATAAATGAAATGGCTTTATAGAGTCAACAAACAAGAACCTGATCAAAATACTGAAGCAGAAAATGAATATCAACCAAAGACAAAGACATACAAAGGTCTCGTACACAATCTGGGTAGAAAAAATTAAAATGAAGAAGGAAATAAGAACTTCTCCTTATAATCTTGTTTATGGCAAGGAGGATACACTTATTTTTTCACTTGAGTTGAATTCATTAGCACTTGCCAAGCAACTGGAAATTGAAGGTGTGGATTAGAGAGAAATCGGGATGGTAGAGCTGGTCGAACTTAAAGAATCAAGAAAATATTCCATGATCAAGTTAGAGAAACATCAACATTAACCTATAAAGTGGTTTGATAAAAAATAGACCTTTTTGTCATGCAAATGTGCAATAGGAAAATTTACAATTTTCAAGCATGACAACGATACCCATGTGTTGGATTTTTCAATTTTTACCCTTCCGAGGCACACCAGATCTACCCAGTCAATCCAATGACCTCCTAGTGGATGTTAACTTAGTCCCCTAGGTGAGTTAGGAAATTCAAGTCAATCCCCCTAGGTTATTTTAGGATTTCTTGAAGAATGCAAGTTTTGGGCAATTGTGGGAAGGGCTACCACTAGCCTTCTTGTGATTGGTGCAGCCCCATGGAGTAGAACATAGGAAAACAATACAAAATGGAGGTGAATTGAGGGTCTAATAACATCAAGGAATTAATTTTGTAATATTCAAGAAAGATTCAGAGGAGTTGGGGTAGATCCATGAGAAACAGGGTTCCCAAGCCTAGGTAGTGCATAAGGCCAAAAGAGCTACCAAACTTTGGGAAGTGATTCTGAGAGCTTTGAGTAGAGTTAGGAGAAAAAAAAATATCTTTAGAAAGGTAATTAAAATATATACAATAATGGTGAAATAATATTTTTCACAACACCTTGGCACAATAGGTCTACAGGTAGTTTTTCTCATGCACAGATAAGGAGCCAGAACAAAAATATGATTGTTAAGGCTTAAATGGAGGAATCAAGAGATTATAACCTGACCATTGGATTCATGAAGACAATTTTCAATCAAGTTTATATAAACATTTTTCCAAAAAATTCCATTAGGAGTTCAAGTTATTGTCGATTCAAGTTTCCCTCAAGGTACGAGTTTGGGAAATAGTCAATTTTTGAAGAGGACACGTGTCAGCTCTAGGTCCCTTTCATCCCTTCTGTACATGCATAAAAAATTATTCATTTTACCCTTTGGTCCCAGGTGGAACCTTCTTGCCAGAGGTGCTCATCCCCTCAATCGTCCAGCTCATGACAAGTGGTGGCTTCTGGAATGATGTGAAAATTGATGACCCTTATGTCCCTTTTTGAAAAGGAACATGAGGGACATAAAAAATGTGCCCAACCCAAGGTATGCCTCTTGGTCCTTCATACGATTGATTTTTAACCCCAGGTGCTTCCCAGAAGCTTTTTAGCCTAAATGCTCAATCGTTGGATTTTTGACAAGTGTCATGACGAAGCGTGATGTGAAAATTGATATCCCTTTCATCCCTTTAGCTAAAGGGACATTAGGGACACAAAAATGTGCCCAACCCCAGCTTCAAAATTTGAAAATTTTCTAACTCCTTGTTTCTTACTTCTCCATTGTTGCATGTGAAACTCAATTAGGGAAGAAAGTTACAGAGAAATTCCAATCCACCATTACTGCACTCCAAACCAGCTCTACCATGGCCATAAAATCCTCCACATCATGAAAAAATAGAAGAATAATATCTCGTGAGGTCGAAGAACATAAGATAAAAATAGAAATCTTTGTCTGAAAAATCCCATTGCCATGAGATGAAGAAATCAATATATCTTACAAACTAGGGAACGAATAGAAGAACCATTTTTTTCTACATTCATCATTTTCAAAGGCCATTAAAACATTACCCAAAAAATCCCTCATTTTTATAAAGAATCATTTTTAGTGAATAACTCTTATTCTTGAACAACGAAGATAAAAATCAAATTTCCCGCCAAACCGACAATCGATTTAAAGAGAAAAATCACTGGTGGAACGAGGAAAAAACCCACATCAAAAATATATTTTTCATCATGATCCTAAGGATGAAATGGAAACCTAAAATTTTCAAGCTCCATTAATGGATGCCATGACACAACAGTGAAAAAATCAGTGAGCTACCTCTCCATTCCTCAAGGTTTCAGTGGGCAAAATCATGCAAAAATTGGAGGGAATGATCGTTGAAAAATCTAAATGAACTAGTTTTCACGCCATCGAAGTTCCCATTTTTAGGGATATGGAGGAATAATTTTTCATCAATTTTTGTCACATGCCAGTGAAAAATAAAGCGAGCTACCTCTTCACTTCTCAAGGTTCCAGTGGGCGAAATTGCAAAAAATTAAGGGAATGATATCTGGAGGGATGATGTTATTTTTTTTTCAATTTTTTTCATTATTCCTCCACCATGAAAATATCACTTTCCCACTTGTTTAGACGAAGGAGTTACTCAAAATGTGGAGCGTGGAACCTCGAGAATAAAACCCAGAATTTCAAGACCTGTTTTGTTGCAATCTGACACCCCATGGTGCACTTACTAAAAATAGTCATAGGCCTTCCTACATAGGGGACTATTACTTCAGGGGTAAGTCACCATCTAAAGATGTTATAAATAAGGTGGTGAACGCAGATGGAGTATCACAAACAAAGTCGTTGAAAAGGTCATCTCGGCCCGCAATTGACACTTACTAAAAATAGTAAGTGGTTCCAAAAGCCCCTGCTATAAATAGCCAGTTGGTCTAGAAGGAAAGAGGAACACAATAAAAATAAAGAATTCAAGCTACCATAACTGGTTGAGGTTGGGAAAAGCTAACTTGTACACTTACCAAAAATAGTAAGTTGCCCCATGGGTACTTACTAAAAATAGTAGGTCATTCTCAAAAGGCAAGTTTGGCACAATGGGACATAGAGGGATAATAATTTAGGTCAATATCACCATTTAGGTTCCAAAAGGGAAAAATCTAACACTTACTAAAAATAGTAAGTTGTCCTTTCAAAATATAGTAAGTGTCAAGGAAACATGAATTTCAAGTTGGAAAGTTGTAGTTGGAGTTTGGAGAGGTGTAATCAGTTACAAAGTATTGGTGTCATAATGGTCATTTTCTATTACAGAACAAGACATCCATCATGGTCTCGATGACGTAATCATCACCTATGCAAGTATATGTATCATTCTAGAGGTAAGTAAAACATAAAAATGTCATTGAAGAATCATCACGAGCATGGTCTACGGGTCATCTTGAATCCTCTTTAGGAAAGTATCAAATAGTGTTCTTAAACACTTAGTTTGTGCATCATAAGGTTTGTAGTTGTCAATGGATGAGGAAAATAATTAAAAATTTATTCAAGGGAGAAATATTCATCAGTACGAATGATTGCTAGTGTTAGACATCTTTGCTCAAAGTCCATAACTGCATTCGGGCATTCAAGCAGTTTGTCACGAGGAGTGTTTTCCCTCCATCCTTTCCCTCTTCCTCTCTTTCCCTCTCTTCTTTCTCTCTCAATGCTAATTCTTCGTTATGCTTCATCATTTTATTTCATCCTATTCACTTAAGTGACCTATTTTAAATTTGTAAAAAGTATTTTCTTTAAATTATAAGAGAAATACTTAATTAATGGAAAACGAAAGGTCACAAGTAGAATATGGAAATGAAGAGTCATGTGAGGGAGGGGAAAGGTCAATTCAAATTGTATAAATTGGGATGGATTCCCCATCCCAAGGGATCTAGATTTTTTGGAAGAAATTCTACTCTATAGCATTGTGAATTGTGGTAGATGGATTGAAGCTTTGTATTCATCACTTCACATGAAATAAAGGCTACACTTCTTCTATTTTCCTTTTCTTGTTTTTCCTCTATTCTCTCTTTCATGCACTTTGCAAGCGTAGTTGATCCTTGTATGGAGTTGGAGAGGAACTTGGTGTTCTCGATAGATGAATCTAAAAACTTGGTGTTTAATTCATTGGTCCCACTAGCTTCATTGTGTATTCTTCTATATTGAAGGTTTGAACTACTCATGTTACTGGGTGTGAGCTCTACAATCTACTCATGGACAAGTAATATTCCTTGCCTAATTTCCCTCTTTTCCCCCTTATCATTGTAATTTCCTCCCTTATACCCATGTACAAACACTTTTCCACAGGTTCAGTGGAGTGTCCCTGTGTGATCCCTGGCCAATTTGGCCACCCACAACATTTAGATAGGATTAGGATTAGTTTACTTTCAATAATGGGAGTTGTACCATTCAATGCAGAGGGGCGTAGCCCCAGTGAATGTTGGTGGAGATACCTGATTTTTCCACCCGAAAATTTTTCTCACCAATATTTTTTTGGCTACTCTGCTGGGGAGATATTTTCCTAAAGGCACCCAAAAAGGATATTTTCCCATAATATCAAAAAAATACAAAAAGTATATATATTTTAAAAAATCAGATTTCAAAGGAAAATCATTTTTGAAGGTGACTCCATCAAGGAATGAATTCTTATCACATTCATTTCCTGCACCATGAAGAAATTTCCAGATTGGAGTGAAGTACCAATAAGTGACAGTGAAGAAGAATAAGATGCTTTCCCAGAAAATAAGATCGTTGATCAGCCATGGTTTCAAACTAGTGTTTGCAAAGGAAAGAAAAAAGAACCTGCCACTGATGAAGAATAAAGTAGGGAGCTATTGGAAGAGGATTCAAAGGAAATATAAGATAAAACATGCAAAGCTCAAGAATATGCCAAATCCTTACAAGAGATGTATGAGCAACTTGAAGCAACCCTAATAGGAAGGAAGAAGAAGAGGAGATTTTTCCTATGGAGGAAGATCTTGAAGATCATTCATATCATAGGGTTTTCATCCCTGAAAGGTTCTTGAATGCCACTGAATAAAATCCTATCCTTGAGCCTTCTGATGAATATCAAATCAGCATTCAAGAAGATGATGAAAGATAGGATGGTGCAAGATCCACTAAAGAATATTTTTGCAATCTCGCACAGCTCACTACAAAATTGAGAATGTTGTCCTTCTTCTACCACTCTCTAGATGAATTCATCACATATGGTGATGAATAAATGAACTATTTTGAAAAGAGGATATGTGGAAAGGCTTTAGAGCATAATAGAAGGAAATTCTAACCCCGAAATCTTTGATGAAATTTGGAGGTATGCTTTAGCTCTACATAGAGAAGATATGAACATCTTGAAGCACCGCATCAAATGGAGGAAGAAGACGAGATGCACCCTATGGAGGAAGACCCTGATGGCTTCCCATACTATGAGGTTTTCATTCCCAGAATATTCTTGGATGCTCCTGAAGAATATATTATCATGGAACCTTTCGATGAAAGCCAAAGCAATGTCATGGAGGAAGAAGTAGAAGACATGAAGATAGAATCACCATTCAACAATTCCATCTGGCTTGAGGCACAACCCATAGAGGGGAATAATATATTCAATAAAATAAGATTCTTACTGCATAATGGATGATCAAATTCTCTCTGAAGACTCCACTAATGATGAAGAATATGACCAATTCAAAGTAAACATGAATGATCTCCTTTCAAGTTTTGATCTTTCAATTAATGATGAAATGGAGAGATGTGAAGAATTACAAGAAATTCAACCAACATCATGGACCAAAAATGATGAATTCAAAATTATCATGGATGATTTTCTCCCTATCTTGATCCTTCAAGTGATGTAGAAATGTTGTGTAAATAAATGGAGACAGTAAAAAAACTAGATTCGCTTCCCGATTCAACCATGGATGATCTGATGGAAAAATCCCACTTCCTTTTCAAATCCAAGGAGAATGAACAATTTGAACATAATATCCCCTCACTCAAGGAGATGAGTGATCATCTCAGTGAACACAGAGCCTTTCATTTTTCATACGAGCAAGGAGATCCCATAATGGATGATCAGGATAGTGTTGAAATTTATTCCCACATTTTTGTTTCAACATGGTTTCATCAAGAGGATGATATGGATTTTGAACTCGAAGGAGTTTCATTCCTGAAATTATGGACCTCTTCTCCTTTTCAGAAGGTATCATGAATCAAGTATACACGTTCTTGTAAGAAAGAGAATCTTGGACAACACAAAACATGAAAGGAGTGAACAAGGATGTGCCAAGTGAATCATGGACATGCATGGATCAAATTTTCAATCATCTCTTGTTGGCACAACATGAAGATTATTCCCATGAAAATGAAGAGGAGCCTATGGTGACATTAGAAGAACCATCTTTGCAAGAACTTCTTCCCTATTCAACAAGAGTGTCTCCATGATGAGGTCAATATTTCTAATTTTGAAAGTATGAAGGAATGGTGTATCATGCTCATAAGATATCAAGAGGAATTATTAAAAGGAAATTTTTTAAAGAAGGTGACAAAATTTCCAATGAATGAAAGAACATTATTAGTGTAGTGTGAGTATGAGTATGGAATCAAGATTAGTCTTCTTCTTCTTAGGCCATGCAAGCCCGTCACAAAAGCATGGTTTGATCAAATAGCATAATTTTTGTGCTTCAAAGGTCAGACTTCAATCTGTTATTTCATGATGGAATGTACTTTTCTCAACCTGTTTTCGGGTATGTGTATATCCTTTCCCAACCTATGTAAATTTCCCTCTCCCTATATATAATTTCCCTTTCCTATTGTGTGTATGTTTTCCCCCTTTGGTGTGTTTCCCTTCAGTCAGTTTGTTTTCATGTGTGTGTGTGTTCAATAAGGGAAGTTGTGTAGCCTCATCTTTCTAGTGACTCCATAAAGCCCAATGGATAAGGCACTTGTCCATGAATAAAATTGAGATTCTTGGATTCTCAGGTTATGTCTCTGCTACACTGATCAATCCATAACATGTCTCCTAAGCTAGATCTAGTTGTTTTCATGAAAATGTGCAACAAGAAAATTTACAATTTTCAAGCATGAAAACGATACCCCTATGTCAAATTTTTCAAGTTTTACCCTTCCGAGGCACCCCAGATCTAGTCAGTTAATCCAGTGACATCCTATTAGATGTTAAATCAAGTCCACTAGGTGAGTTAGGAAATTCAAGTCAATCCCTCTAGGCAATTTTAGGAGTTCTTGAGGAATGCAAGATTTGGGCAGTTGTGGGAAGGGCTATCATTGGCCTTCCTGTGACTAGTGAAAACCCCTAGAGTGGAACAGAGGAATGAAATACAACATGGAGGATGAATTGAGGGTCTAATAAAATCAAGGAAATGCATTTTGGAAGATTCATGAAATATTCTAGAGGAGTTGGGGTAGATCCATTAGAAACAAGGTTCCCAGGCCTAGGTAGTGCACAGGGCCAAAAGAGATGACTAAAATTCAGGCAAGTGATTCCGGGAGCTCTGGGTGGAGTTAGGATAAAAAAAAATATCTTTAGAAAGGAAATTCAAATCTCTACAATATGGTAAAATCATATGTTTCACAACACCTTAGATGCAATAGGTCTGTAGGTAGTTTTTCTCATGCACAAATAAGGAGCCAGAAAAATATATCCTCCTTTTTAGGGATTAAATTGAGGAATCAAGAGATGCATACCATCAACCATTGGATTCAAAATTCCAATTTTCATTTAATTTAATATAAAATTCTTGGTCCAAAAAATTCCATCGGGAGCTCAAGTTATCGTCGATTCAAGTTGCCCTCAAGGTACGAGTTCAGGAGATAGTCAATTTTGGAAGAGGACATGTGTTAGCTCCAGCAACATGGTGACATTTTGATGTCCCTTTCATCCATTAATAAAAGGGACATGATGGTAAATAAAAATATCTCCCAGCCCTATTTTTCCCTCTTATCATACATGGAACCTTCTGTACAATGTAATATTCAGCTCCTCAGGTGCTTATCAGAGCTCATCCCCTCAATTGTCTAGATTGTGACAAGTGGTGGCTTCTGGTGCATGATGTGAAAAATTAATGACCCTTGTGTCCCTTTTGTAAAAGGTATACATGAGTGGACATAAAAATGCACCCAACCTAATGTATGCCTCCTAGTCCTTTTTACAACTGATTTTTGGCCCCCAGGTGCTTCCCGCAAACATTTATATCACCTAAATGCTCAACCATTAGATGTTTGACAAGTGCCAAAAGGAGGCGTGATCTGAAAATTGATGTCCCTTTCATCTACTATAGCTAAAGGGACATCAAGGACAAAAAACTACACCCAACCTCAACTTAAAAATTTGAAAATTTTCTAACTCCTTGTTATTTCTCCATTATTTCCCGTGAAATTCACTGCCAGAAGAAAGTTATAGAGAACTCCCAATCCACCATATGATGCACTCCAAACCAGATCTTCCGTGGCCATAAAATCCTCCACATCATGAAAAAAAAAAATATATAACATCTCTGTGAGGTTAGAATAACAAAAGAGAAAAACAAAGATCTTCGTCCTAAAATCCCATTGCCGTGAGATGAAGAAATTGGTAAATCTTACAAACCAGGGCATGAATCAAAGAACCATTTGTTTTTTTGCGTTCATCATTTTTGAATCCCATAAAAACCTTTCCAAAATTACCTCTATTTAAAAAAATAATAATTCATACAGAAAATAACTCATTCGCCTTGGCACAACAAAGATAAAAATCAAATTTCCCACCAAACCGACAATTGTTTTGAAGAGAAAAATCATTGGTGGAACGAGGAAGAAAAAACCACATTGAAAATATAATTTTCATCATGATATAAAGCTGAAATGGTAACCTAAAAATTTCAAGCTCTAATAATGGATTCCATGACACAGAAGTGAAAAAATCAGCGAGCTACCTCTTTTTTCCTCAAGGTTTTAGTGGCCAAAATCATACGAAAATTGGTGGGAATGATCCTTGAAAAATCTAGTTTTGTGTGAACTATTTTTCACACCATGAAATCCCCATTTTTTAGGCATATGGAGGAGTTATTTTTCATCAAAATTATTTCCTATCACATGAATAACATCAGTGAAAAAGTAAGTGAGATACCTCTTCACTTCTCAAGGTTCTAGTGAGTGAAATCACGTGAAAATTGGAGGGAATGATCGTTGAAAAATCTAGTTTTGCGTAAAGTAGTTTTTGTGTCATGAAATCCCCTATTTGTTAAAGATATGGAGGGATGTGTTTTTTTGTCAGTATTATTCATCCCACCATGAAAATATCAATTTCCCACTTGTTTCAAATGAAGGAATTACTCAAAAATGCAGAGCATGTGGAACCCCAGAATAACACCCAGAATTTCAAGACCTATTTTGTTGCAATATTACACCCAGTGGTGCACTTACCTAAAATATACAAGAGCATTCCTACATAGGGGAATGTTACTTTGGGTAAGCCACCATCTGAAGAGGCTATACGAAGAAGGTGGTGAACATAGAGGGAGTATCACATAGCAAAGCCTTCGAAAAGGTCATCTCTGGCTCGTAATTGACACTTATTAAAAATAGCTAAGTGGTTCCACAAGCCCCTGCTATAAATAGCCAATTGGTCCAGAAGGCAAGAGGAACATAGTAAGAAGAAATAATTAAACCTACCATAGCTAGTTGAGGTTGGTGAAAATATAACTTGTACACTTTACCAAAAATAGTAAGTTACCCCATGGGTACTTACTAAAAATAGCATGATGTTCTCAAAGTGAAAGTTTGGAACAATGAGACATAGAGAGATAATCATTCAGGTTGATATCACCATTTGGGGTCCACAGGGGAAAGCTATGGCACTTAATAAAAATAGTAATTTTGACCTTTCCAAATATGGTAAGTGTCAAGGAAACATGAATTTCAAGATGACAATTGTAGTTGGAGTTAGGAGAGGTGTAATCACTTACAAAGTATTAGATGTTGTAATGGTCTTTTTCTATTACAGAACAAGAAATCCATCATGGTATCGATGATGTAATCATCACCCATGCAAAGCATATGTATCATTCCAGAGGCAAGTAGAACATAGCCAGTGTCACTGAGAATCATCATGAGCATGGTCTATGGGTCATCTTGAACCCTCTTTGGGAAAGTATCAAATAGTGTTTTAAAACACATAGTCTGTGCACCATAGGGTTTGTGATCATCACTAGATGGGAAAAATAATTCAAAATTTATTCAAGGGATCAATATTCATCAGATATGGAGGATCACCAATGTCTGAAATCTTTGCTCAAAGTCCATAACTGCATCCATGCATTCAAGCAGTTCATTGCTGAGGAGTTTTTTCCCTCCATCCTTTCCCTCTTCCTCTGTTTATCTCTCATCTTTCTCTCTTAATGTTAATTCTTTGTTATGATTCATCATTTTATTTCATCCTATTCACTGTAAGTGACCTAATTTTAAATTTGTAAAAATTATTTTCTCTGAAATTATAAGTAGAAATACTTAATTAATGGAAAACGAAAGGTCACAAGTATAATATGGAAACAAATAGTCATGTGAGGGAGGGGAAAGGTCAATTCAAATTGTATATATTAAGATGGCTTACCCATCCCAAGGGATCTAGATTTTTTGGAGTAAATTCTACTCTGTAGCATTGTGAATTATGGTAGATGGATTGAAGCTTTGTATTCATAACTTCATATGAAATAAAGGCTACACTTCTTCTATTTTCCCTTTTCTTTTTTTTTTGTCTATTCTCTCTTTCATGCACTTTACAAGTCGTAGGTGATCCTGTATGGAGTTGGATAGGAACTTGGTATTATCGATAGATGAATCTAAAAAATTGGTGTTTAATTCATTGGTCCCACTATCTTCATTGTGCATTCTTCTATATTGAAGGTTGAACTACTTTGGATTACTTGGTGTGCAAGATCTGCAATCTACTCACGGTAGTAATATTCCTTTCCTAATTTCCTTCTTTTCCCCCTTATCACTATAATTTCCTTCCTTTTTCCCACATACAAACACTTTGCCACATAGGTTCAAGTGTAGTGTCCTTATGTGATCCCCAGACCAATTTTGCCACCCACAACATTTAGATAGGATTAGGATTAGTTTACTTTCAATAATGGGACGTTGTACCATTCAATGTAGAGGGGCGTAGACTTGTGAACGTTGGTGGAGATACCTGATTTGTCCACCCAAAAAATTTTCTCACCAATAGACCTCAAGATTTCAAAGTTGGGGACTCAGTCTTAAAATGAGACGCTAATAGAGCTAAAATAGGGCACCATTCAAAGTTTGTTGTACTTTGGAGTGGCCCATACATCATCAGTTCTCACAAGAATGTTAACTCCTTTGAATTATCTCATTTTTATGGAGGCACGCTATTAATCCCAGTCAATGGGATCTATCTGAAACCCTTCCATTAAGCCTATTGCATCATTTTGTATATATTGAAGTAGTTTTAATAACTTCAAGTGTGTTATGCACACACTATTTTTTTATACATATTTATTTCTTCTCACGTACTATTTATGGCCACACTCTTATTTTGTTTCCAGAAGGCCAATAATCTTCTAACAGTTATAAACAGTTTTACAGGATTCTGAATAGAGTTCAAAAAAATTCATCAAGTGATTTCAAGGGTAGTTCTTTAAAGTTATAGATCAAAAATTTGTATATACGCTGACTCCATGCCCAATAGATGCTCCAGGCTACTGATCTCTTTCATCTAGGAGGAAGATGGCCCTGAAATTCACTAAAGTGTTATCCAAAATAACTCCCTTAGTTATTTTGACAACTTACATTCATATTCTGACTCTGAATTTCAACATTGTAGGTTGTGTGCCCCCTTTGGTTTCTTCCTTGGCATAGTCTTCTTGGTTACAGAGCCTCACATGTAGATTCACTCTCTCCATTTGTTTCACATTTTTCATCTTCCCTTCTTTTCCTCTATCTTTCCCATCTTTCCTCTTGCTAACTCTCGACACATTCGCTTTCCTACCAAAATTTCATGCACACCTCAGATGTGCTTCCCAAAATTAGCTATGTCCCTGGAATTCTTGTGCACCCCCTTCCTTGCTGCAACGCATTACCTTGTAATGATTTATTATCTTCCATACATACCTCCTATAATTATTCCTTTTGTTCCTCCCACGTACATTACTTTTGTGTGCCTCCTGATTTATTCTTCCACGCTTCTTTCCTTCTCGCGCTATCATGCTTTCCTCTACGCTAATTCGTGTGCCATGCGGAATTTTAGAAATTGAGTGAACCACATGCAACCTACCAAAGCACACCAATAGGGAACTGAATCCTTCCAACTAACTAAGGTGTGACATGTGGTAGAAGATGAAAAAATATCTAATGATGTGGGTTACACTCCAAATCACTCAAGTTAAAATTTTAGCAGGATTGGGCAGGTGAGAAGCTAGAAAATGTCTCTCATGTCATTAATACAGGATCTGATTTCTCCAACCACCTGATTTGATTCAAATATCACCCCTTTCCTTTTCTCACATTCCAAACAAACATGGATAAGCACATTCGATAGATTTATAGGTGGATTTGTAAGCATTCATTGCTGGTTGTTGGTGGCTAAGTTTTCAAATTAGATTTTCCCTCCTTCTCCTCCCCTTCTCTCATCCATTCATCTATATATGTAAGATAATTTCTCGTTGATAAGGGTTGGACTCTTTCAATTTGTATAGACATTACCTGGCATTTTGAGTTACATACCTTTAGATATATTCCTCGCATGTGGATATCAACCTCATATGCCATTGTAATTGACTGTGCATTTCTGGAAGTAATAGAAGCATTATTTTGTGGCTATTCTCTTCCTTAACCTATTTTTATTCTTCTTTCTTTCTTTTCCTTCACGTTGTGTGTTTTTTTTCCTTCTCACATCCTTTGCATCTCCTTTTCTGATTATGTTTCATGAAAATGGTTATGCAACTACGTTGTGGTCTATGTTATGTGTGTCTAGCCTTCGTTTATGCATTCTCCTTCATTTTCACTCAAAGTTGATCATTTTCATCCCCCTTCCTTCTGGTGCTATCACCTCCCTTGGTTTTATCTTTCCCTTCATGCATATCCTCTATCTCTAGTCCCTTGGCATGTTTTAACTTAGTATTTCCTTTCCAACATTACGATTAATAGTAGTAGTAGAAATAGGTAGAGGAACCAACATTCTTAGAAGGTATGTCTCAAGTCTACAATGTACCAAATCTTGGAGACAATTCCATTGTTTCCTCAACGAATTGGTTCAACTTGATCTGAGATGGGTGCAATTTGGAGATTTAACAGACACTAGAGAGACATTATCTGAGGGGTGAAAACTGGTGTTTGAATTTATGTAGAGTAGTATCGTTGCTAGGTTGTGTGTTTGAATTTTTTGGCGATTGATCGCTAAGTTGGGAATCCATATGAGAGATCTGTTTCATCAGACCATATGATGTTTTTTGAGTAACTTTTTATTTGATGTCTTGCATGAATTTACCATTTTGTATGAAAAAATTATGGAAAGGGTGAAACTTGTTTTGATGTGCTTATATTTTGGCAAAATGAATTTCGAAATACAAGACTAGGAAATTAAATTGATCGAATACTCGAATCTTAAAAAATTTAATGTTAAGATAGAAGAGTTTAGGGAAAATATGGTTGATTACTTAACCCTTAACAAAGTGAATGTTAAGTTGGAAGATATTAGTGATAAAGATCGATTAATTACTCAACCCTTAATAAAGTGAATGTTAAGATGGAATAGCATAGTAATGAAGCTCAATTTATTACTCAACCCTTGATAAAGTGAATTTTAATATGGAAGATTATAGTAATGGAATTCAGATACTAAACCCTTAACAGAGTGAATGCTAAGATGGAAGAGACATATGATTGATTTCTCAACCCTTAACAAAGTGAATGTTAAGATAGAAATGAATTCAGATTACTCACTCAACCCTTAACAAAGTGAATGCTAAGATGAAAGAGACTTAAATTTTATATCTGATTTACATGGCCCCTAGCAAAGTGAATGCTAGGATGGAAGAGGTTACCAAAAAAGATCAATTATTCAACGCTTAACAAATTTACTGTTAAGATGGAAGAATCTAGAAAAATGATTGATGTACTCTACTCTTAGTAAAGTGAATGTTAAGATAATAAAGTGTAGAAATGAGAGATATATCACTTGAATATTAGCAAAGTGAATGTTAAGATAATAGAGTGTAGAGATGAGGGATAGATCACTCAAATCTTAGTGTAGTCAAATTTTCTAATCTTTTAACTCCCAGGCTTACCGTCATATCACCCAGCCTTGACTGGGCGCTCACCTGAGGTATGTGCAAGTGTTAATCCCTTCCTTTATGCGAGCTTTACAAGAATTTTCACCATTAATGGAGGAATAGTGCACAAACATAAATGCATGCATTCTATAACAAAGATAAAGAAACTAGATCCAAACACAAATGCACCATAATATGAATGAAAACATTATAGCAACATAAAGGAATCAAATCTGAATCATGAGAAGTATGAGGAGCACAAGGGTTTGGACCCATAAACATAGATATTTAGAACAATCCACCATATATTGATTCACCAATGTTTACAGTAGCCAAATTACAATAAAAAGGGTCATATCAGAACAAATACAACAAGAAATAGCATCCTAAACCTATAGAATGACTCAACTCAAAAGGTTATTTACCATGTTATCTCCAATGAATCTAAAATACCTCACATCCATCTCCTTCTTCATCCCTCGTTCTAGATCAAAACACATTCTTAAATAGAGTGGGAGCTCCCCTTATCTATCATTCTAGAGTAACCACATGTCAAATGTCATCATACCATGTTATACTCGAATATCCTAAACATGCAAGTGCCAAATAAACCCACTTTATAGATCTTAATCCCATCATGATAACCATAATCATACTCTGGAATATTCTTTCCTTGAGCCGCATGCCTCCATGTTCAAATCTTATGTAAAATACAACCTAACTGCATCTTCATGTGCTTCAAGTGCACACCAGCCTTAACCCAAAATGATGCTAAGTCCTAAAACCATTTTCTGCTTCCACTCACAAACATCTGTTTGATCTGATTCTAATGTTATCCCTTCATTAAGTCTAACTATTCAATATTTCTACGCGCAACTTGGTTACTCCTTTGCGCGATTGCTCATGCAACTTCTTCCTATAGTTCCTTCTATGTGCACCCATCCTCTTCTCTAGCACTTAGCCATTTCTCTTGGCTAGTATTACCCCACACTAAACATGTTATCCATCCTCAGAAACAATCTGATCTTCAACAAAGAATAAATAATGGAAGAATGAAATAAACCTATAACCAGTTTGTAGTCATTTTTACCCCCATAACAAAGGAAATAAATCCCATGTGCACCGGCCTATCACCCAGTGGGCGCAAGGCGCTCACTTGAGGCACACGTGGGCATTGAGTGTCTCTTTTATGTGAGTTTATTAGGAAACATCATCTATGATCGGAGTTTAAGAGTTTGGAAAGTAAATAAAGCATACAAGCACCATAGAGCTCCGAATGGATTCTAGATCCTTGCAGTTATTCTAGACATAAAGTGTGTAAAATATTAAAGAACTTACACCAATACAGAAAGGAAATCATACAAGAATTCATACTAGTTCATAAACATAAATGAGAAAGAACTATGAAGAAGGATGTATGTCTCATAACCATTAATGCTCATATTCATATCAACTTGGTAACCTTATTACATTCATTAGGTCATTACAGAATGTCACAAAAAGGCAGACCATAGTCTTGCATTATAACCGGACTTATATAACTAGGCCCTCAAAAGAAAATTTATAATTCCCAACCCTTGATACATCCTTTCCTACCCTTATTTACCCAAGCTAATAGAGTCTTTGCAGTATTTCTGCAGAGCTCCGCCCTTTCTCTATATGTTATGTTTACTTCACTAGGAACTTGTATATTAAGCCTCTTTGATTTGCTAACTCATTCTCCTGCGGCCTCAAATCCGTCGCCAAGTGTCTGAATGTGGTCCTCTAAGAGTGCATGCTCCTTCAGGCCTAATCTCACCACTCCATGCCATGATGTCCTTCTAGAAGCCTCTACCACAGGGCATATTCCTTCCTGGGCCAACCTGTCACCATGCTGGCACCTTATCCACTCTGCATGCACAGTCGGGTCACGTTTTCCTCGTATCCTTCCCAGAATGCCCAATATGACTAAGTCCTGGAATCTTGGCTTTGTCAGCGTGTGTTCCATGGGTTTCCTTAAACCCTTTCCTGTATGCCTCCTCTTTGCATTCCTTTCTTCAACTAGGCCTTGCGCACCTATGCACCCTTTTATACTTAGCCAATATTTAAGGGGCCCAACATCACACCACACTATTCCTGTTATCCACCCACGGGAACACTTCTTAAATGGGTAAGGAATCATAGTAGGCTTATGCCTTGGAAAAAGAATAAGTGGATGAAGAATTTTGGAAAGAATAAAGAATGGGGTAGTGGTGGTATCACTGCAAAAAGCTAGGAAAATATTTTTGTAAGTCGGCCTCCTACTTGTTCTAGGCATCGACTTCTTTCTATGCTTTTTAGAAAAGGTCACCCACGAAGGTTCTCACCTATTCAAAACCTACCCCATCCCCTTGTGTGCTCATGGTGTGAAATTTTTTTTCTAACTCCTTTCCTATATCCTCCAGCACATCCATCCTTCATGTAATTTGCGAGTATAGTTCCTTTAACTAGTTTTTAATTGAACCCCTTAACGTTTTAATGGCCTCAGATTTCTGTTTGACCTCGGCTAGGATATTTTCCTACTCTGCTCTATTTCCCTTGTTTTTCTCCTGGAACTCTTTAAGTTCCACTTCATCATTGGCTACCAGCATGCTCACCCCTTTGTCCCTATCTACGTAGTTTTCGTATGCGGCCTCATCATTCCGGGAGGTAATCTTTACATCAGCAAGGACCTTGTTGTATTTTTCTATGAGTGCCACAACTTTCAACTTATCCTCCTCTAAGCACGTAGCCAAATCTTCTGTAGACTCCAAAGATAACAGTTGTCTCTCCATGGTGAGGGTTCTTGTTAAGTCCTCCAGGAATTCTAGGGCAAATGCATACTTCCGCGCAGTAGGTACTAGGTCCATATGCTTCAACACTATGGCATTTGTAATGGACTCCACCTTTTTGTAAACTTCACACACTCTAGCCTTTTCATCTCTTAACTCTCACTACCACTGGGTGCTAATCAGCTTCTCTTGACTTAGTTCCTTTGTCCTTGTAGCTAGCTCTTCCGCTTTCTTCTTTAGTTCATCCTCCAGATCTTTGAATTTAACATTCTTCCCAAATAATATAGCTTCAACCTCGACAAAGACCTTGTTGAGTGCATTGCACAATTATTCATCTTAGAGCTGTTGAGCATTCACCAATGGGTTGTCTCCTTTTGATTCTAACAATGTTATAATTACCCCATTGCTTACTTCAAACTCTAGCTCATCAAGATGGGACTCAAATGCCCATGAGAGCATCTTCCTTGTCCACAGGTAAGAAACCTCTCTATCAAAAGATGACATCGCCATGAGCTTCTCTACTGGAACTGTGCTTTGGAACCGTGCACGCAACACTTTGTTGGGGTCATTAATATAACCCATCCGTGGCCTCTCTTCCTCCATGCACCTTCCTCCCGTGCACATGACTTTAGGAATAACTACAATCAAAGTGAGGCCACCAGTGATGTTGTGGTCCTTTTCTGCGCTCTTTTCCTTATCCTCATTCAACACCAGCTCAGGGATGCGTTCTAACTCCTCTTCCACCAAGGTCTCAATGATATTTATTTCTTCTCCTTTTGTTGCCTTGGTTATCTATTCCCGTGTAAGGATTGGAGTCCTCTGCTTCTGCATGTCAACCTTCTCACTTCTTCCTATGTCCTAGGTGCCTTCCCCCTCCTGACTACCCCTACACCGCACAAAATAGAACCCCTATTCTTCTTCTCCACCTTCTTCTTCTAAATCATGCACGTCGAAGATGGGTGGATCTTGATCTCTTCTAGGATCACCTCCTTCACTACCATCTTCCTCATCGTCATCATCCTTTTCACTTATGTACCTCTCCAAACTCTTAGTCTCTTCCGAGGTGGTCTCTTCTTCTACCCTCTGCTTCTTCCTAACCGGGGATTCCGGTGTGGGTGACTCTATCTCTTCTACTCCTGATGACTCCTTGTCTAATGGATTTTCTAGCTCTAGATTCTTCTCTTTGATTATGGAATTCTTCTTTCATGAATACATGTTTGTTCTGGCAATCGTCCCAGGGGAACCTATTACCTGTGTATCCACCACACTTGGTATTTTCTTCTCTAGTTATTTTTCTTCCCACCTAGGTGCGGGTCTTTTCCTGTCAGTTAGGTCCTTAGGTATTGGTATCTCATTCTCCAGATATGTGCCCTTCTTAGTTTTGGGTCTTATGAGGAGGTAAACACGTGCCACAGATCATCCTATAATGGGAAAGGTCATGGGTCTCACCATTTAGACCTCATGTGACACGTACCTCTCCACGTATGCACGCTTGTTGGGGTAGACCAACCCTTTGTGCATTTCCCTATGGTCTTGGTCCAAATTACCATGGTCCAACCTTAACTTCTTGGATTATCTAAACTTGTTCACTCCCACTTGGAAGTTTTGAGTTGTGAAGGAATAAGGGAGCTTGCACCATGGGCTCCATGTCTCATCTATCAATTTGAATCTACCCAGGCAGAAATTCTGGTACATAGCAAACCTGGCCTCTCCCTTGGTGGTCACTAGCAGTTGTTTAGGGATCCTCCATTCTACCTCGAACACATTCATCAGGTGCATATACCATTTCTCCAAGTGCACCTCGTGCACGGCTGTCATACTGTCACAGGAATACTTTTCAAATATCTTTGCGGGTGAAGGGTCCTCAGTAGGGTACTCCCACATGAATTTGTCTGACACATCTGGCACTCTAATGTCTAAGAATATGATGGTTAGTAGGACATTACCAAAAAGGATTTTTTCACCTCCATTCACGCTACTAAAAATCTCATCCACGATGAATGCAGACACGTTGTAGATTTTGCCCTCTGAAATTTTCATGCAACCATGCCTTGTTAACCTGGGTCCATCTCTCCTAGCCATTTATCTTTGTTACAAGGTGCGCGTCCATCTTCATCACTGGGTCCTTGATGTCCATGATATCATAGTGCCTCAACCCATTTTTATATGCATAGGCAGTGACAATCTCCTTAATTTCCTCTTTGTCACTTAAGTCATCCTTCAAACTATATCTTTCATAGATGAGGCATGTGAAATGAGAAATGAGATGAGGGGTAATGCGCATCTTACACCCTGCGAAGTGGAATTAATCTTCATGCACGTGTGACATCAACCATTGGTATAGGTGCTCATACTTCCCAAAGTAGGGAAACTCAAAGAGTTGTAATAACCCTAAATTCTCCAACTTGACCTTTACGTCATCATCATAGATGGGAAAACCCTCTGGTGTCCTTTTATTTTTTGGGTTCACTAACTCCAACACCATCTCCTTCTCGATTGTGCTCGAATGATGATTGTAATCATTTATAGACACATTTCTCAAATGGGACTCCTAATCCTTCCCCAGCAATACTTCATCTGGGTACTACATTTCTGCGTACCACTCTTCATGTGTATGCACGATAGTTTCTTGTTGCTTACCCTTGCCCTTGCCCTTCTTAGGTGTGCCAACTAGTTTCTTGGGTGCCATTGTTTAGGTTCTCTTATTACTTTAATCACTTCCTATTAATTTGTTCTTCCACTCCCTCCAACCTTAGATCTCAAACTTGTGAAGAAAACCCCTTAAACCTGTGCCCTAGTTCTTCAAACCCTAACTGATATAATTACTTCAAAAATGATGCCTTCTCACTATTTCTCTTATGCTCGTGAAACCCCTTCTCTCTGGTTTGCAAATCCAAACTAATGACTCACGCTCACATTTTTCAAATTTTTCTTCACACGGATTAATTCTAAAAGGCCTAGTTTGCAAAGATGCACAAGTGCTTATTTCTCCTTATATGCAAAGTGAATAATAAAATTCCTGAACCTTTATTTTTATTTTTTCCCACTTTTAAGCATTAAATGCTACTTCACCTACCTCCTTACTTTTAACATTTAAAGCGGTGTTTTCAAACAAAGCCTGACTTCTGTGCCTAACCTTCGTGGATAATCTCCAACCTTCTGGCTCACAACCAATCCATCCTGACAGAAGACTCTTGTGCGCACGTCACTTGTGCCAAAGGCACTTCTTCTATCATGATTTTTTCTCTCACCTACGTCATGTTGTTTATGTGCTTCTTCCTTCTTTATACATGGCATCTGAAAGTAGTCTTATCTTGACACCAACCATCCTTTTCCACCTTTTTTTTCATGCACCTCTTTCAACAGGGTCATTCAACCAGGATTTTCAACATATTCTTCCTTGGCACTTTACCCATGATTTCCTTCACATCACTCCACCCCACACTTAAATGATGCGTAGCCTTCTGTGCACTCAAAAACCTTCAAAAAGTAACAAGGTTACCAGCACCCAAGGCAAAAAACAAAACAACAACATGAAAGGGAAATAAAAGAAAGGAAAAATGCATAAAGGAAATTCTAAATTATCTAGCAAAACTACCTTATTTATAGTAGGGCTTCAACCTACTCCCATTGAATTGTCCAAGAAATTTCATTCCATTCAGCGCTTATAACTAGCATGCACCGGAATCAAGGATGTACAAGATTGTGTAGGGACCCAACCAATGGACTTTCAACTTTCCAAGATGGCATATAAACTTAGAATCATACAGTAAGACCATCTGCCCAACCTCAAACTTCTTATTCTTAATGTGGTGATCATGTCATGCTTTTTGCTTTGCTTTTTCTGCTATTTGGCTCCACTTGGTGAGTGATCATATTTTATATAGCTTCATCAATTCCTCAATTATCTCTTCCAATGCTTTCTCATCAGCCAGCTATCCTACGTGTGCTATTCACAAAGAAGGTATCATGAACTCAACTGATAGAATAGCTTCCATGCCAAACACCAATTGAAATGGTGTGGCTTTGTTCAACCTTTTATAAGTTATCCTATATGCCCATAATATGGATGATACCTTGCCATCCCAATCTTATCTTCCAACATCACAAATTTTTGTTAGGGTATGAATCAATATTTTATCAAACACTTCCACGGTTCCATTTGCTTATGGGTGATAAGGTGTAGTCTTCTGATGGGCCACCATGAACTCTGCTAACAGAATTCTCATGGTCTCGTTCAAGAAATGTTAATCCCTATCGTTGGTTGAAATTAAAGGGCATCCATACCTTGTGATAATGTTTTCCCACAAAAACCTTGTTGTTGTCGCTGTTGTGTAGTCTTTAGTTGGGGTTTCCTCTACCCACCATGTCAAATAGTCCATACAAGTGATTATGTAGCATGATCTAGTCCTTTGTGCTGTTAGTGCAATAGGGCCTACAAAGTCTATTACCCATTTCTCAAAAGGTTCAACAATAGGAATAGGGTGCAAAGGCATTTCATCTCTCCTTCCTGGCTTGCCAATGTGCTGATAGTGGTCACACGCTTTACAATAGTGCTTACAATCCTTGTATAAAGTTTCCCACAACAAGCCTTTCATTAATATTTTACGTTTGGTGGGGTCTCCTACATAATTTCCACCTACACTTCCTCCATTTGCTTCCTCTATGATGGCAAGGTGCTCATAATCTAGTACACATCTACACAAAACTTCATCATGCCCTAATTTGTATAAGTCCCCACTAATCAACATGTAGGGTGCAACACATATAACTAGTTGCTTCTTCTCTAATGTCTTCATCCCTTCTGGCGCCATACCTTATTTTATAAATACTAAAAGCTCCTCCAAATCCAAGGGCACGCCCCGCAACCTAAACAGTTACATGTATGGTATTGTCTCTTCAATGCTCTGTGCGTCTTCCCCTAAATCAATCCTTGACAAATGATCAGGTCCACAGTTACTCTTTCCCAAATTCACAACTACCATGAACTCAAATTCTTGAAATAAAAACACCCACAGGTATATGCGCCCTTATAGAATGGGCTTGTTCATCAAGCACTTCAACACCATGTGGTCAGTGTAAAACACAAAGGGAGTTGCCAGCAGATATTTTCTGAACTAGTGAAGCATGTAGATCATTCACAATGCTTCGCACTCGATAGTAGTATAATTATTCTCTGCTGGTGTAAACTTCCTACTTGTAAAGCATAGGGGATGATCAACAATTCCCTCACTAGTTTATGTAAGCACTACCCCAATGGTCATTCCGGAGGCATCTACATGAACATGGAAGGGCTTATCCCAAGAGGGAAAATGTAATATAGGCACGGTGATAAGCCTATCCTTCAATGTGTCAAATGGATTATGTTGCGCCTTTCCCAAATGGAAAGCACTTTTATGTCTGAGAAATTGTTCTATAGGCACGGAAATCCTTGCATACCCTTTTATGATCTTCCGATAGTAGCTTGCATGTAAAAGAAACCCACGCATTGCACTTTGGCTAGTAGGATCCCCTAATCCCACAATCACTGCAACCTTGGCAGGATCTACTAGCAAGCCCTCCTTACATATGATATGCCCCAATAATGTTCCAAAGGGGGTAGCAAAGACACACTTATTAATGTTTAGGGATATCCTTAACTGACGACACCTCTCAAACATCAGCCTTAAATTATCACAATGGTCTTTTACTAGCCCATACACTGTCCAATCATCTCGATAGACCTGAAGGAATTTGTGGATCAAGTCATGGAACGCCTGTACCACTATGCATGAGAAAACAACAAGAAAATTCTTCAACCCAAAGTGCATGACCGTGTATGCAAAAATTTCCCATTCAATGGCAAAATTTGTCTTCTCCTGGTCTTCCTTTGCACTCCACACTTGGTGGTACCCCAAAAATCCATCCGTAAAGCAATAGATTTCATACCCAACGAATCCCTCAAAAATTTCTTCAGTGAAGGGGGTTGGAAAAGGATCGATGACACACACTACATTCAGTTCCCTATAATCCATGTAGGTCCTAATCCACCCATCCTTCTTGATGTTTATTACCATCAGACTTATTCATTCTAATTCTTCAACAGCTTTAATGATCCCAGATGTTATCATTTTGTCTATCTCCTCCTTTACCTTTACGTGCAAGTTGGGATTCATCTAGTAGGGTCTCTTCCTGACTGGGTGTGCACCGTCCTTCAGTTTTATCCTCATTTCCCCCAAGGAATGGTGGACACCTTTGAGATCATGGTACCCGCATGGAAATAAATCCTCAAACTCACACAAAAGATCAATGATCTTAAAGACTTCTTTCTCTAACCAGTAATCTCTAATGATAGCTTCCTTAGGTTCTTCTCCTGAGCTAATGTTAACCTTTTTAGTTTTTATAGGTTCATGGTAGGCACGCATGAGAGTATCAACACTATCCATTACCTCACACGTCCCTACAAAATGGTTAACATCTAAGCTTTCCGATTCCTTCCCATCAATCACATATACAAGCTTTCCTTTCTCCTTATTCACACACGTGTGCTCAAATTGATCCTCCTCTATTTCCTCTTCTTTAAAGTGCTTCCCCAAACCTAGTTCACCAAGTAAGTCCAGTAGCCTACCTTCTGCCATGGCACTATCCCCCATGGTAAGGCATTTAACAACTTACAATGCCTTATCAACTAATGGCTTGGTACTTCGATACTCAAACGTTTAAACTAGGTCAGCCACTAGTTCTTGCCAATTTCCTATTTAGCGGCGTGTCTCAGAATGATGTACCATGCGTGCACGTAACCCTGTAGTGTAGAATATAGTTTGTATACCCATAGGGATGGTGGCAAAGCTTCCACACCTTCCCTCCAGGTTATTTCATAGGCTTGGATTTGAAAAGAGGTGGGCTCCTTACCATGGTAGTCCTTGATGGTGGTGGGCACATTGCTTCTAAAGAAACGAATAGAGAAGGCAATTCTCACTTCATGCCATTCCAATAGATTATCCCGATGTGTTTCCCACCAGCGCGCAACAGCTCCTAGTAGGACGTAACTTAACATCCCCCTTAGTTTATTTTCCTCCTTCCACTGAGCTTCCATTCTCTACAAAAATACCTCAGGGGAGGCCCCTCTTGAGTACTTACGTAGCTCTTTTCCTCCTAGGTGCCTGACTGTGCGTACCTTTGTCACCTTTATCACCAATCCTCTTAGATGTCGTCCAATAAATTCATAGGTCCCATGCACCCAATTATCACATGTTAGACTGGTGGTGTCACTTACCGACTGAGCATCTTCAAACTAGATAATTCTATCAGTAGGATGGATTATCTCTGGATCCTTGATTAAGAGCACATATATTCTATCCTGGACCTCTTCTCCCAAAGGTTTAGTATAGGGTGTTAACTTCCCATCAGCTAGGGTTATGATGATTCGTTCCTCCTCATTTTCAAATCTGAGGTACCCTTTGTTGAACCAAAGATCTGCATTGTTCTTGTAACACCATGGGCACCCAAGTAGTGCTGGGAAATTGTCTGCCTCAGTGATCACCAAGACTTTGAAGTCCCCAGTAAACCTAGCTCCTTGAATGGTGATAGCCACATCCTTTAAGACACTGATGGGCATTTCCTTTGTTTTGTTTACCATATACAACACATTTGAAGATGGTTGTAATGCAGGCCTTCCCATCTGATGCCACGCATCCAATGTGAGAACATTGACCTCCGCACCTGTGTCAATGAGGATATTAATCAGTAGCCATCCATCCACTATTGCATTTAACGTGATCTCCTTGTCATAGTCAAGGTTGTGAGGGGAAAGGTTTGCATGCAGGACCTACCTCTTGTGCTCTTCTATGGCACGTGGTACCTTCTCCCTCAACCATGCTCCTAGCAAGGGAATAACATTCTCTTGCCTTAGCATCTTACATACTTCCCTGACCTCATCCAGGTCATCTCTTGGTGCCTCGGCCTTCCTCCTTTACTCTTCCCTCCTGGATTACTCCTTTAGACACTGGTTTTATCCTTGTAAACTCTGAATGACATCCATGGTATCTTGATATACCTCCTTTTGATGAGTAGGATCTGGGTAATTTCCATGTACCACTTCTTATCTTGAAACCAGAGTCCTCTACCTTGGTATTTCCTTTGCGTGTGTGACCTCTACCCTTGTTGTTACTAAAATAGGTTCTAAGCCTGCATCACGTGTTACCTATGGCATCCATTATGTGTCCGTCTTCTTATTTCTTACCATTACAGCACCTTTTTCTTTCCATTTTGGTTGATTCATGTGCTCAAATAACTTAGGGAACTCCTCATACTTGTGTTTCTTCCGACACCATGAGCACTGCAATAGGTCTAGGCACTCTTGTTTATAATGCCCTATAGAACCACAATTAAAATAGGTTCCACATGGGAACTCAATTATTCCTCCGTGGTTACCACGACCATGGAATCCTCTGTAAAATCCCCTTCCATGTGCACCTCCATCTACACGCTCATCATAACAGTGATCATCACCTTCAGAACTGCTGGCAATGCTAGTCTAGTGCACCCCATAATCAATGGCCTCATGGATTTGATCAATAATCCTACAATCCTTAGTATCATGGGTTGTAGAGGTGCAGATCTTATAGTAGCAAGACACATTCTTCCAAATTGCACGTTGTAATGAGGGGTATTTACTTGCATCATGGTCCCCATGAAAAATATCACAGTCTACTATCACGGCACGTACTACCCTCTGGGGGAAACTATCATTGACATGCCCCTCTAGTTCACAATTTGTACACTAGAAACCACTGTCAGTCTCATGGGATGAGTTCACAGATAAATTTTTCAGCTGCTTAGCCATAACAGCAATCCGAGCCACCAAAAATGGGTTAATACCAGTGTCAATATTGCCAATAGTCTTGGTGTACATAGCAACTTCTAGCACCTCACATGGGTCTGTGAAAGTTTTATGAGATAATTCCCTTCTAAAAGGTGTGTTCAACCCTCTGAAAAACCACTAAGCATGCTGTTAAGGGTGAATATCATATGATAATTTAGTCAAGAGAGTTTTAAAGTGTGCATCATACTCCCGCACACTATTTTCCATTCCCTGTTGAATGTCCTTCAGGGCGCTGATGCTCTTCTATTCAAACTCATGGATGTGGAATTCTACCAAGAAGGTGTTCTTTAAAGTAGTATAATCCACCACTATTTGATGAGGGTAATATTTCCTATACCAGCTATGTGCGTGCCCCTGAACCATAGTTAAAAACCTACTAGCCTTCTGCTCTGAGATTGTGATCCCCTTTGTGTGCCATAGCAACTCACACTTTCTCCTCCCTTTCTTTCTCCGTCGTAATATTTGTCATCTTCCTCAACCCTAGCTTCCTCACCCAGTGCTTAGAATGGTTTAGCCGGCCATTAGAAATGCCTCTAAACTCAAAGTAACAATCAATATCTTCATTGCCAGAGGGATAGCACATAGAAATGATCCTCTAGGCTCCTAGAAAAATTTAAACTCAATAACTTCTAGACAAGAATATGTGGAAATAGCGTGCTCTAGATTGTAGCTAGCTAACACACCCTTCCACCAATGATCCACAACATGAGTCCACATCATATCTGTATCCTACATCCTCTGGTATTCTTCTTGGGTCCACGCGTGTGATCTATAATACCAATTTGATCTCGACGCATATGTTGAGAGCCACTCATATAGTTCTACTAGGAAGTAACAGAAAAAGTTTCATATAAATCATGGTAGAGGTTCTCTTCCACCCACCTTCATGCCTTAAATTCAGGTCCAGTATTGAATCTCTAAGAAAATTCATCCTCCATGCTCTTGAACCATGATTCAACACTTTCTAGAGTTAAACGTTCTATCATTACTCATTACACAAATCATGATGTATGCCATTTCCCACTACAAATTTGAAAAGAGGTTCCAACAATGGAACCAAGATGTAGTCATTTTTACCCTCATCACAAAGGAAATAAATCCCATACATGTCAGCCTATCACCCAGCGGGCAATGGGTGCTCACCCGAGGCACGCGCAGGTGCTGAGTGTCTCTTTTATGTGAGTTTAGTGGGAAACATCATCTATGATCTACTTTTAAGAGTTTGGAAGGAAATAAAACATACAAGCACCATAGAGCTTAGAACGGCTTCTAGATCCTTACAGTTATTCCAGACATAATTGATTAACATATTAAAGAACTTACACCAATACATAAAGAAAATCATACAAACATTCATACTAGTTCATAAACATAAATGAGAAAGAACTATGAAGAAGGATGTATGTCTCATAACCATTAATGCTCATATTCATATCAACTTGGTAACCATATTACATTCATTAGGCCATTACAGAATGTCACAGAAAGGCAGACCGTAGTCCTTCATTATAACCGGACTTATATAACTAGGACCTCAAAAGAAAATTTATAATTCCCAACCCTTGATACATCCTTTCCTACCCTTGTTTGCCTAAGCTAACAGAGTCTTTGCAGTATTTCTGTAGAGCTCTACCCTTTCTCTATATGTTATTTTTACTTCAGCAAGTACTTTTATATATAGCCACTTTGATCTACCAACTCATTCTCTTGCAGCCTCAGATCTGTCACCAAGTGTTTGAATGTGGTCCTCCAGGAGTGCATGCTCCTCCAGGCCTAAGCTCACCACTTCGTGACATGATGTCCTTCTAGAAGCCTCTACCACAAGGCATATTCCTTCCTAGGCTAACCTGTCACTAGGTTGGCAACTTATCCACTCCACATGCATAGTCGAGTCACATTTTCCTGGTATCCTACCCAGAATGCCCAATATGGCTAAGTCCTGGAACCTTGGATTTGTCTGCACAGGTGCCATAGGTTTCCTTAAACCCTTTCATGTGTGCCTCCTCCTTGCATGCCTACATTCCCTTTTGTACTTAGCCAATATTTCAGGGGCCCAACACAGTCTATGCCAAAGAACAAAATAATTCTGCTACTAGTGTATAAGGATTGGGAAAGTCTTATTCAAGGATGCCTCAATTTCACCCCAAGCATCCACCTCACTCTGTGCTTGTTTAGATAAATCCCCTACTAGTGCATTGACTTCATCAAATTTCAGTTCTTCACCCTTAGCCTTCAATGTGTCAACAATATTCTCCATTTTCTTGCTAAGGTCGGTCCATGTGTCCATTTTGTGCATCACCTGGAGATATAATTCCTTGATTTTATTCTTAATAGAGGCCCTTAAAGTCTCAATTGCCCCAGATTTCTTCTCAACCACTGTCAGGATCTTATCACAATCCACTCGATTGCCTCTATTATTGGCCTGGAACTCTTTTAATTTTACCTCAAGTGTAGCCACCAACACACTTTCCACCCTATCTTTATCTTCACAGTTTTCATAGACAACTTTGGCCATATGAGCCATGGTTTTTACTGAAGCAAGAAGCTCAATGTAATGAGTTATTATTTCCCCAATTTGTAATCTTTTGTACTCTCTCTTCCACACCATAACTTCTTTCTCTGACTCCAGTGTAAGTGGTTGCTTCTCCATTGTGATGATGCATCTCAAATTCTCTAGGGAGTGGAAGGCTAACTTGTACTTCTATGTAGGGGGGGTTGAATCCAAGTGCGCTAAAATAGTGGAGTTTGAGATAACATCCACTTTCTTGTAGGCTTTGTGCACTTTCCCCTTCTTGTCCCTCAGCTCAATCCTCAACTACACAATAATCAAATCATTTCCCTTTATATCCTTTTCCCTCTCAATAATCTCTTTGTTTTTATCCTCAATCTCCTTCTCCAATGCTCTGATCCAGTTATTCCTCAAAAATATCCTCACTTCAACCTTTGTAGCTACCTTGTTCAGAACATTACACACCTGCTCATCTATCAGCTACTGAGAATCCACAATAGGATTTACCTCCCGAGGGCATGGTGTGACTAACAATGCACCTGCATTTACTTCAAATTTTGGTTCATCTTTCACCAAAGCTGGTAGTTACTATGGGATCCTATACTCTGCCCCAAAGGCATCCTACATCAACTTGTAGCACTTATCCAAGTGTGCTTTGTATGGCGGGGTCATTGTTTCACAAGTATATGCTTTGAAC
This sequence comes from Taxus chinensis, assembly GCA_019776745.2. Lineage (NCBI taxonomy): Eukaryota > Viridiplantae > Streptophyta > Pinopsida > Cupressales > Taxaceae > Taxus > Taxus chinensis. The sequence continues at coordinate 982,165,373 of CM034146.1, forward strand.
CTCTTAGCTGGGGAGGGTTTCTCATCAGGGTACTCCTAAATGTTGTTATTTGGCCCATCAATCACTCCAATATCAAAGAAAACAATAGTAAGAAGAATATTACCATACATTATCTTGTCCCCATCCCATGTGCTATCAAAAATGTCCTCAACAATATAGGCTAAGAGGTTGTAAATGGTCCTATTGGTAGCTCAAATGTGCACCCACATCTCAGATCTCGAAAGGATCGAGGTGTCTGAGACCATAATGGAACCATACCCAAGTTATGGGACCTTACGTGCTTGGGATGGATCTCTAGAGAAGGTTGGTTCCTCTACCTACCTTTAACGCTACCGCTACTCCTAATGTTGAATGCAAATTCTAGACTAAACATGTCAAGGGACCATGAATAGAAGGATGTGTAGGAAAGAGAAAATCCTAAGCTAAGGAAGGTGATAATGCTAGAAAGGAAAGGTTCGATCTCTCTCCACATGAGTGGCGAAGGAAACAAGAGAGGGTGTATGATAAGAGGGAGGATGAGCATGCAGCCACATATCAACACATGCGGGCTCAGCCTTCCAACACACATAACACATGAACATGGGGAATACAAGCATAGGAGTATGACATAGCATGCCCGAAAACACAAACAGAGAGGCAAGATGCAATGAAAATGAGAGAGGGAAGACAATAGTTCCATAGAACATGATTTTATTCCTCAAGGGATGCACATTCATTTACAGTCACGGTAGGAGGTGAGAAAACATTATAGAGACCATACCAAGGTCTGAGACCCATGGGAAGTCAGAACACCATTTTGGCATGGTGTCGTTACAACACAGAAGGGGTCCTTTTAAAAAAGTATAACTTTGTTATTTATAGAAGAAGAGGGAGAGAAAATAAGGAGAAAATGAGGGAAACTCAGATTAAAATCTATCAACCACCAATAACTAAGCGATAAATGCCTATGCAAATCCACCTACAAGGCTCTCAAATGTGCTTCCCCAAGTATTTTTGACATGTTGGAAGAAGGAAGATAGGGTGGATCTTATTGACATCTGGTGGTTGAGGTCGATAAGATGTGTGCATTGATTATCTGAGAGATACATTTCCCTATTTTCTACCTGCCAATTTCTACCTAGATTTGAATTTGAATAGTTCAATGTATAGATTATGTCAGTAGCTTATGTGATAAGCCCAGGTGCATGCCGACTTGATCAAAGCTCTGTAGGTAGAAGATACAGCTGTCAGAATATGTTCAGAGTCATTTGGGCACGTAAGACATGTGTTGTGCACGTAGGATTGGACTAAAGAAATGATGACCAATTTTTCATTTATTTTGTCCTTTTCTACCAGGTGTCATGCACTGAGTTGGTTATCTCAGATTCAGCACCCTTGTTGGTACGCTTTGATAGGTTGCATGTGTAGCAACACTCAAGTATAACAAAAGATGACTGTTGCATATTGACTGGCACAGAAGGAAGGTGTAAGGTATGGAAGTGAGAAGGTAGGCATGTAAAAGGGAAACATAGAGGGGAGGTCCACATGTAGGAGTGAATATGAGAATGCGTGTACAGGGGAGAAAGTATGGAGAAGAGGCGTGAGCATTCAAGTAAAGAAGGGTGCATGAAAATGGTAAATAAAAGGAAGTGGACGAAGGTATCCCAAGGAAAAGAGGAAGTGCAAGGTGCACAAGCACGAAGGCATGCGAGGGAATTTAGCCAATTTGGATAGGAAAGTCTATAGAGGTGCGCATAAGGAGTGCACGATAGGATAGGAAATAAAGCAGGTGTGCAAAAGAAGGGCATAAAGGAAGAATGGAAAAGGAGATAGAAGAATTTAAAGAGAAGGGGAACATAAGTGAGAAGGAAGCATGGCAACGTGCGGCATGCTAGAAGAACTGTAGCTAAGAAAATTATGCCAAGGGAGCAATCTTGAGTGCACACAACCTGAAATGTGAAAGCATCAAAGTAAGAATGAAAATATAAGTTATCCAGATAATTAGGAGAGTTATTTGGATAACCAGTTTTGGTGAATTTCATGGACCATCTACCTAATAGATGAAGAGACCATGTAAGCCTTAGAATTCCATTGGGCATAGATTCAAGCAGCCAAATTTTGAAGATCTGATCTGTAACTTTAAAGAACATTCTTGAAGTCACTTGAAGCTCTGTCTAAACTCTGAATTGTACTATTGTTCTCATGAAGATATTCTTATTTGGATTGATGAGAGTTGAAAGCTATGACACTAATTGTTAGAACTACCTCTTCCAAAATTGAACTGATCCATCCCAGGAAGTAACAAAAAGGGGTATGCATGGGCATAAGAGAGAAATGAAAGGCACCATAGGGAGCTACGTGAAAATAGAAGCACAACATTATGTACAAATGATGAAAAACATACATGTTCTTACTAGTCCACATGCAGAGTGTGCACTATCACTTCTATTACTGATAAAAAAACCTATTCTAACCTAAAATAACTAGAGGTAGATGGTGCACTAAAGTAAAACATGCTACAATAGGTAGGGAGAAGTAGCTTCCCTTCCTCACAAATTTATGACCATGTAATTGATTTGGTGCATAGAACATGGTCAGTAAACAAGAGTGAAAAACCATGCCTTGCAGATGGTGTTTCACTCTTCCTCAAAGTATCAACAAATAGAATATATACCTCCTGAAGTTGTTCTGTACTTAAATCCGGGAGGCACTGCTACTGACCTTTGGTGCATGTTGAAGCTCTACCTCATGCTCTAAAATGAGCATGATCAGTGAAAACTTTGTCTTTGGTTTTAGACTAGACAGATATCTGATTAGGGCATAGCTCTGATTCTCATGTGGTTTTCCCATTTACTTTGAATCTTAATCCCACAGATGGAATTTTCTTAAAAAAATTCCTCTTGAAGAGGGGTGCACTTGCAGGTTGAGTCATGCAAATATTGGTTGTGCACATGATTCTACCTCTACAAGCAAATTGGATCTCCTCTATGAACTGTACGCTCTTTAGAACTAACTGATTTTCTTTTGGAACAGACACCTGTATCATTTCCTCTTTCTAGTCATATTTGCATGATTCATGCCATTAATCAACTATCCTATCTAGTTTTTGAACATGATGACATTGGTTGGAAAAGGTGCATTAGGGAGGGGGATATGTTCCCTTAAGGTACAGCTAGGCAGAGTGGACTTGGAAAGAAAATAGGAGGTTGGGCACGTAGAAGGCATGGAAACCACACGTTCAGTAGGGGTGGAAGCATGCATGGAAGGGATTAAAGGCATGTATGCATAAGGAACATAGGCATGTGTGAAAGGGGGAATGAAAGAGAACATGAAGATGTGGTGGAAGGGAGAAGGGAAGAATAATGGAATCCTTAGTGGGAGTAGTGCTGCAAGAATTTGGGAACATGTGTAGCAGTGGGTTGAGATGATGTAGAATGATGCATGGAGGAGTGGGAGGTTTGTAAGATGGTAGTGTCAGGGTTGCCCCATTGACAAGGATTGTCATGCACTAGAGTTTTGAGCCTCCATTTCTTCTGCCCACTCTAGTAATCTGGGGAAACATCTCTAATTATAAAGTGTAGATTCTGTTGGGTGCTATACTAGCCTGGTATAGGGATGAACCATGGACAAGGGAGCTTATAGCCAAATTTATCTACCTTTATGGAGCACTTGAATCTAAGCTACATCATGTTCATCTCCATCTCTTACACCTGCCTCTCAAAACTCAGCTTTAGCTATGGAGTTTCCACCATCATCCTGCATAAACTTGTTCTTCATAAACATTTTGGTTAGAAAAAAGTGGGTTATATGCATATTTCAAGATGACATGGGGCTCATAAAACTTATTTGGAGGAGGACTTTGGAACTATGGGGATGGATAAAAATAGCTCCACTACTATAAATGAGAATTCCATGAAGGGAAAGAAGTCGTGATTGCACAACTTCAAAATAGGAAGGTGAAATGATGGAAGAAAGGTGAAATGAATGGAGGAATGAGGGAAGACTGGTCTGTACACATGAGAAAATGGATGTGTTTGGATCAGTGTAGTTGCCATATGTGTTGAAAAAATGCTTCCAAAGGTTAGATCTCAATGCAAAACACATCAAACTTGTTGAGATGGAGATGTAAAGCTCTTTACACTAGTGGTCCCATCAGGTGCATGCCAAAAAAATATTAGTTGCTCAAACTGTGCACCCATGCATCTTAGATCTAGAAAGAACCGAGATTGCTTGTGAACACAATGGAACCATCCCCAGGTGTGTGGGACCTTGCACTCTTGGGATGGATCTCTGGAGAAGGTTGGTTCCTCTACATACCCCTAATGCTACTAGCTAATCCTAATACTAAAGGTAAATCCTAGACTAAACATGCTAAGGGACCATAGAAAGAAGGATGTGCAAGAAAGGTAAAATCCTAAGCTAAGGAAGGTGATAGTGCTAGAAATAAAGGGTAAAATATCTCTCCATGAGTGGTGAAGGAAACAAAGAAGGCACGATAGAAGAGGGTACAGATGATGTGCATGCCATAGATCAACACGACGGGCTTGGCCTTCGAGCACGCATGCAACACATGAACATGGGGACTGCAAGCACAAGAGTACACACATCATGTTAGAATATGCAAACAGAGATGCAAGATGTAATTAAAATGAGAGAGGGAAGAAAATAGTTCCACATAACATGATTTTATTCCTCGAGGGATGCACAGTCATTTACATTCATGTAAGGAGGTGAGAAAACATTGCAGAGACCATGTCAAGGTTTGAGACCCATGAGAAGTCAACCACTATTTTGGCATGGTGCTCGTTACCAAAAATGAGGGATCCCTTTTAAAAAGTATAACTTTGCTATTTATAGAATAAGAAGGAGAGAAAAGAAGTAGATAAAGGGAGGGAAACTCATGGATTCAAATCTGTCAACCACCGAACAACAAGTGATAAATGCCTACAAATCTGACTGCAAGGTTGTCAGATGCACTTCCTCATGTTTGTTTGGCATGTGGAATAAGGAAGAAGGCAAGATCTGATGAAATCTGGTGGTTGAGGTCGATTGGATGTATATTGATGAGCTGAGAGATGTTTCCCTATTTTTCACCTAACAAATCCCACATAAATTTGAATTTGATTAGTCCAACATGTAGCTTGTGTCAGCAGTTCTCTGACAAGTCTAGGCGCTTGCCGATCTGAGCTCTGTAGTAAAAGATACGGCTATCATAAGATGTCAGATTCGTTAGTGTACGAAAAACATGTGGCACGTGCAGGTAGGCTGAAATGATGGCTAACTGTTCATTTGTTGTCTTTTTTGCCACATGTCATGCACTGGTTGGTTGTCTAGATTCGGCGCCCTGTTGGCACGCTTTGATTGGTTACACATGGCACACTCAAGTTTGACAGAAGATGACTTGGCATAGAAGGGCACAATGGAAGGCACAAGGCGCGGGAGTGAGAAGCAAGTACACGAAAGGGAAACAGAGGGGAGGCGCAGAGGAGAACGTGCGATGTGCGTGGGGAGATGAGGAAAAGTGGTGAGTAGAGAAAGTACAGTTAAGGCGTAACTATTACAAGGCAATGGTCACGGCGCGTAAAGGGCCAAGGAATTAGTTGAAAGAAGTGTGAGGCATGCGAGAAGGGAAAAATAGAGGAGATAGAAGAATGCAAAGGGGAGCAGGAAGGCACGCAAGTGTGCACAGAGGAACTGCAACTATGCCAAGGTATTAAAAGAACAATCTTGAGTGCACACAACTTGAAATGTGAAACACCAAAGTTAGGATGAAAATACAAGTTATCCAAATAACTAGGAGAGTTATTTGGATAACAGGTCCCTTCTCAAATATTCTTGCAAACATTCAACCATCTCTTGTTGACTTGGGTCCAGTGCTCTTATCTGTTTAGCTTTGTAAGCAGGCGCACATCCATCTTCATGACTGGGTTACTGATCTCTGATATATCAAAGGCGCATCCACCCTTCTTGTACTTATACTCCATTTTCATTTCTTTGATAACATCCTTGTCTCCTAAGTCATCATCGATTGACTCTCCAGTGTAATTGAATCCAGTGAATCATGAGATAAGTTGGGGAATTATGCACATTCTTCTTCCTGTGAAGTAAAAGTAACCTTTGTGTGCACACAACATAAGCCATTGGTATAATATTTTAGGCTTGTCGAAAAATGGTAACTCATAGAGTTACAAAATCCTAGCCTTCTCCAATGTCCTTTTCATGGAGTCATCATATGTTGGTCTATCATCTTCTTTCCTTTCTCTTGTAGGGAAAACAACCTCCAATATTATCTCTTTCTCTATTATATCCATTCAATGGTTATAATCACTTATAGCCATTGTACACACATGTGACACCCACTCCTTTCCCATCAACACCCCATCTATGTATTGCATCTGTGAATACCATTCTTTATTTAAACTTGTTGTTGTCACTGGTTTTTCCTTGCCCTTCCTTTTGGGTGAAACGGTTCTCCATGGTACCATTTTACTTGTCAAGTCCTTGATGTTTTTCTACCTTGTGATTGATTCTTTAAATGCCTAAAACCTGGGCCCCATTTTCTACGCAACTCTCCAATCTGTGCCCTAGTTCTTCAAACATGTTCCTTAGTTTTTCCAACCCTAACCTTGAAACTCTTTCTTCCACAAGACAACGTTAAAACCCACAGAATTTCTTTCAAACAATAACTTATGTGCATGTCTATGTACTTTGTTTGAAGCTACTTTGCAAATCATCCACTTCGCAATGTCCCTCGTAATCGATCGTTTGCATTAGCTCGCAAGGATGCACTAGTTTTCAAGAGCTCTTTCACAAGTTATCGCAAGGTAAAAAGGACTTACCCCAAATACTATTTATAGTTTTTCAATTTGTACCACATTAATTTCCATGCCACCTACCACCATACCTCTGCAATAAATTCAGATTTTCCTACCTTCCCATGCACATTTCTTCCCATGTGTCCAACGCGTGTACCTCTTACAACTTTCTGGCATGCAAAAATACACCGACCGTAGAGTTCCTTACGCATGTTCATTGCACCAAAGTACACCAACCTCTGCATATTATATCAAGTAGTTCTCCTTGCTGCAACCTACCTTATGTTACTCCTTTGCATTCATCAATGTACGTGGATTTTTAAAAACTATATTTTTTGACACCATTTGATCTCTGAAAACCATTATCACCACTGTAATGTGTGTTCCTCCTGTACCACACACTTTTATTTCTTTCTCCTGGGCCACAAAAAACATGAATTAAAATGATTTCTTCTCATTTCACTTCTCACCCCACACTAAAATTATATGCGGTCCTTTGTGCATGGAACCACTTAGGATGTAATTAGCTACTGGCGCACCAATGCGCAACATAACAAAAGACTAAAAATACAAAGCATAGCGATGATGAAAGGGAACACATAAAAAGTAAAATGAATTAAGGGAAATCCTAAGCTAAATGACAACACTACCTTATTACAAACATGTTGTCCTCTCAAAATTTCCCCTCTTTCGAAAGCTAAAAATTGGAAATTTTGAGTTAACACCTTTTTATGAAGTTCTAGTAAAGAGAAAAGTTGAGAAGTTAGAAAAAATCCATGTTTTTTGAGTCATTTGAGTGATTTTCGAGTCTGTGGGACATTTTTGTCCCTTGTGTCCCAAGTTCCTATGGGCTCTCTATTCCCCGATTGTCCACTTTCCCTAAAATCTTTTTAATTGTGGGCCCATCGAAACTTTTTGTTCCAACTGTCCTAAGTTCACTTGGGCTCTCTATTCCCTGATTGCCTGCATCGGCTGCATCATGCCCTTCGCGTACTTTGGTCTTACTTGTCCTAGAAGCATTTGTGCATTCTATCCCCACTTTTTCCACATCGGCTGAGGCATACTTTCATGTCCCTCATGTCCCAAATGTACCAAAGGCCATCCGAGCTAATTTTTCCCGCTCTTCCTGATGGTTGCTTTTTGAGTTGGTGTATATGAATTTAATGCGCATTTAGTAACCTTCTCTCTCCTAAAACTGTTATTTAATGGACTACCCCTCTAGGCATTTTACACACTACTTTCTCACTGCCATTCACTTATACCCTAGCAATTGAAACCATCTACTCGCATCCCCATTTACCCTACATTTTCGTCACGAATTCAAGCTGTAAGGTTGTTTTTCTAAGCACTGTCAATATGAAGATCAAGTTTCAAGGCTAAGAGTAGGTTTCTCCACTTGAATCTTCCGTATTCCTGATATCGGGGATAGTGAAGTTTGTCACCTGGACTTTGGTGATTCTCTGGACCAGGTTGACAGACCTGAACCCCTCTCCCATGGTGCACAAATTATTAATGACAGCATGCCTTGCATTTTCTGTGGGTTTCCCAATCTCGGTGCAGTGTGTCTGATAATGTGCTCACATACGGAGCCCACTTCAACCATGATATGAGAAAATTGACCAATGTACATGAGGAGTTAATCACTAAACTTGATGCCGCTGCCATTTTCGCTGCCCTACAGATCCCCGAAATGGAAAATTCTATGGTAATTTCTCAAAATAAAGCACAAGATCTCTATCGATCAAGATAATGAGAAATACAAAGCCAGGGTAGAAAAGTCATGGTTGAAGAATCCTAAAAAGAGGGGCATCTCGAGCTATCAAAATATCTGTTTATGGCTAATTTCAACGAGGAGCTATCTGATTTCATAATCCTATTGGCTCGTGTCATGGGCTTGCCCTTTACCAGTGAATTTAACTTTTGGATGTGCTCGCTCATCAACATAGTATGTGAAGGTACCCATAACATCAATTGGGTAAAGATCATCTGCATGAATTTGATAGAGCAGTTGTCCAATTTACAACAAACCAAGAAGTTCTACATGACTTCTTATCTTATGTATACCCTAGCAGCATCCAGACAATGGTTTGGTTTCACATACATTGAGGCTTCAGAAGGGTGATCCCATCTATGCTTACTACCCTCAGTTCACCCTTGACACCAGCAATCACAACTTCAGGAGGGTGAATGATGCTTTCACCATGTACATTGTGAGGCTTCTAGAGAGTGACACTGCTAGGATATTTTCTGATGAAGCCATGAACCTGATAGTAAAGTATGGAGCTTACTTCATTCAATTCATAAGGTTTTCATATATCAGGTTAGCCGGTTACGAGAGCACTCCTCTCAAGCTCCCTATATTTTGTAATGATAAGATGGCTCTGATTGAGGTATGTAGACAATTGGACAAGTTACATAGGACCTGCATGGACAAGAAAATCACTGGGCTGCATTTCCCCATATCTTTGGGTAACTATACATGTAAAACAACTTTGGATGCCCAGAACATAGAAAGAGCCCTTGCCCCCATCACTGTCCACTTCTTCAGGCCCAGAACCTATTTTGATTTGAAGAAATTCATTGAGCTGAATCTCAGAATCAACTATCACCACAGAGTCAGATACTAAGGACTACTGGGCTGATTGCATAGATGATTTTGAGGCAAGACGAAGGCATTATGGAAGATTCTCCCTCCAACTAATACAAGAGCTCAACCTATATCAGATTCCTGAAGGGCTTCAAGATGACAACGCAGATCTATTGTCATATGAGTATGATAGTGTGATCAAGCATACTCCTTTAGAGGATCTAGACTGGTTTAAAAGGGAGAAGATGATTTGGCTGAAATTCTAGCTCCTGTCTTGGAAAGAACCAAAGTCTTGTTTGACAGAAAGGTTCAAGAGCTGAGGAAGAATTCAGGAGAGTCTTCTTCCAAAGACACTTCAACACCAAGGAAGGAGTCACAAACACCTAGCTCAGAGGTACCTGTATGAACTCCTCCTTCATCAAGTAAAGAACATGCATCCTCCACCCCTTCCTCATCCACTCAGGTATATCAGAAGAAGGTGAAGGAAGTCAAAAAGGAGCCTGTTGAGGAAGATCCTCTGCCAAAACATTCAGAATTACCTTCTGGGCCAGAGAACATCATTGTTCTCAGTGAAAGTGAAGATAGTGAAGTGTCTAGTTCCTGCAGGAGTTTTCAGAAGCCACAATGGATAAGGAGTAGGAAATTCATAACACTGAGCCTCCAAGCACCATTGACTCCTTTGTCCAAGAAACCTCATCTACTCCACTCACATCTCTACTAGAGGCAACAGTGGTAAATACTTTGAGTGCCATGAGTTCTCTTACTCTTGGTTATCTTACTCCCCCTTCCTTCTTCCTCCACTTTTGCATGGGTGCAGCCTTTTGTTGACAGTAGGAAGAGGAAGTCTTCTTCTCGATTGACAGGGCCTAATTTTGATGTTGTGGCGGCCTTGTTGGGCACTACTCCTTCTTACTCTGCAAAGAGAGCCAAAACAACTTCAAGGATAGTGATAGATGCCCAAGGTCAGCAGTTTCTTGAGGTAGCCAAGCCTTTTAAAGTTGACAAGCCAGAACAGGATTTGCAAGCCTCTGATCTGGAACTTTCTAGGATCTCAATGGGAGAGTCTACCCCTGAAAGTGAAATACATAACCTTCAGGAAACAATGACTAGGGTTATTGGAAGAGTAGAAAAAGGCAAGCAGACTATAGAGAAACTGGAAGAGCAGGCTCAAGTGCTTTCTGGTTTCATCAAGTCATTGTTGTCTAAGGATAAAGTTCTAGATCCTACCCCACTAACTGCCCTTCCACCACCTGTGATCCTTAGTCAAGATGAAGTCTAGAGCATCAAAGACATACACAAGTACTCCATCTACGGGAGAGATATGGAAGACATGGTTGATGATATGGTCATTGCAGTTTTGAATTTCATTGGAGAGGCCTTCAAACTCAATGAGAAGGTAATTAATCTGCAACAAAATCTCTCCTCTGCAATTGGAAATATGGATAAAGAGCTTAAACTCTGGAGCAGCTACATAGTAGACCTTCGCCTGATGGGGCAGACTGATGAAAATTTATTGATAGTCCAAGTAAAGTTTTTTATGATGCCAAAGATAATTTGCCACAGTCATGGGTTTTCAGCTTATGGAGTGGAAGATAAAAGTGCTGGAGGAGGCTTTAGGAGAATTGAGAAACAATTGGCAGAAGGGAGAAGCCTTCAAGGCATGTGTTGTATTCACTTTCAAGGATATCCATTGTCATCTCCATGATGAAACTTTAGGTGTTCCTTTCTCCCTGCAGGAAATTAAAACTCAATTTACAGCATTTGTTAAGGAAAACCTGTTCAAGGAGGACTCAATGACCAAAGAGAAGATAAAGGAAATCTTCACTCTCCGATCTGCCATTGAGGAAGCTAATAAAGAATATCATACGCACACCAATTTTGATAAGGAGATGAAGAAATGTCTGGGATCCTAGACCCAAGCTACTGCCAACATATAGGTCCCAAAACGCAGAGACATAGCAGAAGCATTGAAAAAACTTAGACAATGGCGGATCCTCAAGTCAGTGGGCCCTCCCCAATCATAAGCATTCATGTTCCCTCCTTGCTTCTCCTTTCCTTCTTTTTCCCAATTCAGGATTATTGTAATTAGTTGAGGGTTTTGTGTCAAGCATCCCCTTAACTAAACATTTTAGTTAAAAGAAGTAGTTACCAATTGTAACTAATTTGTAAAGTTATATAATGGGCTCTCTTCACCATTTTTAGGGGCTGGAACTTATTTTATTTTTGAAAGTGTAAGGAATAACAAATCAATCAATACAAAATAGATTTCTTTCCATGTCTATCTGATCTTCTTCTTTTATTGCTATCTGCTGAATACTTTTGAATCATTTGTCTTTATTATTTCAAGAAGCTTTGTATTCTTGTGGGTGTTATTTCTAGAACTTTGTGTCTTTGAAATAACATCTTATTGATTCAAATGCAAATGGTTTTGTCCCAAATAATTTTAATTCTAGCATGCATAAGGAATTATTTTGTTATCTATAATTCTTGAGAATGCCTTTCTACTCATTTCCACTACTTCATTCCTCTGTACTTTTGTATTGATGATCCATTCTATTTTAAAACACTTTCATGATATTCAAGTTCCACATTAAAACTATGCATTGTACATATGTAAATAATCTTGGTCTTTAAATAAGGGAACCTCTCCCATTAAAGAGGAGGGACTTTCTGTCCCCTAACTGTTGTTCTCAACAAAGTCCTTTTTGATGACCAACAAAACACCAAGAAGACTTATTTATATTAGGGCTTCAACCTAATCCTGTTAAAGAAACCGCAAAAACTTGTGACATCCCAAGCTTCTAACTAGCAAGCACTTGAGTCGAGTATATAGGTCACAACATATGGTCCCAACCAATACACTTAGAACTTTCCAAGGTGGAAAAAAAACTTGGAATCATACAAAAGAACCATTTGTCCAACCTCCAACTTCTTATTTTTAATGTGTCGATCATGTTAGGCCTTCTATCTTCTGTCTCCATCGGGCTATAGTGCACTTCTCATCCAATGGCATCAATTTTTCTATGTGCTCTTCAAGTGCTTGATCATTAGCCAATCCTCCTGCGTACGCAATACATATGGATGGTAACATGAATTCAACTAATAATATTGCTTCCGCGCCAAACACCAACTTAAAGTTTGTGGCTTTGTACAACCTCTTATAGGTTGTTCTATATGACCAAAGTACGTAAAATACTTTATCATACCAATCCTTCCTTCCGACATCACATATCTTTGTCAACATGTGGTTCAAACTCTTTTCTAAACATTCAGTAGTTCCATTAGCTTGCAGGTGATAGGGTGTAGTCTTATGATGGGATACCATAAATTATACAAATAATATCCTAACAGTCTCATTCAAGAAATTAGTACCTCTATTACTTGCTAGACTCAATGGACATCTATACTTGCTTATGATATTTTCCCAAAGGAACCTTGCTATAGTAGCTGCAGTGAAATCCTTTGTAGGTGTCGCTTCCGCCCACTATGTAAGATAATATATACAAGTAATGATGTAGCGTGACCCTATCCTATGCGCCGATGGGAAAATAGGGCCCACAAAGTCAATTTCTCATTTTTCAAATGGTTTCGTGCTTGTTATAGGCCTTAATGAAATTTCATCCCTATGCCTAGGCTTCCCAAGGCACTGGTAATGATCACAACCCTTGGTATATTCTGTGCAATCCTTGTATAATGTTTCCCCACCATAAACCAGCCATCAGAATCTTGTGCACGGTGATTCGACCTACATAATTTCCACTAGCAATCCCTCCATGAGCTTCCTCTATAATACCCATGTGCTCATGCTCTAGCACATGACAATGCAAAACCTCATCTCAGTCGAGTTTGTATAGATCTCCACCTATCAACATATAAGGTGCGATGTAAATGGAAATTTTATTCCTTTATATACTCTTCATTTTGTTAGGTACCACACCTATTTGTAAAAAGATAGTAATATCCTCTAGATCAGAGGGCATGCATTGTAATCTAAAAAACTATGCATTCAACATTGTGTCTTCAATGCTCTATGCATCTTAACCTAAATTAATTCTAGAAAGATGGCCAAGTCTTGAATTGCACTTCCCTGGTTTGACTAAAAAGTTGAATTCCTGAAATAGCAAGATCCACCAGCATATACCCCCTGTAAAATAGGCTTGTGTAGAAAATACTTAAGTGTCATGTGATATGTGTAAAAGATAAATGGAGTAGCCAACAAGTACTACCTAAACTTATGTAGCACATAAATCATGGACAATGCTTTGCACTCTGTTGTTGTGTAATTCTGCTTAGCTGGAGTTAACTTTCTACTTGCAAAACACAAAGGGTGATCAATAATCCCTTCTCCAGGCTGTCCTAAAACTTCTCCAATTTCCATACCTGATACATCCACATGCATGTGAAAGGGCTTGTCCTAAGAGGGAAAACACAAAATGGGCACGGTAGTAAGATTATCCTTTAACATATCAATAACCACTTGTTGCACCTCATCCCAATGAAACCTTCCCTTATGTTTCAACAATTCTTCCAAAGGCGTGAAAATACTATAATAACCTTTGATGATTTTTCTATAGTATCCCATATGCCCCAAGAATCCATGCACTTCACTTTGATTGGTAGGCTCCTCCAAACCCAAGATAATAGTAACTTTGGTAAGTTCCACCAATAATCCTTCCTTACAAATAATATTACCCAACAATGTGCCAAATGGAGTAGCAAAGACACATTTCTTAATGTTGAGAGAGGTACTTAACTTCTTGTACCTCTCAAACATCAGCCTAAAATTTTTACAATGATATTTCACTAACCCATACATTGTCCAATCATCCAGGTATACTTGTAAAAACTTATGAATAAAGTCTTGAAATACTTACACCAAGAAACATGAAAATATAGCAGGTGCATTCTTAAGTCCAAAGGTCATAACCGTATAAGAAAAAATTCCCAATTCCGTGGTTAAAGTAGTCTTCTCATGGTATTATTTTGCAATCCTTACCTGATGATATCCTGAAAATCCATCTGTAAAAGAATATATCTCACGCCCAGCTACACCTTCCAAGATCTCCTTAGTAAAATGCATTGGAAAAGGATCTATCACACATGCAACATTAAAATCTTGGTAGTCCATACAGATCCTTATACTCCCATCCTTCTTGATAATAATCACCATTGGGCTAACCCATTCAGACTCTTCAATCACCTCAAAGATCCCAGATTCTGACATTTTTTCAATCTCTTCTTTAACATTCACGTGAAGATTAGGATTCATCTGATAAGGCCTCTTCCTAACTTATTGTGCACCTTCCTTCAACTAAATTCACATCTCTCCCAATGAGGGATGAACTTCCTTCTATTCATGGTATCCGCACAGAAATAAATCCTGGAAATTTCGCAACAACTCAATTATCTTTGAGACCTCTTGGTCTATCTAGTAATCACCAATGATTGATTCTTTTGGTTATACTTCTGTGCCAATGTTGATCTTCTTTATCTATAAAGGCTCATGATAGGTGTGCGCCTTCTCATCCACACTATCCAAGATGTCTTGCATAGCCTCTTTATGATCAACATTGAGGTTCTCTATTTCTTCATCTTCTATCAGGTACACTATTTTTCCTTTCTCTTTTTCTAGAAACGCATGCTCATACTGTGCTTCATCCATTTATTCTTCTTCCTCAAATTGTGCCTCTAATTTAGGCTCCCTAGAAAATCTAGAATGAAGTCCTCAACTTTGGAAATATCTCCAAAAGTAAGGTTCTTGACTACCTGCAACGCTTCATTCACTGATGGTTGAGAAGATAGATTATTCAAAGTATGAATAATACCTGCCATCAACTCTTGTCAATTTCTTTTCTCATGACACAACTATGAATGGACATGCCATGTGTGCACACAACCGTGTAATGTGGAATAAAAAATATGCACCCATAGTGAAGGGGGTAAAGATTTTGGGCCTTCCATCTAGGCTCTCTTGCAATCTTGAACATAGTACGAAGCAGATCCCTTCCCATCATAGTCACATGTCATTGAAGGTGCATTGCTCTAGAGAATTCTAACAGAGAACGTGATTCTTACTTCATGCCACTCCATAAGATTATCTCGATGGGTTGGCCACTAGCGTGTTTCTATCTCACGCAAGGTATAGACAAGCATATTCCTCCGTTCTACTTCATATGTCCAATGTACTTCCATAGCATGCAAAAATACATCATGGTTACCATCTCCAGTGTAACTTGGTAACTGCTTTCCTCCCAAAATCCTAACCAAACATGCCTTGACAACATGAGTCAAAGTGCCCTTTAATTCTCTCCCAATCATCTCATAAGTATCAAGTGCCCAATTATCATATGTAATGTTAGTTGTATCGCTTATGGACTGACCATCATCCCGTTGAATGACTCCTTCTTTTGATGGCTCAATAATCTCTGGGTCTCTAATAGTGCGCAAATAAATTCTATTCAAGTCTTCTTCATCCAAAGGTACTACATAAGGTGTAGATATTCCATTTGTTAGTGGAATAATTGTGTACTCCTTATTCTCAAAGCTGATGTATCCCTTGTTAAAGTGAAAATCAACATTATTTGCATAACACCAAGGGCACCCAAGTAAAGCTATAAATCTATCTACCTCGGCAAGAGCTAAGACTTCAAAATCCCCAGTGAACTTGGCCCCTTGAATGGTTATGGAAGCATTCTTTAAAAATCTGATGGGCATAACCTTAGTTCTGTTAGCCATGTACAACACATGGGAAGATGGCTGTAATGGTGGTCTCCCCATCTAATTCCATGCATCTAAAGTAATAACATTAACCTCAAAACCTGTGTCAATTAGTATGTTTCTTATAATTCGCCCATTAATTACTACATTCAACATGATCTCCTTGTCATAATCCAGACTATGTGGGGGAAAATTAACATGCAAGATCTACCTCTCGCACTCACATCTAGATCATGGTACCTTTCCTCTCAACCACTCTCCTAATAGAGGGATAGTATTATCCTTACGCAACATCTTACACATCTCTTTAATATCATTTACATCCTTCTAAGAGATCTCAGCATTCTTTTCCAATTCCAACTTCCACGAATGCTCTTTCAAGTACTGAATCTCTCCTTCCAAACTCTGAATCACCTCCATAGTCTCATGGTAAACCTCCTTCTGATAAGTTGGATCAGGGTACTTCTCATGCAATATCTCTTCCCTTAGAATGAGAGGACTCTACTTTGGTATTTCTCTGGCGCATGCATCTTCAACATGTGTAGTCACTAATACAGGCTCCAACTTTGGATTTGATGCTACCGTAGGCATGAATAGGGTACACTAACCATGCCCTTGCCCTTGTCCTACTTCTTGTGATTCTGAATCATGTGATCATACAGATCAAGGCATTCTTCATACTTATGCTTCTTCTCACACCACGAGCATTGCAGCAAATCCAAGCACTCATGCTTGTAGTGATATGTAGATCCACAATTGAAACATGTTTCCATGGGGAAAGTCACCTCTTCCTCCACTGCATAAATTACAGCCTCTGAATCCCCCACAAAAATTTCTTCCCCTTTTTATGCCATCTCCACGCCCTTCATGTTAATGCCCCTCATTCTTAGAGTTGTTCATAATGCTGTTCTAGTACACACCAGTATCAATTGCATCATGAATCTAGTCTATCACTTGAAAAGCCTTGGTATCATGCATAGTAGAGGTATGAATCTTACAATAAAAAGAGACATTCTTACGGATCACACATTGTAACAACGGGTATCTATTGTATATATCTTCCCCACGGGTAAATATAGACAACAAAAGGATATGGAAATCAAAGAAGCTCAAAGCCTGATGTTTATTGCGCCAAGGCGCAGGTAAAAGGTGCACAGCAAAGGATGTCGACACGAAAAAAGTTGCGCCAAGGTGCAAGTAGAAGGCGCACAGCAACGAATGTCGAAATGCAAATGGATGCGCCAAGGTGCAGGTTTGGGGCGCACGACAAGGAGTGTTGACATGAAAAAAGGCGCGCCAAGGCGCAAGTAAGAGGCGCATAGCAAGGAATGTCGACATGAGGGAATTTGTGCCTTTGGCGCATGAAAATAGTTGTCGACACAAACATAGATGTGCCTTTGGCGTAGGAAAATAGTTGTCAACACAAACATAGATGCGCCTTTGGTGCAGGAAAATAGTTTTCGACACAAACATAAATGTGCCTTTGGCGCACATTTGGGAAGTGCAACATTTTGAGCGCTGACAGGAAGCAGACCCTGGCGTAGATATTTAGATGGTCATAACTTTTCACAGGGAGCTCAGATTCACGCAAGGTTGGACTTTTCAAAAATCCTACGAGGTCCTCTGTCTAACTACGACTGGATATCTTTAATTGGGTGAGAACAATTTCTTAAAAATGTAAAATACATTTCGCCACTTTTGGGGTTTGCTGAGGTTCTCACCTACCGCCATAATGAAATTAATTAAATGCAGTCTGGAGGTGGTTGGGGTAGATTTCAAATTCCTCTCTCTTCCCTCTCTCATTCTTCCTATAAATTGTAAGGAGGGGCTTCTTTCAAAAAAGTGTGTCGTTCATCTTTTCTGCTCTGCCCTCCCTTCTTTTCTTCTCTACGGTTAAAAATGGAGCTCGAACCTCCTCCCTGCTCTGTAATGGCATTTTTGCCTTTTACTAATGAAATGATGTTCTGTGTAAACTTCTGAAACAACAAAAAACGTGTTTTGTGATGCATCTGTCCATCCTTGCTCGTTTTTCACTTGTTTTCCTCTTGCCTCTCTTCATTGCAGGTATTTGTGCATGTTTGAATGTTCATTGCAGGTCTGGAGCTGTGTTCATGGAGTTTTGGGACATTTTCTGTGTGAAATCTATCCTTGGGCCTGTGATGCATCTGTCCATCCTTCCCATTGCTCACCTCTCTTTTTCCCATGGCAGTTTTGATAGATGTTCAACATTCTCCTTCTCTGGTGTATCACCGTTTTAGTGTAGGCTTTTGTTGTTTTTCCCTTCTCTCTCTCTCTCTCTTTGTCTCCTTGGCATGGTTAGATTAGGATTAGATTAGCTTTCCTGCACTGGAATAGCTTGTGGCAGGTAGTTTAGGAGCAGGAACCAGCCTTCTCTAGAGATTCCTTTCTTATTTTACAGGTCCCACACCTGGAGAAAGGATTCAATGTTGTGCAATCACACTGGATGCCTGAGTGATCAACCTAGAAGCCTGATCTGTATCCAGGGGTGCTGTGATTCAACATCAACAGTTTTGGCACGCCCAGTGGGACCTTAGAGGTCTTCCACTTCATCTTTTGCAGGTTGGTGTGTTCCTGTGAATATTTCAGCCTTTGAAGGCACTTGCAAACACATCTGGTGACTCCATCTGATCAGCAACCCATTTCTGAAGTTGCAAACCCGTTTTCCATCCATTCCCGTTCATCCTTCTTTCCATCTCTTTCATTCTTTCCCATTCCATGAGGTTGTGCAATCATGACTTCATTTCCATCATGGAATTCACATCAATAACAGCAGTATATTCCACCTCTAACATGTTTTACAAATCCTCCAAATCAGCATTTTGAGCAGATTCAAGATCAGTATGCATACCCATGTGAGCAGCAGTGCCAAAGTCAGTTTGGCTATGGAGCCTTCCAAGAGCAAGAGTATGCATACAATGAAGACCATCAGATCCAAGATGCTGGTCTATTGGAGAAAATCCAAAAGATGGAGATAAACATGGTGCAATCTAGGGCTCAGGCACAAATGAAAGCATTTGGAATCAGTTGTGGAGCACCCTGTCCATGGGTGGGACCTTTTCCAAGGCATTACAGCCCTCAAGAGAAGTTGGACTTCATGATTACAACACTACCATTACTTACAAGGTGGATTGAAGGAATAGATGTGTATGAGAGGAGTATTTAGCAACCTTGTCAACGGGTAAGCACACCATCTCATACTCTTTCTTTTCCTCCTTCTCAATCTATGTCATCTCAGCAGTGTCAAGTTTTTAACTCTTCACCTGTTGTCCCAAGTGTTGATTCCATCCCTCCATCCCCTAGTCTTCCACCCCATCTCAGTTTTTCCACCCTCTTCTCTTCCAAATCCAAATCCCCTCCACAAGAGCAAAATGAAATACCCCCTCCTCCAAAGAAACAAGAGATTTCACCTCCTCCACCACCACAAAAAATTGTAAAATCAGTTGAGTTACAACCCATCCCTCCTCTTGCATTCCCAATTCCATGTGGGGAAGAAGAAATTGCAAAAATCAGTCATCAAGGACAGCAGGAGGAGGAGCCAAGAAAAGAAGAAATGATTAAGAGCTTAGTAAGTTTGGCTCTTAAATTTGGGATAACAAAGATCCCCTTTATGGTTAAGCCTACAGAAGAGGCTGAGGTTGAAAAAATGGTGGTCAGGACTGACCTTGTTGCAGCAGAAGAAGAAGATCTTGCAGTCCCAACTTGTCCTCTAGAGCAGCAGATCGAAGAGTTTGACTTGACAAACTTCATGCTGGAGGAGGATCTCATTCAAGAGCAAGATTGTCTTTGAGCATTGGAGGAAGGAGAAGCTACTCCAGATCCAGCAGCAGAGGAGCACATTCTAGTTGTGGAGGATAAAAGTGCAGATCCAAGGGCTTTGAGCACAAAGCAGGCTATGGGAGAACCTTCAGTTCTTCTTTCTATTTCATCTCTCCTGAATTCTAGTGCTGAAGAAGAGTTTGATCTCTCAAACTCAATGCTGGAGGATGAAAGGAACCATGGTGGTCAAGTTACAAATCAAGAAGACACCATGGAGGAAGTTGAGCATTTGCAGCAGGACAACCATGAGGCAGATTATCTGTCAGATTTGGAGGATTGTTTTGATGGAGAGGAGCCGGTTGAGTTTCCACCTTTCTCTCTTTCATCATCCACATTCCAAACACTTGAGTCTACTGTCATGAAGGAGAACATTAATTTGTAGTATCCTGCATCTTATACTAGCTCTTTGGAACCAAGATTGGAAGATTTTAATCTTTCATGTTCTTCATTGGAGGAAGAGAAAGGACAGAGGAATTTCACCATTTCTTCCACACCATCCATTCAGGAGGGTCTACAAGAAGACTCCATTTTTGGAGTTGAAAATCAGAGCTATGGGCATATCAAACGGACCATACCTTTCCCAATCAGGTATTTGGCTTTATTGGAGCCAAAGGAGAAGTCACAACCAGTCATGCTTGCTTCTAAGCATGAGGATGAGCTACAAAGTACCAAGGATCAGCCGCCATACCTCTTCAATCCAAATGTAGAACAACTAAAAGAGGTATTGAATTTGCCTTCAGCCAATACCTTGATGATTTGGGTGGAATACCAGCTCCTTGTTGATTTTCCACTCATCCTAATAGCCATGATCAGCTCCAAATCAATTACCTGGCTGCCAATTTTGAAGAAAGGAAGCTATTTTGCACAACCAGTTGCAGGGTTTGTTTAGCTTGCCTTTGCTTCCAGTTAGAGTAGAGTAGGTAGGTTTTCTTTCAGCAGAAGAAGTGCTTGTGCACACTCTGCATGTTCCATTTAGAGCATGTATGATTTTCAGGTTTTGTACATAGTTTTTGGTGTTGCTGGTTTTGCTCTGGCACAGTTCATTTCAGCGACATTTTGGTGAGAACAACTCTAGGTTCAATGGAATTCAAGTGGCTCAGAGGGGAGTTTTCAAGGTTCAGATAAGTTTTTTAGGTTATTGCTTATGACTCCATGCCAAATGGATTGCTAAAAGGCTACTGGTCATTCATCTAGCAGGCAGATGATCCCGTTGAGTCGCCAAATTGTTGTATATATCTTCCCCCCGGGTAAATATAGACAACAGAAGGATATGGAAATCAAAGAAGCTCAAAGCCTGATGTTTGTTGCGCCAAGGCACAGGTAAAAGGCACACAGCAAAGGATGTCGACATGAAAAAAGTTGCGCCAAGGCGCAAGTAGAAGGCGCACAGCAAGGAATGTCGACATGCAAATGGATGCGCCAAGGCATGGGTAAAGGGCACATGAAAATGGATTTCGACATGAAGATAGATGCGCCAAGGCGTAGGAAAGTGGCGCATGGAAAAAGGTGTTGACATGCAAATGGATGTGCACAAAGGCACAGGTCTGGGGCACACGACAAGGAGTGTCGACATGACAAAAGGCGCACCAAGGTGCAAGTAAGAGGCACACAGCAAGGAATGTCGACATGAGGGAATTTGCGCCTTTGGCGCAGGAAAACAGTTGTCGACACAAACATAGATGCACCTTTGGCGCAGGAAAACAATTGTTGACACAAACATAGATGTGCCTTTGGCGTAGGAAAACATTTTTCGACACAAACATAGATGCGCCTTTGGTGCACATTTGGGAAGCGAAACATTTTGAGCGCTGACAGGAAGCAGACCCTGGCGCAGATATTCAGATGGTCATAACTTTTCACAGGGAGCTCGGATTCACGCAAGGTTGGACTTTTCAAAAATCCTACGAGGTCCTCTGTCTAACTAAAACTGGATATCTTTAATTGGGTGAGAAAAAATTCTTTAAAATGTAAAATACAGTTCACCACTTTTGGGGTTTGCTGAGGTTCTCACCTACCGCCATAATGAAATTAATTAAATGCAGTTTGGAGGTGGTTGGGGTAGATATCAAATTCCTCTCTCTTCCCTCTCTCATTCTTCCTATAAATTGTAAGGAGGGGCTTCTTTCAAAAAAGTGTGTGGTTCATCTTTTCTGCTCTGCCCTCCCTTCTTTTCTTCTCTAGGGTTAAAAATGGAGCTCAAACCTCCTCCCTGCTCTGTAATGGCATTTTTGCCTTTTACTAATGAAATGATGTTCTGTGCAAACTTCTGAAACAACAAAAAACGTGTTTTGTGATGCATCTATCCATCCTTGCTCATTTTTCACTTGTTTTCCTCTTGCCTCTCTTCATTGCAGGTATTTGTGCATGTTTGAATGTTCATTGCAGGTCTAGAGTTGTGTTCATGGATTTTTGGGACATTTTCTGTGTGAAATCTATCCTTGGGCCTGTGATGCATCTGTCCATCCTTCCCATTGCTCACCTCTCTTTGTCCCATGGCAGTTTTGATAGATGTTCAACATTCTCCTTCTCCGGTGTATCACCGTTTTAGTGTAGGCTTTTGATGTTTTTCCCTTCTCTCTCTCTATCTTTCTCCTTGGCATGGTTAGATTAGGATTAGATTAGCTTGTAATTGCACTGGGATAACCCTTGTGGCAGGTAGTTTAGGAGTAGGAACCAGCCTTCTCTCAAGAGATTCCTTTCTCATTTTACAGGTCCCACACCTGGAGAAAGGATTCAACGAATTGTGCAATCATACTTCATGCCTTAGTGATTCCAAAACTAGAAGTCCAAGATCTGGATTTCTCAAGAGAATTTTGGGATTCGACATCAAATAGGATCAAATTGGTTTCATGATCTCTGAAAAATATTGACTCACATGCCCAATGGATGACTTAAGGCTACTAGAATCATGACTTAGCAAGGGAAATCATCTCCTAGAGGTTTCCAAAAATGTTGTCCATTTTTTCCTCACAATCTGGGATACACCAAATGAACAATGCAGGGTCTCATAGTGCTAAAATTGTCAAAGTTGGTGTATACAATTTTCTTAGAGTTCCATCTATAGAAATCATGATGCCTCCAAGAAGGGTCTTCAAACCATGGGAATAAAGATCTTCTAACATGGTTCAATTGAGCCCAAATACAACATATAAGTGCATTAATGCAAATTAAAATGAATTTTTTATGTGAAAGAGCTTGTGTTTGAATTAGGTAAAATTATTCTATGCTCTCAAGCTCAACCATTGGAACATTATGTTTGACATAGTTGATGGAGCTAGCTCAAGCCCTCATGATAACTTTTCCTCTAGGAAGGAACTTAAAGTGCACATGATACTCCCACAAACTCGGTGAGTCTTCCATACCATGTGGGTGAAGTAACTCATAAAACAAGCTCAGATGAGTCATCAAGGACCAATGCAAAAGAATGAGCCTGAATGTGAAACTGGGTCAAGATGGCATCACGCAACTCATCTTATGCAGGTTCAAGTTAAGAGAGAAATCGATGGGTCATGGCACACTAGCTTTCGCTTCCACTGGTGGAGTTAAGTGATCAAGCTTCATGTGCTCATAATCATATGACACTTGAAGAACGATGCTAAAGGATCATTCTTGGGACATGCCTTTATAGATCTATGATAAAGTTCGAGACATCTCATAAAACACTTGATTTTGGCGATGTGGTCCTTATGCAAGTGAGCTCGAGGACCTGGGTCCCACTCAGCATTGATGTTGGCCTCCAGCTCGTAAACTAGGATCCACTAAATCCAGCTCAGTCCTAAACCGAGCTAGATCCACTAAGTCGTGGATAATGTGAGATAGGTGGATGGCCAACTCAAGTCGTGACATAGGTATGGTGGTCGAGCACATAGCGCTAAAGCTCATTTTGGGATCTGAGCATGGTTTGATGAGCATTGGACCGAGATACAAGTAAGTGATACACACGATTCTCATGCTTACAGCTTGGCTCATCATAATGGATGTGGCTCACCTGTCGTGGAGTAGTCACTTATGGACAGATAAATCTACGTGGCCATAGATGGATGTAAAGCTTTACGTACAGGTTAGATACCTGATGGAGGATTTAGGACCATGAGCTAAAGATAGCTTGCTGAACAAGCTTGGTGAGTTGGTTCAGGTGACCTGTTCGACATTCATCATGGGATCACTTGGCTTGGTTGAGCATGGAGCCTTGTGGTTGAAATGCAGTTTCCTGATGTTAGGTCTCCTATAGCTTCACATAATGAGATAACATCAGACAGTTGAGGGGCTCATCCTAATGTGATTTTGACAAAGTAATATAGACTTCTCAAAATCCAAGACATGATGTACAAATCTCAAATCCTTCCAACAACGGCTACCTCCAAGACTATTGCATATGCTCTAGGAAACGCATGTAGTTTCACATCGATTCGAAGCATCTGAGAAAAAGGGATAAATTAAATGTTGAGCTGAGGTAATGATGGAACTCTGCCACTTCTCCCATAGGATCTGTCATTTCTCTTCACAGGGAGATAAATGTGCCCCATGCCTAGTGGAGCTTGAGCTATCCATGATGAAAAGTACCTTGGTGACAACTCAGAGGGAGTGAGTCGGCTTAATGGCTCATGGTATATCACATAGGAGAAAATTGATCCTATCGACTCTCACGAGAAATGTTTACTCAGCAGACTAGGAGGAAATAGGATCAGTAGAAACCATGGATTCTAGGTGGATAGTTAGTCAACACAGGAGTTGACTCAATGATCAGTAGCATGAGCTCCAGATCAGCATCGACATCAGGAAGCTTTAAGAGTTTTTTTTTAGAGTCTAGACACTTTTGAGGATTTATGGGGAACTCTTCCTCAGTGCATACACTTAGGATTCACATACATTGTTTGACTAGAAAATAAGCTCAAGAAATCCTAATGTCCCGATAGATCTCAAGATACAATATGCTACTCTTCCCATGATTTTTGGCATTTCAGGGTTTAGAGATTTTGGGTGTTGAGATCTCTATGTATAGGCGGGAAGTCCTCCATGTTTCTAAGCCAATTTTCTAGCGTGGATGAGTCCAAGGTCAAGCAGGTATGCCATCACATCCCATGCTTGTAACGAGTCTGTCAAGGGAGGTCCCGATAATGGAACAAAGATGGTGGTTAATTTTCCTAACCTTTTAACTCCCATGTGCATCAACATAGGGACCCAACTTTGACTGGGTGCTCACCCAAGGTGGACAGAAGTACCATTTTCCTCCGAGATGTGAGCTTTCTCAAAAATGTTCAGCATCTAAAGGGCATGAATAGTGGGACATAGAATGGGATTCCCACGTTCATACAATGCAAAGATCAACAATTACTAGATCCATCGAACATCAAGATGTACCATAAGAAGGATCTCGATGCAATTGCTGAGCACACCATAAAGGATATGCCAGTGTAAATGATGCTAGTGAGAATTTAATGATGAAACACATGGATTCTAAAAGTTGTACAAGATAGCCATACTGTGGGAAGTATGAACGATTGTATTGATAGTTAATTCAGCAGATGTCCATAGAAGACTTCTTCTACTTCACATAGAGTGGAGGGTTTGTTGACACTAAAATTTTCCTCCGTAATTTCTATTTTATTAATGTATGTATTAGGAATAAGATGTTGTTAAGTATAATTAGTAGTGGCATCCGATAGAAGATAACGACGCTGCATCAGTACGGTGCCGCCAATAATGTATAGTACGGTAACAGTCAAAAGTACAATAGGAATGTTTTGGTAAAAAGTAAATATTTGTCGTAAGTGGTCCGGTAATGTTAAAATGTCAAAGTTAGGGTAAGTAGAGAAGTAGGGTCTACATGATTAGGAATTAGAAATATTATATTTGTAATAAGGACAAGGAGTGATGTCATAAATATTTTGTGTATTTTATTTGTAGAAAAGTCTAAAAATGTGGAACCCATGTGAGATGATAAGGTTTATCTTATCTTAGAAGATAAGCCTACATGTAAAGGATAAGAGTTTAGGCATGGAATATGATTGGCCAGAAGATATTTCCTATCCTATCTTAGAGATAGGGTGGATAAGCCTGAATTCCTATAAATAGAGAGGCCACCCCCTCATTTAGCATAGAAGGAAGTAGTGAGAAATATTGTATGAGTAAGTGTGTAAAGGAAGCCATCATTTTGAAGGTGTGTTAAAGAAGCCATTAAGAGGTGTAATTGTGAAGTTTCTCCCATAGTTATTGTTGGAAGGCAAGTGAATTGGTAACACTTGAAGTACCTCATGGGTGAGATTGTAACAATTTCATGTTGATATTATAATTTACACTTATATTTCAGATTTATCATCATTCCTTCTTATCATAGTCTATGGTATTCTTGTGTTATGTTTGTTGTTGTGTTTCCAGATTACATCCACCAAACTAAAAGCTGTGCATTAGTAAATAATCATAGCACGAGGAGTTCCCGGTGAAGAATTATCATAGTTCCGGATTGGTGTTGACATTTTGGTTCCGTTGCCGGGACCATTCCTCGTTGGTGGATTTTCTCGAGAGATATTCCCACTTAGTCAAAAAACATTTGGAGGGTAACCTTGTTTTTACTGTGCATAGTAGTTACCATGGTAAAGTCACTTTTTTTGCCATGAATAGTATTTACTGCAGTAAAGTCACTTTTTACCGTGAATAGTATTTACCGCAGTAACTTCACTTTTTACTGTGAATAGTGTTTAC
The DNA here is from genome assembly GCA_019776745.2 of Taxus chinensis. NCBI lineage: Eukaryota > Viridiplantae > Streptophyta > Pinopsida > Cupressales > Taxaceae > Taxus > Taxus chinensis. The sequence continues at coordinate 982,192,010 of CM034146.1, forward strand.
CACAGTAAAGTCAGTTTTTACCGCAGTAAGTCAAGTTTTACCATAGTTTACCGTGGTCATTTCTATTTTCTATTATAGTGATTCCAATTATTTGTGCACATAAGTCTTGTTGATTGTACTTGTGGGTTGGTATTTCACTATGGTTACTTTTGAAAATGGGGAAGATTCCTTTTTTTTCATCCCAATCTAATGAAGATGCTTCCTTTTTTATTCAAGAGTTTAAACGATCTTGTATTTGTAATGGCCTTATAAGAAGGGAACAATGGACTGAATTTTTTCCTACCTTTTTGGATGGTTCAACCCTTAGGTGGTTTGAAACACTAGGTGATAATGTGAAAAACTCATGGGATTTATTAACTGAAAGTTTTCTTGAAGAATTTGGTGAACAACAGAAATATGCAGATCTCATGATCGATATCACAAAGCTATCCCAAGGAGAGAAGGAGAAGATAAGAGATTATCATGCTCATGTTCTAGAGCTAAGGAGGAAGCTTGATGCCCAGATCCAGAAGGAAGGATTAGTGGATGGGTTGATGAATGGCATGGATAATCTCCTCTGTAAGCACTTCATTCTTGGGATGAAGCTAGAGATCAGACAATGAGTGAAGTATGACTGTCCAGCTACCATTGAACAAGCAAAGGAGATTGCAAGAAGGCAAGAAGAAAGCATGGAAGAGGAGCCCAAAGAAATTGTTGCTAAAGTAGAGCCTACACCAGCACCTTTGGTCCAAAATCCACAACCACTCTCGGTGAGCACAAATCTTTCTCCTAGTACACCTACTGAGTATGAAGATCTGTTTATGAAGATGGGCCAATTAACAATTAATCTTCTTCAAGGAAAAGAATTTAGTTCTCAGGGAGGAGATAGAGGTCCAAAATTAAATATTTTTGAAGTTGTATGTTATGGTTGTCATAAAAAGCGTCATTATAAGTATAATTGTCTAGATAAAGCTTCTACATCTGGTATAAGAGATAATGATAAAGGAAAAGAACCTGTGAATTCTTTTGATGTAGTAGATAAGAGCATAAATAATGAAGTAGATGTGTTTGTAATAAAAAGAAAGAAAGAAAAAGATAACCAAGATGGAAATGATCCTAAGAAGATGAAAGGAGAAACTAGTAAGAAACATAGGAGAAGAAATTTGGGTGTGCAGGATTTTCTGATTTCACAGGGACAAGGACCATACTCCATCTTAGAAGATCTATCCAAAAGGCCTATAAATATTACATATGGTCAACTCTTGGCTATGTCTTCTGAGAAGAGGCAGGAGCTGCGAAGTGGACTCAATGCTCGACAAAGGAAGGAGGTTGAGGTCCCTATTTTGGAGGTAGAGGCGGATCCCTATGCTCCACAAGTTGAGGTATTATGTAATGGTATTTAAATTCATGATGTCTTAGTTGATGGAGGTACTGCAGTTAATGTAATGACCGAGTCTGTAATGAATATGTTGGGTTTAAAAATTGATCGCCCCTCAACACTTATGTTAAGGTCATTAAATAAGGGAAAAACTAAACCAAAAGGTGTTGTTTCAAATGTGGCAATATCTGTTATGGGTGTTGTATGTGTGGTAGACTTTCAGGTGATGAAAAATGGTACTGTTTTGTACCCAATGTTGTTGGGAAGACCATGGCTAAGGAGAGTTCATGCAAGAAACTACTTGAATGAAGTTTTCATGACACTTGGACGTGGTAGAGAGAGGGTGAAGATAAACATGATCCCTCAGCATCATAAGACAGAACCTGTGGATTCAAGTGATGAAACTGATGATTGGACATCCTCTGATTACTCTAGTACTAGTGAAGTGGACATAGAAGATGAAGAAAGTGAGGTTGATGTTTCAGTCATGGATATCCTTCCAGTCACACCGACTCATGAACCCATAAAATTATCTGAAGAAGAAATTGATGATCGTCTCCAACAAATAAAGATTGGTGATGCTGTGATGGAGAGTGAGAAGGAATCCTACCTCCAGCTCTTTCGAAGGTACATACACCTATTCACTTTTGATTACAAGGAACTCCGTCAAGTAAGTTGGGTAGAACATTCTATTGAGCTGGTAGATGGTGCTAAGCCCATAAAGCAAATGCCATATAGAATGAATCCTAATTTTTCCAAGACTGTAAAAGAAGAAATAGATAAGTTGCTTGATGTAGGATTCATATTTACTGTGAAGAATTCAGAATGGGTTTCTCCCATTATGATCTCAATAAAAAAGAATGGGAAGCTACACATTTGTGTTGATTATAGGAAGCTCAATAAGGCAACAAAGAAGGATCATTACCCTCTTCCATTCTCAGATCAGATCTTGGATGAAGTAGCTGGCCAGGAGTGTTATAGTTTTGCTGATGGATATAGCGGATATAACCAAGTTCATATAGAAGATAAAGATCAGCTGAAGACCACGTTCACCACTCCTTGGGGAATGCTTTCTTATAGAGTTATGCCTTTTGGGTTGTGTAATGCTCTTGCAACATTCCAGCGTTTGATGAATAGGGTGTTTGAACCATACATTGGGAACTTCATCAGAGTATTTCTGGATGATTTTTACATCTATGGGAGCAAGATGGACCACCTGCACCAGATGGAGACAACATTTCAAATGTTAGATGAAGCACAAGCCTCACTAAACCCTACAAAGTGTGTCTTTGGATGTTCTAAAGGTGTTTTGTTAGGGCATGTTGTATCCAGAGATGGTATTGGTACTAATCTTGATAAAATTTCAAAAATCAAAGAGTTACCATTTCCTATGAATAGAAGTAATTTGAGATCATTTTTAGGCCATGTGGGTTACTATATAAGGTTCATCAAGAATTTATCAAATATTACACAGCCACTAACCCAGTTCTTGAAGAAGGATGTTACTTATGAACCAAGAAATAAGGTGCATAAAGCTTTTGAAAAAATTAAGGAAGCTTTGTTGTCTTCACCTGTTTTAAAGAATCCAGATTGGAGCAAGCCATTCATTGTGTATACTGATGCCTCGGATGCAACACTAGGAAGTACTCTGAGCCAAAAAGATGAAAATGGGAATGATCATCCAATTTACTTTGGGAGCAGACAAATGAGCAGTGCTGAGGTAAATTATACTGTAACTGAAAAAGAGGCTCTAGCTATCATTTTTGCTGTAAAGAAGTTTAGAAATTACTTGTTAGGGTAGAAATTTATAGTTGTAATAGACCATCAGGCTCTAAAATATATTGTAAATAAGCCTAACCCATCAGGGAGGATAGCAAGATGGATAATTTTGCTACAAGAATATGAATTTGATATTATAGATAGGTCAGGAAAGAAGCATGTCAATGCAGATGTAATCTCTCAAGCCTATGATGGTTTAAGTTCATCTCGTGATGATGATTTCCCAGATACAACATTGTTATCCCTTGACACAATCCCTAGTGAATACATAGATATTTGGAATTATCTGAATAAATTCAAGTTTCCTGATGGTGCCAATGTAAAGGCTAAGAGGAAGATTACTCAAGCCAGTCATCCATATTCTATTTTGCATGGAGTATTATTTCGGATAGGACCTGATGGACAATACAAGAGGGCAGTTGGACGTGATCAAGGGAAGGATTTGATAGAAGAATTCCACAATGGTACATGTGGAGAACACTTCTCTAGACAACTTACAACAAGAAGGATCTTAGATGTAGGTTATCACTGGCCCACTCTTTTTAGAGATTGTTATAATTATTGTAAGACATGTGATATTTTTCAAACACATGGTAACCGTAAGACTTCATCAGCTCCATTATGCCCTATTCTTCCACTTGGTCCCTTTGAAAAGAGGGGAATAGATATTGTAGGTCCACTTCCATCTACCCCATGCCAAAATAAGTATATTGTAGTTGTCACAGATTATTTAACCAAGTGGGTTGAAGCTAGGCCATTGAAAACAACTTCCATGGATGAAGTGGCAAGGTTCATATATGAACGCATTGTCACTAGATTTGGTTTCCCATTAGAAATTGTAATAGATTAAGGAAGACACTTCATTAATGAGGTGGTAGAAGCCCTAGTCAACAAGTTTTTTATTAAGCATAGGAAGGCAACAACATACAAGCCAAGCACAAATAGACAGGTGGAACAAAAATTTTTTGTGTTATGTCAAATTCTAGCAAAAGATGCAGCCTTGTAGGTACATAAGTGGGATAAAATGATTCATGCAGCATTGTGGGCATATAGGGCAACATCTAAGTCAGCAATAGGATACTCCCCATTTCAGTTGGCTTATGGCATTGATCCAGTTCTTCCTATTGAGTTTAATATTCCCACTGTGAGAGTTATGAAAAATGAAAGGATGGATGAAAGTGATTCAGTAAAAGAAAGGTTGGTGCATCTTTATTTGCTAGAGGAAATGAGGTAAATAGCGAAGGATACAAGCTCTAAGAAGAAAATAAAGCAGAAGGAATACTTTGATCAAAAGATCCATTGGTCTCTATTTCATGTGAATGACTTGGTTCTAGTATATGATTCCAGATATAAAAAAAGAAGGCAGAGAAAATTTCTTCCCAAATGGATGGGGCCCTACAAAATAGCAGCTGTGCATGAAAATGGTACATATCAACTGGAGGAATTGGATGGTACTACCATTACAAAATGGGCCAACCATGACAAGTTAAATATTTTCCAGGCACCAGCTTCAGAATGTCCATAAGAGTCTACTCCGAGGATGGAGTAGAAGCTAGGAAGGGGGAAAATGTCGGCATTAAAATTTTCCTCCGTAATTTATATTTTATTAATGTATGTATTAGGAATAAGATGTTGTTAAGTATAATTAGTATTGGCATCTAATATAAGATAATGGCGCCATCAGTACGGTGCCACCTATAAAGTAGAGTATGGTTACAGTCAAAGTACAAAAGGAATGTTATGGTAAAAAGTAAATATTTGTCGTAAGTGGTTCGGTAATGTTAAAATGTCAAAGTTGGGGTAAGTAGAGAAGTAGGGTCTACATGATTAGGAATTAGAAATATTATATTTGTAATAAGGACAAGGAGTGATGTCATAAATATTTTGTGTATTTTATTTGTAGAAAATTCTAAAAAGGTGGAACCCATGTGAGATGATAAGGTTTATCTTATCTTAGAAGATAAGCCTACATGTAAAGGAAAGAGTTTAGGCATGGAATATGATTGGCCAGAAGATATTTCCTATCCTATCTTAGAGATAGGGTGGATAAGCCTGAATTCCTATAAATAGAGAGGCCATCCCCTCTCATTTATCATAGAGAAAAGTTGTAATAATTATTTTATGAATAAAGGATTCTTGGTGAAGGTGTGTTAAGGAAGTCATCAAGAGGAGTAATTGTGAAGTTTCTCCCATAACCATTGTTGGAATCAAGTGGAGTTGGTAACACTTGGAGTAATTCATGGGTGAGATTGTTATAATTCAATGTTAATAATATATTCTACAGTTGTATTTCAGATTTGTCATCATTCTTTTTTTTGTCATAGTTTGTGGTATTCTTGTGTTATGTTTGTTGTTGTGTTTCCAGATTACTACCACCAAACCAAAAGCTATGCATTACTAAAATAATCATAGCATGAGGAGTTCTCGGTGAAATATTATCAGAGTGCTGGATTCATGTTCACAGAGCTCCCCTTATCCATCATTCTAGACTAACTACATGCCAAATGTCATCATACCATGTTATACTCAACTATCCTAAACATGCAAGTACTAGCTAAACCCACTTTAAAACTCTTAATCCCATCATTATAACCATAACTATCTATGGAATATTCTTTCCTTGAGCCTCAAGCCTCCAGTTTCCAACCTTATCCACAATCCAGCCTAACCGCATCTTCACATGTTTCACGTGCACACCAGCCTTAACCCAAAATGTGATTAATTCCAAAAACCCTTTTTTGTTTCCATGCGCAAACCTCTGTGTGATCTGAGCACAAATATAGCCCTTCATTCAATCTAACTATTCAAGTTGTCCATGTACAACTTAGTTACTCCTGCGTGTGATTTCTCATGCGCCTTCTTCTTATAGTTACTTTCGTGTGCTCCCATCCTCTTCTCTAGGACTTAGTAATTTCTCTGGGCCCAATAATTAGCAAAGTAAATGCTAATATATAAGAGTTCAGCAATGAAGACCGGATCACTTGACCCTTATAAAAGTGAATGATAAGATGGAAGATATCAAAAGTATTATTATTCAATAGATAGATCACTCGACTCTTAGTAAAGTGAATGCTAAGCTAAAATATTTTTAAAATGAAGTTCAAATTTCTCAACCCTTATAAAAGTGAATGCTAAGATGAAAGAGATTAAAATTTTGATTATTCAACCCTTAGAAACGTGAATGCTAAGGTAGAAGGGACTTGAGAAACATGATTGATTTTCTCGACCCTTAACAAAGTGAATGCTAAGGTGGAAGAGATTTAAATGAAAATGAATGTGCTTAAGTGAGGATATGGGTGTCCCAAACTCAAGACTTAGATTATAATTACAATGAAAAATATAGATAGATAGATAGTGTGTGATAAGAGTTTGAAACACAAACTTAATAACACATAAAGAGACAATGATAAAATTATGTAAGGAGGGCCTATAAAATTAAATTGGCTTGGTCAAGGAGGCGATTCCTATAGAAATGATTCTCTTCATAATTTCTAAAAGATTAACCTAGCGAGCATGACATACTATTGCTATTTTTTGACTTTACTTTAACCCTCTTGATAGAATTATCTGAATTTTACTCTTCTCAAAGGATCAAACTAGGGCCTCCATTATGGATAACTTTGAATTTAATCCTCACAAAGGAATACTAGTCAAGTAGCTTAGGATCTCATTTCATTTGCCAATTCACTCAAGGTGCCAACTAATTTGGGGTCCTTTGGTACTCTTCAATAAAAAAAAATTGAGCAACTGAAGTTAGAGAAAATCCATATGGATGAGAACCCTGCGGATATGCTAACGAAGCCATTAGTAATGGAGAAGGTGGAGCTACACTCCACTTTTGTTGTTCTTCAAGTCTGAGACTTGAAGAGGAAGAAACTAACCAAGGAAAATAAATCAAGGATGGTGATACACACTACAATGCAACAATTGATCTCCAAGTGGGAGATTGTTGAGTATGGAGATTAATTGCTTCACAAGAAACTTGCTTTTACATGTTACTAGTTTTGATAGTGACCGACATTGGCTAGGGGATAACTGAAATTAGTCAAGACATGACCAGCATCGGCCAAACAGGGACTAGCATCGGTCACCTGTGTGACGGTGTTTTTTCTCTTTAACAAGAATTACAATAAATCTCTTGCTTTAAAGATGATTTATTGAGTGTAAAAGCATAGTTAGTTGCCTAGAATATATATATATATATATGCATGTATGCATTGTATGAGGGTAAGAGAGAATAAAATAACAATTTTTTGCATGTTATTTTTCTTGGTTAGCAAGAAGAGTAGTTGAGTGATGGAAAAGAATTGAACACCCTGTGAGGTATTGGAAGACAAAAAATATTCATCGTATTTCCTCTATAAAGCACTAAATAATAATATTGCTCGTTTCTTGGTGGACGTAGCCCACACTGGGTGAACCATGTTAAATCTGGTGTTATCTTTCTCTTGTTTATTTTATCTTCTAGCTTATTTCCACATTCATTGCTTTTATGCTTTATCTGATTATAGATCTGTGCAACATTTTTATATGGTTTAACCCTAACAACTGGTATCAGAGCTTTGTTTGGAGGTTTTTTGAGTTGACAGGAGTTTTACTCACATAGGGTTTTCCGATTGAGTGGGAGCAGAGTAATGGTAGAAGATAGTAAATACCGAGTAGATAAATTTGACAGTCGTAATTATGAACTATGGAATACGTATGTGGAGTATTATTTCTATTAGAAAGATCTATACTTACCATTGGATGAGCATGGGAAAACGAGCATGATGACTGATGACCAATGGAAGGTTCTTGATAGAAAGGATCTGAGATCTATAAGACCGATCCTGGAAGCATTGGTGGCTTTGAATTTTATAGATGCAAAAACCATGATATATTTGATGAAATATTTAGAAAACTTGTATGAAACTCCTAGTGATTCGAATAAGGTATATAAGATGCAAAAATTGTTTAATTCTAATATGTAATAAGTTGGATTTTTATCTAATCATTTGAAAGATTTCTGATCTATTATAAATCAATTAAAATCAGTTGAAATTTCATTTGATGATGAAGTGAAAGTGTTTTTATTCTTATGCTCTTTTCCAAATAGTTCAGATAAATTGGTAATGGTTGTTAGTAATTTAATGAATACTTTTAAAGGTTTGAAATTTGATGAGGAAATTTGATGTGGTTAGTGTAATCCTTAATGAGGAAATATGCAAGAAAATATCAAGAGAAGCATCATCTGAAAACACTTTAACTATAGAAATCAAGGGAAGATCTAAGAAGAGATCATCAAAGATAAAGAAGAATGGGAGATCAAAGTCAAGGCATGATAGATCTAGATCTAGGTACAAATATTTACTTTGCTAGAATTGTGGAAAGAGAGGACACATAAAGAAGGATTGTTGGTCTAAGGAAAACAAAGAGAATACATCAAAAAAAGGTAAAGAGGAAAATGTTTCAAGTGAGGTAAAGCAAGATGCCCTTATTCTTTCCTTGGATAATAAATTAGAATCTTGGGTTATAAATTTTGGAGCTTCTTTCCATCCTACCCCTAATAAGGGTTATTTCAGAAATTATGTTCAGGGTGATTTTGGACAAGTTTATTTAGGAGATGATGAGCCATGAAATATTACTAGTAAAAGTGATGTTTATCTAAAGTTGTAAAGTGGAAATCCATGGGTATTGAAAGATGTGATGCATGTGCCAAGCCTCAAGAGAAATCTAATATCTGTAGGGAAACTTGGTGAATCTAGATGCGTGGTTACATTCATAGCTCATCCTTGGAAGGTTACCAAGGGATCTCTTGTTGTGGCAAGAGGTAAGAAGGTAGGAACCTTATATCTATCTACATGTTTTACTGATTCCTTTTCTGTGCTATCTACTACAGATTTAGATGTAACCATGTGGCCTAATTGGCTAGGCCATATGAGTGAAAAAGGAATATAGATCTTAAAGGATAAGGGTAAGTTGTCAGATTTGAAACAATTAGATCTTGAATTTTGTGAGCATTGCATATTTGGAAAGTAGAAGAGAGTGAGATTTATCAAGGTTGGGTCAATAAAAAATGATCATAAATTAGATCTTGTACACTCAGATGTGTGGGGACCAGCTCAGGTAGCTTCTATTTAAGGATCCCACTATTATGTGAATTTCATTGATGATGCCATGAGGAAGGTATGAATTTATTGTATTATGCATAAATATGATGTTTTTGAGACTTTTAAAAGATGGAAAGCCCTTGTAGAAAATGAAACAAACTTAAAATTGAAGTGCTTTAGATTTGACAATGGTGGTGAGTATTGCATCAATGATTTCAATTATTATTGTGTTGGAAATATTGTCATTGATTTCAAAGGCTTAATAGTTGATGTATTTGGTTAACAGAATCATGTAATGGAAGCTGACAGAACTGTTGACAGATTTTGACTGAAATGGTAGAAAGTAACGGAAATAACTAGTAGTATAGAAGGGTAGAAAACGAAAGTTTAAATACATGAAAAAGAAGTTTTTTTGCATAAGGATTATCATGGTATAAGGGATATGTACACAGTTGTACATAAGAGAGAGATATCAGCATTTTAAGGTGTTCATATGCCATGTTTTATGGTGAAAAAGAAGATTTAATGATGGCTAGCAGTGATTTAATGATAATAGTGATTTGTCTAAGGAGGGGCATCACTCCTATCAAGTGGTTAATTAAATTGTTTAATGTGCATTTAATAATTATGGGTTGCATTAATTATTTTTTGGTTTTAGCTAACTAATGCACTTAATTAAGTTATGTTAATGGAAAGGTTGTGTCAGTTGGAATTATGTGTCTTTTAGAAAGGATGTGAGAAGGATATATAAGGAGATGGAATCATTTGGTTTAGGTAAGAAATTTGAGTGCTTCATTCAAGTTTAAGGGAGAGAAGAAGAAGAGAAGAATATGAAATATAAAAAGGAGTGAAGGGAAGATTTATTTTTAATGAAGAGTTGTAGCGATTTATATATGTGAAGGGACTGAAATAAATCAGAAGAATATTCTTAGCAACAACAACATAAAAGATAGGAAAGAGTTTGTTTTTCGTAAGGAAGGTTGGTGCCTTCATATTTGAAGAGATCGGTGTCTCTTGTTGAGTTAGTACTTAGCAAAAAGGGGTTGGTGCTCTTGTAGGTTGGTGCCTACAAAATTGTAACTTAGGGATTGGTGTCTCCCAGAGGTTGGTGCCTACAAACATTTGAGAAATATAATAAAGAACAATTTCTTCATGGTTTTCTCCCGAAAGGGTTTCCACGTAAATTTGTGTCTATTTGTAGTGTGTTGGTTTGCTTTGCATTCATTGATTGCTTTGATATATTCACTATGAAACTGATTAATGGTGATTACAAATCTGAGATTAAGTGTTAAATTTAAAAGAATATCATAATATTGATTCACCCCCCCTCTCAATATTATCTTATGCTTAACAATTGGTATCAGAGCAGGTGCCTTCATGAACAATCTAACAATTGGAAGGTAGATCTCAGAAGCACATATGGCTACTCATCAAGTACAAGAAGGTTTTTCTTCGAATAAGGCTCCATTTTTTTATGGAACAAATTATGCATTTTGGAGCATAAGAATGAAAACATATCTAATGGCACTAGGGTTTGATATTTGGAAATCAATAACAATTGGATATATAATCCCATTATTTCCACCAACAGATCAAGATGGAAAGAAGGATTTTGAAAATAATGCCAAGGTGATGAATTCTATCCTATGTGGCCTATCAGAATCTAAGTTTGTTAAAGTAATGCAATGTGACATGACGAAGGATATATGGGAAAAACTTCGAACTATCTACGAAGGTGATGACAAGGTTAAAAGGGCTAAGCTTCAAACTCATAGGGGATAATTTGAGAGCTTGAAAATGAAGGATGAGGAGAATGTTGTAGTCTATCTTCCTTGTGTGGATGAGGTTGTCAACGCCATAAGAGGGTTAGGTGAAAATATTGAAGAATCCATTATCGTTCAAAATATTATAAGGTCTCTACCATTAAGATTTGAGGCTAAGGTGTTTTCCATTGAAGAAATCAAGGATCTTGATAAGTTGAGCATGGACGAACTACTTGGAATACTGACCACGTATGAAATGAGGACTAAGGAAAATAAACCATCAAAGAAGGAAGATGCATTCAAAGTCTCAAAGAAAGAAAAAATCAAAGAAACTGAGTCGAATGAGAACTCAAACAGTGAAGAAGATGAGAAAGAAGCCTGGTTCATTCAAAATTCAAAGAAAGTATCTAGAAAGTACAAAGGTAAGTTACAATTTAAATGTTTTAACTATGGTAAAATTGGTCATTTTGCGGCTAAGTGTCTAGAGAAATAAGATAGCAATGATGAGGAAAGTAAACCTAAATTAAAAAGGGAATTCAAGCAAAGCAAAGGCAAGAAAATATTTGGAAAGCAAAAGAAAAGCTTATATTCAAAAGGAAGTAGTAGATCATCCAAAGAAAGTGGGATAAGTGAATCAGATAGTAATAATGAAGAAATATTATTCATGGATATAAAAGATGACTTAGAAAGAGATGAAGACATGGAAGAAAAAGGTGAATTGAATCTTGAAGAAGAACTTATATGTGCCTTAGGAGAGTTGAAATCTCTTAAAAAGAAAATTCAGAAACAAAAGTTACATCTCCTAAAGTATGAAGAAGAAGATCGTAACTTTGAAGTTAAGATATCACAATCTCTTGAAGAATCAGGAAAGATGATCGTGGATCTAAAAACCCAAATTAAAGAAGCAAAACGATTTGAAAAAGAATTAAGGAATCATTTAAGGACTAAGGAAGAATATTGTGAAAAGCATGAGTCAGATATTGTTGCTTTGAGAAAGGAATTGGAAAAAGAAAATGCTAAAGTTACAAGTAATCTAAAATTCAAGAAAAGTATCGAGATACTAGATGAAATTATGAATCGACAGAAGTCAACATCCGACAAGACTGGTCTTGGATATACATAAAGACAAGACACCGCTAACACAAAAGGTATAGAGTCATCGAAAGGGACAAGAGAAGAGAAGTCAAAGACCTATGCAGAGTCACTCAAGGAAGCTATGAAGAATGAAGATTTGAAAAGGGAGAATAGCTTTATGAAGATCAACACTTTTTACAAGGAAAGAAAATATGACAACAAGTCTAGAAGACCAAATCCTCCAAGATATACTCATATGTCTAGGTTTGAAAATTCTTTCTATGGCTATTGCTTCTATTGTAATCATTTTGGTCATAAAGCAATAGATTGTAGAGTACGGGTGAGAGAAAACAATATAAAGAAAAAAGGTGTGTATGGATTCTCAAATAGAAATTACAACTCCTTTGCTCCTTTATCGAACTATGTTGAAGATATTGTTTGTTATAACTGCAATAACTATGGACATATGGAAAGATTTTGTAGAAGTTTTGTAGAACCATCTAAATCAAACCAGAAGGTAAATGCTCCAGAAATAAAGAAGAAAGAAGCTACAAAATTTTGGAAACAAAAGAAATAGGATGATGAGAAAGATAAAGACAAATCTATGCTTGTTCAAACAACATTCCATGCATAAGATGAAGGTCAGTTGTGGTACATTGATAGCGGATGTTCAAGACATATTTGCAGTGAAGGATTTGGGAGTTGCAAAGAAAATCCTTGGCATGAAAATTCACTGAGATAGGAAAAACAAGAGGTTGTATTTGTCTTAGGAATCTTATAATAATAAGGTGTTGGAAAGGTTTAACATGTAGAATTCAAAACATGTTAGTACACCTATGGCTGGATAATTCAAATTGAGAAAATATCAGTGTCCTTCATCACACAAGGAGGTTAAGTACATGGCACATGTTCCCTATGCTTCAGCAGTAGGAAGTCTTATGTATGTCATGGTTTGTACTAGACCATACATTGCACAGGTAGTGGGAGTTGTGAGTAGGTTTATGGCTAATCCAGGTAAAGAACATTGGAAATCAATCCAATGGATTCTCAGGTATTTGAGAGGGACATCCGGCATGGAGTTATGTTATGGAGGGTCATATACTTCTTTACATGGATATGTTGATTTAGATATGGCTAGATATTTGGATAGCAGGAGGAGCACCACTAGATATGTTTTCACAGTAGGTGGAACGATAGTTAGCAAGATTTCAAGATTGCATAAGGTTTTAGCTTTGTCTACTACAGAGGTAGAGTATGTTGCACCTATAGAAGCTAGGAAGGAGATGATATGGATGATCAGGTTCATGAAAGAGTTGGGTAAGGAGCAAGAGGATTGCAGATTATACATTGATAGTCAGAGCGTGATCCATCTGGAAAAGAACTCAGTATTTCATTCAAGAATGAAACACATTTAGTTTATGTATCACTTTATACGGAAGATGTTAGAGGATGGGCAGCTAAATTTATAGAAGCTAACGAAGCCATTAGTAAGGGAGAAGTTGGAGCTACACTCCACTTCTGTTGGTCTTCGATTCTGAGACTTGAAGAAGAAGAAATGGGCCAAGGAAAAGAAACCAAGGAAGGTGATGCACATTACAGTGCAGCAATTGATCTCTAAGTGGGAGATTGTTGAGTATGGAGCTTAATTGCTTCACAAGAAACTTTTTATTACATGTTACTGGTTTTGACAATCACCGGCATCGGTCAAGGGATAACCAACATCGGTTAGGACATGACTGACATTGGTCAGGACATGACTGACATCGGTCAGGCAGGGACTAACATCGGTCACCTGTGTGATGGTGTTTTTTGTTCTTTAACGATAATTAGAATAATCTCTTTCTTTAAAGATGATTTATTAATTATAAAAGCATATTTAGTTGCCCAAAATAGATATATATCCATGCATGCATTATATGAGGGTAAGAGAGAAGAAAATAGTAATTGTTTGCATGTTAGTTTTCTTAGTTAGCAAGAAAGAGTAGTTGAGTGAGGGAAAAACATTGAACACTCTGTGAGGTATTGGAAGACAATAAATCTTCATCATATTTCGTCTGTAAATAACTGAATAATAATATTGGTCATTTCTTGGTGGACATAGCCCACACTTGGTGAACCACATTAAATCTCATGTTATCTTTCTCGTGTTTATTTTATCTTCTGGCTTATTTCTGCATTCATTGCTTGTATGTTTTATCTAATTATAAAGTTGTGCAACATTGTTATATGGTTTAACCCTAACAACGTACTTCCCATAGCTACATGCAGAGGAGGAATAAATTCATCTCTGAAAAATTTAATGAAAGATAGTTTTTATAATGTTTAATAAAATACGTGATAAATTTTTCTTGAATCCACGAACAAGGAAACTTGTAATTATTAGTTTTTATTTAAAAGTAACTTCCCTAGAGATGGTACTATTAACAATTAGTTAGAATTTTTCTTGAGGTAAAAACACGAGATAAAACATAAAAATAAACTCACATTTATAATTTTCAAGATCACTTATAGAAGTGCAAGAAAAGAGCATAGTATGAGCTTATCAAGATTAGATTCACAAAAACAACCACCTGAAACATAATAAAAGCCCCCTGAAAAATCTTGATAATCTTACAATCTGATTAATTTAGTCTAATTTGATCAGCAAAAACTAGGATCTAATTGCTAAATCAACATTAATTAATTAAAAAGTTGATTAATTTAATTAAAGAAGAGGAAATAAAAATCTAGAGTAGAGGAAATTAAATAAATTTAACCTAATTTTAGATTTGAATCAAATTTATGGCAAAAGGGAAGAAGGAAAGCCCTAAAATCCTAGGATGAACAAAAGAGAAGGGCAAAGGCCCAGGCTTAACTCGATGAGTTGAGTTGCAAGTTGGATAGGAATCAGTTTCGAGCCAATGAGCCACAAGTAGGAGGGAACTCAGGCTCCACTTGGTGAGATGGGACAAGGTAAAAATGGATGATAGAGGGGTAAAGTCTTAGGATCATGTGACTTGAGTAGGGTAAATGGGCGGTCACAGCAAGGAGGGCTAAGGATCGGGCTTGATGGGTTAGTTGTAGGTTGGAATGGATTAAGGGAGTAGCGCTGTGAACCGAGTTATAATAGGATTGGATGGGTCGATCCAAGATCATATTTCCTATAGTAAGGGAGGTTACATAGATTGGGAGGGAGATAAATATCGTCTTGACAAAGGAAGGTAGGGCCGAATCAAGATGGGTTAAACTAGGTTGAGTCAGGATTAGCTTGACCGCATAAAGGAGGACTCAGTCGGCAAGGTTTGGGTAGCTCAAAAGATGCTTGATGAGGTGGCGCGAGATTCACTAAAAGGGGTCACATAAAGGGTTATCTCAATGGTGGGGATGTCATCTCGTCGATTTAGAGGTGATTCAGGGGCTGAGATGAGACAGGGTGGCTCCGCGAGATGCAAAGGGGTTTTGGGGGCTCGACCGATAGTGGTGGAGAACTCGTGGGGATGGAGGGAGAACTTGGTGGGATAGGGGAGCCGATAGTGGGTGTGATAAAAGTGGGAGGAAGACTGATCCTTAGGTGTCTTGGTTTGTAGATCTCAATAGGTGAGTATCTCACCAAATTGAGCTTGACATAGCTTGAGGAGCTGGTAGTAGGGTGAGAAAGGGCAGGGGTGAGCTTGGTAGTGAGCAAGGTGTAGCTCATGGTTAATCTTGGTAAGATCAATGGAGATCTATGAGGTGATGGAGGGTTACAGAAAGGAGATATAGGTAGAGCCAAAAAAAATCCTCCAATCTTGGATCCACCACTAAATTTAGCTACAATTTTCCAAATTTGGAGACAAAACACCTAAAACCTACACAAATACCACAAAACAACAAAACTTTCCACAACACAAATGTTAATAAGATAATTCCAAATTTTCACAAGAGTTAATACAGATAAAAATATGCACTAAGAAATAATAACAAAATATGAAATTGAGAGTAATAGAGTGTGGGTCTGTCTCATCCAGTGTGCCCGAATGTAAGTAGTGAAAAACTTAATAGAAGAGAAATATAATAAATATAAACACAAAAAACCTTTTTCCAATATATCCTTTAAAAACCTCAATAATAATATTTCTTTAGTATTATACTTGTAGAATATTTGAATGGTTTGATTGTGGGTGCTCTAAAGTATTCCCCAAATGAAGAAATGAAAATCCTATGAGAAACATTAGACACATGGAATACAAATTTGAATAGAAATTTTGGCATATTTTAGTTGTAATTGCACAAAGCTTCCAAGGATCCTTTTATAAAGGATATGGCTTGATATTTATAGTTGAGGGAGAGGACATGGAAATTGGATCAAAGTTTGAATGCTTTCCATGATCATGAATGCATTTTATTGAAATATCAAGTGGATTTGGTTTGTATAGTTGTAGCTTTGAAGGGGCAATGAATATTTGTTTGGTATAAATATTTCATTCGAGAAGGTGGTTATACGTGCATTATTGTTTCTTCCACCTTTGTAGGTTTCTAGAAGTGTAGTGGAGTGAAGTAGTCTAAGATAGTGAAGTGGAGTATAAATGGAGGATGATTGGGAAAATATATTTAATTCTATTTAAATAAATAATTTAATTAGCTATGAGGTGTGAGTAGGAAATTAACCATTTAATTAAATTAGCTAAAGGGTGTGATAATTAATTTAATTAATTCTAGAAGTATAGTTTAAGCATTCGTAGAATTAATTTAATTAATTCTAAAGGAATGTAGAGTATAATTATCTATAATGTATTCTAGAAGCAATTTTAACATATTATGCAAAGGTTAAGGGTAATTATGAAGGGCTATAAATAGGTATGTATTTTTAGGGTGTCTATAGAAGGCTCTATGTGAATAAATCTTGAATCTCACTATTGGATACAATATTTTTCATATTTGTAAGCATGATCTTGTAATGCAGAACATAATCACTAATGTGTTCATTATAACCTTTCCATATCTTAGAAATTTGAGGATAAGAAATCTTGTTCCCAATATTGATAGAGAATTATGCGAGGAATTGATTAGTTAAAGGGGTAAAATACCAAATTAAATGAATGGGAAAATAATAGAACCACTGAAATGAAAATTAATTGATACTTATGGAAATACCTTGGTAAGCAATATGGCATTGTAACTATAATCCAATATAGAAACATGGAAAGTATGAAGATGTTATTTAAGATAAACTTTTCCATAAAAAAGTGGAGATGTAGGAGGAAAAAACCCACAGGAAAAGTATAAGAATTCACTTTGGGTATGAGTGGGTTATGAAGCAATCGATTAGAATATATGAGATGAGAATAAGCATCGTCACCTTGTTGTAACTAAAATATTTGAGCTTGCAAAATATGAAAAAGGGTTTCAAGAGCTTGAGTGCTAAAAGAAGAAGCCTGCAGAATAATATGGGTGTACAAAGGAGATGTAGGAATAAAAGTGGACATAGGAATAGACATATCAACACTATGAGGTTGGAAAATAGTTTCCCCTAAAGATACATGCACCAAAAATGTAAGAATAATAGATATAACCAAATGATAACATGTAAGGATAGACTTAAGAGTTGAATTTATCAGGGTATGATTTTGTTGATCTCAAGAAACACATAAAATATAATCAATGTGATGAGGATTGTGTAGTAATAAGTGTGTGAATGGAGTTCATCTCGAGGAAGTCCTTGGGTATGATTATTGCAGTCATGATGGGATCCCTAACCTTATGGATGCTTATTAATTATAGTAAATATAGTTTGAGGGAAAATATAAATGGAATAATATGTACAACTATGAGTATTATAAAACATAGGATCTTGATGTTCATCATAATCCTTAAAACCGATGAAAGTAGGAGCTCTTGTGGATTAAGGAAGAAGGCCCTCAAAAAATGGATCCCTTCCCTCAGACATAATATGAGCATGGACTTGATTAAAGGGATGGTATCCCACAATAGATAGAGGGAGAACCTTTAGGCTTAAGAAAAATTTATTAAAGAGTTGAGGATTTATGGTGAGACACAAATAAATAAATCCTAGAGATAAGAGAAGGATCATGTACCAAAAAATAAGAAAAAACCCTAAGACACAAAGGTTGAGTTCACCAAATGTTTTAATTGATTCCTAATTGGTAAAGTATGTAAAGATTGAATTAGGAAACGATTAAATAATTTAATAGGATGATCATTCTAAATAAATTAATAAAAAATAACTATACTCATTTAGAATAAATCATTAATCCTTGCAACTATGCTAAAATTATATGTTAAAACAATATAACGATTTCTTAAAACACACAAAGAAATAAGTACTTAGATATTCAAAGGGGTACAAAGATGATATGGGTGTGTAGAATGGGTAAAAGAGCTATTCTAGATTTGGAATGCTTCATCTTTGAAACTAGTACTAGAAACATTTGCTATGTAGGATTGTAACTAGAGTTATTCTAGATCTAGAAATACTTTGTATTTGAAATTATAACTAGAAATTTCTCCTATACAAGTATTTATTGATTTTGTATGATCTTGGACCTATTTATAGTGGGGTTTTGTAAATTTTATCTCCCTTTAATTTCTTAGAAATAAGTGTTATTGTATTTTTATAGGGCTCACACAACTTTGGCACCACTTGTAATGAACTGCACTAAGCAGAAACCCTAGACACCAGTAAAAAACTTCATGAAAGAATTAGATGACCAAAAAGAGAAATTGTTGTGTGGGTGAGGCTAGAATACCTTTATTGGTCAACCCCTACTAAGCCAATCCAAGTTTTTTACTACATCCCTTTGAGCGGGAGAAAGCCTCATGTAGTTCTCCTACTATAGATGTAAATATGCATGTGTATCTAAGCCAACCCCTATTGGTACCCTCATGTATCTTGACATAAAGATAGTTAGATAACTATAGAGTAAAGAATTTGTATTCACCTCACTTTTACCACCCTCTTAAATCAATTAATTCCCCCACATTATTCCCACAAAAAATCATATCGAATTAATTGACATTAGTTGATTAATTAACCCTTCTCATTACCTAATTAAAATTTCCACATCACATGCCACCATTACCCACTTTTAAATTAAAAAATATGGGTTAAATATTCCATTAGCTCCCCATGTTCTCCACTTCCAAATATAATATTCAGGATTAATTCCCATCCATTCTCCATGTCCCCCACTAATCAAATCACAATTAATTTTCTAAAACATGATTAATTAAGTCTCCCTAATTAATCCTAAACCATATGTTATAAATAGATCCCTTCCCCCTTTTTCCAAACACACAATAAGTGATAAATCTAGTATGAGCTCTCGCATTCTCCTTTCATAGAGCATGCCTATTTTCATAGTGTTCTAATGCCTGCATAAGTCTTCAAAATCACCCATTCCTAAATCCATTATCCTCCCTTGGTGAAAATTAGCGTTGTCGATCATTCATGAAGTGAAGTTACCTTGCACGGAGAAGAAAATACATTTTGATTTGATCTGGGACTGTCCAAGTGTTCACCCAATCTAAGGTTTGAAAAGGAAACATGGTATAGAAGGTATACATTTTAGTTGTTTCTCTTTTTCATGTATGTTTTAGTTTTCATTGCTTACATTCTGGAACACTTGGTGGGAGTTACACACACTCCATCACCCTTACTTTCACATTTATTGATATTACCAATTTTATGTTTAATATTATCTATCATTATTATCTTGATTTCTATGAAATATGTCATTATTTGACTAATATTTACGTTGTGGAAAGTTCTCTTGTTTTGTGGTGATTTTGAAAGTTATAGGAAGTAACAAATTTCTCTTGATCTATGGTGTTCCTACATTCCTTAACTCCCTCGAAGCTTGGTATTTTATTACTTCAGTTGTTTCACCAATTTTTATGTATGTGTTGTGTAGATTTTCATCCCCTGATTTGGATAATTATAGAACACTAGGATGTGATTTTCCTTAGTAACTATGGAAAGCCCATTCCTCTTTCTCCCAACTCCTCAATACTCATAGATCCTGATTCCTTACTATATATCACACCCTTACCAAATTCTTTACTTACATCCTAACTCTCTCCACATTCCACTGGGCTCATTCCACGCTCTTACACACTTCATTCATCCTTATTTCAAATTTTATTACCTATTAATATATATTTCTTATTTTTGCTAATACTTTTGTATCTAGTTTTATTTGATTGACATTTGTGTTTTAGTGTTTTTTGTTGTGTTTGTTGTGTGGTTGTGTTTCCAAGAGCATCCAAGAGAGTCTGATAGAAAAAATCAAACTTTATACAAACCATAAAACATTTTTGTTTTGTGTTGTTTTACTATTTTTTGTGACCCCTTTACAGGTGTTTACATTTGTTCTAATAAACTAGAATTAGATTTAAAGAAATAATAAGCCAAAAAAAATATTTTTTGAAATTAGGATTTTTTCCCCCACATTTAGTTAGTTATAGATAGATTTAACAATGTGTTTTGGAGGTATTTTTATGACATTTGTATTTGTTGGTAATGTAATGTTTTTGTTGGAAGCTCGTATCATCCATGACTAAGCTCCTATAAGCCATCATCAAGCTCCTCTAAATAACCACCGAGATCCACTTACCACTCATACCCTTATACATTATATCCTCAATCGCTACTAAATACCCCTCAACACCACCAATTTAACCCCAAGTTCCATCCATCCCGGCCTCGCCGTTAAACCCACACCCTATAAACCGCCTCATCTCCACCTCCTTCACTATTTTCTCTCTCCATTCACCTAACACCATTGTTAACCACATTCTCACCCATGCTTCCTGGACCCCATCCTCACTGAGTTGGCTCAAAAATCCCTTCCACTCCATTCACATCCTGGATATCCATTCAAACCAACTCCTGACCTAGCCACAGATCCCACACTAGTGTTCTAACCCTATCTTTGTTTCCACCTCAAGCTCATCTCATCCCACTATCATTAAACATCGTGCATCCTATCTCGACCTCACATCTTTCGAAGCCAAGGCCTCTCCACATCATTCAACCCCACACTGAGTTGGTTTAACCCCCAGCTCCCGATCCCCTATTGCACCATCCACACCGGTTTGACCTCCCTGTGCCTGAAAGCCAACACAGTTTTGAGATCTATATCTTCCATCTCTTCACATCTCCCTTACCACTGTCGAGCCCCTCATGAGCTCAATCCATCATCTCCCTCATTCGACCTAGGAACCTATCCAACCCTTGTATCTCAGCTTAGTCAAACTCCAACCCTAAACTTATGCCCTATCCTATTCCCCTCATCCAACATTTTCAACCTCTTTCAGATTTACAATTTTTTGTATAAGATTAAAACTTAGGGCATAAAATACCTAATTTACTCTATGCTATTTTATCATATACTATATTATTTTGTTATATGTGTGTGTGTGTGTGATAATTTATTGTAATCAAATTCGATGTATGTCATTTGTTGTTCTATAATTAATTAAAATTTTTACCTTAGAGTTTTTCTTTTTTGTTTTATTGATTTTTTCTGATCCAATAATTAATTAAATTTTCAAATAATTATAACCTTTTCTATCCATTATATCTTTACTAAAATTTAATTTATCCATTTGATTTAATCAAACTAATCCAAGGCTCATCCATACTCTATTACCATCCTACTCGGGTTCGATTTCTTCTACTGAGGAATAGTTTCTATCTTATTCTTGTGTGGTTAAGTAGATCTCTTTTGTTTCTTCCACAGATTCATAGTGGTCATATTCTAGAGTCATTATTTGAGGTGTTAATTTTCTTACATAATGTAATATCCTTACTCCGGCTTCTATAAATCCATGCACCCAATATTTTGTTGTGTGATATAAGATTTCATTTGTGGATTCATTATGAATTGAAGTTTCATCTTGTGAATTTGGTTAAAAATCTTTATCAAAATTTGGTAGCTTGTTGTGGGTATATATTCCTTATATGTTATAAAAATATTCATCCTTTGTGTCATGGCATACGTCTTTGGCCCATGCTTCACTCATTCCAGTCTGTAGTGGTACGCGATCTCAAATTCTATCTGATTCAAGTGTAACTTCTTATTTTAAAATTAATTTACCATTGTAGTCAACAAACTGTTAAAGTGCTAGGATGACGTTATATGTGGTTTTCTTGGAAACATTTTATATGACTTAAAAATCCACTACTTTATTTATTCACATGAAATTAACTTTGACGTTTCATAATACACATAATGGATATTTCCTTAATCCATCCATAATGCCAATGTCGTATGATACAGCATCTAGGTCGAGTCTTCCAATTTTATCCCAAGTATATTTGGACATTATGTTTACATCCATGCCTGGATCTAGTAGTATCTGAGTGATTTTGGTATCACATATTTCAATGTCTAAATATATGTTTGATTTTTTCCATGTTCTTTGTGTTCAGAATACATTTCTCTTGTTATTTTTATGTGTGGCCTCAATTCATTGAACATTTAAATTTTTCTCATTCTTATTTCAATATTTATAAAAGTGTTTTAGTTTTTCTACTAACCCATGCCTAAGGGTTAGTTTGGATATTTCCTTTAGGGTAGCCATCTCATCCTCCAAAAAAATGTTCTATTTCCTCACTTCATTGATCCTTATTTTTTGCTTCTTTTCTTTTTGTAACTTCCTTGTCATGAAGTTTAGGTCTAAAAAACTTTGGGTTCCTTTCTCCCTCACTAGAAGATTCTTCTTCAAGGAATGTGTTAGTGAAATAATTTTTCACTAGAAAACATTACTTGATTTTCACCAATGCTCTGGGAGAATGTACCTCCTACTTGGAAAAGGGGAGGATTCCTTTATTATATGTGAATAAAATAAACTTTGTGGTTGGCCAATAGGATGGGGATCACACAAGCACACTCCTTTGCACCTACAACAAATTCTTGTACCTTATACAAAGAAATAATTTGCAAGGAAGGTGAGATATTGGGTGTGATAATTTTAAAGAGGGGGTTAATCCTATAATTAGGCTTAAGAAAACTACTACAAGTATTTACCAGAGTTTATAAACGCACAATTAGAAGGAAAATAAAAATTTATATTTATGAAAAGACAAAATGAACCATGAACATAAAATCTCATTCATTCATTCATCAAAAGATTTTACACTCTTCTTGGTCATGTAATATTGACATGTTCATAAAGTTGCATAGAGAGAGAGAGGAAATTCTATCTTTTTTTGTTCTTTGTAGTGCAACTAGATATCTACTCATGAACTCACAAAATTGAGAACCCATTGAAATGAGGAATTCATTACAATATATAGTTTTTCAAAATGACTCTTTGCCTACCCCACATGACTTTTCACTAACCGTTACAACATGTAAGCTTTCACATTCCTAGGAAATAAATTGAGTCTCTTTTTTATTAATTGGAGGAAACTTGTTATAAAGTATAACTATAGATCACATTTTAATGAATAAGACAAAGTGAAAATTAAACCCCCAACAAAGAAATAGAACATGAGAAATGATGCAAGAGCATCTTCTAAATAATCCATTTTGGATTTTTTAGGCGTTTTAGGGGCGTATTGGTCCACTTGAGATGGTCATATCTTATAATAGTTCATTTGGACTCCATAGGCTAGAATAAGGAGTTTCCCTCCAAACTTGAATATTTGAGTGGTTCTAGGTAATTGTTAGGCTTAGTTTTCAAGTAAAAGTGTAATAAATGATGTAATGGGGTCTGAATACATGTTCTTACCTTGGAATAACTCTTTGAACTCAACCAAGGGGCTAACTTAGTATGGATTTCTTAATTATGGGTAAGTTAAGTGCTTAGAACCCTAACCACCTACTTAGTTATACATCCTCATCATGGGTATTCGAATGGGGAATTAGGAAGAGTGGAAGAGGTCAGTTTCAGGTAGTGGATATCTTTGTAACAGAGCCACACAAGGATCAAGAAGCTCTCTAAACAAATTCTTGATGATATTAATGAAGGAAGTCTTGAAGCATGTGTTTGTACAATCTAATAATGAAGAATATGAATAATTTACAATGTAGTTCATGGTTTATAAATGTTGTGTATAAGTATTTGTAGTATGAGAAACTTGTGTAGGACCATAAATGATATGAAAGCAATTGAAAAAGGTGACCACACCAAGAATATTGTCAAAGGCATTACATAGTAAGCTATTTTTAAGACTTAAGAGTAAATATGGGTTGTTGAATGAAGAATGAATAATTAGCAATTGGAGCCTAATCTACACAATGATCTATATAGTGATGAGACGTAAGAGGTGACTAACTGATCATTCATGTGTGATTGAAGAATCCAAACTGTAATCTTTTTCTTTAATAGTATTTAATGAGAAATAACTGAACTATAACGTGTTTCATAGGGGAAGTATTTAAATATTGTTGTTACAATACACTAAGGAGATTTACATGCCATTTCATATCCTGATAGGAATTCAAACAAAGCATTAGTGGTCAAGGAATCCTCCTCACTATTAATGATACCCTGCTTTAAGGATTTTGGGTCAAAAACCTAGTTGAGGGTTAGGTGATATTACTTTGATGTGTCTTAGTAGGTTACCAATGAGATTATGGTGTGCGTAATGTTTACAAAAGTGTGTTCCAATATTCTAAGAAGATTTTGTTATGCCAAAATTATAGCACCTCCCAATTTTCTCACGTGTGTGTGGGGCAATCGGTGTAATTTACTAACATGGGACCATCTCTCAAGTTGTGGGACTTGCGAACTTGAGATGGTCCTCTAGAGAAGGTCATCTTCCTCTTCCTAATCCTAATGCTAAACTAATCCTAATGCAAGAAAAACACCTATCTAATCCTATCTTATGATGTCTAAGGAGACAGAGAGAAGGAGAATACATGAAATAAGGGAAATCCTACACTACATACGTGATAGTACCAAGAAAAGGGCTGGAACATCCTACTTTAAGGGAGAATAGGAGTGGAAAATTCAAAATGGGAAGGCCAGACATCTTTGATATAAAACCAAGCTCTATTCACCACTAAATTTCCATGAAACAGGACACCTTGCACCCGTAAATGAGAAATACTTGCACAAAAAGACAACAATAGAAATAGAGAGGCAAGGAGACACAATAAAACAATACAAGGGCTGAAAGAACACCACAAACATGGATTTTATTTCTATTTGAATATGCATAATCTATTACATTGCTAAGATAGAGGCACAAATACACTTGCTAGGTCTAAGAGAAGGCTTGCTACTCAAATATTTTAAGAAAATAAAATGGTTGAGTTTCCCCATGCCCAAGATCTGCCCCTTTCAAATGAGGGGTATATTACACTATATAGAGAAGGAAACTTGGAATTACTTCACCAATCGACAATCTACATTAACTTCTCTGAAAAGAGGTATGGGAAGCCATAAAAATCCACTTCCCAATGCTAATTTTATGGTAAAAGAAGGCATGGGTGTCATGCTTCATTAAAACTAGTTGTTGAACCATTTTTCACCCACCTAACTCACCTAATATGAGGCTTGTCATCGATATTCCTATTTTCATATGGTAACACTTTTTATTGTGTCAGTCAGAACATGTTTTATTGATGGTCGATAACATTTGTACATGTTACTAGCCAGTAACATTTTTGCGGACCTTTTGTTGACCATTAGCTGAATTTTCACTAAATACTGGGAGAAATTTTTTTGTTGGCCGGTAACATACATACAGGTTACCAGCTAGTAACAAATTTATGTTATCATTCAGTAACATCCATAAATTTTACCGACTGATAACATTTTCTGAAATTTTGCAAACCTTATGCAGACTTTTTTCATACCTTCTATAAAAAAAGTCCACAAAAATTCCGCAAAAGGTTTACAAAAGTTCAGAAAATGTTACCGGTTAGTAACATGTACCGATGTTACCGAACTGAAAACATAAAATTGTTACCAACCGGTAACATGTACTGATGTTACCGACTGAAAACAAAATTTCTCCCAGCGGTCAGCAAAAATTCAGTGAACGGTCAGGAAAAGATCCACAAAAATGTTACCATCCAGTAACATATACAGATATTACCAACTGACAAAAAAATGTGTTTTGACAAACACAGTAAAAATTGTTATTGGTTGACAACAAAAATATCGATGATGAGCCTCGGATTATCTGAGGTAGGTGAGTGAAAAGATGACTTAACAACTAGTTTTAATGAAGCATGGCACCCATGTCTTCTTCTGCTAAAAAAGTACCATTAGAAAGTGGATTTTTATGGGTTCCCATACCTATTTTCACATAATTTAATGTGGGCTATCGCTTGGTGAATTAATTTTGAGTTTCCTTCTCTATATAATGTAATAGATCCCTCATTTGAAAGGGGGAGATCTTGGGCATGGGGAAACATTTCCATTTTGTTCTCTCAAAATATTTGAGCAGTAAGCCTTCTCTTGGACTTAGAAAGTGTATTTGTGCCTCTATCTCAACAATGTAATGGAATGTGCATATTCGAAGAGCAATAAAATCTATGTTTGTTGTGTTCTTTCAACCATTGCATTGTTTTGTTGTGTCTCCTTGCCTCTTTATTTCTATTGTTTTCTTTTTGTGCATGTATTTCTCATTTGCAGGTGCAGGGTGTTGTGTTTCATGGAGATTTGGTGGTAAATGGAGCTTGGTTTTGTGTCACAACTATTTGGCCTTCCCTTGTTACATTTTCCACTCATATTCTCCCTTAAAGTAGGATTTTCATCCTTTTTCTTGGAGTTATCACCTCTATAGTGTAGGATTTGCTATTCGAAATTTACCCCAATATATTTCAATAACTTGCATGATTTATTTATAATCAAATAGATATAAATGCAAAAATCAAGAAATCTAGATCTTGGGGGCACACCTTTATTTTTCTCTAACTTCCCCATTTAAGAAAAATCTAAGGAGTTAGCTAAAAATTGATCAAATTTGAAAAAATGGGGAGAAGGCATGTTTTAAATGTATTGTGGGTATGGGGGTTGCGGGTGGAATGACTGCGGATGGAACTAGGGTTCCTCATCCTTGAATTGGGTTTGAAATGCTAAGGAAATAATTATTTTCAGAAAAGGTGGAAGTTCATGGCCCAAGCAGAAAAAGTTCCATTGGGCCGCAAGTTCCCTGAAAACCCACGATATTTGATTTAGAAAAGGATTGAAATGGGTCCTTTATGTTGTGGAAAAAATGGAAGTTCATGGGTCAAGCGGCACAAGTACCATTGGGCCGCAAGTTTCCTAAAATTCTAACTTGTCTAATTTGCAAAGGAATGGAGTGGGAACAATGTATTGCGGAAAATGTGGGTCCCGCCGGCCCTAGCCGTCCAAGTACCACAGGGATGTGAGTTGCCCGTAAATGCAAAATTTCCACACATCAAGGAGATAGAGTGCAATGTGGATAAGGCAGAATTTTTGGACCCAAACGACACAAGTGCCACAAGGACATGAGCTCCCCAAAAATGCATAATACCTGCAATACAAAGGCAAAGTGGTTTAATGCGGATTAAAAAAGCCCGCGTGGAAGACCCTAACCCTGAACTTAAAATGGGCATAAATTTTGACCTAGAGATATGATTTTGACAAAATATCCAGCTCTAAAAAATTAAATGTTCAGTCCTGTATAATGCAAGAAATCCCTAACAAACTCAAAATAGTTGCTCACACTCATAGCATCATAACTTGGACAATTTTCAACGAATTTTCAAAAAATTGGTCTTGTTGGAACCGTGTTTCCAATCCTAAAGTAAAAAAAATAAAGAAATGTAGAAATTGATGATTTTTTATGGTGGTTTTTAAGTAAAACAATCCCATTTCTGTTTGGTTTTTGAAAAGTGGTTGGAGAAGCATTTAATGAGGCATGGGCAGAAATTTTTCACTGTTACAAGTTACGGGACAGTATGGGGTGCCTTCTACAGGTCATATATCACCATTTGGTCACAATTATGACATTTTTTGAGTGGTTGGAAAGTATATTTCAGAATTTGTTTCCCCTTCTCTCTCTCTTCCCAAATTCTATAAATTGGAGTGTTGGGATCATTGTAAAGAGAATAGTTTGAGTAGAAAAACTCTGTCAATTTGGTTTTGTGAAGCCAATGTGTTGCAGGCCTTTATAGTGGACTCCTTGCATGGTGATACAGGCCTTTATTTTGTAACGGCTTGAACTGAGTATATCATGGAGCAATAGATGCAATTTTGTGGATGTATCTTCCCTTGTTGTGGTTGTTTGCATTCTTCTTGCCTCTTCAATATCATTGCAAATATATTATGTCTATTTTATGCTCTTGCAAGGATTCATTGTTATTATGTTTGCATGGAAAGGTGTTGTGAGTGTTGTTATTAGATTTGTGGAGAACCGTTATCAGCCTCTCTAATCTGTATTTTTTAATTCCATTTTCACATATTGGGGATTATTCTCACACCCTTATTTTGGTGCATCACCTTTGTAGTGTAGTTTTCCTTAATTTTCATGTTATTTCTCTCTTTTTGATCCCTTGGAAATTGTAGGATTGATAGTTATTAGCTTCATCTAAGTAGAGTTAGTTTGCACTAGGTTTAGGAAGAATAACCAACTTTCTCTGGAGGTCTATCTCAAGTAGAAAGTCCCACAACTTGGAGATAGTACCCATGTTATCTAGTCACACAGTGAGCTTAAGTACACACACTTGTACAAATCAGAGGGTGTTGTAATTCAGTGATAATAGTTCTAGCATGCTTGGTGGGACATGAATAAGTTTTTATTTTAGTTGCAACAAGTTTGATGTGCTCTTTTTGTGAAATTTCATCTTGTAAAAATCATTGAAATAACACATCTGATGACTCTAAAAGGTCATAATCCACTAGTTTTAGTAGTCCAATCTTGGCAAATTTATGAGAAGAATTCAAAAAAGGTAAATAACTAGAGAGGAAGGAATATTTGAATACTTGTAGCTATCCCTGGGTAGAGGAAGAAGGGGAAGAAGAGCTCAAAGATCTCCATCTCTACCAAATAGAACTTTATCAACACCTCCAGTTGGTAGGCCTTTTATTTAATTAACTAGGGTTCTACGACCAATTAGGATGGTGCAACCCAATCCCTATGTCAATTTCACTAGTAGCAGTCCACTTTATCTCAATGCACAGAATCTAATTCCAGTTGCAACATTAAAGAACATTCCATATTTCACTGGAGAGAATCATACAACTCTGATTGACCACATCCAAGACATTACAAATGTCTATGCAATTCATAAAATTACTGAAAAGGATGTTTTAGTTAAGTTATTAGCATCCTCCTTTAAGGGTAAATATTTACAATGGTTCAAGATTCTAACATCAAGATCTATCCAAAATTGGGACCCATTTGTGCACATCTCTTCATGCTCAATTTAGGGAGAAGGTAGATAACTTATCTCTATTAGAAAAACTAACCACAATCAAGAGAGCACCAAATGAGTAGGTGTTTGATTTCAACTTCAAGTTTCAAAGGACATGGGATAGAATTTCACTTTCTGTAAGACCAACAGCTAAAGGTTCTTTCATATACTTCCTAAGAGCTCTAAATTTAGATATTGCAATGATGATATAATCCATGGGAGGTACAACTTTACCTGCAGCTTATAGTATTTCTATTAGAGCTGAAAATTGTCTGATTCAAGCTGGTAAACTTGCACCTAGGCCACATATGCCTCTTTATCCAAAATTAGAAATTCCAAGCACTAGTCAATCACCTACATTAGCACTCATCCCTACCCCAAAAAATCAAAGTTAAACTAAATCTTCTACCTCATCTTCTAGTTCTTCAAATGAGCTCCAATAAGTCATGAAGTAGCTACAAAACTTGGGTATGAGTTGGTAACACTTAAGAGGCAGCAAGCTCAAAATTTTAGGTCATGTCAACCTCAAAACCAACCCAATAGACCTTCGTATTAGCCTAATAGTACACCCATTCAAACTAAAAATCAGAACCAAGTCAAACCTCCTGCTAATAGGTCATTTCAACCTTACAATCCTAATGTTACATCCACATCTAAAGCCTTAGTACCAGTGTAAAATATAATGGTTCAAGAATATGATTGGTGCTTCCCATACAACCAACCTCATAACTAGTCAATGTGCTTCAATGGTTCTCTAAATCAAGCTCTTATGGAAACAATAATGGGTGTGGAACAAGAGACAAGCTAGGAAGATAATCAGGAGATCAGGAAGTTACTCAAGAAGCACCTCCAAATGAGACCACACTTGTCAATTAGAAAGCTGAAGATTTCTGCGGAATGAATCAAGCCCCTTCTCAAAGTGTAGTAGCCATTACTTGGTCCAAGAAGATAAATATTGGAGAGGGAAATTCATCCAATTCAAATGATCCAAAACCATCTATAACTCAATAAGGTTTTGAAAACCAAAATACAACTCCCAATGTGTAAGGTCAGCCCAAGCCACCTTCTAGACTAGCTCAAGTACTCGGTTGTAACAACCCATGTACAAGAAAAAATTGTGCAAAATAAGGGGTAACAGAGAGATATCTCATCTCCATTCAACATCATCAAGTAAGATGAAGATAACAAATGTAAACATCTCAATGTGGGATTCATTAGCTATCCTAGGACAAAGAAACCTATTGCAAGCTGCTATGGTGAATTGGTCAGCATCAAATCAGCCATCCAACCAATAAGAAAATGTGCTTACCAATGCAACTCAACAAGGAGGAAATCAAGGAGGCTGTCAAGGTAAAAATGTGAAGCCCCCAACATTCTATATCTCATAGATCATCAGAGATAAGTTGGTGTATAATTACATGATTGATTCAAGAGGAAGTAGCTTAGTCATGCCGAAAAAAATGGTTGATCAATTGGGAATTTAATATGAATTCATTTCTGAGTGTGTGGTGCAATTAGATGGGACAATGGTAACAACAATGGTTAGAGTAATCAAAGGTTTGAACCTCACATTACATGCATGTCCCAATGTGACCGACTTGCAGGATGTATCAGTCATATACTTGCCACCACTCTTTGCATTATGTTTGTCAAGATACTTCACTGCTACAATTGGGGGTTATTTTTCTATTGATTGGTCACAAACATGCTATTTAGAACAAGGTATGGGGATAAGGCCATAATTAGATTTGATCCTATTGCAAAAACTTTCACATAGAGCCTCATACAACAACATCCAATCAATGCAAATTGTTCAGCATTTGATCAAGATGATTATCCAAGCACCTATGAAGAGGATACAAAAGTCATGGATGCATTCCAGACTTGACTCTTGAGGAATGAGTGGACAAGAGGCATGATTTTTACCCTTACAAGGAAATGGAAGAAGTTGAATTAGGAGTCTATTTTTTACATGAAGAGAATCAATCTCTCCCTAACATTACCAATCCATATCACAAAGATGATAGTGAGGAGTGGAATCTATTATTTGATGGCTCAAGGAGTAGGTAATTTTTTGGAGGGGGAGACCATGCTTGTTCTCACCACAAGGTATAAAATATTACTCAAATTTCCATTTTTAGTTTTCTTTCTCAAACAACATAGCTAAGTATGAATCCTTGATCTGCGGATTGTATTGGGAAAGAAAGAGAGGTATAAAAACTTGCAAGTGTTTGGAGATAGTGGGCTAATTGTGAACCAAGTCAAGGGAAAAAATGTAGTTAAGAATGATCCATTGAAGAACTACAAAAACTGGGTATGGAATCTCGTTGAATATATCAAAGCTTTTAAAATTAATTTCATCCCAAGAAAAAAGAATGAAGCAGCAGATAGACTTACAAGCAGTTGGGGCAGCATTTGACATTGTGGAAAGTATCAAAATTAAGAAATCTCAGCCCCATATCAAGTTTTTTGTAAGACCAGCTATCCAAGATAATAATGCAAGTTGGCAAGTCTTCGAGAATGATCAACAAATTGTCAATTTTCTACAAGAAGTTGATTTCTCTACTAGAAACCAAGACAATTTGGAGCACTAGTTTGGTGACCAAGTGGTGTAGCCGAGGACTAAAAAATTACCGAAAGGGCTTGTGAATTTGGAATCAATCTTCAACCCAAATGATCAATTCTAGAAAGAGAAGGTAATATTCAGGTAAAGGGTGAAGATTTAGAGCCTATTTTAGTAGGTGAAGGCAAGACATTGCAAATTGGAAAAGTGAGTACTCAACAAGAGAAATTAGAATTTGTTCAAATTTTTCAAGAATTCCCAAATGTCTTTTCTTGGACTTATAAGGATTTAAGAGGTTTCAATCCAAAGCTATCACAACACACTATTGAGCCGGACCCAGAAACCAAGCCCATCAGGTAGAAGAAAATGCCAGTGACTCCTCACATTGAACCTCTCATGAGAAAATAATTAAACAAGCTAATTAAAGTTAGCATCATATTTCCTATGAAACATTTAATTTGGGTTACGAATTTGGTGACAGTAAGGAAAATAAATGGAGAGATCAAACTGTGTGTAGATTTCCATGAACTAAATAGAGCTTCACTCAAATATCATTATCCATTTCCTTCAATGGAGAAAATCATGCAAGTGGTAGCTGGTTCCGAAAGGTTTTCACTGCTAAACTATTACTCATGGTATAATAAAATAATGGTGAAGGAATAAGATTAGTTCAAGAGAGCCTTCAATGTGAAATGGGTCACACATACTTATAAGAAGATGTCATTTGGATTGTCAAATGTTGGAGCAACACAACAAGCTATTGATATGGCATTCAAAGGCTAAATCAACGAGATAATGTTGGTATATCTAGATGATATCACTGTCTTCTCAAAGAATGTAACAGACCATTTGTTTCACCTCAGGCAAGTATTTCAGAGATGTAGAAGATTTAGAGTGTCATTGAATCTAAAAAAGTGTGTATTATTGGCGTACGAAGGAAAATTTTTGGGCCACATTGTTTCAAGATAAGGGTTGACAATTTATCTTGAAAGAGTTGAAGCCATCCAAACTTTTCCATTTCTGAGTCATAAGAAAGCTCTCCAAATCTTCTTGGAAAGTATAAACATTTTCTGCATATTTGTGCCTAATTTTTCCACTCTTGTGAAGTCATTAACAATGATGTTGAAGAAGAGGCTTGCATTCAAATGGAAAACAAAAGGCAAAGATATTTTTGAGGCTATCAAGCATGCAATATCACAAGCTTCATATCTTATCAGCCCAAATTTCTCCATGGACTTCATGTTGTATGCTTTGGAGGATCAGACAAAATCTCAGATATCTTGATATAATTGAATAAAGAAGGTTCAAAATAACCCATATCATTCTTTAGTCAAAGCCTAGAAGATTAAAAATTAAGGTATTGTTTTATTGAAAAACATGTTCTTGTTATCATTAGGAGTTTGAAAAAATTCAGACACTTGGTCTCGAACAGCAAGATCCAATTGTTGCTATCTCATGTCAGGGTCAAGGATTTTCTCCTAAAAAAGGCTTTGAATGAGAAGAGAGCAGGTTGGATCACTCACATAATGGAGTATAATATTAAAATTAGAGTGACCAAGCTGGTTCGTGAAAAAGGTTTGTGTGACTAGCTTGCTTCCAAATAACATGATGATTCAAAATGTGAAGAAGAGGTTGTCCTGCTAGTGTAGAATTATCAAGAAAATTTAGCTAATGATGCATCCATTCCATTTTGGACTCAAGACATGGTGCATTATCTCCAAATAGGTTTGTTCCCTCCAAAATAGAACAAAGCAAAGAGTAGATATTTCAAATTACAATCCATTTTGTATGTGCTCATTGATGCCATCCTATTCAAGAAGGATGTGAATGGGGTATTATTGAGATGTGTCCCAACAAATCATACTGAGAAGGTATTGCATGAGTTTTATGATGGGGAAGTAGGAGGCCACTTTTCTCCATGAGTAATAGCTCTCTGGATCATGAAAGTTGGTTACTATTGGTCTATGGTGTTTGGCGATTGCTACTCATGGATTAAAAGGTACAAGAAGTGTGCATTCTTCACAGGAAAAGAAAGACTAGAAGCACTACCCCTTCATTTGATTTCAGTAGATTAACCATTCATGGAATGGGGATTGGACTTCATTGGAGTTATCAATCTAAATTTAATTCAAGACCACAAGTGGATACTTACGGCAATAGACTACTTCACCAAGTGAACTAAAGCAGTGGCACTTGAGGAGCTAAATGAATCCAGCATCTTAGATTTCTATGAAGGGATAGTCATAAGGTTTAGAGTCCCTACCACTATCATATCAGATAACGCATTGGCATTTATTGGCATAAAAATCACTTAATGGGTTGTCAAGAATGGTATATACCTCAACACTTCATCAAAATATTATTACCCCCAAGGAAATGGTCAAGCAGAGTCTACAAACAAGAACTTACTAAGAATCATCAAAAGAACTCTTGATGAGAATCAGAGAACTTGGCACATGAAGCTCAAATCAGCCCTATGGAATGATAGAATCACACCCAAGGAAGCTCTCCATATAAGCTTGTATACAGAAAGGAATCAGTGCTACATATATCACTTGAGTTGTCAACATTGGAACTCATGAAATAGTTTGAACTAGCTGAGTTTAAGCCCATGAAAATCAAGTATGCAGAGCTAATGGAATTAGAAGAAACAAGAGAACGTGCAGTGAAGAATATGGAAAAGGATCATACATTGATTAAGAGAAGCTTTGACAAGAAAGCTAAAGATAGGACATTCCAAGTAGGAGACTTGGTACTGAAGTGGGATGTTGATCGTGAAAATCTATGCAAGCATTCCAAGTTTGATGCCATATGCAATGGTCCATATATGATCACTGAATGCAAAGATAGAAATTACTTCCGACTGGATAAGTTGGATAGTGAAGAATTATATATTCAAGTCAATGGAATCTACTTCAAACATTGTTACTAAAAGGAAGATTTTCTCACCCTTGTACATAATTAATCTAGGATTTTCAATTCCTCCAAGTGTGTGTGCACATTGTTGTTGTTGTTGTTAGAATAGGTTTTAATTTCCCTAAGTGCCTTGGGCACATGTTCTATTGCTCCTAGTATGTTCCTTTTGTATAGTTCATCATGCTTTTGAAAGGATAAATCGTAACGAAGAAACTCAAAGTTGTAATAAAAAATTGCCATCTTCAAGAGAACTCAAATTCAGAACAAATAAAATATCAGCAAGAGGCAGAGTTCAAATCTTCATTTGTTATGCTTCTTTGCGTCAGCGGCTGAAATTTTCTTTCCCTTCACCAAATTAAAAGCAAAAATCAGTATTGGAGCAAATAACAGTCCTCATTTTTCACTCTTCCTACATCTAGTGTTTAATAGCAAGTATGAGCCACCATGCATACCTCCAAAGATTAATAACAACCCTTGCAACCTTCAGTAATGTTTGAAGAATCGGATCAAGATAGAACATTTAGAGGAAGAAAGATCTTGGTTAAAGAAAGGAACGGATGAAATTCTTGGGTTTCAAAAAAAATTCTACTCTCACAAACAAATTTCAAGATTTTCTTATGAAAGTTGAGAATGTGAGTAATAGGAGGCAGTTCTAGGTTCAAGCGACAATGTTTTAGTCTCTCAAGGATGCAAGTTTTCAAGTTTAGATCAGATTTTAGAATGCCAGGTTGACCCCATGCCCAATGCATGTTGCAAGGCCACTGATCACTTCATCTAGCAGGTAGATAGCCCTTTTGAGTCACTAATTGTTATCTAAAATTTACCCCCAGGAGATTTTGATAACTTGCATGATTTCTTTAGACTTAGATAGATAGATATGGTGAAAGAAAGAAATCTAGATCTTGGGGGCACACATTTTCTTTTCTCTAACTTCCCCATTCAAGAAAAATCTAAGGAGTTACCTAAAAATTGCTAAAATTTGAAAAAATGGGGAAAAGGAATGTTTTAAATGTATTACGGTCTGGGGGCTGCGGGTGGAACGACTGTGAATGGAACTAGGGTTCCTCGTCCTTGAATCAGGTCCAAAATGCTAAGGAAAATTGATTTTAGAAAAGGCGGAAGTTGACGGCATGGACGGCACACAAGTTCTATTGGGCCGTAAGTTCCCCAAAAACCCGCAATGTCTGATTTGAAAAAGGATTGAAACGGGTCCTTTGTTTTGTAGAAAAGGTGGAAGTTTTTAGCCTGAGTGGCACAAGTTCCATTAGGCCACAAGTTTCCCGAAATTTTGACTTGTCTAATTTGCAAAGGAATGGAGTGGGCACAATGTATTGCAGAAAATTTGGGTCCCGACGGTCCAAGTACCGTGGGGACGCAAGTTCCCCGCAAAGGAAAAATTTCCACACATCAAGGAGATAGAGTGCAATGTGGATAAGGAAGAAGTTCTAGGCTCAAATGACACAAGTTCTGCATGGACATGAGTTCCCTAAAAACCCACAATACCTTCAATACAAAGGGAAATTGGTTTAATGCAGATTATAAGAACTCGTGTGGAACAACCTAACCCTGAACTTCAAACGAACATAACTTTTGACCCGGAGCTCCGATGTTGAAAAAATTGGACTTTTGCGTGAAAATTAAAGAAAAATCTCCAGATGCAAAAATTTAAATGTTCAGTCCCGTAAAATGCAAAAAATCCCTAGCAAACTAAAAATAGCTTCTCACACTATGAGGGTCATAACATGAGAAATTTTCAACGGATTTTCAAAAAAATTGGTCTCATTGGAATCATGGTTCTAAGACTGATGCACAAAAATCAATAATTGTAGAAATTGATGAAGTTTTGATGGTGAGCTTTAATAAAAAATGAGCCCAGTTTTGTTTGGTTTTTGAAAAGTGGTTGGATAAGTATTTAATGAGGCATGGGTAGACATTTTTCATTGTTGCAAGTCATGGGACGGTATGGGGTACCTTCTGCAGGTCATATATAACCATCTAGGAACAATTATGACATCTTTCAAGTGGTTAGAAAGTATATTTCCATATTTGCATCCCCTTCTCTCTCTCTTCCCAAATTCTATAAATTGGAGTGTTGGGATCATTGTAAAGAGAGAATAGTTTGAGTAGAAAAACTCTATCATTTTGCTTTTGTCAAGCCAATGTGTTGCAAGTCTTTATATTAGACTCCTTGCATGGTGATCTAGGCCTTTATTTTTTAATGGCTTGAATTGTGCATATCATGAAGCAATAGATGCAAGTTTTTGGATGTATCGTCCCTTGTTGTGTTTGTTTTCATTCTTCTTGCCTCTTCAATCTCATTGCAAATATATTGTGTCTATTTTATGCTCTTTTAGGGATCCATTGTTATTGTGTTTGCATGGAAAGGTATTATGAGTGTTGTTATTAGACTGTAGAGAACTGTTATCACCCTTTCTAATCTACATTTTTTGCTTCCATTTTAACATATTGGGGATTATTCTCACACCCTTATTTTGGTGCATCACCTATGTAGTGTATTTTTCCTTCATATGCATGTTATTTCTCTCTCCCTGGTCCCTTGGAAATTGTAGGATAGAGATATTTATTATATTTATCTTAGTAGAGTTAGGTTGCACTAGGTTTAGGAAGAAGAACCAACTTTCTCTAGAGGTCTATCTCAGGTAGCAAGTCCCACTACTTGGAGATAGTACTCATGTTACCCAGTCACACAGTGAGCTCAAGCACACACACTTGTGTAAATTAGAGGGTGTTTTGATTCGGTGATAACAATATTTCCCTTCTTTCATGTTTTTTGCTTCTCCCTTTATCCTTAGAAATCATAAGATAGGATTAGATAGGTGTTTTTCTTGCACTAGGAGTAGTTTAACATTATGATTAGGAAGAGGAATTCAACCTTCTCTAGAGTACCATCTTAAGTTCACAAGTCCCACAAATTGAGAGATGGTCCCATGTTATTAAATTACACTGATTGATTCACACACACGTGAGAAAATTGAGGGGTTTTGTAATTTTTTACATAACAGTTTCAAGTAAGGGAGAGGTGATTACTAGTGTAAAGAGGTTAAACTCAGGTTTGATATATTCATGCACAGTCTTGGAGGGTTTAAGAAGGAAGCATCTCTTGTACAAAGATTTAGTTCATGTTTTTAGAAGTGGGAAATATTGAGATAATTTTTAGGAAGGATTAAGGGTATAGAGAAATTATATGGAAATTGTTCAACTTAGAGTAGTAAGTAATATGTGGAAAAGTAACAATAATACAATCTAGAGAGTGGGTTTGCATAGTTTGAGATTTAGGAAGAAGATATACTTGGATGGTTAGTCTAAATCCTTCTTGATTGGTCTATGGAGTCATTGTTAGGATAAGATTCATTCCAAAGGTAATAATAAACATAAGGAAAGGTGAAAAACCAATAAAACTAGAGAGAAACCGAAATAACACATATTATTAGCTAACTATGACAGTCATGAACTTTAAGGTGTAATAGTGAATTTTGAGAAAACTTGAAGGAATGGTTGGAAATAAAAGTGAAATGAAGTGTTGTAAGGTGAAGTAAAGTCTTGAGGAAATATTAAGGAGACCTTTAAAGCGATGAAATTGAGATAATACCATATTGTTTTGTGTTGGAACAGTCACGAACTAAGGATGTGTTATAGAGAGGTATGAAGAAAAGTGAAATAAACAAATACTAGGTGAGTGGTTGGAGAAAGATAATTATTGAATGAGGGGTAAAGTGATGATGAGTGAGAGTTAATAATACTCAAGGTGATCAAAAGAGGTATGTAATAGAGCATTGAGGGTTGATTGGTGTCAAGTATCATGAAGAGACCTAAGAAGCTAGAACATGAAAATTTAGAAAATATGAACTTGAAAGAGTAAATGAACCTTAGAAGGTACTTGAAAATTTTAGTTATAAGTGGTACAAAGTTTCAGCAAGGTTGAAACAATATACAAATTCTAAAAACCTATAAAATGCTTATAAACCCTAGCAAGACCTAATTAGAATAAGAAAGTTAGTGTTAAAGGAGTTTTGGGCGGAGTTAGATCCTGAAATTTTGTATGAAGTGGGAGGAGGAAAATGAGTATCCAGAACAATTTTTATTTTTTCTTGAAATTTGGTATATTCTTCTAGACACAAAGACTTGTATGTAAATAGAGTTATTTGAGAGACCTAGTGAAAAACGGTAAAGGAGGTATAAAAATTCATGGGCTCAAAACGGAAGCATTAAACTTTGTAGACACCTAAAAGGGAAAAATGGGTCCCTACAAAATATTATGAGTGAATAATAAATCTTTGTATTTTGTGAATTTTGTCAAAAAATATCATTTTAAAGGGCTACAAGGACTTGGAGAGGTCTACAAATGAAATGATGATAAATGGAGTTATGAAAATTTGTGGAGTGATCTAACATATTGGTTTGAATACATCTAGCATGTATAAAGAGGTTTCAGCTTTTGAATTAGTATAATAGTGCATTTTGGGTGTTGGAATCCAATTCATGATACTTGAAGCAAGGTTAAAAAGTGCATGTTTTTGTTATTTTTAAAAGAGATTGTTTGAACAACTATTGGTTGTATTTGTGGTTGACCTTTACATCAAGAGAAGAGTAAGGGGGAGGGAAAGAGAGAAAGGAGAGGAGATAACTACTCATATTAGGATGACACACTTGCTGATGTAGATTCACTTTCTGATGGACTCTTGGAGAGTGATTCTAGAAATATCTCAATCACTTTTAACTCCTTACTGAACCAAGCTACTACAGGCACAACCTTCTCATCTCGAGGAATGTGTACAAAGCTCAAAGCTTTGAGCCAATTCTTAGAGATATCATTTATATTTTTACATTCCGTGAACCATTCTTGATGCTCCTAAATATTGTTTGATACAACGGCTCTAATATCTACAAGAGATACCAGTGTGTCATCATTGAAATAAAATGAATCTCTGACCTCCTTCTTAACCATCTCTTTGAATGGTTTCACTAGATCATCCACTTAAGTTTTTTGATCCACCGCGGGTACTCCAAGTTTTCATACTTCCACATTGATGTCTTCTTGCATCTTTGAATTACGTTCCTCATACGATTCCAATTCATCGAGAGCATGATTTAGCACCTTATATCAAGCAAGAAGAGTTCTAGACCAAACTTGAGACAAGTCTTCAGATGCAGATCCAAATACATTTCTTCTCACCAGTATGGAAGAGTTTATCTTTCCCATTTTGGCCACCAATGGAAACTCCTGGCCCCAATTCTATCTCTCTTTTTATTTTTTCTTTGGTCATCCTTACATTTGTGCTAGTTGCAATCATATATTCAAATAATGAGAGAATCTCAGGAAGAAAATTCTTACCTTTCTTAAGAATCTTGCTCACCCACTTGTCATTTTCCATGCCTTTCCATGTGAAGCCTTGAGTCATTTTGATAGATTCCGGATTGAAGCTACTAATAGGAGTATCTACCTCATCTATAAAAGATAGAATGACGTTTGGATCCATGAAGGTTTGCACATACGAGGTGAGGGTTCTTATATGATCTTTCAGTTGTTTAATTTTCTACTTATACTCCTTGTTTCTCCAAGCAAGTGAGTGGATGATTCTTTGAACATGTGGGCATCTCCCTCTTGATTTTTTGACCCTAGAGGAATGGTGCTCATTTCATAGTCGTACGAGGTCATCTTAGTAATAGGATTGATTACCTTTGGCCGAAATACCTTCATGTACTGATTTCCTAAAGCACCACTGAAAAAGCAGGAAGCAACTTGAGATTTCTTTCCTTTCTTCCTTTTTTACCATTATGGATATGGATTAAAAATACATAACCATCACTTGTTATACCATGTGGGTTTCTCCTCCAATCATCTCCTATACCCATGGGAATATTTTAGGTGTTTCAGGCTCAGCATTAGGTATGATTGTTGTTTTTGGATCCAAGTGAGAGGGAACATATTACACTGGTTGAGTTGGTGCAACTATAAAGGAGGAGATACTTTGAGACCATTGAGGGATCGATGGATGATTTGGATAAATTTCTCCCTATTCCAAACCTTATATAGGATCTTGTATTGATCTTTCCTTTTTTTGTAGCCTTTTGTAGTGTGGGACTTCAAATTCCACTGACTTCCTTTTTAAGATATCTCTTGAGTGAGCAGAGCTTGAATTTTTTCTCAGTTTCCCTTGAAGTGGAGAGGTGAGATGCATGTATTTTTTTATTTTGGAAACCTCTTGATTTAATGAGAGAAAATTTCTTCTTTTTGAACCATTTCTTAGATCTTCGGATTGTCGCTTCAGTTCATTCAGTTATGTCTACTGACTCACGAATGCTCCATGAGACTTGTGGGAGGGGAAAGGCCTTCACCACTTGATACTCTAAATCGTACAATTCAGTACCATCATCTTAAATTTCATCGTCAAACTAATCAATCTTGAACTTTCTCATCATTCCAACTAGCATTCTCATGTGATCCCTCTCCCTAACCTCAAAATCATTTGATGAATTCACCCAATAGTCCTCGATTTGTGGAACATGGTGAAAATCAGGTAGATGGAATGTTTCTAGGTTACTTTGAATGTTCAAATCCACCCTTGATGTGTATGATTAGAGGTTCAAAGGAGAGAAAGAAGCTTCCAATTTTACAACATCATTGGCATTCTTACAGGAGAAGATTCTGAGAAATATAATGAATGAAACACTTTTCTTCTTACGATTCTTGAGCTTTCCATTGATAGGGATGAGCTTCCTTCATAGCTCGAACATCATGATCTTATCACTAAGGTACCTTGTAAGCTTACGTGGAGTGAGATAAAATATAGATACTATGATGTATGAGAAAGTTGAGAATTGTGTGAAGAAGGACCTGTATCTCTTGATTAAAGTGGTAGCTTGTGAAGATAGTTTCGATTCAATATTTTCTTCCAAAAATCTTATGAAAAACATAGTGAATGCATCATTCACTTTTACAAAATAGTGGATGCTCTCCTTCAGGAGAAATTGCATATGTTAGGATTAATAGTGTTTAACATTATTAATCATGATTATTATTTGTAATATAATATGAGTTGGTTAACAACTCGTATTATTAGTTATATGTTTGGTTATAACTATTATTTGTTATGTGAGTTTAACCACTCATGTATATGGTGTTTGGGTGAGATATTCATGGAAGAGTAGTTATCTACTTCCTAAAATATAGGAATGTCATTTCCTATATATATGTAATTTTGTAAGGTCGAAAGCTATATCTGAGTGTATTGAATATCATTTGTAATTATTTTGTAAAATGCTTACAATCTGATCCAAATCAATAATTGGTATTAGAGCGAATGAATCCAATAATGGGAGTCTATTTTATGATTGTTTGGTGAATTGATCTTTGTCTATGAATTTTCCTTATTAATTTATATGCAAGAAAACTCAGATAATGCAACAGTTATCGCATGTCAAACTCCAAGAGAACGATTTGCATCATTACATTAATCTATGTTGTGACCTCAATGATCATGGATTGATCTATGTTGTGAGCACCATGCCATTGTAATATCTATAATAGATGTATTTTGTTAGATGTTGGTTGTTACCTAGACTTTGTCAAATATATTTAACTAAGCGTCAACGTCTATTACACATTGAAATTATTAGTGGATTTTGGTCATTAAATGTGCAAGCAATCAGCTATACATGTCATCTGTTCTTTGCCTTGATTGAGATGTAGCATGCAAAGAATCTATAGAACCATGTGTTATTATTTGAAGGTAAATTCAAGGTTACAACTTGTGTAACAATGTCTCATCATTGAATACTACAGTCTGAACATTGAAAATCCATCCGGATAATGTCAAGGATATTTGTGTTCTTTGCTCTTACATTGGACAATGTATCTTACATTAGACTTTTCTTATTCCCACCTATGTCGCAGATGGGGTGAGTTTTTTATTTTTCTTTCATATCAGTCCGATTTGGATGGGTTTCATACATGTGTTGTCTCCCTGCATCTATTCACCATTACAGATTTCATTAGACTGTGGTTTATCCACATAGTTCAGCCAAATGTCTATTTTTTTATATGCGAGCCTTTTCATTTGTGTTTACATTCCAATAGTTTTGTTTTAACCTTTTATTTATATTAGTCTTTGAATATAAAGGTATTCATTTAGATTTTATAAATCTCAAAATATGAGTTTATAGTTCAAAAATCCCACTTTGTCTAAGGATATATTTATATGCTCTAAAGTTGACTTTGTTATGCAAACCTTGTCTTTGTCTTTATACAGTTATTCATTATCAAAAGTTTAAGTCTTGAGATGTCATTCACGTAGTTGTCATTTTCACTTGTATAATATGTCTATTTTATGTTCTCTTATATTCATGTCCACATTTTCATTTTGTGTTCTCAAATAGTCTTTATGATTCATCATTAAAAGTGTCAAAATTGAGTCATGGTAAAAGTCTAAAAAATAAAATAAAAATGCCTTACGAACAAATTTTTGGCAGTGACCGATGTTCGATTAAGGTTTGTATACTTGAGCCTCAAATTCCAAATTTGTTGAGTTAGCAACCATACACCGGAGGAAGGAGGCATTAGAGGTTGGAGGTCATTGAGAGACCTCTCGTCAGTTACCAATAATGGC
This sequence comes from Taxus chinensis, assembly GCA_019776745.2. Taxonomy (NCBI): domain Eukaryota; kingdom Viridiplantae; phylum Streptophyta; class Pinopsida; order Cupressales; family Taxaceae; genus Taxus; species Taxus chinensis. The sequence goes on from CM034146.1 coordinate 982,235,499, forward strand.
ACCGCATACTGATCTAGTGACATGTGTACAGTGTGGTTTCTATTTTTAGTGCATTTTAAGTTTTCCTATTTGCAGTGTGATGGTTTGCTGAATAAACCCTTTTTAGAACTTTATAGAGGAGTCATGCTTTCAAAATACTTGTTTTTGGGGAGTAGGAGAAGATTTCGAGGTAGAATCAAGGGATAGTTATCCAACTAGTGCGAATCTTGTGGATCTTGGAGATTCAGAATTCAGGCGCCCAGGGAGGAAGGGAAAGTCCCATAGGAACCCAAAGAGGAAGGGAACATTCTTGCATAATTCGGCTCGACACTACACCTTTACAAGGGTAAAGAGATAATCTATAGATTCTGTACCTGGTCTAAGCAGTGCTTTCAGGAGGTGGTTCAACTTTTTTGAATATGGTTATTCATCATGTTCACATTAAGGGGGTGAAGATTAGCGATTAATAATGTTCACACTAAGGGGGTGAATGTTAGGATTAATAGTGTTTAACATTATTAATCATAATTATTATTTTTAATATAATATGAGTTGGTTAACAACTCGTATTATTAGTTATATGTTTGGTTATAACTATTATTTGTTATGTGAGTTTAACCACTCACGTATATGGTGTTCAGGTGAGATATTCATGGAAGAGTAGTTAGCTACTTCCTAAAATATAGGAATACCATTTCCTATATATGTGTAAGTTTGTAAGGTCGAAAGATATATCTGAGTGTATTGAATATCATTTGTAATTGTTTTGTAAAATGCTTGAATTCTTATCCAAATCAATAGCATATACCTCTCATAAGCAAGGGCCTTCTAAGAAATGTTCTGAGTGAGGGTCAAGCCTCTGAATGGTTTTATTCTCACAAGAACGTAGACCAAGTAGGATGTCATTGATAACTTCTTGGTATCCTAAAATTGAAGCAATTGTTGATGGATGTTGTCACTGATTATTTGTCCCCAATCAATCATTTTATTACCCTCAATGATAACAAGGATATGTAGACACCAAATTTGTGTCTTACGACCCCTTGTGACCCGCATCTCATCTCGCAATCTAAACCTCATCACCTAAACCTTACACAATTATTTATTAATTACCTTGTAATTGATAAATCCACATCACCTTACCTGCCACCTCATTTTGCCACCTCATCATGACCTAGCCCTAACCCTAAACTAACCTAATTAAGACCTATAACTTGGTCCACATCTACACCCATGATTAATGACCCCTTTCTCGCACCCAAAACCGACCTTCTAGTCACTTGACCAAGCCCGTAACTGATCTCTCGGGAGAAAAGCAGGGAAGGTGGGCTATTTTACTAAAAATAGCCTACTTTTTCCTTACCGATGCCGGTTCCTACTCGACCGCCGTCAGTTACGTAACCACCATCGGTTCCCTGTAAATGGGCTCCCCGAACCAAAATCAAAGGTCGAAGGATTTTTGAATCAACAGAGATCATTGGGAGCGATCAACAGAGTTCAGATCTTCACTTGACCGAGCAGAGACGAGTGGAGAAACCAGAAGTGTTTGCAGCAAAGGAGATCAACTTGCATCTTCGTCAAAAACCAGTAAGTCACATCTTGCATGTCCTCTGTTATAACATTTCTTATGCTTTTTGAGTCACAGTCCTCATAAATCCATTCCTGAATCCACTACCCAGTGTGCCATTACATCTAACTATCATTCTTTTACCTCTCATCAGCTCATTTCCTAATATCACCCATATACTAGCCTTACAAACAACATAGCTACCCTACAACACAACCACTCCACAAAACAACCAACCTACAGATCCTAAACCCAACCGGTATCGGTTATCAGAAACCGGTATCGGTTACTGTGATTCAAAACCAGAAATTAGCCTTTCCCCTATCCGTTCCAACGAAGTAATTTAATTGATATTTTACATTATTTTGTGTTAATTCATATCGGCAGGGGAACTGACCACCTTTGAAAGGAAGTTTTATATTTCCTGGGCCCAAGGTAGTTCCCTCATTTATTGTTTAATCAAAATCTTGTGGTCTTGTGTTCTTATTTGCAGGTAGTCCTTCCAAGACAAAAAGGAGTTCTTCGCAGTCAACCTGATCTTCCTCTACGGTACGCGCACACCACCTCGACATTCAATAGGTATTCCTCCTAGCCCTAACCTTATATGTTTCTAAAAGGAATGAAAGGATAGAAGTAACTCTATTCCCGGGAGCCGAAACATTCCAAGCGAAACATTTTGGCATGCCTGGTGGGACAAACTCAATCCAAAAATAAAGCCGCCCCGCCACCTAGGGGACAAACTCAATCCATGCCTCTATCACAATCAAAACCGTCATCGTCACACCTACCTTCCATATTGGGACCTCATCCTTCCACCTTGCATCAATATATCATACCTCCTGCGTTTTCTTCAAAACAACCTACGCCTGCTGCACCTTTACAGAGATCTAAGGGTATATCAACATTATCACCCCACGTATCCTGTCCACCCATCAACCCTAAACAACAAACTCCATCATCAAAGGATTTATTTTCTGTCACTCCGCTTTCTCCGTGGTTGTTTCCCGCTACCATGTCATCTGTAGCCTCATCATCTAACCAGCCGAACATAGCCCCTGCGCCAAAGAAACCACGTTTAGTGAAAACCACGTGTCAACACCCCCTTATCTAAACCACCACCCGTACAAACCAACCACACCCAAACATTACCGAAACCCGCACAACCGAAACCCTCATCCTCCTCCAATTTTGACCCACTCAAAGGATCTTACGCCAAAATCCTTGCTATGTTGGTGGAGAATGCGACCATTTCCCTACCCCCACTTAGACCTTATGACCCGTCTAAACCTCGGCCTATAGGTTTACGATGAGTCTAAAATCTACACTTATCACCGCACACCAGGACATGATGTGGAGGGATGCAAAGCTTTAAAAACCATCCTTCATCAGTCACCTCTTCCAGCTAGAAAGGTTAAGAAAGACAACTTACGAAGGGAGAGACCTTTAGCTTTCATTCCCTCTCCTGTACCATCTATCCCCCCGCCTCACCAAGATCTATCATTATTACAACCCCACCTCTTGAAGACCATGATTTATCCCAACCATCTTCCTCATCTCAGGTTTACGAGATTAATATGATTAGTGTGCTACTCGAGCGCAGAAAAACAATGAGAAAGCGAAAGAAAGCACACCTGCGTCCTCTCTTTCTCCGTCCAGCATCCCAATTGCACCACCACCCAAAGTGGTTATTCATGGACCCACTTACCCTGTCTCTAATGGAGCTGCCCATCGAGCCATGATCAAACAGCTTCACCAATCACCCGTAAAAATGACACTATATGATCTCATTCAGACTTCTGAATCTCATCGACAAGCTCTCGTTGAAATTCTTCAAGGGATCGAGGTCTTACCTAATGAAACCCTACCCGTTGCCTCCATTCTAACACCCAATCACGTTTCTTCTCTCACCAAACAACCCACTGCCCCAACCACTTCTGTCTCTATACAACAAGCTGCTGCAGTCAGTTTCTCTGAAGATGAAATTGTTCACTTTGGTACAGAAGACCCTGACCCTGCCCTTTTCATCTCCACTTACATCGGGACATTCAGGTACGTCGTGTTATGATTGACGGGGGCGCTAGCCTAAACATCATCTCTTCAAAAGCCTTCCAACAAATGAATATCCCTTCTAGCTACATGTGTGCTAACCCCATCATGTTACGGTCCATTTAATGACGCTATTACCTCTACCTTAGGCACCGTGATCCTCAACATTCGGGTAGTAGGACCACGTACTTTACCCGAACTCTTCTATGTCCTTGAGGGAGAGTTCCAATATAATATATTGCTAGGTCGTCCTTGGATCCGGGATATGGGATGCGTTCCCTCAACATTACATAGATGCATAAAATTTGAGTACGAGGGGAAGTCCTACACCGTAAAAGCTGATCCTTCCCCCTTTAAAACCTGCAACATGTTATACCGCCCAAACGATGTGCTTGTACCAATCAAGACACCTGTTCATTCAACCCAACCATCCTCTTCAACTGTGCCTCAACCATCCCACCTCAACCACACCTACGCCTTCAACTGATGAAACCAACCGTCGCAAAAACCACTTCCCTCCCGCAGCTAACATCCCAACCGCAGACCCCTTAGTAGATGTTTTTCAGTGCCTTATACTGGGGGAGTATCACCTATATAACGTTATTTCTTTCCATACCCCACAGGAGTACGGACAGGCACATGCACATCCTACCTATGACCGTCGTGTGGGGAAGTAATCCCCTACGGACCACCGCACTGCCGCACTTAACCTAACATATTGGGGTGTCGACGCATCTTCCGTTAACCCTGAGCCTCCTCTTGGTGTGGTTCCTTTCCAATCCGATTTCAATACCTGACAAATCGTCGCTTCGCCCTCACCTTCTTTGACTCGCTGTGCTTGGAAAGGCTTTGGTTTTGGTCTTTATGAACAAGGCCGACATACGCTCATCCCCATCACCACACGCAAACATAATGATCGTAGTGGTCTTGGATTTCTAGGAACACTTACATCGACGGAACCTCGTGTCATTTTTCTTCTAGAAAACAATGACGTCACCCCCTACCGAACCATCATCACCCATTTTGCCTTCGTCTCCCACAGAGTCGATAGATCCTGAATTTATCCCTCCTAACTTTTTTTTTTCATAAATGCTATCTTCCTAGGTCCTCTCATTTATCAACGCGATAATGAGGACCCCTCTTCTATTCCCCTTCTATATCCAGACATGATTAAAGAGGACTCACCTTCAATTAACGTTTTTGAGTGCCAGGATGATGACTCCATCCTCACTTACCTTGGCGCGGATGACTCTTATATTCAACGCGCCTTACCATCTGAAACCCAAACATGTTGAACGAGTCTACTATAGAAATCAAGATCCACACGGAGGAGGATCCTCACATTGTGAAGATCGACAATCCCTTAACGCATCAGAACAAGTCGCTTTTACTACTTTTCTCCGTGCTCGCAACCAAGATTTCGCTTGGTCCTACGCTGATATGCCAGGAATTGATCCTGACATTGCTGTCCATAACATTACACTGAAACCCGATTCCAAGCCAATTAAACAAAAATTGAGAAAATGCATCCACGCATTGCCCTCTTGGTCAAAGAGGAGCTCCAACGACTCCTTTCTGTTTCCTCATTTTGCCTATTGACTATCCTCAATGGATTTCTAACATCGTACCTGTCACTAAAGCGATGGGGGGACTTCGGATATGCATGGATTTCCAGGATCTTAACCTCGCTTGCCCTAAGGATGAATTCCCCTACCTAGTATTGACAACTTGTTGATCTCACTGCAGGCCATGAGATGCTCTCTTCTCATGGATGGCTTTTCAGGATACAACCAAATTTTGGTTGCCCCTACCGATCAACATAAAACTGCCTTCATAACTCCTTGGGGAACCTTCTGTTACCGGTTGTAATGCCATTTGGCCTTAAGAATGCTAGTGCAACCTATCAGCGGGCTATGACCTACATTTTTCATGACATTATGCACACTATCCTTGAAGATTATGTCGACGATCTTCTTAGCAAGTCTAAACATCGCAGTGAACATCTCGATGTTTTTAACCATTATTTTTGATCGCCTGTTACAATATTCTGTCCGTCTTCAACCAAAAAATGTGTCTTTGGTGTCCTTTCGGGAAAAATTCTTAGCTTTATCGTCTCTTTGCGTGGCATTGAGGTCGACCCATCTAAAGTCAAAGCTATCCTAGAAATGCCCCCACCTACCAATCTCAAACAATTGCGTAGTTTTAAAAGGTAAGCTCCAATCTATCCAACATTTCATCTCCCAACTCTCGGATCGATGTCAACCTTTCCATCACCTCCTTAAGAAGGACCATTGATTTTCAATGGAGCAAAGAGTGCCACCAAGCCTTTGAAGCTCTCAAAACTTATCTCTTATAGCCACCCATGCTTATCCCACCTCAAGACGACCACCCTTTCTACCTTTACCTTTCCGCCACTGACCACGCTGTAGGGCCATGCTTGCACATCGTGACTCTAAGAATCGAGAACAAGCCATTTATTATATAAGCCATACTTTGGTGGACTATGAGACTAGGTATACACATGTAGAAAAGTTGTGCCTAGCCCTTATCATTCGTGGCTACCAAACTCCGACACTACCTTCTGAATCACAAAACTTTTGTCATCACTAACACGGACCCCATCCATTACATGTATGCCAAACCTCATCTAAACCAACGCATCGCCCGATGGCTCATGCTCCTCACCGACCTCGACCTTGAGTTCATCCACCAGAAATCAATCAAAGGACAAACCATCGCAGACCAACTTGCGGAAGCCACTTTACCTGGGGAACAATTTACCAATTTTGCATTCCCCGACGAACTCATCGCCACTCTTTCACTCAAGGAGGAGTCATATCCAATGACTCTCTTCTTCGATGGATCCAAATGCCAATGCATTGAGGAGCCTGCGTTGTTCTCATTCCTCTCGATGCCGGATCCTATGCCTCTTTCATTCCGACTCGATTTTCCTTGCACTAATAATACAGCGGAATACGAGGCCCTTGTTCTAGGTCTCCATGGTGGCGCTGCACTTAGGTATCAAATCTATCAATATTTTTGGCGACTCTCAATTGGTAGTCAATCAAGTTATGGGCATCTACCAATGTAAAAATGAGGAACTTCAAAAATACAAACACTACGTGGATTCACTTCTAGCCTTATTTACTCACTATTCTATCCAAACCATTCCACGCTCCACTAACAAATTTACAGATACTATGGGTTGCCTTAGCCTCGCAAATTCCAGCCTCATCAACTGACTCTGACATTTTTGTCTTGGTCCAACAACTCTTTGCCCCCATCTTATTCAGCCCCGGTTGTTTGTACGATAAATAATGTGTCTGCTAATTCACAGGATACTTGGTATCACCAATTTCACGACTACCTTACAACCTCTGTTCTCCCTTCTGACCTTACTAGTACTGGTAAACGTGCTTTTCTTAAACACATTTCTAATTATGTAGTTATGGGGGGGCTCCTTTATAAACGTGGCTTTGATGGCATCCTCCTTCGATGTCTCACTGGCGCGGAGGTCACCCATACCATCCAACAAGTTCATGACGGTATCTGTGGCGGACATTTTAGTGGCCTTGTCGTGGCTAAACGAATCCTTCACCTTGGTTATTATTGGCCTACCTCTATAAAATGAATGCTACGAATATGTTAAGCATTGTGTTATGTGTCAACAACATGCCAACCTTCAACATACTCCTAGCCACCCGCTACAGGTCGCCCGAGAATCTTTGGCCTTTCTCACAATGGGGGTTTAGACCTTATTGGTGAGATTCACCCGTCCTCTTCGCAACGTCACCAATGGATTATCACAGCAAACCCGAATATTACACAAAATGGGTGGAGGCTATCCCACTCATTCAACTAAAAAAGAAAAAATTGTCGAGTTCATTAACCACCACATATTGTCGTTTTGGTGTTTCCTCATTGCCTGATTACAGATAATGGAAAATCTTTCAAAAATAAGTTGTTGCAAGACCTTTGTGACAACTTTGGTATCAAAACTCAGCTTCTCATCACTCCTACTATCCACAAGCAAATGGACAAGCCGAATCCTCTAATAAAACCCTAACCAAAATCTCATGAAAGTTGTCAATGAGTCCGGAGAAATTGGCACGATCACATCCCCTTTGCCTTTGGGCTTATCGTACTAGCATTCGTACCTCTACTAATGCCACACCTTTTTCTTTGGTATATGGTACCGAGGCTGTCTGCCTCTCGAAATACAAATACCCTCCCTCAGGATATCTCTTCAAGATATTCTCACCAACGATGATTGCCGCCAAGAGCGGGTAGCCAATGGAGATTTTGACGAACGTCGTCGTACAGCTCTCTGTGCTTGGAAAGGCTTTGGTTTTTGGTCTTTATGAACAAGGCCGACATACGCTCATCCCCATCACCACACGCAAACATAATGATCGTAGTGGTCTCGGATTTCCGGAAAAACACTTACATCGAGGAACCTCGTGTCAGTTGTCTTCTGAAAGACGACGACGTCACCCCTACCAAACCATCATCACCCATTTTGCCATCGTCTCCCACAGAGTCGATAGATCACTGAATCTATCCCCTAACTTTTTTTTTTCATAAATGCTATCTTCTTAGGTCCTCTCACTTATCAACGCGATAATGAGCACCCCTCTTCTATTCCCCTTCTATATCCAGACATGATTGAAGAGGACTCCCCTTCAATTAACGTTGTTGAGTGCCAGGATGATGACTCCATCCTCACTTACCTTGGGCGGATGACTCTTATATTCAACGAGCCTTACCATCTGAAACCCAAACCATGCTGAACGAATCTACTATAGAAATCAACATCCACACGGAGGAGGATCCTCACATTGTGAAGATCGGACAATCCCTTAACGCATCAGAACAAGCCCTTTACTACTTTCCTCCGTGCTCGCAACCAAGCTTTCGCTTGGTCCTACGCTGACATGCCAGGAATTGATCCTGACATTGCTGTCCATAACATTACACTGAAACCCGATTCCAAGCCAATTAAACAGAAATTGAGAAAAATGCATCCACGCATTGCCCTCTTGGTCAAAGAGGAGCTCCAACGACTCCTTTCTGTTTCTTCATTTTGCCTATATGACTATCCTCAATGGATTTCTAACATCGTACCTGTCACTAAAGCGACGGGGGGACTTCGGATATGCACGGATTTTCAGGGATCTTAACCTCGCTTGCCCTAAGGATGACTTCCCCCTACCTAGTATTGACCAAACTTGTTGATCTCACTGCAGGCCATGAGATGCTCTCTCTCATGGATGGCTTTTCAGGATACAACCAAATTTTGGTTGCCCCTGCCGATCAACACAAAACTGCCTTCATAACTCCTTGGGGAACCTTCTGTTACCGTGTAATGCCATTCGGCCTTAAGAATGCTGGTGCCACCTATCAGCGGGCTATGACCTACATTTTTCATGACATTATGCACACTATCCTTGAAGATTACGTCGACGATCTTCTTGGCAAGTCCTAAACATCGCAGTGAACATCTCGATGTTTTAACCATTATTTTTGATCGCCTGTTACAATATTCTGTCCGTCTTCAACCAAAAAAAATGTGTCTTTGGTGTCCTTTCGGGAAAACTTCTTGGCTTTATCATCTCTTGCGTGGCATTGAGGTCGACCCATCTAAAGTCAAAGCTATTCTAGAAATGCCCCCACCTACTAATCTCAAACAATTGCGTAGTTTACAAGGTAAGCTTCAATCTATCCGACGTTTCATCTCCCAACTCTCGGATCGATGTCAACTTTCCATCACCTCCTTAAAAAGGACATTGATTTTCAATGGAGCAAAGAGTGCCACCAAGCCTTTGAAGCTCTCAAAAACTTATCTCTTGCAGCCACCCGTGCTTATCCCACCTCAAGACGACCGCCCTTTCTACCTTTACCTTTCCGCCACTGACCACGCTGTAGGGGCCATGCTTGCACATCGTGACTCTGAGAATAGAGAAACAAGCCATTTATTATATAAGTCGTACTTTGGTGGACTATGAGACTAGGTATACACATGTAGAAAAGTTGTGCCTAGCCCTATCATTCGTGGCTACCAAACTCCGACACTACCTTCTGAATCACAAAACTTTCGTCATCACCAACACGGACCCCATCCATTACATGTATGCCAAACCTCATCTAAACCAACGCATCGTCCGATGGCTCATGCTCCTCGCCGACCTCGACCTTGAGTTTGTCCACCAGAAATCAATCAAAGGACAAACCATCGCCAGACCAACTTGCGGAAGCCCCTTTACCTGGGGAAACAATTTACCAATTTTACATTCCCGACGAAATCATCGCCACTCTTTCACTCCAGGAGGAGTCGTATCCAATGACTCTCTTCTTCGATGGATCCAAATGCCAACGCGGTGGAGGAGCCGGCGTTGTTCTTATTCCTCTCGACGCCGAGCCTATGCCTCTTTCATTCCGACTCGATTTCCCTTGCACTAATAATACAGCGGAATACGAGGCCCTTGTTCTGGGTCTCCAGGTTGCGCTGCACTTAGGTATCAAATCTATCAATATTTTCGGCGACTCTCAATTGGTAGTCAATCAAGTTATGGGCATCTACCAATGCAAAAATGAGGAACTTCAAAAATACAAACACTACGTGGATTCACTTCTAGCCTTATTTACTCACTATTCTATCCAAACCATTCCCGCTCACTAACAAATTTTGGATACTATGGCTTGCTTAGCCTCGCAAATTCCGGCCTCATCAACTGACTCTGACATTTTTTGTTTTGGTCCAACAACTCTTTGCCCCATCTTATTCAGCCCCGGTTGTTTGGTACGATAAATACTGTGTCTGCTAACTTCGCAGGATACTTGGTATCACCAATTCCACGACTACCTTACAACCTCTGTTCTCCCATCTGACCTTACTAGTACTGGTAAACGCGCTTTTCTTAAACGCGTTTCTCATTATGTAGTTATGGGGGGACTCCTTTATAAACGTGGCTTTGATGGCATCCTCCTTCGATGTCTCACTGGCGCGGAGGTCACCCATACCATCCAACAGGTCCATGACGGCATTTGTGGTGGACATTTTAGCGGCCTTTGCCGTGGCCAAAACGAATCCTTCGCCTTGGTTATTATTGGCCCTACTCTCAATAACGACTGCTACGAATATGTTAAGCGTTGTGTTATGTGTCAACAACATGCCAACCTTCAACATACTCCTAGCCATCGCTACAGGTCGCATGAGATCTTTGGCCCTTTCTCACAATGGGGTTTAGACCTTATTGGTGAGATTCATCGTCCTCTTCGCAACGTCACCGATGGATTATCACAGCAACCGAATATTACACAAAATGGGTGGAGGCTATTCCACTCATTTCAACTAAAAAAGAAAAAATTGTAGAGTTCATTAACCACCACATTATTTGTCGTTTTGGTGTTCCTCATCGCCTGATAACAGATAATGGAAAATCTTTCAAAAACAAGTTGTTGCAAGACCTTTGCGACAACTTTGGTATCAAACTTAGCTTCTCATCACCCCTACTATCCACAAGCAAATGGACAAGCCGAATCCTCTAATAAAACCCCTAACCAAAATCCTCATGAAAGTTGTCAATGAATCCGGACGAAATTGGCACGATCACATCCCCTTTGCCCTTTGGGCTTATCGTACTAGCATTCGTACCTCCACTAATGCCACACCTTTTTCTTTGGTATATGGTACCGAGGCTGTTTGCCTCTCGAAATACAAAATACCCTCCCTTAGAATATCCCTTCAGGATATTCTCACCAACGATGATTTCCGCCAAGAGCGGTTAGCCCAATTGGAGCTTCTTGACGAACGTCGTCTTACAGCTCTTGATCACCTTCAAATCTATCAAAAACGCATCAAGCGTGCTTATGATAAGCGACTTCATGAGCGTACCTTTAAGGTTGGTGATCTTTTCCTCAAAGAGAATCAACATGTAACCAAACTAGAAAAGAGCAAAACGTGGAAAATTTGCTCCCAATTGGATTGGGCCTTATATAATCACTCACACTTATGGATCAGGCACTTATCGTTTAGCTTCGCTTAATGGTAAACCTGAGCCTGAGCCCCTTAATGCCTTGCATCTTCGACCATTCTACTGTTGAATTTAGTGTTATATCACTTCTTATCTACCTACTGCTCGTCCCTTGAGCTCATTTACCGCTACATACCCTTTGTTTTCCTACACCTCATAATAAAAATCAAGCTCACTAGTTTGATTCTCACCTCACCTAAACGATGCCTTCCCCTTTTTAGTCTAGTCCATGACTTCAAAGTATTAAAATAAGCCGTATTCTATGGGATTTTCTTGAGTCAAACTTCCTACCAAACTAGATGCTTCACGCCAAAAGAACATCTAGTCATCTAAATTAATATAGACTGCTCCCTCGAAGGACAGCTATATGCCGAACTATTGTGCTATTATATATAGAGACTGCTCCCCGAAGGACAGCTATGCACTAAAATCATATCTGCTACTATAAATAGACTGCTCCCTCGAAGGACAGCTATACACAGTCAGCCTTTATCAGAAGCTTCTCGCATTGATCAGCTTGTGAAGACCTCAAGAATAATACAATCAATATCCCTTGTAGACTTCCCGCATCGATCAGTCTATCATTCAATAAAATAAAAGCCTCATTCAAAAGAACTTTTGAGTCATGGACTTGTCTATTTAGGGTAGGTTCTCTTTCGTCAGAAACACTCACTTTGTAATGAGTTCTCCGTACCTCAACTATACCATTCACCTCACCTCACCATTTATTCAACTCAAGGGACGTGTCGTACACCTGATAGGTTGTGATCATACAACTCTTTTCACCTATTGACTTCTCGTCTATGCACCGGTACCTAGGGCTTCAAGTGCATTCTATGTTGTGTGGTTTGTTTTTCTCTTTTCACCTACGGAGCAATCTTTCCTTTTTTGCCTCGCATCTAGGATTGTGTGTTGATCTTAATAGGACATGGTTCCCTACCACTCGGGTAGGCTAACTTTCGCTTCTCTTGTACCTTTTTACAACGTCACCAATTCGTTGCCAACACCATCAACCTTACCTTACCAATATTACTATCAATACCTTTACCAACCAACCAATCACCTAACCATACCTAAATTTCCTGAATTCACCTCTCCCTGGTCCTAAGGGAGAACTACATCGGTCTGAGGCCCCTCCTTGCTTTGTGCAATGGGCTATGTAGGCAGCACTTCGGAGACATGGGGTCTCCCAAGTTAGCTCGACCATCCCCTACCATAACCTATCATGTGTGGTAAAATATAAATATTTTGTGTATTTCTATTTAATCACATTCCTCTTTATCCTTTTTCAAAACACCGAAAAGATCAAAACGACAAACATTCTTATTATTATAAACTCAAATCAACATACATATTCAGTTTTATTTAGATGTTAAACAAATACATCTTCTCCATCATCGACACGCAGGTCGGTACTCTTATTTATTCTTATACCTTGCTAACATTTATTTAGACCCTCACGCCTCATCCCGAACCGGTGATGATCGTGATTGTCGACGCCTTTCGCCAGGCCTCTCTATCCTCAAAGGTACCACGGCTATTGGTACCGCCCACTGATCTGCCAATCTCTCCTGCAACATATGAATACGCTCCCTCGCATGGAGATCTCTCAGTATCTCTAGTCTTGTGCTCGTGACTCCGCAACCACTAACAATCTTCTTGCCTCATTCACCTCCATTTGGAGCTGCTGAACTAAACTCTGTAGACGATCTCTCTCTGCTGTAATCACAGCTATGTCAGGATGATCACGTATACCTAGCAGCTCCGCTACCCACCATATCTATAGGCCTCTGTCGTTCCTACATCCATTACCTGCGATCGGCGGCTATTTCCTCTGGCCCTTCTGGAGGTGTTGGCCGGGGAGGTGAGAATGCTGCCTCGGCATCGATCCTCATATATGGTCTATAAGCCTGGGGTATACCCTGCACAAATCCAAATTGTCTCCGCACGCGATCTAGAGGAATCCTCTCATACTCACCCGGCCTGTGCCCTGCGATCCACCTCAATCGCTCTACACCCTCAACTCCTCAGCTATGTTCTCTGTTACCATATAGTTCCGTATGGCCTCCAACAGATATCCGCAATCGTCACCATCTCCCATACCTACCTATAATACTCAATGTCACCCATCACAGCCTGGGATCTTGCCTCTTGTTCTGTTGGACCCATCATCTGAATCCCAACCTTTGTACTCCGGTCTCTCCTGACTGGATAGGTCGGCCTATTGGTCGCACACAAAATAATGTGCTCATAGGCCCAACAGTTGTAATAAGTATGAACAATCCAGCGTCGTCCTGTGATTTCACCTACAAGCCCATAGACCCCTGTATAGCTCCGCCAAAATATGCAGGTGCCCATGCAAAAGTCACGTTCCTTTCTATCATCTCCCAAATATAACACACATCAATGCCTTTGGAAATCTTCCCCCATCCACCTCGGTAACGCGTAATACCCTACCGCTATCATTAATATCACTGCTAAGCTGTCTCCTCAGGGTGTGCTGCATACATTATCCCATATGTGAATGACAAACCTCGCTGTGTTAAATCTCGCGCGTATGGACCAAATACTGTTGTTATCGCTCCCCGTGCCGCGCTAGGTAATGCCTGATATACTGGTTTTCCTGTAATTGGGAGTCTCAAAATATGGAACACATCTTCCAATGTTACTGTCATTTCCCCTGTTGGCAGATAGAAGGTATTTTTCTCAGGATTCCATCTTTCAATCAACGCCTGCAACATAGCATGGTTACCGTGCAATTCGTGAATAATAGCGGATCCCACTTAACCCCAAATGATTTATCAACGTCCATTCAGCTGGTGTTACATCCGCTCGGATTCGTGACAACAGCGCTGGTACACTATCATTCATCCTTAGCCCTGCCTCTGCCTGCATACGTCACAAAAACCAATAACTGTTCAATAAATCAAATCACCACGGGTTTTTTCTCACATTCTGGAAGTTCCTCCAGTAACCGGTACTGGTTATAAATAACCGCTATCGGTTTAGTAACCGATATCGGTTATCCCTAACCGGTATCGGTCACTGTCAATTATATGCACCTTGCCTAAAAACCCCACCTACGACAAAACATTGATCGTTTATTCCGCTCGGTATACACAGACATAACCGAAAACCCCCGATTACCTACCCCCCCATAACACTCACCTCATCTATAACCCTTGCTATCACGTTTTCTTTCTCATATCTACCCACTTACTCTCCCTTAGCTTATTCCCAAAACATGCAGTAGTCAAATCACAAACAAAACGTTACCTCTTGGGTTGCAGTAGCTTGAGGTGGCCTTGTCTTCCCCTTGTCCCTACCTGCTGGATGTTTCTCCTCGTTCTCCTGCCATTATCACCACCTTTTTCAAACCTGCCTTTCTGTCTTCTGAATCTCAGATCACATTCACTTTCCCTGTCTCTTTTCTCCTTATCACTCAAATCTCTCATGCAATTACCTGTCTCAGTCATCGTCAAAAGCGTCGCGTTCGCGTATTTAACTTCTTGCATGGCTCTCAAAATTAGAACTTAAGTTGCCACCCTAGCTTTTTTATTTTTAGAAAAGCTCATACCTAAGTAACCGGTATCGGTCCAGCTAACCGCCATCGGTTATATACCTACCGATATCGGTTAACCGACCGGTCACACTATCTTTTTAAACATGGTTCTTTTCTTCATTTTCTACCTAATTTTTGTCGCACGCCCGCCTCTTTCCTGCATCAAACAACACCATTATCCATATTTCTCCATCCACCACACATATCATTACAATTTCATTAACATCGTCTATTTTACAAAAACACACAAACCATCAACTAAGGATATAAAAAATTAAACTATCAATCTATACACCATTTGGGATCCAACTCATCAGATACATATATAACAATGTCACAAAAACCAGCACCAAAACATGCAACATTTCATCATATAACATGTCATCCATATATATCGTACAAAAGACATCAACATCATCAATATATCAACATGTCAATTCAAACTCATCATACATTCTATATCACAAACATTGACGAAATACTTAAAAAATTTTTGAACACAGCATGTGGATCAAAACATCATCTATATATATATATATACAAGTTTCAAATATACAATGTGCCCTGCATCGGGGCCTCTGTGATCTCATAATACAACAAAACCAGCCGGCACGTAGGCCGCAATAAATATCAATCACATTCGACTCGGCTCGCAGGCCGGTCCCTTATATCAAAAAATATACTCGGCTCGCAGGCCGTACGCGCTTTCCTTTTCTTTTCCCACCTGTATCAACTGTACAACCCGTACTCGGCTCGTTAGGCCGGTATACAATGAATAAAAATGAATCAATACATGAATAAATGTCGGCACACAGGCCTCTATAAACATAACCGGTTCGCAGACCGGTGCCCATATCCAATATACAAATACAAAAACAATGCAGGGATCCCTCAGCTCTCCCCACCGCCCTCAGCACCTCTCCCTGTGGTCCCTGTGGTGCCTCTCACCTCCTGCCTGTAACAGACACCACACCGGCTGTGGCTGCACAACCTCCCTGCGATCTCTGACTATGGGAGGTGTCTGCTCTATAAGCTGCATATGGCTGATACTCAGCTCCGGTACCATCAAGAGACACTCTGATAGTATACGGGCCTCCGCTCTAACCTCCATATATCGCTCTCGCGTGCCACCGTAGGTGCTGGGCTGGTCCCTGAACTCCTAATACTAATGCCATGCCCTGAGCCTGTGCTGGTGCCGCTGCTGCTGGTTGTGCCTGTGGCCGCGGTGGTGGTGCCTGGTACCTGTACCTGTGCTGTGGTACTGCTACCTGTACTGTCATCTCCTATACCCATGGAATATTTTAGGTGTTTCAGGCTCAGCATTAGGTATGATTGTTGTTTTTGGATCCAAGTGAGAGGGAACATATTACACTGGTTGAGTTGGTGCAACTATAAAGGAGGAGATACTTTGAGACCATTGAGGGATCGATGGATGATTTGGATAAATTTCTCCCTATTCCAAACCTTATATAGGATCTTGTATTGATCTTTCCTTTTTTTGTAGCCTTTTGTAGTGTGGGACTTCAAATTCCACTGACTTCCTTTTTAAGATATCTCTTGAGTGAGCAGAGCTTGAATTTTTCTCAGTTTCCCTTGAAGTGGAGAGGTGAGATGCATGTATTTTTTTATTTTGGAAACCTCTTGATTTAATGAGAGAAAATTTCTTCTTTTTTGAACCATTTCTTAGATCTTCGGATTGTCGCTTCAGTTCATTCAGTTATGTCTACTGACTCACGAATGCTCCATGAGACTTGTGGGAGGGGAAAGGCCTTCACCACTTGATACTCTAATCGTACAATTCAGTACCATCATCTTAAATTTCATCGTCAAACTAATCAATCTTGAACTTTCTCATCATTCCAACTAGCATTCTCATGTGATCCCTCTCCCTAACCTCAAATCATTTGATGAATTCACCCAATAGTCCTCGATTTGTGGAACATGGTGAAAATCAG
Organism: Taxus chinensis; assembly: GCA_019776745.2. NCBI lineage: Eukaryota > Viridiplantae > Streptophyta > Pinopsida > Cupressales > Taxaceae > Taxus > Taxus chinensis. The sequence goes on from CM034146.1 coordinate 982,252,641, forward strand.
GTAGATGGAATGTTTCTAGGTTACTTTGAATGTTCAAATCCACCCTTGATGTGTATGATTAGAGGTTCAAAGGAGAGAAAGAAGCTTCCAATTTTACAACATCATTGGCATTCTTACAGGAGAAGATTCTGAGAAATATAATGAATGAAACACTTTTCTTCTTACGATTCTTGAGCTTTCCATTGATAGGGATGAGCTTCCTTCATAGCTCGAACATCATGATCTTATCACTAAGGTACCTTGTAAGCTTACGTGGAGTGAGATAAAATATAGATACTATGATGTATGAGAAAGTTGAGAATTGTGTGAAGAAGGACCTGTATCTCTTGATTAAAGTGGTAGCTTGTGAAGATAGTTTCGATTCAATATTTCTTCCAAAAATCTTATGAAAAACATAGTGAATGCATCATTCACTTTTACAAAATAGTGGATGCTCTCCTTCAGGAGAAATTGCATATGTTAGGATTAATAGTGTTTAACATTATTAATCATGATTATTATTTGTAATATAATATGAGTTGGTTAACAACTCGTATTATTAGTTATATGTTTGGTTATAACTATTATTTGTTATGTGAGTTTAACCACTCATGTATATGGTGTTTGGGTGAGATATTCATGGAAGAGTAGTTATCTACTTCCTAAAATATAGGAATGTCATTTCCTATATATATGTAATTTTGTAAGGTCGAAAGCTATATCTGAGTGTATTGAATATCATTTGTAATTATTTTGTAAAATGCTTACAATCTGATCCAAATCAATAATTGGTATTAGAGCGAATGAATCCAATAATGGGAGTCTATTTTATGATTGTTTGGTGAATTGATCTTTGTCTATGAATTTTCCTTATTAATTTATATGCAAGAAAACTCAGATAATGCAACAGTTATCGCATGTCAAACTCCAAGAGAACGATTTGCATCATTACATTAATCTATGTTGTGACCTCAATGATCATGGATTGATCTATGTTGTGAGCACCATGCCATTGTAATATCTATAATAGATGTATTTTGTTAGATGTTGGTTGTTACCTAGACTTTGTCAAATATATTTAACTAAGCGTCAACGTCTATTACACATTGAAATTATTAGTGGATTTTGGTCATTAAATGTGCAAGCAATCAGCTATACATGTCATCTGTTCTTTGCCTTGATTGAGATGTAGCATGCAAAGAATCTATAGAACCATGTGTTATTATTTGAAGGTAAATTCAAGGTTACAACTTGTGTAACAATGTCTCATCATTGAATACTACAGTCTGAACATTGAAAATCCATCCGGATAATGTCAAGGATATTTGTGTTCTTTGCTCTTACATTGGACAATGTATCTTACATTAGACTTTTCTTATTCCCACCTATGTCGCAGATGGGGTGAGTTTTTTATTTTTCTTTCATATCAGTCCGATTTGGATGGGTTTCATACATGTGTTGTCTCCCTGCATCTATTCACCATTACAGATTTCATTAGACTGTGGTTTATCCACATAGTTCAGCCAAATGTCTATTTTTTTATATGCGAGCCTTTTCATTTGTGTTTACATTCCAATAGTTTTGTTTTAACCTTTTATTTATATTAGTCTTTGAATATAAAGGTATTCATTTAGATTTTATAAATCTCAAAATATGAGTTTTATAGTTCAAAAATCCCACTTTGTCTAAGGATATATTTATATGCTCTAAAGTTGACTTTGTTATGCAAACCTTGTCTTTGTCTTTATACAGTTATTCATTATCAAAAGTTTAAGTCTTGAGATGTCATTCACGTAGTTGTCATTTTCACTTGTATAATATGTCTATTTTATGTTCTCTTATATTCATGTCCACATTTTCATTTTGTGTTCTCAAATAGTCTTTATGATTCATCATTAAAAGTGTCAAAATTGAGTCATGGTAAAAGTCTAAAAAATAAAATAAAAATGCCTTACGAACAAATTTTTGGCAGTGACCGATGTTCGATTAAGGTTTGTATACTTGAGCCTCAAATTCCAAATTTGTTGAGTTAGCAACCATACACCGGAGGAAGGAGGCATTAGAGGTTGGAGGTCATTGAGAGACCTCTCGTCAGTTACCAATAATGGCACCGCATACTGATCTAGTGACATGTGTACAGTGTGGTTTCTATTTTTAGTGCATTTTAAGTTTTCCTATTTGCAGTGTGATGGTTTGCTGAATAAACCCTTTTTAGAACTTTATAGAGGAGTCATGCTTTCAAAATACTTGTTTTTGGGGAGTAGGAGAAGATTTCGAGGTAGAATCAAGGGATAGTTATCCAACTAGTGCGAATCTTGTGGATCTTGGAGATTCAGAATTCAGGCGCCCAGGGAGGAAGGGAAAGTCCCATAGGAACCCAAAGAGGAAGGGAACATTCTTGCATAATTCGGCTCGACACTACACCTTTACAAGGGTAAAGAGATAATCTATAGATTCTGTACCTGGTCTAAGCAGTGCTTTCAGGAGGTGGTTCAACTTTTTTGAATATGGTTATTCATCATGTTCACATTAAGGGGGTGAAGATTAGCGATTAATAATGTTCACACTAAGGGGGTGAATGTTAGGATTAATAGTGTTTAACATTATTAATCATAATTATTATTTTTAATATAATATGAGTTGGTTAACAACTCGTATTATTAGTTATATGTTTGGTTATAACTATTATTTGTTATGTGAGTTTAACCACTCACGTATATGGTGTTCAGGTGAGATATTCATGGAAGAGTAGTTAGCTACTTCCTAAAATATAGGAATACCATTTCCTATATATGTGTAAGTTTGTAAGGTCGAAAGATATATCTGAGTGTATTGAATATCATTTGTAATTGTTTTGTAAAATGCTTGAATTCTTATCCAAATCAATAGCATATACCTCTCATAAGCAAGGGCCTTCTAAGAAATGTTCTGAGTGAGGGTCAAGCCTCTGAATGGTTTTATTCTCACAAGAACGTAGACCAAGTAGGATGTCATTGATAACTTCTTGGTATCCTAAAATTGAAGCAATTGTTGATGGATGTTGTCACTGATTATTTGTCCCCAATCAATCATTTTATTACCCTCAATGATAACAAGGATATGTAGACACCAAATTTGTGTCTTACGACCCCTTGTGACCCGCATCTCATCTCGCAATCTAACCTCATCACCTAAACCTTACACAATTATTATTAATTACCTTGTAATTGATAAATCCACATCACCTTACCTGCCACCTCATTTTGCCACCTCATCATGACCTAGCCCTAACCCTAAACTAACCTAATTAAGACCTATAACTTGGTCCACATCTACACCCATGATTAATGACCCCTTTCTCGCACCCAAAACCGACCTTCTAGTCACTTGACCAAGCCCGTAACTGATCTCTCGGGAGAAAAGCAGGGAAGGTGGGCTATTTTACTAAAAATAGCCTACTTTTTCCTTACCGATGCCGGTTCCTACTCGACCGCCGTCAGTTACGTAACCACCATCGGTTCCCTGTAAATGGGCTCCCCGAACCAAAATCAAAGGTCGAAGGATTTTTGAATCAACAGAGATCATTGGGAGCGATCAACAGAGTTCAGATCTTCACTTGACCGAGCAGAGACGAGTGGAGAAACCAGAAGTGTTTGCAGCAAAGGAGATCAACTTGCATCTTCGTCAAAAACCAGTAAGTCACATCTTGCATGTCCTCTGTTATAACATTTCTTATGCTTTTTGAGTCACAGTCCTCATAAATCCATTCCTGAATCCACTACCCAGTGTGCCATTACATCTAACTATCATTCTTTTACCTCTCATCAGCTCATTTCCTAATATCACCCATATACTAGCCTTACAAACAACATAGCTACCCTACAACACAACCACTCCACAAAACAACCAACCTACAGATCCTAAACCCAACCGGTATCGGTTATCAGAAACCGGTATCGGTTACTGTGATTCAAAACCAGAAATTAGCCTTTCCCCTATCCGTTCCAACGAAGTAATTTAATTGATATTTTACATTATTTTGTGTTAATTCATATCGGCAGGGGAACTGACCACCTTTGAAAGGAAGTTTTATATTTCCTGGGCCCAAGGTAGTTCCCTCATTTATTGTTTAATCAAAATCTTGTGGTCTTGTGTTCTTATTTGCAGGTAGTCCTTCCAAGACAAAAAGGAGTTCTTCGCAGTCAACCTGATCTTCCTCTACGGTACGCGCACACCACCTCGACATTCAATAGGTATTCCTCCTAGCCCTAACCTTATATGTTTCTAAAAGGAATGAAAGGATAGAAGTAACTCTATTCCCGGGAGCCGAAACATTCCAAGCGAAACATTTTGGCATGCCTGGTGGGACAAACTCAATCCAAAAATAAAGCCGCCCCGCCACCTAGGGGACAAACTCAATCCATGCCTCTATCACAATCAAAACCGTCATCGTCACACCTACCTTCCATATTGGGACCTCATCCTTCCACCTTGCATCAATATATCATACCTCCTGCGTTTTCTTCAAAACAACCTACGCCTGCTGCACCTTTACAGAGATCTAAGGGTATATCAACATTATCACCCCACGTATCCTGTCCACCCATCAACCCTAAACAAACTCCATCATCAAAGGATTTATTTCTGTCACTCCGCTTTCTCCGTGGTTGTTTCCCGCTACCATGTCATCTGTAGCCTCATCATCTAACCAGCCGAACATAGCCCCTGCGCCAAAGAAACCACGTTTAGTGAAAACCACGTGTCAACACCCCTTATCTAAACCACCACCCGTACAAACCAACCACACCCAAACATTACCGAAACCCGCACAACCGAAACCCTCATCCTCCTCCAATTTTGACCCACTCAAAGGATCTTACGCCAAAATCCTTGCTATGTTGGTGGAGAATGCGACCATTTCCCTACCCCCACTTAGACCTTATGACCCGTCTAAACCTCGGCCTATAGGTTACGATGAGTCTAAAATCTACACTTATCACCGCACACCAGGACATGATGTGGAGGGATGCAAAGCTTTAAAAACCATCCTTCATCAGTCACCTCTTCCAGCTAGAAAGGTTAAGAAAGACAACTTACGAAGGGAGAGACCTTTAGCTTTCATTCCCTCTCCTGTACCATCTATCCCCGCCTCACCAAGATCTATCATTATTACAACCCCACCTCTTGAAGACCATGATTTATCCCAACCATCTTCCTCATCTCAGGTTTACGAGATTAATATGATTAGTGTTGCTACTCGAGCGCAGAAAAACAATGAGAAAGCGAAAGAAAGCACACCTGCGTCCTCTCTTTCTCCGTCCAGCATCCCAATTGCACCACCACCCAAAGTGGTTATTCATGGACCCACTTACCCTGTCTCTAATGGAGCTGCCCATCGAGCCATGATCAAACAGCTTCACCAATCACCCGTAAAAATGACACTATATGATCTCATTCAGACTTCTGAATCTCATCGACAAGCTCTCGTTGAAATTCTTCAAGGGATCGAGGTCTTACCTAATGAAACCCTACCCGTTGCCTCCATTCTAACACCCAATCACGTTTCTTCTCTCACCAAACAACCCACTGCCCCAACCACTTCTGTCTCTATACAACAAGCTGCTGCAGTCAGTTTCTCTGAAGATGAAATTGTTCACTTTGGTACAGAAGACCCTGACCCTGCCCTTTTCATCTCCACTTACATCCGGGACATTCAGGTACGTCGTGTTATGATTGACGGGGGCGCTAGCCTAAACATCATCTCTTCAAAAGCCTTCCAACAAATGAATATCCCTTCTAGCTACATGTGTGCTAACCCCATCATGTTACGGTCATTTAATGACGCTATTACCTCTACCTTAGGCACCGTGATCCTCAACATTCGGGTAGGACCACGTACTTTACCCGAACTCTTCTATGTCCTTGAGGGAGAGTTCCAATATAATATATTGCTAGGTCGTCCTTGGATCCGGGATATGGGATGCGTTCCCTCAACATTACATAGATGCATAAAATTTGAGTACGAGGGGAAGTCCTACACCGTAAAAGCTGATCCTTCCCCCTTTAAAACCTGCAACATGTTATACCGCCCAAACGATGTGCTTGTACCAATCAAGACACCTGTTCATTCAACCCAACCATCCTCTTCAACTGTGCCTCAACCATCCACCTCAACCACACCTACGCCTTCAACTGATGAAACCACCGTCGCAAAAACCACTTCCCTTCCCGCAGCTAACATCCCAACCGCAGACCCCTTAGTAGATGTTTTTCAGTGCCTTATACTGGGGGAGTATCACCTATATAACGTTATTTCTTTCCATACCCCACAGGAGTACGGACAGGCACATGCACATCCTACCTATGACCGTCGTGTGGGGGAAGTAATCCCCTACGGACCACCGCACTGCCGCACTAACCTAACATATTGGGGTGTCGACGCATCTTCCGTTAACCCTGAGCCTCCTCTTGGTGTGGTTCCTTTCCAATCCGATTTTCAATACCTGACAAATCGTCGCTTCGCCCTCACCTTCTTGACTCGCTGTGCTTGGAAAGGCTTTGGTTTTGGTCTTTATGAACAAGGCCGACATACGCTCATCCCCATCACCACACGCAAACATAATGATCGTAGTGGTCTTGGATTTCTAGGAACACTTACATCGACGGAACCTCGTGTCATTTTTCTTCTAGAAAACAATGACGTCACCCCTACCGAACCATCATCACCCATTTTGCCTTCGTCTCCCACAGAGTCGATAGATCCTGAATTTATCCCTCCTAACTTTTTTTTTTCATAAATGCTATCTTCCTAGGTCCTCTCATTTATCAACGCGATAATGAGGACCCCTCTTCTATTCCCCTTCTATATCCAGACATGATTAAAGAGGACTCACCTTCAATTAACGTTTTTGAGTGCCAGGATGATGACTCCATCCTCACTTACCTTGGCGCGGATGACTCTTATATTCAACGCGCCTTACCATCTGAAACCCAAACCATGTTGAACGAGTCTACTATAGAAATCAAGATCCACACGGAGGAGGATCCTCACATTGTGAAGATCGACAATCCCTTAACGCATCAGAACAAGTCGCTTTTACTACTTTTCTCCGTGCTCGCAACCAAGATTTCGCTTGGTCCTACGCTGATATGCCAGGAATTGATCCTGACATTGCTGTCCATAACATTACACTGAAACCCGATTCCAAGCCAATTAAACAAAAATTGAGAAAAATGCATCCACGCATTGCCCTCTTGGTCAAAGAGGAGCTCCAACGACTCCTTTCTGTTTCCTTCATTTTGCCTATTGACTATCCTCAATGGATTTCTAACATCGTACCTGTCACTAAAGCGATGGGGGGACTTCGGATATGCATGGATTTCCAGGATCTTAACCTCGCTTGCCCTAAGGATGAATTCCCCTACCTAGTATTGACCAACTTGTTGATCTCACTGCAGGCCATGAGATGCTCTCTCTCATGGATGGCTTTTCAGGATACAACCAAATTTTGGTTGCCCCTACCGATCAACATAAAACTGCCTTCATAACTCCTTGGGGAACCTTCTGTTACCGTGTAATGCCATTTGGCCTTAAGAATGCTAGTGCAACCTATCAGCGGGCTATGACCTACATTTTTCATGACATTATGCACACTATCCTTGAAGATTATGTCGACGATCTTCTTAGCAAGTCTAAACATCGCAGTGAACATCTCGATGTTTTAACCATTATTTTTGATCGCCTGTTACAATATTCTGTCCGTCTTCAACCAAAAAAATGTGTCTTTGGTGTCCTTTCGGGAAAAATTCTTAGCTTTATCGTCTCTTTGCGTGGCATTGAGGTCGACCCATCTAAAGTCAAAGCTATCCTAGAAATGCCCCCACCTACCAATCTCAAACAATTGCGTAGTTTAAAAGGTAAGCTCCAATCTATCCAACATTTCATCTCCCAACTCTCGGATCGATGTCAACCTTTCCATCACCTCCTTAAGAAGGACATTGATTTTCAATGGAGCAAAGAGTGCCACCAAGCCTTTGAAGCTCTCAAAACTTATCTCTTATAGCCACCCATGCTTATCCCACCTCAAGACGACCACCCTTTCTACCTTTACCTTTCCGCCACTGACCACGCTGTAGGGGCCATGCTTGCACATCGTGACTCTAAGAATCGAGAACAAGCCATTTATTATATAAGCCATACTTTGGTGGACTATGAGACTAGGTATACACATGTAGAAAAGTTGTGCCTAGCCCTATCATTCGTGGCTACCAAACTCCGACACTACCTTCTGAATCACAAAACTTTTGTCATCACTAACACGGACCCCATCCATTACATGTATGCCAAACCTCATCTAAACCAACGCATCGCCCGATGGCTCATGCTCCTCACCGACCTCGACCTTGAGTTCATCCACCAGAAATCAATCAAAGGACAAACCATCGCAGACCAACTTGCGGAAGCCACTTTACCTGGGGAACAATTTACCAATTTTGCATTCCCCGACGAACTCATCGCCACTCTTTCACTCAAGGAGGAGTCATATCCAATGACTCTCTTCTTCGATGGATCCAAATGCCAATGCATTGAGGAGCCTGCGTTGTTCTCATTCCTCTCGATGCCGATCCTATGCCTCTTTCATTCCGACTCGATTTTCCTTGCACTAATAATACAGCGGAATACGAGGCCCTTGTTCTAGGTCTCCAGGTGGCGCTGCACTTAGGTATCAAATCTATCAATATTTTTGGCGACTCTCAATTGGTAGTCAATCAAGTTATGGGCATCTACCAATGTAAAAATGAGGAACTTCAAAAATACAAACACTACGTGGATTCACTTCTAGCCTTATTTACTCACTATTCTATCCAAACCATTCCACGCTCCACTAACAAATTTACAGATACTATGGGTTGCTTAGCCTCGCAAATTCCAGCCTCATCAACTGACTCTGACATTTTTGTCTTGGTCCAACAACTCTTTGCCCCATCTTATTCAGCCCCGGTTGTTTGTACGATAAATAATGTGTCTGCTAATTCACAGGATACTTGGTATCACCAATTTCACGACTACCTTACAACCTCTGTTCTCCCTTCTGACCTTACTAGTACTGGTAAACGTGCTTTTCTTAAACACATTTCTAATTATGTAGTTATGGGGGGGCTCCTTTATAAACGTGGCTTTGATGGCATCCTCCTTCGATGTCTCACTGGCGCGGAGGTCACCCATACCATCCAACAAGTTCATGACGGTATCTGTGGCGGACATTTTAGTGGCCTTGTCGTGGCTAAACGAATCCTTCACCTTGGTTATTATTGGCCTACTCTATAAAATGAATGCTACGAATATGTTAAGCATTGTGTTATGTGTCAACAACATGCCAACCTTCAACATACTCCTAGCCACCCGCTACAGGTCGCCCGAGATCTTTGGCCTTTCTCACAATGGGGTTTAGACCTTATTGGTGAGATTCACCCGTCCTCTTCGCAACGTCACCAATGGATTATCACAGCAACCGAATATTACACAAAATGGGTGGAGGCTATCCCACTCATTCAACTAAAAAAGAAAAAATTGTCGAGTTCATTAACCACCACATTATCTGTCGTTTTGGTGTTCCTCATTGCCTGATTACAGATAATGGAAAATCTTTCAAAAATAAGTTGTTGCAAGACCTTTGTGACAACTTTGGTATCAAACTCAGCTTCTCATCACCCTACTATCCACAAGCAAATGGACAAGCCGAATCCTCTAATAAAACCCTAACCAAAATCCTCATGAAAGTTGTCAATGAGTCCGGACGAAATTGGCACGATCACATCCCCTTTGCCCTTTGGGCTTATCGTACTAGCATTCGTACCTCTACTAATGCCACACCTTTTTCTTTGGTATATGGTACCGAGGCTGTCTTGCCTCTCGAAATACAAATACCCTCCCTCAGGATATCTCTTCAAGATATTCTCACCAACGATGATTGCCGCCAAGAGCGGTTAGCCCAATTGGAGCTTCTTGACGAACGTCGTCTTACAGCTCTCGATCACCTTCAAATCTATCAAAAACGCATCAAGCGTGCTTATGATAAGCGACTTCATGAGCGTACCTTTAAGGTTGATGATCTTGTCCTCAAAGAGAATCAACATGTAACCAAACTAGAAAAGAGCAAACGTGGAAAATTTGCTCCCAATTGGATTGGGCCTTATATAATCACTCACACTTATGGATCAGGCACTTATCGTTTAGCTTCGCTTAATGGTAAACCTGAGCCTGAGCCCCTTAATGCCTTGCATCTTCAACCATTCTACTGTTGAATTTAGTGTTATATCACTTCTTATCTACCTACTGCTCGTCCCTTGAGCTCATTTACCGCTACATACACTTTGTTTTCTACATCTCAAAATAAAATCAAGCTCACTTCTCACCTCCCCTTAACGATGCCTTCCCCTTTTTAGTCTAGTCCATGACTTCAAAGTATTAAAATAAGCCGTATTCTTATGGGATTTTCTTGAGTCAAACTTCCTACCAAACTAGATGCTTCACGCCAAAAGAACATCTAGTCATCTAAATTAAATATAGACTGCTCCCTCGAAGGACAGCTATATGCCAAACTATTGCTGCTATTATATATAGACTGCTCCCCCGAAGGACAGCTATGCATTAAAATCATATCTGCTACTATAAATAGACTGCTCCCTCGAAGGACAGCTATACACAGTCAGCCTTTATCAGAAGCTTCTTGCATTGATCAGCTTCGTGAAGACCTCAAGAAAAATACAATCAATATCCCTTGAAGACTTCCCGCATCGATCAGTCTACATTCAATAAAATAAAAGCCTCATTCAAAAGGACTTTTGCATCATGGACTTGTCTATTTAGGGTAGGTTCTCTTTCGTCAGAACACTCACTTTGTAATAAGTTTTCTGTACCTCAACTATACCATTCACCTCACCTCACCATTTGTTTCAACTCAAGGGACGTGACGTACACCTGATATGTTGTGATCATACAACTCTTTTCACCTATTGACTTCTCGTCTATGCACCGGTACCTAGGGCTTCAAGTTTGTTCTATGTTGTGTGGTTTGTTTTGCTCTTTTCACCTACGGAGCAATCTTCCCTCTTTGCCTCGCATCTAGGATTGTGTGCTGATTTTAATCAGGACATGGTTCCCTACCACTTGGGTAGGCTAACTTTCGCTTCCCTTATACCTTTTACAACATCACCAATTCGTTACCAACACCATCAACCTTACCTTACCAATATTACTATCAATACTTTTACCAACCAACCAATCGTCTAACCATACCTAAATTGCCTGAATTCACCTCTCCCTAGTCTTAAGGGAGAACTATATCGGTCTGAGGCCCCTCCTTGCTTTGTGCAATGGGCTATGTAGGCAGCACTTCGGAGACATGGGGTCTCCCAAGGTTAGCTCGACCATCCCCTACCATAACCTACCATGTGTAATAAATATAAATATTTTTTGTGTATTTCTATTTCATCACATTCCTCTTTATCCTTTTTTCAAAACACCGAAAATCAAAACACAAACATTCTTATTATTATCGTAACTCAAATCAACATACATATTCAGCTTTATTTAGATGTTAAACAAATACATCTTCTCTATCATCAACACGCAGGTCGGCATCCTTATTTATTCTTATAACTTACTAACATTTATTTAGACCCTTACGCCTCATCCCGAACCAGGTGATGATCGTGATCATCGACCCTCTCGCCAGGCCTCTTTGTCCTCAAAGGTACCACGGCTATTGGTACTACCCACTGGTCTGCCAATCTCTCCTGTAACATATGAATACGCCCTCTCGCATGGAGGACTCCAGCCTCTAGTCTCTCTGCCCGTGACTCTGCAACCGCTAACAATCCTCTTGCCTCATTCACCTACGTTTGGAGCTGCTGAACTAAACGCTGCAGACGATCCCTCTTTGCTGTAATCACCGCTATGTCAGGACGATCACGTACACCTTGCAGCTCTACTACCCACCATAATCTATAGGCCTCTGTCATTCCTGCATCCATTACCCTGTGATCAGCTGCTACTTCTTGAGGATCTTCTGGCGGTGTTGGCCGAGGAGGTGAGAATGCTGCCTCTACGTCGATCCTCATATATGGTCTATAAGCCTGCGGTATATCTTGCACCAATCCAAATTGTCGCCGCACGCGATCTATAGGAATCCTCTCATATTCACCTGGCCTGTGCCCCGCGATCCACCTCAATCGCTCTACACCCCTCAACTCCTCAGCTATGCTCTCTGTTACCATGTAGTTCCCGTAAGGCCTCCAATAGATATCCGCAATCGTCACCCTCTCCCATACCTGCCTGTAATACTCAATGTCACCCGTCACGGCCTGAGATCTTGCCTCTTGTTCTGTCTGGACCCATCGTCTAAATCCCAACCTCTGTACTCCGGTCTCTCCTGACTGGATGGGTCGGCCTATTGGTCGCACACAAACAATGTGCTCATAGGCCCAACAGTGTAATAAGTATGAACAATCCAGTGTCATCCTGTGATTTCACCTACAAGCCCATAAACCCCTGTATAGCTCCGCCAAATATGCAGGTGCCCATGCAAACGTCACGTTCCTTTCTATCATCTCCCAAATAACACACATTAATGCCTTTGGAAATCTTCCCCCTTCCGCCCTCGGTAATGCATAATACCCTACCGCTATCATTAGTATCACTGCTAACCTTGTCTCCTCAGGGTGTGCTGCATACATTACCCCATATGTGAATGTCAAACCTCGCTGTGTCAGATCTCGTGCGTATGGACCAAATACTATTGTTATCGCTGCCCCGCCCTGCGCTCAGCATTGCCTGATATACTGGTGTTCCTATAATTGGGAGTCTCAAAATACGGAACACATCTTCCAATGTCACTGTCATCTCCCCTGTTGGCAGATAGAAGGTATTTTTTCTCAGGATTCCATCTCTCAATCAACGCATGGTTAAGTGTGATTCGTGAATAATAGTGGATTCCACTTAACCCCAAACGATTTATCAATGTCCATTCAGCTGGCGATACATCCGCTCGGATTCGTGACAACAACGTTGGTACACTATCATTCATCCTCAACCCTGCCTCTGCCTGCATACCTCAAAATAACAAACAACCATTCAATCCATCAAATCCCCACAGGTTTTTTCTCACATTCTGGAAATTCCTACAGCAACCGGTATCGTTTATAAGCTAACCGGTACCGGTTCAGTAACCGATACCGGTTATCTCTAACCGATATCGGTCACTGTCACCTTCATACAGCCTGCCTAAAACACACCACCTACAACAATAATTCCTTTCTGTACATACAAACATACTCGAAACCCCTGATTACCTACCCCGTAACACTCACCTCATCTATAACCCTTGCTATCATGTTTTCTTTCTCATATCTACCCACTTAATCTCCCTCCTCCTATTCACAAAACATGCAAAAATCAAATCACAACCAAAACGTTTACCTCTTGGGTTGCAGCAGCTTGCGGTGGCACTTGTCTTCCCTCTCGTCCCTGCCTACTGGATGCTTCTCCTCGTTCTGCCATGATCACCACTCTTTTCAAATCCGCCTTTCTACTTTCTGAATCTCAGATCACATTCACTTTCCCTGTCTCTTTTCTTATCACCCAAATCTCTCATGCAATTTCCTGTCTCTTTTCTCCTTATCACTCAAATCTCTCATGCAAATACATGTCTCAGTCGTCAAAAAGCATCGCGTTCGCGTATTTAACTTCTTTCATGGCTCTCAAAATTAGAACTTAAGTTGCCACCCTAGCTTTTCTATTTTTAGAAAAGCTCATACCTAAATAACCAGTATCGGTTACACAACCGATATCGGTCTATTAGCTACCGCCATCGGTTCCCTAACCGATATCGGTTACACACCTGCCTTTTTAAAACATGGTTCTTTTCTTCATTTTCTACCTAATTTTTGTCACGCCCGCCTCTTTTCCTGCATAACAACACCATTATCCATATTTGTCCATCTACCACACATATCATTACAATTTCATTAACATCATCTATTTTACAAAAACAACCAAGCCATCAACTAAGGATATCAAAAAACTATCAATCTATACATCATTTGGATCCAACTCATCAGATACATATATAACAATGTCACGAAACCAGCACCAAAACATGTAACATTTCATCATATAACATGTCATCCATATATACGTGCAAAAGACATCACCATCATCCATATATCAACATGTCAATTAAACTCATCATACATTCTATATCACAAACCATTGACAAAATACTTAAAAACATTTTGAACACTGCATGTGGATCAAAACATCATATCTATATATATACAAAAGTTTCAAATATACAATGTGCATCGCATCGGGGCCTCTGTGATCTCATAATACAACAAAACCGGCACGCAGGCCGCAATAACTGTCAATAAATCCCGACTCGGCTCGCAGGCCGGTCCCTCATATCAAAAATATACTTGGCTCGCAGGCCGGTATCAACTGTACAACCCGTACTCGGCTCGCAGGCCGGTATATAATGAATGAATGAATCAATAAATGAATAAATGTAGGCACGCAGGCCTCTATCAACACAACTAGCTCGCAGACCGGTGCCCATGTCCAATATACAAATGTGCAGGGACCCCTCAGCTCTCTCCACCTCCCTCTGCCTGTCTGCCTGCTGGTCCCTGTCCTGCCTCCCGCCTCCTACCTGTAACAGACACACCGGCTGTGGCTGCACCTCCCTGCGATCTCTGACTATGCGAGGTCTCCGCTCGGTGTGCCGCATATGGCTGATACTCAACTCCGGTACTATCAAGAACATCCTGATAGTACTGGGCCTCTGCTCTCGCCTCCATATATCTGTCCCGTGCCACCGTAGGTACTAGGGCTGGTCCTCGGACTCCTACTGCCAATACCCCCTGTGCCTGTGCTGGTGCTGTTGGTGGTGCTTGTGGCTGTGGTGGTATCTGTACCTGTGCCTGGGGCTGTGGCTGTGCCGCTGCTGGTGGTGGTGCATGTACCTGTGCCTGTGCCTGTACCTGCGCCTGGGCTAGCTGCCCCTATAGGACACCTATCTGTGCCTATGCAGCAGCCAACTGCCCCTATAATAGTTGTACCTAGCCCCTGAGCTGATCTCGCTCTGATATCACTGCAGCCAAGTCTGGCTGTGCCGGCGGTGCTATCCTAGCTGCTCTCTGAGCAGCCCACCAAACCATGAATGCCCCCGTACACCCAGCATCATCTACCGCATCACCTGCTGGCCTCTCTGCAACCCAATCTAGGTCCAAGGGCTGTGGTGCAGGTAGTGGGGCCTCTACATCATCCCTCCTGTACTGAGGGAAGGGAGGTGGCTCGTCCTGTCGTAGCCCCATCTGCCTGCGTACCCTCTCCAGGGGTATCCTCTCGTACTCTCCTGGCCTCCATCCTGCTATCCAGAATGTGTACTGGATCAGGCGCAACTATAAGCGGGCTCCTCTGCGAGGGTGATGACCTCTATAAGGTCTCCATACAATATCTACCGTTGTCAGGCCCTCTAACAAATGTCTATAATAGGCAACATCTCGCCCTTCAAGAACTGCTCGTGGCTGCCCCACGACCCCCAACCACCTCTGAAAGTCGTATCTGTATATGACCTATGGCCCTGGCTGTTGGGGTAACCTTACTGGTCTGATGCATATGATGTGCTCATATGCCCAACAGTGAAGTAAAAATGTAGAGCAAATCCCAAATCGCCTCATCCGGCGATAGCCCCATAGCTCCCTGTATAACTGCACTAGGTATATTGGTGCCCAAGCGTAACAGGTGTGCTCCTCCACCATCTCAAGCAGCACCCCCATCAATGCACGTGGAAAGCGGCCTCCCTCTGAGTCCGGGAGGGCGAAGCAGGTGATCCTGATCATCATCAACATGGCAAGCTGTGTCTCGTGTCGGTGCGCACGGTACATGTCACCATACCTAATACTCGCGCTGTGATAGGTAAGTAGTGCGGCTGCATCTCCAAAAACCTATAGGATGTTTTCCATGGTCGTCTCAGAATCTACCTGGAAGACTGCCTCTCCCTCGATCAGCAGTCGAAGGATGCGATACACATCCTCCAATGTGATAGTCATCTCCCCAGTCGGGAGATGGAACACATTGGTCGCCGGATCCCATCTCTCAATGAGGGCAACCATCAAGCTATGATCTCTGTCGATCGCTCTATATCGCTCAACTCCACCGAGTCCCACCTCGCGCATGATAGCCCAGTGCGCTGTGGACACATGTGGTCGCATCCGCACCAACAGCGGGGGCATCCTGTCCCGCATCGTCAGCTGCTGACGTGCCTGCAAAACCCACCCACTACATTATCCCTACTCTTTATCACGATATCTACCTGTACCCCCTTACCCCTCTACCCACCTATCTTCATCACACCCCGACTCTCTAACCCACCCCTTTACCCACCTATCTTAACCACACCCCGACTCTCTAACCCACCCCTCTACCCTCTATCTCCCCGACCACAACCCGACTCTCTCACACACCCCTCTACCCACCTATCTTCTCCACTATCCCCCTCCCTCTTCACACCCAAAAACAAACCCCGCAACCAACACAAACAAAAAAATAAAAACAAAAACAAAAAACACAAACAAAACAAAAACAAAAACAAAAAACAAAACAAAAACAAAAAAACACAAACAAAAACAAAAACAAAAAAAAAACAAAAACAAAAACAAAACAATGCCAACCGACACCGGCCGATATACGACTGACGTCGGTCACGCACAAAGCCCCCTCCCGCAAATTTTGTGAGGTCGCTTAACAACCGACATCGGTCGCTGTCATTTCCCAGAGCCAAACCCCCGCGCGGCCCCGCCGCCTACATTTTTTCATTTTCTACCAACCTCCCCACCCAAACACCCTAAAAACCTACCCACCTAGCCGCCTTAGCCTATTTAGCCTATCTACCCTCTCCCTTTTTCAAATTATTTCCATTTTCTACTTATTTCCTAAAAAATGTAAATTCCTACCCAAACCCCACATTTAACATAATAACACCACATAAACACAATAAGGGGTTTCAAACCTACCCGTACGATGACACGTCGTTGTGGTGGGATGGGTGGTGGTGGTCCAGCTGGTCCAGCTCCTCCTGCTCCTCCTGGCTGTGCCATGGCTCCAAATGTCCTCTTCTGGGTCCTCAACCAATCACCTACTGCCTCCTCCTCACTCGGGCCCGCTAACAACTCACTCCTCCAGTCAAATAACGCCACCTCACGCACCAAATGCTCCAATCTCCACTCTCCACGTCAAACAACTCAAATCGATTTTCAAATTAGACAAGTGACAATGATCGACCGTATTTTTCTTTTTATAGGTTTTTCACATGGAACCGATACCAGTCTAATCGTGCCCTAAGGAACCGGCGTCGGTTATCTAACCGGTAGCGGTCATAGATAACCGATATCGGTTTTATCCTTTTTAACCCAACATTTTGCCCTTATTTACTATTTTCCCTTTTCCACCAACATCGCCTATATCAATCTTTGATGCACACATTTTAACCATTTGGCCCGACCAAAGGCCTCGCCCTAACCATTTGGCCCGACCCAAGGCCGCCACCCTAACCATTTGGCCCGACCCAAGGCCGCCGCCCTAACCATTTGGCCCGACCCAAGGCCTCGCCCTAACCATTTGGCCCGACCCAAGGCCCCACCACCCAACCATTTGGCCCGACCCAAGGCCTCGCCCTAACCATTTGGCCCGACCCAAGGCCTCACCCTACCCATTTGGCCTGACCCAAGGCCGTACCACTTCAATACCTTACCCAAAATCAACACCATACACTTTTATCCACCCATCCTGTAGCTTTTTGTTCAATCGAGCTCACCTGTTCGTGTTTTAGCATGATTAGGGTCCTTGACTTGATCTGTCGACCAACTTTGCCTAAGACCTAGACCATGACGTTTATCTCAACCAAACCAACCATTTGGTATTGCCGAACATGCCTAAACGTTCCTGTACCTTACCTGTTATATACCCTGGAGCTACTTCCTATGCCTTGGATACCAGGATTATATCACCCTTGTTTGGATAAACTATCGACCTTTGCCTATGCACTGCTAGTTTGCTCGTCAAATCATGTACCCTAGTCGCACTATTGCATTTCAACATGCGTCTGCTTCCTTGGACCTATCCCACCATCTCACCATCCTCTCTACACCATTTACCCTTTATCAACCCTATCCCTGATTTCCCGTTCTCTCCATCTGTGATAGATTTGAGGGGGATTACCTATATCCTTAACAGGAGAAAACCACTTCATATTATTGTCTGCGCAGCTTTACAAAACAAGCTACATGACAATAAGGGGCTAATTTAGACACCAAATTTGTGTCTTACGACCCCTTGTGACCCGCATCTCATCTCACAATCTAACCTCATCACCTAAACCTTACACAATTATTTATTAATTACCTTGTAATTGATAAATCCACATCACCTTACCTGCCACCTCATTTTACCACCTCATCATGACCTAGCCATAACCCTAAACTAACCTAATTAAGACCTATAACTTGGTCCACATCTACACCCATGATTAATGACCCCTTTCTCGCACCCAAAACCGACCTTCTAGTTACTTGACCAAGCCCGCAACTGATCTCTCGGGAGAAAAGCAGGCAAGGTGGGCTATTTTACTAAAAATAGCCTACTTTTTCCTTACCGATGCCAGTTCCTACTCGACCGCCGTCGGTTACGTAACCACCATTGATTCCCTGTAAATGGGCTCCCCGAACCAAAATCAAAGGTCGAAGGATTTTTGAATCAACAAAGATCATTGGGAGTGATCAACAGAGTCCAGATCTTCACTTGACCAAGCAGAGACGAGCGGAGAAACCAGAAGTGTTTGCAGCAAAGGAGATCAACTTGCATCTTCGTCAAAAACCAGTAAGTCACATCTTGCATGTCCTCTGTTATAACATTTCTTATGCTTTTTGAGTCACAGTCCTCATAAATCCATTCCTGAATCCACTACCCAGCGTGCCATTGCATCTAACTATCATTCTTTTACCTCTCATCAGCTCATTTCCTAATATCACCCATATACCAGCCTTACAAACAACATAGCTACCCTACAACACAACCACTCCACAAAACAACCAACCTACAAATCCTAAACCCAACCGGTATCGGTTATCAGAAACCGGTATCGGTTACTGTGATTCAAAACCAGAAATCAGCCTTTCCCCTATCCGTTCCAACGAAGTAATTTAATTGATATTTTACAGTCTTTTGTGTTAATTCATATCGGCAGGGGAACTTACCACCTTCGAAAGGAAGTTTTATATTTCCTGGGCCCAAGGCAGTTCCCTCATTTATTGTTTAATCAAAATCTTGTGGTCTTGTGTTCTTATTTACAGGTAGTCCTTCTAAGACAAAAAGGAGTTCTTCGCAATCAACCTGATCTTCCTCTACGGTACGCGCACACCACCTCGACATTCAACAGGTATTCCTCCTAGCCCTAACCTTATCTGTTTCTAAAAGGAATGAAAGGATAGAAGCAACTCTATTCCCAGAAGCCGAAACATTTCGAGCGAAACAGGATGAATTGTGTGATCCAATCTTGAAAATACTTTGTGGCCTCTTCTCCCATCACCTTGCTCAGTAGGATGATTGCATCAGAAAAACCTTTGTGAAACTCACTTCTAGATAGATCTTTTGGCATGCGAGATAACTTCCTTCCTTGTTTCAAACATGACCCTAATGCAAGACCTTTAATATATGATTCTATTTTAGACCATTCACCCAATTAAAATTCCTTTTTTATGATGACCATGTTGTTCCATGTCGGTATTTTCATACAAAAAGAGATTCCCTTAAGAGTGAGTATTGCCAAAATTGAGTTGTCATTTTCCCTTATGATTCTTGACTCTGGCTCGTAGTGATGAGAACATGTCAGTACCAAATCCATAATTTTAACAAATACAAGATGGTCACTTACAACACACAATTTAATCGTGAACACCTTGTCTTCAAGTGGTTCTCCGGGACCGTCGAGCATTTGGTTCTTCAAATCTTCTAAGTCCATATGAGCAACATAACTATCACCCACCCCTGAGTATTCTGACACCCAAGTTGAAATAAGATCTAGACTAGAAAATTTTAATTTCATTCCTGTAAAAATCAACAAGATGAGAGAAAAAGAAGATGATAACAACTTTCTGCAACTAAATCGGAGAATTTCTATTTTTAGCAATTAAGGTTCATGGGTTGTTATTTTGGGAAAAAGTGCCTTTTAGCCTGAATTTAGTTTTCTAAAACCCTTAACATGATATGAATAAATTAATTGATATTTCTTTGTTTATTTTTGAAAGTTTCTATTTTTAGAAAAAAAATCTTTTTTTGCATTTTGGGGAAAATTACCTAGTTTATCATCTTCACTGTTCTCTAAGTATTTTGAATGCACTGATATGAGGGAACTTACTATTTTTGGTAATTTTATATTTTTAGTAAGTGAGGTCACCAAATACTTACTATTTTTATAAATATCACTTATCCATGTCTGTTTGTATCAAAAATGTCTTCATTGGATTTTTCTCGCCTCTGGGACTCTGTGCTCCAAATTTCACCTCAATACGTCCACCAAATTGCTTAGAAAAAGAAAAATTATATTCTAGGGCCTGAAAATATGGTTTTATACCATTAAAAAATTAGAGCATCATCCATTTTTCTATTACAATCTTCTTAAAGGTTCCTGAATGAGGAACAATTGAGAAAATCTCAAGGGAAACAAATTTAAGGTTTGAAAGTTATGAGTTTTTCATGGTTTTGATGTTTATGGAAGCCCTGGAGGAATTTTGATAGAGTATCTAGTAAAATTATAGGTTTTTAGAGGTTTTTTCTCAGCAAAAATGGAGGCTTGGTGAAGAAATGAGGTGGGAAAATTTTCTTTTATGTTTTTAGCTTTCACAATAGTGTTTTTGGTTCACGAGAGAAGTAACAGCAAGTAGAAGCACTTAGTTAAAATTTAGGGTTTTAACTTCTTGAAATGGGTCACATTTTTTTTACCCTATATCCCCTTGGGAATGGATGTAAGAGGGATAGAAAAATGTTCATTTATGTTGGCTTGAAAAGTGTCACCTTTTAATTACACGATGAGGAAGTGGAGAAAAACAACCTTTTAGCACCCGGGGCTATGACTGGGTCAGATGAAGAACCTTGACATGGGCTAGAGTGGGGTGAATTTTCTTGTCCCTTGTGTACCCTTTGGAATGAGGGAAAGAGGGAAATTAATGCACCCTCATTTGGTGATGTCAAGTGGTGGCATGTGATTCAGTGAGGAGGAAGGAGGAAAATCTTGCTCAAACATTGTGGGGCTATAAATAGGTCACATGGAAACTAGAGCAAGGGATAGAGTAGAACATATTTTATTTTCCCATCTATCCCCTTGAGAATGGGGATAGGATGGACATAAAAATGTGCCCTCATGTGGTGATGACAAGGGGCATAGTTTGATTGCATGAAAGGAGGGGCTAGAGATATGCAAATAGGCCCTACAGAGTGCTTGTCATGGTCATGTGAGGAACCTGGAGGAAAATTTGGGGTTGGAAAGAGTTTATTTTCCCCTATTTCCCCTTGGGAATGGGGAAAATATTGATACAAAAATGTGCCTCAACATGGAGGTGACAAGTGTCCTCACTAAAAATTCGTTAAGTGTAAGAAACGTACCTCACGAGAGAGATACTTGTCGACGAGATTATTAGAGCTATATGTGGTCTTTTTTTATGATTAATTACAAGATTTTGAATCCTAAGGGAATTCCAAGACAAATGGTATGGGTGTCAACTTCCAATTCTGCCTGAAACTTGCTAGATTTTCTCCTTTTTTCTTGGGAGAATATGGTGTGTCTGTTGAAATTGAGCTTCCCTGAGAGATACTTGAGTCTTGTGAAATATTTCAAAATTCCATCATGTATATGGTTAAACCAGATTTCTAACAAATGCTTGTTGGAATCCTAACTCCTTATGTGGCTCCTAGAATCATCCAATGAAGTTTAGGTGCCAGTTTAGACTATAAGCTCCTTTAACCTGAAAAACCTGCTTTCACTGCAACTGTCCCTAAACCTCTTAAACTTCCCTAGACTTTCTGGAACTAGTTCCATTAATCTAAAAACTCTTCAACGCCACCTCTAGATTATTTTGGGCATTCAGATGAGTCCCGAAGAATACACACTTGTCCTAGAAAGGATAAATGTATCCTTTCTAGGCTTACTAAAGATTTCTCTTTTTGAAGTACTTCATTGAAGTAACTGAATGACCTTTGAAAACATTTCAAAAATCATGCAAAGTTTGTACAACACAATTTGAGTACCTAAAAGATCGGGATAGGAATGATACATAGGGCAAACTGATCCAGAGAAGGGTTGAGGAGGGTTTTTAAGAAAGTTTTTCTTTACACTTGGGTTTAGTTGTCATGTTTCAAGTTTGAATTTTTGACCTTAAAAAACACATGACAATAGGGTGGTTTGATGGTTTTATTTTTTTCATTAATTTTCTCTTTTTTTTGGCCACTTCTTGTGGTTATTTCAGCTCTGTACATTAATTATTCTCTTTCACTTCCTTCTCTCTTATTATCTTTTCTCTTAAATTAATTTTCATTAGTGTCTTCCTTTTTCTTATTCTTATATGGTTTTCCCTTGTCTGAGATAGCCACTTTTTCTTTTTTCTCATCCTCTAAATATTCTACTTCATCCCATGGTATTCTTGTTATGTGTTGGATTCTATTTTGGGAATCTTTTCCTAATGATTCTAATTTCATACCACCATTTTTGTAGAATTACATGGATTTCAGAAGGTTGCAAAAATCACGTGAGTTGGGTTCATCGCATAACCAACAAGGTTATGGTTTAGTGTAATTTCTTTCCAAGTGTCCATATTTTCTACACTTATAGCAATTCATGCACCTTCTTTCATGTAGTCCCATTCTAGGATTGTTCTGATTATCCCCACTTTGATACCCTTGGTATCCTCATCCTTGATATCCGCTACCATCTTCATAGTTTTTTTAGCCACCCCTATAACCACCCTAATAACCACCTTTATAACCACCTCTATATCCTCCATCATACCCTTGATAACTAGGAATTTAGTTGTTTCCTTAATATCCTCCTCCATAATGTGGTTATCCTCTTTGGTATCCTTGTTATTGTGGTGGTGTGGTTATTACTGGTACTTGTACTATGGGGGTTGTTGAACCGGTATTCTGGAGGTTGGTTGTTGTGGTGGAGGTGGGGGTACTATATTATGTCTAGTTTCCATCACTCTTTGGGCATTATATTCTTTCAAATATTCCATGGCATTAATAGCGAGATAAGTATGGTGATAATGGTTAAATGGTCCACATGTTGTGAAGTACATGAGTTTATTCATGGGTGGGACTACCTCCATTAGTTGAAAAGTGTGATGTGTGTATTGGTACCATAATCTATATATGCCAAACCAAGTTCTTTATACCATGGTTATATTTCTAGAAGATGCTTTTTCTGAGTGTTGTCTTATTACTACAACTCTTTTCTCTTTCCAAGTGTGGGCCTTCTACCTTGTTATGTCCTTCTCCACAACATATTGTACATCAGATTTTTTGGCTTTCAATGTTCCTAGCAGGTGAATTGTGTATGAGATCTTCTTTCCTCTAGATATCCTATTGTAATTTCAACTTAGCCAACTCTAGCTATACCCTTTCTAATTCAGTTTTAAGAGAATTTCCTCCTCTTTTCCATGGTTATGCTTCCACTCTTGTGGTCATATCTAATACATTTATAAAATTTGTGAATACACATCCAATGAATCTCTTAGGTAAGGTAATAGGCCAGAGATAAACCACTCAATTCTTTTCTTATATGTGAGAGGTTCTTCTAATATTTTTGCCATATTTTTGAACCTATAATCAAACTCCTTTATTTTTCTCCCTCTTTTTGAATTAGGTCTCTCATTTTTTTGACACTTTCTATAGGTTCCTAATGATAATGGAAGTCTACCTTGAATTATTTTTCTATTGGATCCCTAGCCTTGTTGTGTTGAGGTATTTTCTTCATGTACCACCTTAAAGTATAATATCTTAATGTTCCCACAAAGTCACATAGCTTAGTTGTGGGATCCGTCACATTGTTACTTTTTTAGAATGAGTCTAGGATTAATAGATGCTCCACCACATCCTTGGTATATTTTCCAAATAATAGAAACTTGATTTTTTGGGGCCATCCTATTAGTAGGTTGAGTATTTGGTGGATTCTGAACCAGTTGTTGTGTTTTAGGATTCTTTACCTTATTATTTTTCAGTATAAATATTTTGATTAGATCCTTTCCTTCCTTTATCTCTTGTTAGTTCAATATCAAAATAAATTTCTCCTAGTAACTCTTTGAATTCTCTCATAATCTATTCTCTTTTCTTACTTTCTTCTTGGATTTTTTATATATATCCATCAAAATTTCTTCCTATTGTATCTTTCTAAGTGGTTTATGAAGCGGAACATGGAATGACGACTGGTCTAGGGGGTATATCTCCTTTGGGCTATTACGATGGTTGGGGGAGACATCTTTTATTGGTGACTTTCATAATTATCTTCTTCCACAAATAACTTCCTAACTTTAACATATCTTAACCTATAATTTTCTTCTAAACCCTTCATCACTCATTCTCTTAATTTTTCTTTTCTAATTCTTCTATATCTTGTTCTTCAGAAAAAAAAAAAATTCCCTTATCTTATGTTATGTTTTTATTTTCTTCTATCTCCTTAATCGATTATTCTAATATAATAAACTCTTCTTCATCTTCACCTTTTTCAGTAATCAATACAGGGGATTATCTCTTATCATTTTCCCATTCTTCTACTCCTAAGATCTATTTTATCCATGCTTCCATTCTATTTACCATGTCTTGCAAATTCTTCATTAACCTAGCTTGTTGTGAAAATGAATATTATATTCTAGTATATAATTGGCATTGTCCCATGGGAATCCATGGGGTAACCAAAATGTTTTGGTCTCCACTTTGTGTGGGAATGATAGCAAGAATCTGAACTTCTACCTTCATTTTTGGGGTAACCACTGGATGACCTTCACTTGAATTTGGATTATCCTTCTTCTCTACTTTCTAAACTTTATTAAATTTTCCCTTTATATCATTTATTTTCTTTATCCTTTCCTTCCTTGCTGATATTTTTTTTTCTTTAATTCCTTTTTCTCTGTAGCTATCCTAGACTTCTCTTGTGATATCCTGATCATTCTTACTTTTTTTTTTAATTTTTAATTCAAATAATTATCCTAATCTCTCTTTTATCAATTATATAATTTATTTTGATTTTTTTCTTCATGTATCCCTATTTCTTCTACCCCAACCATTACCATATCAGTTTTGATTAGTTATGTCTCTTGGATTTCCCCCCTTCACATAGGTCACCCTTCGGTGCCTGTCCCCTAAAGGAGATTTTATGTGCTTTTAATTAATCCTTTCTCTATTAGCAAAACATGGATTAGGAAAGGAAATTCTTTGAGAAATATTCCTCTGGACCCACTTAAAACTCTAGCCTTCTTGTGATTGAAACTAGTCTAACCTTGAATTTCCCAAGTGATAATATATAAATCCAATGTAGTTTCAAACCAGTAATTGAGTGCTCTTGTACATGGTTCATCAAGATCTTTGAGTTTTTATAACTTCTTCGGATTCCACTTGAATGGTTCACACAAATGTAAACGTGACCACTCTGTTCTTTTTGTTTTCAATAAAATTCAAGGATACAATAGATGTGGAAATTGAGACCAAAATTCTTCTCCAAACTCTCCAAATAAGTCAGCTTCAATTCCTTTATAAGATGATTTAAGTCTATTTGCCTCCTTTTTTATGAATATATCGATATGTTTTTCCCACCAATCCTCAATATCTGTTAATGGTGGTTTCCAATACCTTGGTAGTGAAATTTTTCCATACACCTACTTAACAAAAGGAACCTAGGATTAAACACCAAAATTTTGACCTCAAGCCTCAACAAGAATGTGAGGGTTAAGTAGTTTGCCATTTCACTAAGGATGTACCAGGAATGATATTCAAATTTATAAGAGAAAATAGAAAGAACATAATTAAAGATAATGAACATTACACAATACATCAACCATCATTCTTTATTTATAATAAATGTTGCATCAATCTTTCACATCCATATCACACAATCTCATTACACATCAATCTTCATACTTCCTCATATTTGGTTTCTATCATATTCTCATTTCTATTTTCCTTTATCTTATCTTACAAATTCTTCATCTATATTTCTCCATCTACTCTACATATCTATGATTACATTCAAGTACATTAAGTATCTTCCTATACTAATTACCTAAAAGACACTTCTTTTGGTGGTGCCTCTATCAACACATTCAACATGTTGTGTTATTTCTATAGATGTTTTATGATTTTGTTGTTTTGTATAGTCTTTGAAGGATTACGATAGTGTTTTGTGTCTTGTCTAGTGTCCAATGGATTTCCTAGTGTCCCACATATTTTATAGTGTTCTATGGATTTTACAGTATTTTGGGGGTATTCAGCTTCTTTACTCCTTAGCTTACAAAATTGATGAAGAACCTTGTCAACGGTCCCTTTGATGAGATGTTCAAAATTACATGGGGTGTAATTTTGGATAACATGTCCCAGTGTGCGGAGCCACTGAGCACCTACAACCACATTACATCCTCCTAAGGGTAGGGAAAACTTATCTAAGAAAAGAGTGTAATTGTCTATTATGATACACACTTTTTGATACTTCAAAGATAACACAAGAGTATACAAAGCAATATGCTTTCTTATCAATGTGGGGATCGATGAAATTATGAGTACTTCTAGAGTCAATGAGGATTGTGAGAGGGATATTTTTAAAGAAATCCTTGACCTTTATGGTTTGAGGGGTGGTAACACCTACTAGTGCATGTAGAGAGATATCAAGTTGAATATCTTGAGACACTAAGTCCTCTAAGAGGATCCAATCCTCTTGAGCATCTTGGAATTCCTGGAGATCGCGCTTGTTTTCCTACTATGGTGGTGATTTCATATCTAGCAAGCAGATATTTTGTGTGATGCACCTTTGACCCTTAACCCTTTTTTCATCACAATTATATCATAATCATCTATCCTTATGATACCATGTCTCTTCCTCTGTAAGGTGCTTGACTAGGGTGGTTGTGGTTGGATGCTAGTTTCTTATGTTCTTTGTGGCTGGGAAAGTGGGAGGATGATGATGCACTAAGATTTTATCTTTGGATAACTTAGCCAAGCCCAAGGCATCCATCATGTTTTTGGGCCGAAAATTTTTAACCTCTGAGTGAAGTGGATATTTAAGGCCAATAACAAAATAGAATTTAAAAAATTCATTTGATAACACTTCAGTGTGATTAGCCAATTTCTCAAATTCAATTTGATAATCATGAGCGGTACTTGTCTGGAGGATTTTGGTGAGAAATCCTATAAATTTCTCAAATATCAAGGGACCAAACCTGCCCAAAATTAAGGATGTAAAGGTTTTCCTATTTGGTTCATTATTCAATTTGAGATACAAATGGTACCATTCAATCGATTCTTGTTCCAAGTAGAAGGAAGTGATTGGGACTTCCAGTTTATAGAATAAGTATTGTGAAGGGTGAAGAATTTCTTGGCTTGATATATCCATCATGTAGGATTTATACAATTGAACCTTGGAAACGTCACAACCCCAAATTTTATATAATTTTCATTGTAATGTTTGATGTATGATGACTTAATTTATTATAAATAGTTAATTTAATAAATACTACATGTATAATTATTTATACAAATACATACATACATACATATATATAGATGTGTGTGTGTGTGTGTGTGTGTGTGTGTGTGTGTGTGTGTGTGTGTGTGTGTGTGTGTGTGTGTGTGTGTGTTGTGTGTGTGTGTGTGTTTGTTTGTGTTTGTGAAAATATATACATATACATATATAGATGTATACATAAACATATATATAAGTGTTAAGTTTTAATGAATTGTTGTTAATGAACACCTTCTAGTTTTCATCGTTGTATGGTTTTGATTGGACTCCGCCACTATTTACATCCTTTATGAATTTTTAACATTGTCTAAATTTATAATGCATTGGTTAAGGATGTTTCACAAAGGTTAAGGTTATTTGCATTATTTTAAGGTAACTTGAAATTCTACAGGCATATGAATAGTTGAATGAGCTCCACCGTTTCATGTTTTGAAAATTGGTCTTAGACCACATTTCTTTGGCATTATTAGTATTGAACAAGGCCTTAGACCATAAAGTATTTAAATAGTGAATAGACTAAACTTGGTCCTTCACCATATTGCATTTTTTATTGACATATGTTTTAACTATGAAATTTGAACCTCCTTAGCATGGTGAACATTGGTCATAGACCATTGGAAAGGTAATTGATTATTGTTTATTGATTGATATGGTTCATTGACCACGTAGCATATAAAAAGTTTTATTGATTATTGTTGGTGTTTTAAACGGTCATCAACCACTTTGTAAGTATAAATTTTAATGTTTAAATTTTATTTAAAATGGTCACATACCATGAGGTACATAAGGTAAATGGTTATTGTTTAATTTTTATTTGGTCATAGACCATATTGCATATAAATGTTTTGGGGTTTGTGGTGGCCATGACGCAACGTTGACAATATTAAATGGTAGTAAATGATTTACGGCTCCTTGGGAATCAGTAGCTTGTGGAGCAAGCCAAAACATACAAGGCTTTCCTCATACACATTTTGGCATTCTGTTTGGTTTTTGTTGAAGCATTACATGGAGATTTTGAAGGATATATTTATGGAAAATCTATTTTTTTAAATGCATCCAATGAATAAGTTATTTTTAATGGCAAACCATTATTTATTAGCTCTTTTGGAAATTTTTGGGGATTTTTTCTGGGTATTCAAATTTTTGGAAAAGAAGGCATACACAAATAAGGCATGGGTTTATCTCACTTTTGTTCTTACTGCTTAAAATGAAATATTGGAATACACATAATTTTTTATTGTTGTTCTTATATATAGAATTGTTCTTCATTTTTTTGTAAAAAAAAAATGAAAAGAAATTAAGAAGGAAAAGATGGAAAGAAAATGGTATTTCTGGGTATGTTATTTTGTTGGAATAATATACATGCATGTTGTATATTTAACTAAATCATTAGACCTTGTTGATAGACACCTTGTTTTGAATATGATGCTTGAGTATTGGTTATTTTTAACATTTTCTTCTTCTGAATAATCTATTTTTCCAAATTTGGAAAGATTTCCTTATTCTTAAAATGATAAATTGGAAAGGAAAACATGAGAAAGTTGTATAATGCTATTTTTATTAAATATTGTGAAATGGGTATGGGGATTCTGTTGAAAATTTGAAATCATTTTGTTATTAATGTTTGGAAGTGGGAAAGATCTTATAGCAAGTATAAAACAAATTCATTCCATCTTGAGTTTAACGAACTAGGTTAAATATTTAAGTTTGGACTAGTTGGAATAATAGGTATGATTATTATTGAAGTTCACTTAGGTTCTTAGTGATCATGTAGATTTTATGAGACTAGCCCATCTTGAACTCATTGTTATCATGGTGTTTGAATGATTGTGGGGGAAGGGTCAATATTAACCTCTATCACGATCTCCCCCTCTTCCTTTTCTTAATGGGCTTGATCTGTGTATTTATTGAGAACTCAAAGTTATTTTTGTTTAATATTTACCTGAACTATTTCAAACAGAAGAATATTCCCAACCCAATATGGCTATATTTAGTTACATTGAGAAATGTAACTCCTCTTTCTTTCTTGTTTATAAATGAACATTGAATGATTCTGAATAGTTATGATTGTTTTGAGAATCCTTGAAAAACATATTGTCTTACTCTTGAACACTTTTTTGGTGGAGATAATCATTGAAACCTAAGTATTATTTAATTTATTATAATTATGGAATTATTATGCAATCAAGCTCATTTGACTTTATCTAAAAAATGTTTTAAATTATATTGAGCTTGACTGTTACAAGGTGCTTAGTTAATTCATAACATGAAAGAAGTGACTATTAAAATGAACCATTTTGAGGTGAATGTTGATTGTTGCTAAAATGTTTGACATTAATTTATCATTGAAACTTGAATGATATTAATGATTTTTCCCTAATAAATATGTGATCTAGAGGATGTTTCACTATGCATATCTTCCCTAAACTTCCCTAAACATAGACTGTGCTGAAGGGATTCTCAAGACCTTTTCAACGGTATGTTGAACTTCAGAATCAGATTTTTTATGCAAATTCTATCGCCGGTCAAAGTTAAGGTCGTAAACGGGTCAACCTTGGTCAACATGTCAATAAGTGGACCAATGGCAAGGTGACACGTGGTAGTTGGAAAAAAGGCATAATTTATGTTCTTGTAATATTTCAAAATCAGTTCCATGGTATAGAGCTCGTTGCAATCTTTCCAACACATTTCGAACGGACCAAATCTGAGTTCATATGCAAAAGATACGCATAGTCAAAGTTGTGGTCAAATGATGACATGACACGCTCTGACATGGACAAATGGCATATTATGGGCGTGACACTTGGCAAGTTTGTAGTGGATTTGAATTTAAAATAATAATAATAATAATAATTTATTTAATCCATTCCATGTGAATAATCCTAAATCCCATGGGATAAGGAGGATTTTGTGGCCAAAAAGCTATTTAATGTTTATCCTATCCCTTTCCCACCAAATGTGGGGTCAATGGCTAAATTGGGCACCTAAACCTATGGAAGGGGGATTTTAACCCTTGACTTGTGCCAACATACTTATCAAACTTACCAACCCGCCCCACTTTTTATTAAGTGATGGAACATGAGATCACTTCTATCTAAAGAGACCTTTTGGTAGGTTTGTAAAGGGACGGCAAAGGACCAGTTTACAGAGATCACCATTTTCGAGGCACTTATAGTCTGAATTTTGAAATGGTGTAAAAACCAAAATTGTTCATAATTATGAGATATTTCTAGAAATGTAAATTTTTTTATAGGAAGTTCTATATATTTTCATGTGTAGGAATTTTTCCATCGAAACTTCATAGATCAGGCACGCGGAGCAGGCAGAGATCTGCATTTTCCAACCACTTCTGGTCTAAATCAGGACATGGAGTAATAAGGGAAGTTTTTCATAATTTCCTCTAGTTTTCCAAAAATGTAAACTTATTTTATGTATGTGTTTTATATTTCAAGTTGTAGATGTTTTTTAAACCTAATTTCACAAGAAACTATAAGTGAAAATACGGTAGAGGACCACAGGATGGACTTGGGAACGTTTCTAGTAAATTGAAGAGTTCCAAGAGGTCTGAATCATCTCATTTTCAGGTATAAAGGTATGTTAAGTCATTAGTGAAGGGATATTTTACTTCATTGGACGTTTAATAGATCGATTCACTTTCTGTGAATTCGGAGACATAGCCTTCGGGTGAACTCTGTTATCAAGTTCTTGTATTGTGGATTTGATTTTAGTTTTTAGAAGCTTTTGATCATATAAAAAACATTCAAGTTAGTTTATTTTATTAATTATTAAAGCAATCAAAAATTGGTTTAATTGGAAGGAAGTAAATTTCAGTATCCATAACCCACAACAGATTTGAATATATTTATTAACTTAGATTTTAAATATCAGATTGAGTGCATTCTAAATCAACTGTGAATATTTTATTTGGATTTGTGATAGATTCAAATATTTCACTTAAGTTGAAAATTAAGGATTAATTTGATCTTTTGGAAGAGTTTAAGTTTGGGGCTTTCAAGAACACCCATAATTGATAAAAAAGGAACTCTTGATCAAGTTGAAATCTTTTAAAGTTAAGAATCTGAGAGTTTTCTAAGTACTGGAAAAATTTCAAGTACCATTTCCCATATCAGTATGACTGTTGACTATTTACTAAAATAGATGAAATATGGGTTGATATTTGGTATGGTATGATTCCTTATAAATGTTGATATCTTTTCTTATTTTGGAAATAATTACGGGAATGGGAAATGAGATAGAATATGATTGCTCGTATTGAAACTTAACAGTTATATTTAGCTGAAGGATATTTTGTAAACATTATTCCTTACAGAAAGAATGAATGGATTTTATGGTTGCTGATGTAAATATTATTCTTTTTTATTGTATTTAGCATTTGCAATAGTATATTACCCTTACTATTTAAAGGTTAAGATTTCAGCTGAATAAATGAGTTGTTGGAAAACATAGCATTCATTACAAAGAAATATTTCATTTGTACTTGTTATAGATAACATAAAAATAAACTAGGAAGTTTATTTAGTTTCAGTTAAGTATAATTTCTTAACCTATTCTATTATTTCATTTGAATACAACAAGAATATGAGTTATTTAACTCATGTCAATTCTTTGAATTGACCCATATATACAGTTTCTCTCTCCTATAGTGTGAAGGAAGGAATGACATTCATGAAGTGATTGATTGGATTGTTTATGCATGATTACATCATATATTATTTGTTAATGTGAAAGTATTAACTTCACAAGTTCATTGATGGAATGTTTCCTAATGTACTATAATGATTAATTTTTATAACATTATTTTAGAAACTAAGGGTTTATCCTTATTAATTTTCAATAAAACACTTGTTTTGTATCATATTTTTTTGGATATGAAATTACTTATATGTTGTTTTACAACATAGTATAAATGAAGTTGATTGATGTTATGATATGCATTTATTGTTGGTTTTAATGATTACTAGATGAGATGAAAAAGTATGTCGATTCATGAACATATTATTATAAGGAAAATAATACAATGAAAACATCATTAAATTATTATTGTACCTTATGAAATAAAATGGGCTATTCATATTAAATAACTATCATATGAAATTAAGGATTGCTATTAACAAGTAATGAATGGATTAACTTTATATGTGACACGGTTAAGTAAGCCTAGATTTAATGACAAACACTATGTTGCGATAGTTTGAAAAAATTCACTCATGAAAGACAATAACTCATTGATTTACTATAACTCTCTATCGAGAATCAAATATCGTGTAACTATACATAATAACCTATTGTAAAGATGAACTTATGTACATATCTTTCATAGATAACTAAAACTATTAACGAAGTGTAGGTACCATATCCCATCGCTCCATTTGATAAAATCCTATACATGCGAACTTAGGATGGCTATGGGAAGAGTAGTGTGGACATAGTGATGAAATTTATTACATGGTCACTATATTTCCCCATAGGGATCAAAAGATGGAATTGGTAATATCCTTTCGACTAGAAGGGGGAGTCATGGTTTGTACTTCATCAAAACTGAAATTTAATTTCTTAAAAAATTAAATGAGATCCAGATAACTATGTAGAGATGGTTATGCAGTGATGGAGAAATTTTTTGTTGACTTTTTTGCAGTCACGAAACTAAGCTTACATTGCAATGCTTGAATATTTGGCCAAAGTAGTGTAGCTAGCTGATTACATTATTTGTTCACTATTCCCCTAACTTGATGTGTCAAATACTAGATGGAATACAACTTGTATGTTTTCCAGATAAACACTTGGGGGATGTATTTAGTTCTCATGACCTACTAAAAGTTTAACCAAAAGTATAAAAGATATACACACTCAATTAGAGTGAATTAAGGGGGATTAGGAAGATCTAGTTGATCCTTACATCTGCACATGGTTATCATTTGTTATCAAATTGATTGTAAACATTTAATTATGTTGGATTAATTATTTCTAAGATGGAAATAATTAAAGGCTTTAATTGTACTTAAGGGTTTTTTTAAATCCCTTAATTTGGATGAATCATAACATAGGTGTTATAGGAAAGTCTAGGTTGGGCCCATGAAATGTGTTGGGAGAAGAGAAAGTTATTCTCTAAAGAAGACTCTTTCTGTAATTTGTTGAGAAAAAGGTAATTCCAATTGTTTATTCCCCACATCATATCGGTTAACTTAGAGACCTGGGACTTTAATGTTGTGATTTATTCCTCCATGATCTTTGTACTTGCACAGATGGCTGTCATAACCATATTTTCGTTTTTTGCAATGAATAGAAAAATGTGTTCTAATACATGGTCAGTAATGGAAAATATTAATGTGAGCTCATTCATAAGGGGTAAATGGACTTTTACTAGTTTTTTGGCACCTCTTGGTTAGGATTGACAAATGTATGGGAAATATTGAAACTGTAATCGAAAAACTAGGAAATATTTCCTAGAGGGAAAAAGGAGAAGAAAATGGAGAGGAACATTGTGGAAAAAATTAAAAGCAATTAGAGAAAAAATAAAGAAGTTATGGAAAAACCTGAAAAAATTAAAAAATGGGATTTCTCGCTAATAAAAGTAGATTCTGGATAGGACCCTTAAAGAAAGAAATTTTTAGAATGCTAGTATAACTCACATAGAGTTTTTTAGCATGAGATATACTCTAGGAGATTGAATAGTTTGTGGGATGTTTTTGACTCCTACTTTAGAGGAGAGGATTTTCCAATATGTAAGGTTTTTCATATTGAATATGATAATGTGAGTTTTATTATTGTTATAATCTATGTGTTTAATCTCTGCAGTCTGAACCAAACTTTATAGTTTTAGGTATTTAATTTGGAAAACTCTAGAAATATCCCAAAGATGTAATACACAATAATAATATTAAATTATTCTATGCAATCTGACTATTTCATTATTACAATAATTCCTATTAAATATGCTTATTGAGTTGTTATAATTAATATCTCCATTAACATCTAAAATAATTTAGTTTGGACAACACTTATTCGGGCACCAAGTTTGTTTAATAAATTAACAAACTTAGTTGCACAAATTTACAAATATAATTTGTAGAAAAATATTACAAGTGTGAACACAAACTATATTAGGATAAAAATAACTAGAACTCCTACCTAATGTACTACTAGTGTGAATACAACACTAACACCCTCCCTTAATTAATTATGTAGGGAGAGAAAAATGAAAGTGGATCTTAGCTACCAGGCTTGATAAGGTACATGTTTACAAAAATGGGAAAAAAAAAAGGAAGAAAGACTCAACCAAAATCTCCCAAATACAAGATAACAACTCCATCTTGAACCAGTTTTCGAATGAATTTAATGTGAATATATATATGCTTGGTGTGTTGTGTTGGCGTAGCATCTAGTTAACACAATGAGATCCCTCTCCATTACAATTTTTAGCTTTTGGTGTGATAGAAAATCGTACATGGTATCAGAGCTAGGCAGTTAAGATGGCCCAACCTGGAGTAATACTGAGATGGGTGACCTCCGGGGAAGTCCCTGGTGTCGTTGCCTCCTAATGTCATTGGGCCTAATTGGGTGAATATGTGGTGTGCCCAGAGCTCACATGGTTGCATCTGGCTCTATCATGTGGGGGTGTGTTAGCATAGTAGTTGGTTAACACAATGAGATCCCTCTCCATTACAAGTTCAATCTTTTGGTGTGACGGTAAATCATAATATGTTAATGCTCAATCAAATTGTATGTGATCCCATTAGCACTCTGGTTATCACACTAGATCATTTTGAGAGCCTATTGACTCACCAAGTAATTTTTGAAGCTAAATACCCTCATGTATATCATTAAGAGTAACTCTATACTCTACCTTAGTTGATGATAATGTGACTACAACAGATTTCTTACATTCCTATGTAACATGACATAGACAAGGTAAAAGATGAATCTATAAGTATATTGGTGGTATCAACAGATCTACCTCAATTTGATTTTGTTAATCCGTTAATGTCATAAGAATCCCTATGGTGTGTACAAAATGAAAAAAATCAACTTTCCCCAAATATCATGTAGAATACATTGGTTGTTATCTAGTGAGTCTCATGGGTCTTGTGAGAGAACTAAGAAATAAGGTTTACAATAAAATTAATGCTAGGGTGAGTATGTGTAAGGTATAATAGAATGCCTATTGGTTGTCTATAAAAAGTGGCACCTACCAAATTAGTTTTGCAATCACTAGTGAACTCAATACCTAAAAGATATGGTGCAGGAGAAGGATTGCACCCAACCATGCCAAACCAATGAAGAAGATCTATGGAATAATTTTTGTAGTCCAATAGAAATACCTTCATGAGATTGATGAATCTAGATTCTTATAAAATAGTCTAAAATTCCCATGTCTCTCATGTAAAATATTTCCAGCAACTTTTGTTTTGTGTCCTATCTCAAGAATTTTGAGCTACTTGTGAGGATGAGGTCATAAAGATACAACACAATATCAAAATATCCTCCCTTACTTTAAGATGTAAAGATTACAATCTAACTCACAATGATAGATTCCGAATTTTAGGATAAAGATATCCATCTTCTCATGCCAATCTTAAGGAGATTTTTATCCCATAAAAATAATGACAAAGTATGCATACCAAGAAATATTCTTTCAAAAATCCCTAAATTTGTTCCATATAGATATCCTCCATGATGTCACCATGAAATAAGGCACTCTTTATGTTCATCTGATAGATTGGCCACTGAATGTGATGTATCAAGAGAGAGAACAAGGAAAGAAGAATATATATTTAAAAATGGATAAAAATTCTTATATTAATCCACCTCTTTAACTTGCGAGAAACCCCTTAGGTACAAGACGGGCCTTGTGTTTATCAACTGAACTATCTTTTGTATATTTTTTCTTATAGTCCCATTTACAATCCACAAGTTTTCTTCCCTTAATGAAAAGAAATAACTCCCATTTGTTATTCTTCATGAGTGAAGAAAAATGATCTTATATAGAAACTTCCCACTCAATTTTACCCGCTTCCCCATTAAATAATACTAGATAAAAATAAATTTCTTGGATCCTAAGAGTAATACCAGAAGTATTAGATTGAGTGTGATGGGGATCAAAAGGACCACTAAACAAAGAACCAAGTACTTGCAAAAATATTTTTTTCCACTTGCAAATTTTTTTTGCAAGAGGAGGCAAAACAAGATCATTAGGTGTGTCTTCATCAAAATCAAGAAGTATACCCTCCTTATTAGGAGAAGGAGTTGAAGAAAATGATGTAAAATACTTATACATTGGCTACAAAGAAATGATATTCTTGTCAACTCTAACATCACATCGAAACAAGACATCATGTGTAACAGGATCAAATAGGTGGTATGAATTTCACATCCTTATAATGACTGATAAGTATCTGATAGTTGATTCCCAAAAATTGACGAATGAAAAAGTGAGCAACTCACTTAACAAGCTATTGGTAGAGGTGGGTTCTATTATTTTTGACAAGAACAACAATATACAGTTTGTGTAGAGGGAGTTGGAGGAGAAAAATAAAGATATAAGAGAAAGGGACATAGAGATAAAGGAGAAGGAAAATATTATTACATAGCTAAAATAGGATTTAAGTGATGAGAAAGGGTAGATTTGCATAGCTTATAAAAATGTCAAATACATAGTTGATGTGATCTTACTAGCATGCCTATATGTGGCCCCTCCTGATACAACCAAGTATGAAACCGCCTTCCATTGTATGGAAGATTTAACACACATAATCACAACTTAATAACCACCTCTTACATTGGAATCTGTAGAATATGTATTAGCGACATAAAAATAATAGGAAAAGGAACAAATTGAAACCATCATTAGAAAATACAATGAATTAATTGAATTAGTAAAGGCAATAACTCACATGGAAGAATTTGTCTATGAAAATTGTGAAGATAGGGATCTTGTAGTGGGACTGCTTGTTGTAAAAGATGAGGTAGATTTAAAAGAGTTCCAGGCCAGGCACAAAGGAAATAGGGTAGAATGAGAAAAAATATTAGCAAGAGTTGAGCAGAAACGTGAAGTAATTGATTTTTTGAGGGACTCAATTAAAAATAGTATGAAGGAACTTTACCTGTAAGTTACACACAGGATGGATGCGCTAACTGATGTAGAAATAAAATTGGAAACTCTGGTTGACACACTGAAGGCTAAGGGTGAGGATCTAAATTTTAAAGAGGTGACTACCATTATAGGGGATGTATGCACTCAAGAAAATAGTGATTTAGAAGGATAGAAAACATAGGAGGCATTGATGAATAAGGAATCCCCCCTCCTTTTTGCGTAGTAGCACTTGGATTCTTTCATTATTTGGTGCAAGCCATTCAGAAATTCTTTCATTCTTTGATTATTGGAAGATTCTTTACCATTATTTTGCATGATCAGGCAGAGTGTTTCCGAGGATGGGAAACATACCTAGTGTGGGGTAGTGTTGGCCATAGGAAAATGGCTAAGTATTTGAAGTACGTAGAGGTTCGCACCCACATGGAAGGGCTAAAAAGAAACATGAGGAAGGATATACCTAGTGAGCACACTGGAAGGATAGGTTTTTACGCATGGAGCACTGAAGGAGATGCATGTGAGAACTACGACAGAAAGGCAGAAGACTTAGTGAATTTTTGGTATGTGGAGCTAAATATAGAATTGGAGTATGTGACATGCAAGGCGGGTTTGTGCAGTCAAAAAAGAGTCTATTTTTTAGGAAAGAACTTGCAGTTTAAACAGGTGCATGGAGCTAATAATAGGATTCAAAACTAGATGTAGCTATAGGTGATATAATATTAGACAAAGCTTACATAATTTTATAGAATCTTGTAGCGGTGCATGGCTATTATTAGCATGTAGCCTATTTTGAGAGTTCATGGACGATGAAGGGCAAGCTCCACACCCTTGTGTGTGTGTGTGTGTGTGTGTGTGTGTGTGTGTGTGTGTGTGTGTGTGTGTGTGTGTATTGATTTGCATGGTTTATGATAGATCATGTTATGTTCGAGTTATGCTACTTGTTTATAAGCGTTCATGACTTATGACAATCATATATATGTATTCAACTATTGTGGATTAATATAATGGATAATTATGGTTGGATATTGATTATTGATGTCTTTGTTACTGGTAACTATATAGTGAATCTCATCTTAGTGGTTATGTGAATTGTATGTTTACTTATTTATGTGTGTTTCCAAATTGATCTTATGGATCTAGTGGTTATAGTTATGGAATGTATGTTTATACATGTTGACTCCTTGAAAAATCTGGCATAAAAGAGGGACATGGTACCTTCATGCAATTTAGGTGAGTGATCAGATCTATTTGAGTGATGTGTCAGCATGTATAGGGCATGAGAAAGAAATAAAATATTATAGTGTTGCAGGGAGAGATATAGTGTTTAAAGGAACAAGCGCATGACAAGGATCGTGCAAGAAAATTTGAAATCCTGGGGAAGGATGTTGATGACTTGAAATAGGAGTGCAGGATGTTGCACCAGGAGAACATCGTTCTTCTGTTGAGGGAATGGCTATGAGAAAATGTACCGCACATTGGACTTGAGCGTTTAAGACAAATACTTTATGTAAATATAGCACCTCATGATCATGATTTTGATAAAGAGATTACACTTGATGCAGTAATTTATGGTTGGATATTACACAACATTCTGATTGAAACTAGTGCAGAAATGAATGTGCTGACTCTAGATGCTTGGAATCATATGGGTAGACTAACCTTGCAGCCATCGATGAATGTAATGTATATGGAAAACAAGACTAGGGGCCATGCCAATTTATTGAAGGATGTAACTATTACAATTCAAGGAGTCAAGTTTACTAGAGACTTTGAGGTATTGGAGCTTGCTGAAGCAGATAACTTTCTAGCATTACTTGGACAACCATGGAGTTATCCAAATAAGGTAGATATGTGATTTAATA
This sequence comes from Taxus chinensis, assembly GCA_019776745.2. NCBI lineage: Eukaryota > Viridiplantae > Streptophyta > Pinopsida > Cupressales > Taxaceae > Taxus > Taxus chinensis. The sequence continues at coordinate 982,292,402 of CM034146.1, forward strand.
AAAGGTGCATTATTTTTTATAATGATGAAGAACGTGTGATTATACCCTTGCTGAATAAGAAGGCAGAGCCCTATGTTGAGCCCTTGAGTGAAGAAGAGCTTAATAGAATATATGTATAGTCAGTGCGTGATCCAAAGAATTTAGAACCATCCAAGGAGGACTTAGTTCATTGGAAAGATGTGTAGTCTGTAAGTGTCACTAATAGTGTCACTTTTGATAATTGGGATCATGGAATGTACGAAATGGGTATATACCCCCAGATCAACCTATCCCTTGGTGGTAAGTCTATTATTTCCTTCCAAGATCCCATCAATGGTGTCATCAGTTCCCCCTAGGGTATTTAGGAACAAGCATAATCATTCATGTATGTTGGAATAATGGTTTTCAAAGTAAGCTTGATAGCACACTTAGAAGGGACTTTCATAAGCCTTTCTAAGTTGGGTGCATCATCATCATAGTAGAATGGAGGAAATCTATTCATCATGGAGGTTTATTTAAGAGTTGAAATCATTGTGCAAATGATTCATGGAAAATCTAGAAAGATTCAGAGGTTTAGGATCCAAGTCACTGAAAGTTGGGTTTTGAGGCCTAAGGAGCTTGCACCAAAAAAAGCACATGATCTTCAAGGAATGATTATGAGAGCTCTGGAATGAGTTATGGTTGAAACATGATATCAATGGAAATATCTTTCAGTCCACCACATGGTGGAAAAAAATAAATCATCTTCAAGCACCATGAAATTTTTGGGCCATCTCACTCTTTTCAAGCACAACCAGCAATCACGAGAAAAAAGGAGAAATTTTTAGGTGTTTCAGTCAGAAAAAAGTCTTGGGAACCTCACCATTCTTCTAAAAAGTTCATTTTAATGTAAAATAATATAAGTTCCTAAAAACTCAAATGGGAGTTCAAGTTATTACCTTCACAAGTCAGCTCTCAAGGTACGCTCTTCGATACTTAGTCAGTTTAAATCCTAGACACATGTAAAGCTGAGGTTAAGGCATAATTTCACATCCCTATTTCTTATTACCAAAGGGACATGAGGTGCACAAAATTGTGTCCTCCTCCCACTTAACCTTTTGGTCACCCATATGACCCAGTGCTAACCTTTAAGCTCCTTTGACCAGTTTGACCTGCCCTCCCAACTACTCCCACATGCATGCCACTTTTCACTGTGAGGCTAGGGCACATTTTTTATCACCTTTTATCCCTTTAAAATGGGACACTAAAATGCACCACACCCCCTTTTGAATTCATGGTTCCTCATATGACCATTTTTCCGCCCCCAGGTGCTTATTTTTAGCCCCCTCCCCCCTCACTTGGCTCAACGAATAAACGTGTGACACTTGGAAACACCAGGATTAGGCACATTTTTGTGCACCTATTTTCCCTAAACAAAAGGTAAAATGGGGAAAAAAAATTCCCCACCCCTTCTCTTCATTTTCAAAATCTTTAAAAGCAGAACTTGCCATTTTTCGCTCATTCTCCCACCATGTCTCCACCCGCTCCCAAAACTCTACCAAATTTTCCATCGAATCTCCCTCCACCATTTTCATGTTCTACCCATTAATTCCATTTTCCCATGATAAGAAGAATAAAAAACATGGATTTTTGAAGACTCCGGGCTGGTTCTTCGCTAGAATGACTCTGTAACCCGTGAAGTGAAAAATCTTCATAACTTGAAGACCGGTGCACGGATTGATATGGGATTTTTTGTGATCATCCACATTTTCAAAGGATATTAGAATCCAATTGAAATATTTCACAAACTCACACCATATTTTTTGCAGTGAAAAAACCGCAGTTTCCCCGCAGAAAAAAAATTGAAATTTAAAATCTCTATTTTGAGGCACCGTGTAGACTTGAAATTTTAGAGGTGTGCTGAAGAGAAAAAAACCATATCAGAAAAGTTGGTTTTTTCACAAATCAAGGCCCAGAAACCCACTTTCAAAAAATAGTAAGCCTTCCTACACGGGTACTTGCTATTTTTGGTAAGTCATCACCATAAGCAGTTATGAAAAAGATAGTGTGCACCAAGGAGATCCAGAGGTTCAGAGTGATTGATCAGTGTTGAAAGTGTTAAAAATTGCCACTTACTAAAAAGAGTAAGTGTCTTGTTTGGAAACTTTCCGTTATTAGTAAGTCATCACAGAAGAGAAATCTAGGCAAGGGCAATATACATAGGGGCAATCAAAAGAGCTAACTTCACTCAGCGGGATTATCAAAGTCCAAATTTGACACTTACTAAAAATAGTAAGTTACCTTTTCCAATGCAGTAAAGTTTCCCATGAAGCAAGTAATTCAAGTTCACGAGATTGTTCCAGTTTCCCATTCATGAGTGTAATCAGAGGATCAAAAGAGTGGTGGGTTTCCATGGTTTGAGGTGATTGTTTCATATGTTGGATTGGGTATTCTTCAGTGTTCAAATACATCATCTCAAGAGAAATTTGTGTCATTCAAACATGGAAATATTGCAAAGAATCATGACAATAATTGGTTTCAAGCATCAATATATTCAGAGGGGACCGTCATGAGTGACACTCATGGTCACCAATGGAATCATTAAACATTGTTTTTAAACACTTAGTTTGTGGTGTCCATGTGTCCTCTAAAGAAGTGTTCTTCTGGTGTGAAGCATTCAAGGATTCAAAGTTCGTTACATTGGATGGTTTCATCAGATCAATCTGGAAAGGATCAATGGACTTCATCAGAGGAGGATTCTTCCTTATCAACATTCCTTCTCAAGTCTCTCTCCCCTCTTTCTCTCTCTTTTCTTCCCCCCACTTTCTCTTTCCTCATTCTAATTATTTGTTAGGGTTGAACTTTTTCATAATTCCTTTAGTAATTAAAAAGTGAATTTAGGATTATAATGTAATAATTCACCTTTATTTTATAAAAATGGATTTAAATTTTTCCTAAGTCATAAGTTGTGCAAAGGCATGTGAAAGGTCATTGGGTGGTAGATGAACAGTCATTTTAAAGTTTTATAAATTGTGAAGGAAATGTCTTTCCAAAGGGTTGTCATTTTATTAAGCTCATGAGAGAGTGATTCTTGTGAAGAAACAAAGAGATGGCCAATTTTCTTCCACTTCCCATTTCGTATATTCTTCCCACTCTTCTATGTATAGTTTTTCTCAAGCTTTAATAAAAGAGAAGGATTTTCTGCTTTTTTAAGTAGGAGGTTTAATTGAGACTTGGTTTTCATTGAATCTTATCTAGCCTTGTTGTAAATGGCTTAATTTTTTCTTCTTAAATCTACATGTGTTGAAGATTTCGGTTAACGGGTGTGGGACTCTCTCTGATTTTCTATCCATAACATTAACCCATCTCCCTTTTTCTCACTCCCTTTCCCATTCTTTTGCAAAGGCCTCTCTAGTAAGAAATTTCTAGCTTTATTGTAGTAATGATGGAGTGCCCCTGTTGGATCCCCTACTACAATGCCACCATAGAAAACCATGTTTACACATGCATGTAAACACGGAGCTACACCATTAAAGTAGATGTACTTAGATTCTGATAGCATTGGCAAGAAGTCCATATATTTTTCCACCTGAAAATTTTTCTCACCAACAGTTTTTGGTGCCCACCATGGTGCTCGACTTGGCAACATTCTACCTCCAAAATACGATCACATGATCCAAAATCCAAAAAATAAAAATATTCCAAAAATAGAGAAAAAATTAAAAATTAAAAAAAAAAACAAAAAATTGATTGCAATCCATTGCTAAAATACACAATTTCAACTCCTGTAAGTAACCTTTTCTATTCCACAATGTCTTTTCATATTCCCCTTGCAAGACCTTCCAAAAACTAGATGAAAAAGATACACCAGGCTAATTAGACTGAGAAGAGTTTTCAACCCCACTTTTGAGGCTTTGCAAAACTAGCAAGAACGGATCAGAGATAATCCATACTTCTTCTATCAAACATCATTCCCATCTAGGTATTCAAGTAGTTCACCTAGTAATCCCATTCAAACACCTATTGATACCCCCTACAAATTCTCCCATTGTCTAACCTCCGTTGAACATTGAATTCCCTGGTAAGGAAGAATAAATACTAGAAGAAGAACTTGTAGAATCAAGAGCTGAAGTGGAAATAGAAACAACAATGGCGGATGAAGAAGAAAGACCTCAACCCATTGTTCCATGGGGAAGTAATATAAGCCTGCTCTTTCTCACACCACCTCTTCACAATCTACTAACAAGTTTTCGCAATAAATTTCCAAATTTCAAAGGCGGCAACATACAAATTCTTGAAGAACACATTGCCACCTTCACCGTGTCATGTGGGATTCTTAGAGTCAAACATGAAGATGTTACTATAATATTGTTCATGGAATCTCTCCAAGAAAAAGTAGCTGAATGGTTCTACCTCCTACTCGCAAGATCAATCACTTGTTGGAATTATATCAAGTCCAAGTTTGAAGAAATATGCAAATCCATTGAGGAAGCTTAAGATCTCCTTTTTAAATTGGCATAAATGAAGAAGGAAGAAAATGAAACTATGAGAGACTTCATGGCCCGTTTAGGTCAGTTTCTCCGCAGGATACCGGAAGATGATTCACCATCTGAAAACAATGTCAATAGATTCTTCATTAATTCTCAACCACCAAAGGCCAGAATCTTCCTATGAATGGTTCAACCAAGGAATCTAGTATAAGTTTAAAGGATGGCCATTGAAGTTGATGATGATCTCATCCTATCTGGAAAGATGAAGAACCCTTCAAAGGGAAAGGCTCAGTGTCTTGGAGATGTGAGAATAGATCCATTCTTGAAAAAATTGACAAATGAAATGGCATCACTGAAGAGGGAAATTTTTGAACGAGTATCTCCTAAAATAAATGATAGAAATCACATTACAAGAGCACCCTAAAGCCTTTCCTTGGAGGATTTTTTCGTCAATGCGGGTTATAGATTTTAAGAGGACAAAGAAGGACCAAACAAGAAAGTGAAGATGGTAATTTCCTGGAGATAGAAGAAGTGGGTGGTGACACTCAAAATGGCCTCATTGAATATCACTCGAGGAGTGAAGATGATGATGGTGAAGAGGCACCGAGTTTCTCGTGTGTTGTGTTTACTCACTTCCAGTCTCAAAAAGGAACATCTCCCTCCACTTATGCAAAGAAAAATAAGACTGAAGATCCTCATGTGGCGACTCTGAAAAACAAAATAATAAATTGAGGATCTCCACTTCCACCTTGCATGGAGTCCGCATTGGAGAAACCTAATCCTATTACTAGTGGGAGGTCACCTACTATTCCAAGTAAGTCTTCTAATGCTTCTTCCAGTTCTAACTCTAAATATTCTCCTGTAAAATATAGTTATTCAAAAGTTCTTAGTGTGCCTTTGAAAATACCCTTTGTTCCCCAAACATCTACCACTACTTCCAAACCTATCTCGACTCCAAAAACAATCCCTTCATTCCCCTTTTCCATATCTATTCATTTTCATTACGTTAAACATGCAAACAAGACCAAGGTGTTGATTTTTAAAACCAAATATCTACGGACTCATCCTGAGTAATTTGAGAAATTTTTCCAATGTATCAGCAATGGTATTTCAAATCCCAATATTGTGACCCCAACCTCTAAAGGGATATTTCCAAACCCACCTATTCCTCCCTCACAAAACATGTTTTCCATGAGTGTGTCAAAGACAGACAAGGTCAATCCTTTTTATGTCTCCCTTCTCATTGGAGAATACATATTAGACAATTGCATTATAGATTTTGGTGCCTCTGACAATGTAATGCATGTGAAGGTCATCAAATCTCTCAAACTCTCTGTGACTCCACTTGGTGGCTCTTGTTACTCCATGGAGTCAAATAAATTCCCACTTGTAGGGAAGATCAAATATGCTCAAATGGATCTTGTTGAATTTCCAGATAAAAAATGTTAATGACTATTTTGGTAGCAGACATCTCGGAAAATTTTGGAATTTTTTTAGGTTGAAGATTTTGTTGAGACTTAGGAGGGAAAATTTAGATGAATTGGTCTTGCAAAACCATACCATTCAAATGATATATAAGGAATTTTCTTCCTCATAAGAAGATGAGATATACAGTGCAAAAGGGAGCCCATGAGCCAATATCTTGTATCAAGATACTAGGAGGATGAATCATTTTGTAACAACTGAAGAGGAGGACGAGATTTCCATCTTGATAGGACCAAGTATATCTTCCCAAAGTGGTATGGATCTTGAAGAAGCATTGAGGAACTTTGAGTTGTAAGATGATAGACCTGAGTTGGTGGATGATGCGAGCAAAGAAGAAAGGGAAATGGTTTTTGATGAGTTGCAAGAATGGAAATCAAATTACATATAAACCTGTGACAAAGAATTATTCTCATTCCCATTCAAAGATGAATACTCCATTGATCATGTCACCCAGGAAGAGACAAATCCATCTTATGATGAACCCTCGAATGGTTTGAAGGAATAATCCATGCAAGAACTCCTAAGAGCTACAGAAGAAACATAAGACCCTGAGCTCAATTTCGAAATCTTGATAGGAGATATGGATTCACAAGACAAACATGAGCCTAATTATATTTTCTCAACTAAGGTAAGGGATGGTCACAAAAAAAATAAAGCAAGGTGAAGAACCTTCTGTCCCTCATGTGCTAATTAGTGATGAATGTAATGATGAAGATGAATTTTTCTCCTTTCCATTTGAAGAGGAACATTCTCTATGGGATGAAGAAGTTGAAGAAATATGTTTTGAAATCCTCAAAGTTGAGACTCCTCAAGACCAAGAAGTGATAGACTATAATGATCCTTGAGATGATGAAGTGATCCCTCCCAATTGTTTCATTGAAGTTTAGAATGAAGATTCATCAAAAAAAGGTAAAGGTGAGATCTTAGAATTTTCAAAGAAGGATTTGGTACAATAAATCTTGGATGTGGCAAGAGGTACAAAAGATCCCAAGCTAAGTCTTGACCTCTTGATTCAAGCTATGGCCCTGTATAATAGGCATGAGGTTTTGGAAAATAAGGGAACTCTAGATATTCAATAAATTCAAACAAAAACCAACCTTGGAATGGAAATGAGATGTTAAATGAAGAACCATCGATGTGGGTAAGTATGGAAGGAAACTGACACTACAAAACAGATTTCAAAGAAAATGAAAGCAATGGACTCTCTGAGTGAAGCCTCAAGCACCAAAAATCTCATGTAGTCCCACTCCTCCAAAGTTTACAGGCAAGTGTGAAAGCACTTGGCTTTCATAAGCAGTTGAGGAGAAGAGGATACTTTCTCAAACCAGTCAATGGTTTCATGGATCATCATCATTCACAGTTAACTCTTCAGAGTTAACCTCTGAAAAAGAAAATTTTTGTAGTGAAAGTGGTTTGTCCCCCACATTGTACCATAGGTGATTTAGGTGTGTGTTTTACTTTCTTGTTGTGTAAATTAGTTCCTTTCTACGTGGTGTGCGTTGTTTTATACTTTTGTGTGTGTGTGTTTGCTTCTTCTAGCTATATGTTTAAGTGACTTTGTGTAGCCCAATGGATAAGGCATCAGTCAATATAAAATCGAGATTCTGAGAGTTCTCAAATCATTTCCTCAGTACACTTGATCCATAATATGTCCCCAAGCTAAAGCCAAGTGTTGTCATGTGTTTTGCATGGGTGAAATTCACCATAAAACAGGACAATTGTACCCTAGTGTCAAAATTTAAAGTCTTACCCTTCCAAACACCCCCAGATCAACCTATCCCTCAGTTTCAATTCTAGTATTTCCTTCCAAGATCTCATCTATAGTGTCATCAGTTCCCCCTAGGTGATTTGGGAACAAGCATAATCATTTAAGTATGTTGGATAAATGGTTTTCAAAGTAAGATTCCTTACACACTTAGAAGGGGCTTTCATCAACCTTTCTAAGCTAGGTGCATCATCATCAAAGTGGAATGGAGGACCTATACTCATTATGGAGGTGTATTTAAGAGTCCAGATAATTGTATGAATTATTCAAGGAAAATCTGGATATATTTGGAGGTTTAGGAGCTAGGTCACTGGGAGTTGGTTTTTGAGGCACAAGGAGCTTGCACCAAAAAAGCATATGATCTTCAAGGAACGATTCTGAGAGCTTCAAAATGAGTTATGGTTCCAAAATAATATCATTGGAAATATATTTTAGTCACCCACATGGTGGAAAAAAACAAATCATCTTCAAGCACCTTGAACTTTTCGAGCCATCTCATTATTTTCATGCACAGTCAGCGATCCCAAGAAAAAAGGAAAAATTTGTAGGTGTTTCAGACAAAATAAAGTCTTGGAAACCTCAAAATTCTTCAAAAATGTCATTTCAATGAAAAATCATACAAGAAAGTTCCTGAAAACTCTTTTGGGAGCTCATGTTATGACCTTCGCAAGTCATCTCTCAAGGTACGCTCTTCAGTACTTAACCATTTTCACACCTAAACGCATGTCAAGTTAAGGTTAAGGTGTAATTTCATGTCCCTATTACACCTTACCATAGGGACATGAGGTGCACAAAATTGTGTCCTCCTTCCACTTAGCCTTTTGGTCACTCATATGACTTGGTGCTCACCTTTAAGCTCCATTGACAAGTTTGACCTGCTCTCCCGACTACTCCCGCATGCATGCCACTTTTCATTGTGAGGCTAGGGCACATTTTTTAGAACCTTTTGTCCTTTTAAAAGGGGAGAATAGGGACAATAAAATTCACCCTACCCCATTTTTACTTCATGGTTACTCATATGACCATTTTTCGGCCTCCGGGTGCTTTCTTTTTTCCCCCCTTCACTTGGCTCAACAAATAAACATGTGACACTTGGAAACACCAGGATTAGGTGCATTTTTGTGCATCTATTATCCCCAAACTAAAGGGACAACGGGGACACAAAAATTAGCCTGGTGTAGGTCTTATAGTGATTTTCACTCTAAGTTTCTTCAAACATTGAGGTCTTAAATTCTTTCTTGACCCACATTACTCCAGCACTAAGGATCATCTTAGTATGCTTCTTAACACAATTTACTTTGCTCCAACATCTTTATACACATCTTGCTACACACATATATTTACATTGAGATTTGGCTTGCATATGAAAACAAGGATGAAATAGGTTTACCTTTGCTCTTGGTTAAGATTCCATTGTTCCAATAGCCTCCATTGCCTTATATACATCATCTTTGCATGCCTTTCACAATCATTCTATGTCATGTTTTATCAAAGTACTTAAAACATGCATTTACCCTATCTCTACATACAAGGATATAGATGGGATTATTTGTATCTATATGCTTAAATCAAAATAGAGGTTTTTTACCCCTCTCAACTGTTCTGAGACACTTGTCTAACTTATTACAAGGTGTTCAAACTACTATTTTGGTCATATGTTTGCACTAAAGCCTATTTCTCTCCATTGGGTCTCATGGCCTTATAGCCCTCCTGGCATATAAATGCTAATGAATATCACCTTTTTTTGAAACAACCTTCTAAACAAATTGGTGTTCTAGTGACACTTTATCAAGCTCTTTCTCATGCCAAGATTCCAGGTACTACTACTTTGTACCAAATTATACTTGTGTAACCTATCATTCAAATTAGGTATGTTTTGCGAAGTAAACATGACATTACACATTTGCATTTAGAATCTCACCAAAATTCTCATGGATCCACCTTAGGAATGTCACTAAGATGATGTCTACAAGGTTTGGTGGCTTGACTCCAAGTATTTACCATTCATGCAACTCAATTATTATTCAAATTGTGTATTGTCATAGTCTGACTGTATTTTTCACTATATCTTCTCCACACATGTGAATTGGATCTTGAGGTTTGTTATACTTATATACCTCATCAAAAAATATCTCTCCTCCAAATTTCATTTGAATTGGATTATTTGAACTTCTATTATGGATTGCCCTAGTTTTAGCTCGAGAGCACAAATCAAGAGCTACAGGAAAAATTCCAAAATTTCAAAAGCTACAAAAAAAATTGAATACACTTCTCTTATCCTCCTTAAACTTCACATGCATTCACAAAGATCTACAAACTCTCCCATGGTGACTGTTATTCTTTCACCTCTCAGCCTAGACAGAGAGTTAAATAGAATTCAAGTAAGACAACAAGAAACATACAAACTAGAAGCTCTATTACCTGTAACACCAACATATTATCTTAATATTCATTTTAGGCCTTCATTACATTTTTTTGAATCATCTTCCATAATTCAATTTCTCAAATAATTCTCTCCTCGTCACTAGTTTAACCTACAAAAATGAGCTTCCTAGCTCCTAGGAGTGCTCAACCACCTGACTAAACTTAGAATAGGTTGGAATTATCTCCAAATCTATTTTTCAAGCTCGTTATCAACCATTTCCAACTCAAGAAAATTCACTACATGCCTTTATAGGATTGATTAGGCCTAAAACAACTAATTTACCCTTTATTTCCTTTAAGGTTTACATATTAGACTCGAACACTTACATCTATTTTACACACATACAAGATGAATGAAAGACACCTACAATGAAATGATCATATTTAAATATGCCTCTAAGGACCCTAATCACCTAACTGACTATGATGCTCTTGCATCATACTACCCACCTAAGAGAAAGAACATCCTAGAACTTGAGTTTTTGTCCTCTTCCAATTTGATTACACTTTAGCAATTGGCTCCCTACTTTTAATTTTGGATTGATCTTCTTGTTGGAATTGTTGTATCTGTACCATATAAGTTGGATACTCATTATGTAACTTTTCTTTCATATGTTCTTCCTCCAATTTGAGGTTTTCCTTACACTCTTTCTCTATGGATTTCATGATTATTGTCTTGCTTTTACTCACTTCTTCTTCACTCTCTCTTAGGACTGCCCTTGACTCATCATGGTCCTCTCCATTATCAACAATATTCTTAGCAAGGTAATGTTCAATCACTCCCTTATCTTGACTCAACACCATTTGCCTTTGTTTTTCATATCGAGCTCTCACATAGGCTTGTTTAACCTTGTTGATGAAACTGAAGTCTTCTAGACTTAAAGGTAGGTTTTTGAATTCTCTTCTTGATTCTTTAGATGCTCCTTTATACCACTATACCTGACTATTGTTACTGATTCCATCTACTATATTGGTGTTACTTTCATTATTTTTGAATTCCTCTTGATTCTTTTCACCCTTTCCTTTGTCATTGAAGATACTTTGTTTGTCTTGACCTTGTGCTAAGTTTTATTCCATCTGAATCTTCCTTTGTATCAAGATTTCCAGTATTCCTTGACTATAGATAGGTATTGTTCCATCATTATTTCCACTTTTACAAGGTTTACAAATCTGTGTTATAGTGTCTTCTTCAAGATGTTATTTCTTGCCAACTTCTATCTCATGCTTCTTAATGCCCTCTAATTCACTCATAGCTTCATCTCTCACTTTGTTCTCTTCCATGAATTGCTTCTTGTATGATTTTAACACTGTATGAGGCCATATGCACCTAAGTTTACTTATTTTACCTAGTCTTCCCTCACTACTCAAAGACTCTATAGCTCTCTTTACTTACAATTTTGAGTTTTCCCTATATTTACTTTGACCAAGACACAGGTGTTCAACCATGGTGTTCATAGGTATTGTATTGTGAAATTCTGATTTTATCATCCTTCATTGGATTGTTATGATTGTCTCTTGATGCATTATAACATATGGGATCATATTCATCTTACATATATGCACAACTTGCCTATAGCTTAGGTTCTTAGACTTCAAATTGGCCTCCTTAAACTCTTGTTGATTGATTACTAGCTTGAATTGCTCCATATTCTTTCTCATATGCTCTTCATGCAGATCCTCATACCCCTTAATGGCTATTTCAGTGTCCTTCCTAACTGCAATTTTTTTCCTACCTTATTGTCATGCATATTTCCAATGCATTATTGTCCCCAAGACCTTATTATTTGTGTATTCAACTTGATCTCTTCTTGAAACTTGAAAACATGCTCATAAGTAAGGTTATATGTACCTTTTTGTTGCGTTAGAAGGCTGATTTGACCTCTATCTACTTCCTTGTTTGTGTTAGGATTTCATTGTTTCTCTTTAGTTCTATGTACAACCTCATGTTCCTTGATACTCTATTTTGACTCACCAATAACCATATGAACTATTTAAGTTCTTTAAGTCTACTCCTTGATTCTTGGTTGTGTGTTACACTCCTCGTAATCATTTCATTTGAATCTTCTCCTTGCTTACAACTTGTTGCATCTTCTCTCACATCTTGCCAACTTGTCTCAATTATTCTTTCAAATATTTCTTTTGTTTCTTCATTGACCATCTGACAAATGGTCTTGAAATTGTTTTCACACCTTTCATATTTGACTTTCCTCTCCTTTTCCCATCTTTAAAAGTTGTTCCTCATGCCATGTTTGTCTCATGTTCTCATAGTGACATCTGGAATTGTCCATATCTTTGTGCTCATCTGCAAACATAACTGAAATGAATGGTTTATTTATCAAAGCTGGAGGTTTCCTATCCATCATGGTTGCTTGTAACATCTCCTTGATCCTTGCTTGCTCCTTAACTTCCTTGTGGTTTGCATTCATGCTCAACTCTGCAAATTTTTCTAATATCTGATCAACATAGTTTGTTTTTGTTATCTGACATGAACTTTCTCTTTTTATATATTCTTGAACACCTCTACTTAGTCTATGACTGTCATCACATAATGTCTTCTTTTTCTAACTCCATTTGGATTCTATCAACATCCCACAAGATGATCCTTCACTTTTCCAACTTGTAATTTCTTGTTTCATGACTCCCTTACTATAATTAATTTGTTTTTGAGGTTTCCCATTCAACTTGAATTTCTAATCCTCCTTTGTTTCTTGAACTTCTTGGATGTCCCCTATTGCTTTTCCATTTGTTTCCTTTTTTATTGTTGTCCTGCTCTCCTCTCCTTCTCTATCTTGATCTATTTGGTGACTTACCTACTTCTATGGCACTTTCATAAGATCTTCTAGGATCCAGTCCCACACTCTATCCTTCTCACTATTACTCTACAATTTTCCTTTGTCACCTTCAACTTGGTGACTCGCTTGATTTTTTTGGGATTCTTCTTTCTCTTTCATGACCTTCTTGGTATCTCTAAGCCTTGTTTGGGCTTATTCTTCCACCTTCACTTGTACTTATTGGTATTGATTCATTTTATCATCAATTTTGCCTTCATCTTGTCCTTTTAAGGACACACTCACCTTTTCTTCCTTCTTCAATGGTTCCCTCATGAATGTATGTATCTGACTCTTATCTTTCTCCACAAAATCCTTTGCACCAAACATCATGCTTCTCTTTTCCTTACCTGCATCCCAATCCATTAAAGGCACTAAAGAATATTTTATTCCATTCTTTGTAAGAAAACATTTATTCAACATACCAATATAGATGACCTTACTATCATACTACCATGGCATGCCTAGGAGTAGATGGCATACATCCATAGACATGATATCACATAATACCTCATCATGTAAACTCCCAATCTTAAAATGTACTCTACATTGCTCATTTACAAGAATTTGATGGTTCTTATATACCCATGAAACTTTGTAAGGTGTAGGATGTACTAGTCTTTTTAACCCCGATTTACTAACCATTTCCTTAGACACAATATTATCAGTGTTTCCACTATTAATAATTACTGTACATACCTTTCCTCTTGTCTTGCATCTTGTCCTGAATAAACTCCTCCTGCGGACTAGATCCTATGGTTTAGCTTGTTATTATTGTAGAAGTACTCTTCTTAACAACAATGACTCGCCATGTTTCTAATCATTACTTCTATCAGCTACCTTTTCCATACCTGAACACAATGTCTCCAATTTTGTCATCCTTACTCCCAAATCACTGATCTCATGCATTATATTTTCCATCTTCTTCAATACTCCCTCCCAGATTAGATTCAGAATGCCCTGCAATGATGTCTTTCCTCCTTTTTCCATGCTGTCACAATCACTCACACTATCAATCAATCACAAATGCTTAAAATCTCTTAAATATTCATCTACTCTAATCAGAGTCTCTGCTCTGATACCAAAAATGGTGTAGGTTTTATAGTGATTTTCACTCTAAGTGTCTTCAAACATTGAGGTCTTAACTTATTTCTTGACCCACATTACTCTTGCATTGAGGATCATCTTAGTATACTTCTTAACACAATGTACTTTGCTCCAAAATCTTTAGACACATCTTGCTACACACATATATTTGCATTCAGATTTGAATTGTATATCAAAATAAGGATGAAATAGGTTTACCTTTTCTCTTGGTTAAGTTTCTATTATTCCAATAGCCTTCATTTCCCTCTAGACATTATCTTTGCATACCTTTCACAATCATTATATGTCTTGTATTATCAAAGTACTTCAAACATTCATTTACCCTATCTCTCCATATAAGGATCTAGATGGGATTATTTGTATCTAGATGTTCAAACCAACATATAGGTTTCTTTACCCCTCTCATCTATTCTAAGACACTTTTCTAACTTATTACAAGGTGCTCAAACTACTATTTTGGTCATATGTTTGCATTAAAGCCTAATTCTTTCCATTATGTCTCATGGCCTTGTAGCCCTCCTGGCATATAAATGCTAATGAATATCACTTTTTTATAAAACAACCTTCCAAAGAGATTGGTGTTCTAGTGACCCTTTATCAAGCTCTTTCTCATGTCAACATTTCAGGTATTGTTACTTTGTACCAAATTATACTTTCTTTGTAACCTATCATGCAAATTAGGTTTGTTTTGCCTAAAAAACATGACAGTGCACATTTTTAGTTAGAATATCACCATAATTCTCATGGATTCACCTTAGGAGTGTTACTAAGATGATGTACACAAGGTTTGGTGGCTTGACTTCAAGTATTTACCCTTCATGTAACTCAATTCTTATCCAAATTGTCTTAAACTGTGCATTATCATGGTCTAACTATATTTTTCACTATATCTTTTCCAAATGTGTGAATTGGATCTTGAGGTTTGGTATAATTCTAGATATCATCAAAAAATATCTCTCCTCCAAATTTCATTAGAATTGGAAGGTTGTAACTTCTATTATGGCTTGCCCTAGTTTTAGCTTGAGAGCACAAATCAAGAGCTACAAGATAAATTCCAAAGTTTCAAAAGCTACAAAAAAGTTGAAGACACTTATTTTATCCTCATTCAACTCCCCATGCATTCACAGAGATCTAAAAACTCTCCCATGGTGACTGTTATGCTTTCACCTCTCAGCTTGGACAAATGGTTTAATAGAATTCATGTAAGACAACAAGAAACATACAAACCAACAGCTCTATTACCTGTAACACCAACATATTCTCTTATTATTAATTTTAGGCCTTCATTACATTATTTTGAATCATATTCCATGATTCAATTTCTTGAATAATTCTCTCCTCCTCACTAGCTTAGCCTACTAAATTGAGCTTCCTAGCTCCTAGGAGTGCTCAACCACCTGACTAAACTTAGAATAGGTTGAACTTATCTCCAAATCTATTTTTTAAGCTCATTTTCAACCATTTACAACTCATGAAAACTCACTACATGCCTTTATAGTCTTGATTATTCCTAAAACAACTAATTTACCCTCTATTACCTTTAAGGTTTACATATTAGATTTGAACACTTACATCTATTTTCCACACATACAAGATGAATGAAAGACACCTACAATGAAATGATCATGTTTAAATATGCCTCTAAGGCCCCTAATCACATAACTTAATATGATGCTCCTATATCAGTGCCCCACCCCTTCTCTTCATTTTCAAAAGCTTTAAAAGCGGAACTTGCCATTTTTCATTCATTCTCCCACCATCTCTATGCCTACTCTCAAAAATATGCCAAATTTTCCATTGAATCTCCCTCCACCATTTTCATGCTCTACCAAATTTTACCATTTTCCCAAGATCAAAAGAATAAAAAATATGAAAAACATGGATTTTCGAAGGCTCCAGGCTGGTTCTTCGCTAGAATGTCTCTGTAACTCACAAATTAAAAAATCTTCGTAACTTGAAGACGGGTACACAGATTGATATGGTATTTTTTGTGATCATACACATTTTCAAAGGCCATTGGAATCCAACTGAAATATTTCACAACCACTCCCTTGATTTTTTACAGTGAAGAAACCCCAGTTTCCCCGCGGTAAAATTTTTGAAATTTAAAATCTCCATTTCCAGGCACTGGGTAGACTTGAAATTTCAGAAGTTTGATGAAGAGAAAAATACCATATCATAAAATATGGTTTCATCATGAATCAACGCCCAAAAACCCACTTTCAAAAAATATTAAGCCTTCATACACGGGCACTTGTTATTTTTGGCAAGTCATCACTAGAAGCAATTACGACAAAGATCATGTGCACCAAGGACATCATGAGGTTCAGATTCATTGATCAATGTCGAAAGTGTTAAAAATTTCCACTTATTAAAAATCCATACGTTTTTTGTTTGGATACTTACCATTATTAGTAAGCCATCACAGAAGAGCAATCTAGGTAGGAGTAGTATACACAAGGGAAATTGAAAGAGCTAACTTAACTCGGTGGGATCAAAAAATTCAAAAATTGACATTTACTAAAAATAGTAAGTTTCCTTTTCCAGCGTAGTAAAGTGTCCCAAGAAGCAAGTAATTCAAGTTCACAAGATTGTTCCAGTTTCCCATTCACGAGTGCAACCAGAGGATCAAAAGAGTGGTGATTTTTCATGGTTTGAGGTGATTGTTCCATATTGCAGAAGGGGTATTCTTCAGTGTTCAAATGCATCATATCAGGAGAAATTTGTGTCATCTGAACATGGAAATGTTGCAAAGAATCATGTCAGAATTGGTTTCAATCCTCAATCTCTTCAGAGGGGACAGTCATGAGTGACACTCGTAATCACCAATGGAATCATTAAACAATGTTTTTAAACACTTAGTATGCAATGTCTGTGCGTCCTCCAAAGAATTTTTCTCATGACGTGAAGTGTTAAAGGATTCAAATTTCACTACATTGGATTGTTTCATCAGATTAATCTGGCAAGGATTAGTGGACTTCATCAGAGGTAGATTTTTTTTCATCGACATTCCTTCTCAAGTCTTTCTCCCCTATTTCTCTCTCTTCTCTTCCCCCTACTTTATCTCTCCTCATTCTAATTCTTCGTTGGGTTGCACTTTTTCATAATGCCTTTAATGTAATTAAAAATTGATTTTAGGATTATAATGTAATAAGTCACCTTTATTTTATAAAAAAGGGACTTAAAATTTTCCTAAGTCATAAGTTGTGAAAAGACATGTGAAAGGTCATTAGGGGTAGATGAAGAGTCATTTTCAAGTTTTATAAATTGTGAACGCAATATCTTTCCAAAGGGTTTTCATTTTTATAAGTTGATGAGAGAGTGATTCTTGTGAAGGAACAAAGAGATAGGTAATTTTATTCAATTTCCCATTTCCTACATTCTTCCCACTCTTCCATGTACAATTTTTCTCAAGCTTCAATAAAAGAGAAGGAATTTCTTACTTTTTTCACAATGAGTTTTAATTGAGACTTGGTTTTCATTGAATCTTATATGGCCTTTTTGCAAATGGCTTAATTATTTCTTCTTAAATTTACGTGTGTTGAAGTTTTAGGTTAATGGGTGTGGGACTCTAATTTTCTACCCACAACATTAATCCCTCTCCCATTTCCTCGCTCCCTTAACCATTCTCTTGCAAATTCCTCTCTAGCAAGTAATTTCTAGATTTTCTGTGGGGTCAATGGAGTGCCCCTATTTGATACCCAATCGCAAGGCCACCATAGAAAAATAATTTTTCACACGCATGTAAACATGGAGTTGCATCTTTCAAGTGGAGGTACTTAGATTCCCATAGCGTTCGCAAGAAGTCCATATATTTTTCCACCCAACAAATTTTCTCACCAACAGCATTTGGTGTCCTCCGTAGGGCTCGACATGGCAGCAATCTGCACCCAAAATACAATCACAGGATCCAAAATCTAAAAAATCAAAATATTCCAAAAGAAAAAAAAATGAAAAATTGGAAATAAATTTTTTATTTATTTATTTATTAAAATCTATTGTTAAAAGACACACTATCAGTTCCTGCAAGTAACCTTTCGTATTCCATGGTGTTTTTTCATATTCTCGTTGCAAAACCTTTTGAAAACTAACTGAAAAAAGATACACCATGTTGAATAGATTGAGAAGAGTTATCGACCCAACTTTCAAGGATTTGTAAAACCAGCAAGAACGAATCAGAGACAATCCATACTTCTTCTCTCAAGCCTCATCCCCATCCAGGTCTTCAAGCAGTTCACCTGGTAATCCCATTCAAACACCTTTTGATACCCACCTACAAATTATTCCATTGTCTAACCTCTGTTGAACATTGAATTCCCTAGTGAGGAAGAAAGACCAGATAGGAATTTGAAGAAGAATTTGTAGAAGCAAGATCTAAAGAGAAAACAGAAAGAAAAATGGTGAGATGAAACAGAAATATCTCAACCCATTGTTCCATGGGGAAGGAGCACATAGACCCGCTCGCACTCACACAACCACTTCACAATTTACCAGTAGGATCGCGTAAGAAATTTCCGAAAGTTCAAAGGCGACAGGCACATCAAAATCTTGAATAACACATCGCCGCCTTCACCACGTCATGCGGGATTCTTGGAGTTGAACATGAAGACATGTTGCCCGTAATATTATTCATGGAATCTCTCCAAGAAAAAGGTAGCAGAATGGTTCTACCTCTTTCCCGTCTAGATCAACCACTTATTGGAATGATATTAAGTCCAAGTTTGAAGAAAGATTCAAATCTACTAAGGATTTTCAATATCTCCATGTTCAACTGGCACAAATGAAGAAGGAAGCAAAACAATACTATGAGAGACTTTGTGGCCCGTTTCAAATGAGTTACTCTGTAGAATACCGAGAAGATGATTCACCATCTGAGAATCAATGTCAAGAGATTCTTCATCAATGCACAATCACCGGAGGTAGGATTCTTCCTACAAAGGGTCCAACCAAGGAATCTAACATAAGTGCAAAAGAATAACCATTGAAGTTGAAAACGACCTCATCTTATCTAGGAAGATTAAGAATCCTTCAAAGGGTAGAGGCTTAACATCCAAAAGATGAAAGAACGGATCCATTCTTACAGAAATTGGCAAATGAAATGACATCATTAAAGAGGGAAATTTGTTGAACAAGTATCTCCTCTGAGAAACAACAAAAATCAAATTGCAAGAGCACCCCGAAGGCTTACCTTGAAGGCTCCACTTGTCAATGTAATTCAGGTATAATTCAAGAGGATGAAGAAGGGCTCTAACAATGAAAGTGGAGGTGGTAATTTCCTAGAGATAGTGGAAGTGGGTGGTGACACTCAAAATGGCCTCATCGAATATCACTCAAGGAGTAAAGATGATGATGGTGATAGATGCACCGAAGTTTCTCTTGTGTTGTGTTTACTCGTTCCCTGTCTCAAAAGGATAACATCTCCCTCCACTACTACAAAGAAAAAGAAGATTGAAGATCCTCCTGTGGAAACTCCACAAAACACAATAATCAATTGAGAGATCTCCTCTTCCACCTTGCATGGAGTCTGCATTGGAGAAACTTGATTCCTGTAGTAAGCACAAGAGGGCTCCCTACAATTCCAAGTAAGTCTTCCAATGCCTCTTCTAACTCTAAATCTACTCCTGCAAAATCTAATTCTTCAAAAGCTTCTTAGTGTACCTTTCAAAATACCCTTCATTCCCCAAACATCTACCCCTACTTCTAAACCTATCCCAACTCCAAAATAAGTCCCTTCATCCCCCTTGTCTGCATCTTCTCCTTTTGACATTACGTAGAACATGCGAACAAACCAAAGTGTATGATTAGCTGAAACCGAATATCTTGCGGACTCAATCCTGAGCAATTTGAGAGATTTTTATAGATCATATCAAGAATGGTAGTTCAAGCATCCTAATACTAGTGACTCCTAGTTCTAAAGGAATACTACCAAACCCACCTACACCTCCATCACAGAACATGTTTTCCATTGAGTGCATCAAAAACAGACAAGGTAGATCCTTTCTATGTCTCCCTTCTCGTTGGAGAATACAGTATTGAACAATTGCATTATAGATTTTGGTGCCTCTGACAAATGTAATGCCTGTGAAGGTCATCAAATCCCTCAAACTCACCATGATCTCCACCCAGTGGCTCTTGTTACTCCATGGAGTCAAAAGAAGTCCCACTTGTAGGGAAGATCAAAGATTGCACAAGTGGCTCACCAAATTTCCAGATACAATAAGGTTTCAATGATGATTTTGGTAGCAGACATTCCAGGCCTCATTTGGAATGTTGTTAAGTAGATGTTTTTGTCAATAATTGGGAGGTAAAATCCAGATGAATTGGTCTTCACAACCATTCTGGTGAAAGGAGACATGGAAAAATTGCTTCCAGATGAAGAAGATGAGGTATACGGTGCAAAAGGCAGTGAAATCCTAGGAGCCAATATCTTGATACCAAGAAAGCAGGAGGATGAATAATTTTGTAACAACTGAGGAGAAGATGAGATTCCCATCTTGATAGGACCAATATTCTTTCCTAGAGGGGTATGGATCTTGAAGAAGCATTGAGAGCAACTTTGAATTGCAAGAGGATATAGCCCTAAATTGTCGGATGATGCAAGCCATGAAGAAGAGGAAATGGTTCTTGGTAAATTTACAAATAGGAGAAATCAACTTGTATGCTTACCCATGACAGAAGAGATATTCTCATTCCCATTTGAAGATGAAGATGCCCTTGATCATGTCATTCTATGAAGAGACAAAGCCAACTTGTGATGAACCCTCGAAAGGTTTGAAGGAAATAATATGTGCAAGAACTTTTGAGAGCTATAAGAAGAAATAGAAGACCCTGAGCTCAGTTTCAAACTCTTGATGCAAGTCTATGGATGTGACAAGACAAGCATGAATCCTGATTGGATAGTTTCTCAACTGATGAAGAAAGGATGGTCACAACAAAATAAAGCAAGGTGAAGAACCTCAATGTCTCCTCCTAAGCCAATGGATGATGAATGTAATGATGAAAGTTGAAGTATTTTCTTTCCCATTTGAAGAGGAATCTTTCTCTATGGGATGAAGAAGTTGAAGCAATGAGTTTTGAATCCCTCAAAAGTCGAGGATTCCTCCATGACAAAAGAAGTGATAGAATGTAATGATCCTCAAGATGATGAAGTAGATCCCTTCCAAATGGTTTCCTTGAACTTCAAATGAAGATTTTCAAATGAAGGGTAAAGGTGAACTTATTGGCAAGTTTCAAAGAAGGATTAAGTACAAGAAATCTTGGATATGGTAAAAAGGTACACAAAGATCTCGAGCTAAGTCTCGACCTCTTAACTCAAGCCATGGCCATGCAAGATAGGATATGAGGTTACTTTTGATCCTCAAGTCAGACATTCAAACACCTCATAGTGGAATGGAGTCAAAAAGGTATGAATTCAATGCTTCTATGGAAAAGGATGTCTCAATAACACATGAATGTGGAAAAGAAGGGAACTCTGGGATGTTTCAACCAAATTCAAATAAAAACCAACCTTGGCTAGCGATGAGATGCTCAATGAAGAAATCAACAATGTGGGTAAGCATGGAAGGCAACTAGCACTATGAAATTGATTTCAAAGATACATGAAGGCAATGGAATTTTTAAGTGAAGGCCTCAAGCATCAAGAAACTCATGTAGACCCACTCCTACAAAGTACACAGGACAATCATGAAAGCACCTGGATTTCATAAGTAGTTGAGGAGAGGAGGTTACTTTCTGGAACCATTCAATGGCTTCGCAGAACATCATCGCTTCACAGTTAACCCACTCATAGGTAACCTTTTAGAAGAGAATAATAATTCCTTCAGTGAAATTGGTATTATTCTCTACACATTGTACCATAGGTGATATTAGGAATGTGTTTCCCTTTAATGTTTTGTGTATTCTTTCCTTTTATGTTTTGTGTGTTGAAACCATTTGATCGTTTCAATGTGTGTGCATGTACTTCCTATGCTATCTATCTTGCAAGTTTTATGAATATGTAACAACCCAATGGATAAGACACTGGTTTACATTTACTAAATTGAGATTCTAGGACCTTCTCATGTCATGTCCTCATTGAACTCAATATAAACATAATGTGCCCCCAAGTTACTAACCATATTGTTTTCCTAACAACATGTTTTGCATGGGTCAAAATTCACTAGATTAATAGGACAACCATTACCACTAGTGTCAAAATGTTCATGTCTTACCCGTTCCAAGACACCCCCTAGATGCAAAACCTACTCCATTGAGTGTCAAGTCTATTATTGTCCTTACTAGTGATTCAACAGTTGGACATGTCATCAGTTCCCCCTAGGTGATTTAGGAACAACAGTTAATCAATCAAGATCCTTTGGAGTTACTGCATTGGTTTTCAAAGTGGGTTTCCCAAGATAAACTTACAATGAGCTTTCATCAGCCTTATCTAAGCCATTCTGTTAAGTGCATCAATCTTCTCTCAGCAGTGCACTTATCAGATTAAATTCATATTCATCATTCTAGTAGAATATGTAGCAAGATTCGTTAGAATCATTGTAAAAGCATGATTTAGGGAATAACTTCCCATGCCAAAGTTTCGGAGGTTTAGGAGCCATTTCACTGAGAAGTTGGATTTTTGAGGCCTAAGGAACTTGCACCATAAAAAGTACCTGAGTCTTCAAGGACACTTGAATTTCGGGAGCTCCGGAATGAGTTATGAGTCCAAACATGAGATGATATCAATGGAAATCATATTTCGACATCCCTCCACATGGTGGTGAAAGGAGATCTGAGGTTCAAAAGTAGGGCATGAACTTTTCAAGCCAACTCATTATTTTCACGCATAATTTGAGAATATCCCAAGAAGAAAGGATAAGGTTTTCAATATTTTTTTAGTGAGAATCATAAAGTTAATTTTAACCTCATCCATTTTTCTCAAAAGGTATTTTCCATGCAAAATCATATAAAGAAGTTCCCAAAAAATCATTTGGGAGCTCAAGTTTTGACCTTCACAAGCCGGTTCTCAAGCCTTACGCTCTTCGGTACTTAGTCATTTTTTTAGTGGCAAGACACGTGTCAACACCAGGTTGAGGTGATAATAGTTTCTATGTCCTTGGTCTATTGTCCACATGTAACTAAAGGGAAATGAGGTTCAAAAAATTATTTCCCTCCCCCCTTTAACCTTATTGTCACTCATATGACCTTAGTACTCACATTCTAGCTCCTTTGACCAGTTTGACTTGCCCCTCTCAATTACCCCCGCATGCATGCCACTTTTCATTCTGTTAGGCTAGGGATTAGGCAATTTTCTTGTAACCTATTTGTAACTTTAAAAAGGGAAGGAATTTCTTATTGAAATAAAATTCACTCCACCCTCTTGATTGAATTCATAGACTTCCTCATGTGACCATTTTTCGGCCTCGAAGTGCTTAATTTTAGCTCCCCTACCTTCACTTCTCTCAATCAAATGAACATGCTACCACTTTTCATGAAACTACCAATAGGTACATTTTTTTAGCACCTATTATTCCTAAACCAAAGGGATAATTGGGACAAAAAAATTCACCCTACCCTCTCTCTTCATTTTCAAATCTATTTAAAAGGCAGGAATTTGTCATTTTTCGCATTCAAACTCCCACAAACTCTCCATTATGTTGTAGGAACTCTAATGTAACCATTTTCCATCGAATATCCTTTGCCATTTTTTCATCATAAATAAAAATTCTTCCATCTTCACATGATTTGAAATAATTTTAAAAAAAATAAGAAAATCATAGATTTGTGAAGATAGAAAACGAGATCTAGTTCTTCGCTGGAAAGAATTCAAAACCCGCAAAGTGATATTTGCTTCATATCTTAACAAACTAGTGAACGAGATCAACATGTTGATTTTTTGCAGATAATTATATTTTTTCAAAGGACATGAGAATCCAAGAAGAAATTTTTGCATGCACACTATAGATTTTTCATAGTGAAGAAACCCCAATTTCTCGCTTGACGAGAAACTTGGATAAATTCAAAATCTCCATTTTCAGACACCGGGTTTAAACTTGAAATTTCAAAGGTGCACTGAAGAGCAAAAACCCATATCAGAAAAATTAGTTTCATCATGACTCAAGGCCCAAAAACCCACTTTCAAAAAATATTAATCCTACCTACACGGACACTTTCTATTTTTGGTAATTCATCACCAGAAGAAATTACGACAAAGACAGTGTACACCAAGGATATCCAGAGGTTCAGAGTGATTAATCAATGCCGAAAGTGTTAAAAATTTCCAATTACTAAAAATAGTAAGTTTCTTGTTTGGACACTTACCATTATTAGTAATCCATCACAAAAGAGCAATCTAGGCAGGAGTAATATACATAGGGGTAATTGTACGCCGAAAAAGTGACAAGCGAGCGTGGGAATCTACAGGTAACTCTTCCCCGTACCCGACCTCCCGAGGTTGTGCCGAGATAGCCAGTGGGGATGGAATATGCGTGGGATGCAGACAAACTAGTTAGGCAGTCTAATGTCTTCGACACACACTAATGGAATTTGCGAATCTAAGGTGAAGAAATCCCTTCTAACTTGGACTGGTGTGATAGATCGATCAGCAAGGATGACTGCTCGAAGGATCCAATCAATATCGAGCTCTGGCGTGATTCGATCTATGGGTTGTGGAATACGTGGAAAATGACCTGGGATAGTTTCGTGTACGTCCCCAGACAAGGTCATATGGTGGATGGTGGAAACAATTGACTCTACGGATGATTCTCTGGCCTAGTCCAGAATTCTCTAGCTTCATTAGCCGCTATATCTAGTAAGGACAATTGTTCAATGATGATGGGTGGAAGTGGAGTGGATTGGAATACTAGTGTGCATAGGCCAGTGTTTATATCTGATTGACTTATGGATTCGTTAGGATGTGGGACTTGTGGGTCACAACCGTAGACTCTTGGTTGTTGTGGTTCTGTTATGGTCATATACGAAATCAAGTCCTGATTCCTAGTATCCAGTAATCATATGCTTTCTCAGCTTCTATGTTTAGGACCAACAACTGCGTGATTTTCTCAGAATATCTCACAGGCGTTCGTGCAACCTGGATCCTTAGACTAGTATCTATGTCTGTGAGAGTGTCTCCTACACCTAGCTATGGGACCAAAGGATCACAACCAAAGGTTTGTTCTCTTTCGAACCCTTCTACAGTCATGTGAATGTTTGTCTAGGGTAATCTGTAATTCGGTTGATTTGACCAAAATGTGTGTGCTTGGTCATCTTCTATGTTTAACCCTCTCAACTGAGAACTGATCAGTTGTAAATCTATTGTTGTTTGGAATACTTGTATTCTGAGGCTTTGGTATATGTCAACTATTGCTGTGACAAGGTTTGGTTGAGGCACAATTGGCTCAAATATGTATTCCCTGGGCTCCTGAGGTCCCGTGATTGTCATACAAAGTGAAATTTAAAATCTAACTGTAATAAAGCAAATTCTAACTACGTGGAATAAAACTAAAACATATATATAACTTCTATTTGTGTATTTAACCTTTTAAGAGTTTAAGGAAAGCAGCTATTTTAAATGTATCTAGAAATAACAACTAAGTAACAACTTAAAACAAACAAAATAACCGAGTGTAGTTATTTGTCTGTGCAATTTGTAGATTTATTCTAAATAATGCAATAACTTTCCTAATCTATTTGCAAGATTCTCGATCCTACCTCAGAAGTGAGGAGTGAATCATAGTTTCTCAGAAACTATCAATCCTCACAGCTTCCCTGGCAATATCGAGAATAGAAATTACTGAAATGAAACAATTAACTACCTTATTTGATATGATTCTAACTAGAGCTTTGAAAGTTAAAACCTGGATTACACAGAACAGTGGCGAATCTGATGGTGTATGTGATCTTGTCCCCTCAGTGTGATCTCCTTGTCTTTCGTGTTCACGTGGATCCAGAAAAGCGTTGTGTAATGCCAGCATCGACAAAAATAGATATTGGGACAAGGAAAGCTCAGAATACAAACTGAAAAAAGTGAGTAGGAGAGGGATAGCACAAGAGTACAGAGCTTGGCTTATGTAATTCCTAGCGGGATTTTATTGCAAGTCATGCAACATAAAGTGACCAGAACTTGAAACTACCCTGTTTGAAGAGAAAAACGTACAACTTTAATGGCTTCCTAACCTATTCTACTCCAATGGAATGGATAAAAAAACAACACTGTTTGCACAAGCTGGATATGTGGCTTACCAACAGCTGGATAATGCTAAATAAGCATGCAAAGAATTAAAACTATGGTTCTAAACAGAATAAAAGACTGAACTATGAAAATGAGAGCTTGAAAGTGAATGAGGGACAGACCTGGCAGACAGCACTTGCACAAGATGGATATGTGGCTTACCAACAGCTGCACAATACTAACTAAGCCTGCAAATGAACTGAAACTATGGCCTCTAAGCAAAATGATAAACTGAACTATGGAAAATGAGAGGATGAGAGCAAATGATCAGACCATTTGTTTGTGCACAAACCATTTATTTATAGCTTTCATTCACCCAAAGATCAAAACCAAACTGAACTCTAAAAACCATAAACAATGGCCAAACACTATTCCAGTAAAAACATAAATGCATGCTCAAGTCGGCAAGGAATGCTGGTGAAACGTTGATATTTTACGTGAGTCGCGTCAAAATGCTTTCTGGGAAAACGTGTGCAGGACCGCCACTCTGAGCAGGGCAGCGGTTACAAGACCGCCGCCCTGTAGGGTGGGCGGGTTTCGTCACTGAAGATCAAAAGGCCAAGAAAAGAGGGAAAGAGGGGGAAAACAAAGGACGCGGGGGCTAAGCTGGGCATGCGGGATGTTAACGCATACTCCGAGGGCTTTTCCGGATCCCGAACACCTTGCGAGGAGACCTGTATCATCATTGGGGAACTTGTCACGTTGTTCTGGTAGTACAGTACCTTACAATTTTGGGTACATACAGTTATCTCTCTTTTATTTTAGAATCCTAGTAGGATACATATCTTTATCTTGGTTTTAGCCCTTGGAAACCTATAGATATCCTAGGGCTAGGGCTACCATCCTTTATATTTATGAATTTATCACTCCTTGAGAACCTTTTTATCTACATAGTGTGGTCGATCTTATATATGAATCGCTACATTTAAGAACCCAACTAGGCACCTCTTTTTTACCCATCATATAGTTCCCAATTAGGTTCTTTAATAAATGGATCCAATAGAAGAACTCCCACACTTTACAGATACAAAGGCTCTCAAGGATCGCTAATGTCACAGATCTATAGGATAGTACTAGGATAGCTATAGGTTTCCAAGGACTACAACTAAGATAAATATATGTAACCTATTAGGATTAAGAAATAAGAGGGGATAACCAAGGGGTGGATAATTCCAAGGGGCATAGTAATAATAAGGAAAATAATATAACTAAAAAAACATACAACTACTTAGTTTATAATAATGAATGACCAACAACAACAAGCACATACAAAATAAGAGACTAAAGAGGGTTAGAAATACTTAGTTTTAGCATGTGTTGTGATCATTGATACATAATCATCACCAGAGAAAACAACGTCTAGAGAGAATCAATATGGGTGAATAAGGGAAAATATCAAAAATAATATCTCCATTCTAAAATCATATGGTGACCAAAATGCAGAAATGGTAAGCTACAAGAATCCAAAGTCATCTAATAAGTGTAAAACAGTGTGAGAAAGAGTAAATTTTCAAGCATTATATGTAAGCAAGTAGTTGTGTAGTGGTGGTGGATTGGTAAAGTATTTAAACCCAATGACATCACCCATGGGAAACAACATTGACATTGGGGGGAAACCCTAATGTAACAACATGATAAACATGAGGAATAAGGCCAAAAGGTAAGTGAAGGTGAGTGAAAAATTTCCAGGATGACTGAAAGTAGGAATAATGACATGCAATAAAAAGAAGTCGGTGGACATAATGAGAATAATATGTGAAAAAAGGGGAAAACAAGGAATGTGTAGGGTGACTAAGGCTAATATCAACATCTTTCAAATGTTTTTTTCTATCCCACATGACCAAATCTAATCATACCCCAATATTGGCAGGGCCTTTTAAGGAACCTTCCTATAATTATCAATAACCCCTACATTAAATAAATGGTTAAGCATAAAAAATATGTTGTATATAATTACCTATCTAAATCTCCCATTTTGGGATATGTCATACTTATAAATCACATTCTCACACATTAATGGTAGATGCACTACTCTAATGGGGAAATATGTAAACACCTAAATATTACATGGCGCTAAATGTGGAAAAAAAAATATTGAGTGATGATAAGTTTCCATTCAAACTTGATAACAGAATCCATATCAAACCTACTTCTCCTCACTAAACTCCTAAACCTCACCAATTTAACCTAAAACCCATTTTTATGGCTTTTCATTCTCTTGTTGGTGTTTTTCTTCTCCATGATGAAATTATTAGTCTAAGTAGACTGGGGGGTTTCGTCAGCATTTAAAGAAAAATAAAATATGTGTTTTTGACACACAATTCAGTTAAAATTTGATCTTCTCCATGTTTACTTGGTCAATTTAACTAAAAATTATCTCGTTGATTTATTCCTTTTTTACTTTCTCATCTTTACTAAAGTTAACTCATTGATTTATTTTTGTGATTTCTCATTCATCCTTTCTAAAAATATATTCATTGATTTCTCCATTCCCAAGACATTATAAATAAATATCTTTCAGTTAATTGACAACTCAAGATTTTGTGAGCTTTTTCTTAAGATACCCAATACTTTATTTAAGTTATCTTTTTTTAGCCACACTCTAGATATACCCCTATGTCAAACCAACCAACTTTAAAAAAAAAAACTATTTCTACTTATTTCTTCAACCACTTCTTTCTTACCTAGATCATATAGACTCTAAATTTGGAGGGAGCACAATCTAAGGAAACAACAAATCACCACTAGGAATCTTGGGATAAAGCTCCTATCAAAATTTTATAGCCAATTTGGGGTTACATTTAGTATTATTTTGATTTATAAGAGCAGTTATTGAAAATAATTTTGAAATATTTCATTATTATTTTTAATTTGTAAAGATAACTTTGTTGTATTGGAAATAAATTAATAGTTGTATTTACTTCTATAGATATTTATCTTTCACGCGCACAGACCTAATAGATCTAGGGGAATCTTTTTTCATAAGCTTCCTCCTTCATCTATGAAATGTTCCATGAAAGGGAAGTTTGGAAAGCTTTTTTCCATAAGAATTTCCAATTACTTCTTGTAAGAATTTCCTTTTCTCCTTCATTTCTTTTTTTTTGGTATAAAATTCCTTGATGTTGATAATCAATCCTTAGCTTATTCCCTATGGATTTTTTGGGCAAATGTTGGAAGTGGGGAAGAAGGAAGTATCATTCTATTTTGAACTTCCTTTATTGAACATACATTTCAAGAAGAAACTTTTTCCTGGGAAATTTTGTTTAGGTTGACAGAAAAAATTCTAAGGAACTTATCATTTTGAAAATAAAGATGTGAAAAATCTTGTTCTAGTAAACTTTTCTTTTTAAAAATATTTATATTACATCATATTTCTATAAACTTCTATGTTTATTTATTTGAATATAATACAATAGAAGAATAACTACATATGGTGATTCCCATATTAGTTTATTTTTATTTCAAAATGCAGTAGATTTCCTTTTATTTAATTTTAGTTCTTATTTTTTTTATTGATATTTTAATTTTTAATTATCCATTTTAAAAAAAATTTAAAATTTTGATGATTATTTATTGTATTTCATTTTCGTTTAAAAAGACATTTCTAGGAAAACACAAAGAATTTAAGTTAAAATTTTATTTTTTCTTTGTTAATAAATAATTAGAAGTGATTTATATATATTAGAATTACTTTCTCTAGTATATTGATTTAAATTCGACTTACTTTTCAATGTTCATTCATCACGAAACTAAACATAAATAATGTTATTATAATCTCACACTACTCGTACCTATCCCCTTACTTTCCTTTATTTGATTGTTAATCATTTTTTGTGAATTAACATCCACATATGACCATTCCTTTTCTAAATCAACCTCATAGGATAATTTTCTGAACCTATATCAAATCCACCTAGTACTGACCCATATCAAGGAGACATAGACTTAGGACTTCACATACTAGTATTTCACAATACTTTTATACCATCCTTGATCATGAACCAAACTGAAACCTTAAATGAACATATTTCAGCTGGTGAGAAATTATAGTTTGATCAAGTGCACCCTCTTTGGCATGTAAACCAATATCTTTATTATCCCTTCTCCTTACCTTTTATTTGTCTTAGCACGACCTCAAGAAGTTGAGTGCATGATTTAAACATGTAATTTTACCTATGTATAATATCAAGGGTGATTCAATTTTATGAACATCATCTAGGCTTATTAACAGGGGTAGCCAAGTTGGTTGGTACAATGTGACCAAAATTTAGGGGTGGAGAAACATTTTTGTGGCACATCTGAGTGACTAAGTTTAAAGTGGGGTGGTTATGTGGTCTTATGGTGCAAAAAAATGATCAATATATTGAGTAGATAAATCTACTAGGTGGAGAGCTACGATTTTTCCGTGATAGTGAGGGAAATGGTGTGAAAGAAAAGGTGAATAAGTAATTTAAGGGTAATTGGAGGGAGCTGATTTACACATGTGGGATAGAGGAGTGGATAAAAAAGATCGAACTAAATCGAGAGTAGTTGAAGAAAGGAATAAGGCTACAAAATCAAAGGTAGGAATTTGGTTGTGTTCATGATTTTGGTAGTTTTATAAAACATAAAGCAACATATATATGTATTTTTATTATAATATTTAAAAATCATTATAAAATGTATGATTTTGTGTTTAATTTTGAGACTTGAAATGATTATGGGTTATAATGTTAATGCATCTAAAATATTATGACAAGTTAGTGTTTCTAAGACATACTAAAATATAGTGAAAATGGAATACAATTTCATTTATGTCAATAATATCTCTATTTTACTATATTAACATAAATATTTTTATATTCATGTGAAAAATTATGAAAGTTAATAATGAAAATTAAAAAGGTGATATTAATTAAGAAACCGTCACAAAAAAAATCTTGACGGATAGGGGTGATCGTCAAATTTAACCTCGCCAGGACAGCCACGGCAAATGAAACAACCCTATTGCCGCCTGGTTCTACCTCTGTGGACTTGAGGTAAAACCAATGTGATCCATCGGGGAAAGAGGAATCCTCGTAATCCAAGTATGTAGAGAGAATGCCCAGGCAGGGTAAAACTTGAAATCTCTCCGCTTGGAAAATACTGGAAGTTTATCCAGTGCCATTGCCAGTTCCCTTGAACATCACCGTAACCAACCCCATGAAGAGAGCTCCAAAGTAGGTGCCTCCATCAATGAGATTTCTTTGATGCATATTAGTTCGAAAGAACACATTCATAGTGATCAAAGCCGTTAGAGTTATCTGTCAAAAACAGGTTCCATTCAATACAATTTCATCTCTAAATATCCTATGACACAAACCTCCCTAGATTTACGAAATTATTCACTAAATGTTGGACTCATGGACACCTTGCCCTACGATTTCAATGAGCTAACAGAAGACATGGATATCCTCACGAAGCATTGACACTGTTTCACCACATGCAACGAATAGGTGTCCAATCTGATCAGTTCACCTTTGATGGCATGCTCCCAGGCCGTGCCAAAAATGGAGCTTTGAAATAGGGTGCGGACATCCGGTAAAGCATTGTGGAGAAGAGACTTTTGTCAAATATTTTAGTTGTAAGTACAGATATATATATATCCAAAATATGCAAGTCTGCGAACTGTTTGACAAAATGTTTGAAAGATATGTGGTCTCATGAACTGCAATAATTGCATGTTATGCAAACAATAGATTTTTTGTATAGACACTGAAAACTTTCAAACAAATGCAATTGGCAGGTGTAAAGCCATACTCAATAACTTTTTCCAGCATCCTCCCAACCTCTGTCAAAATGGGAGCTTTAGAGCAGGGCACGGAGAACCATTAAAGCATAATGGAAACAAGTTTTATTTAGATGTAGTTGCAAGTGCCCTAGTAGACAGGTACACAAAATGTGGAAGCGTGCATAAGGCAAGTCAACTGTTCGACAAAATGCCTCAAAGAGATCTGGTCTCAAGGAACATACCCTGACCGCATAAGCTTTGTTTTTGTTTTACTAGCATGCAGCCATTTAGGTTTTATGGATGAGGGCTGTAGATACTTCAATGGAACGAGTGCCTTTTATGGCATTACATGTACAATTGATCGTCATTAGGTATGCATGGTTCACATTCTTGGTCATGCTGGATATTTTGAGGAAACTCTAAACTTTATCATCAACATGCCAATTAAACCTGTGGTGGCTGTGTGGATGTATTTTCTTTGTTTCATGGAGCACATAAGAATACGGGGTTATGATTATTCATAGTAACTTTATGGGAGTGAGAAGTTGTTGGCAAAGGAGACAAAGAAATGGTTTTTCTGATTAATCTGTTTTTTAGTAGACATTTTTTCTTTTATATTCCTCCTAATCCATCAATCTTCAACCATCTTCATTGCAACATACAAGACAAACCAATATTAAGATACATTACACAACTATCACATCAAAAAACGTTTCCAAAATAACTTTATATTTGCATCCCTTCTTGTGTATCTTACAACTCATATGCAATTACTATTAAAAAAATACACACATAACCTTAAACTTGAATGTCAAAGATTATTTCTTTTTTCACCCATGCATAGGTATAATGCACTGCATAGGTTCCACAAATCATAAATCCCCAACTGCTATACTAGCTTAGTCTACAGTTTATGCTGTGAATTTTTCTTCCAAGCATTGCTTCTCACAACATATTTTCTTAATATGAATACTATTAACTCCCTTGTGAAGCTAATAGTTAGCATAAACAGCTTTCAACAAAAACATAATGGAATTATCCAATCTCAATAACCACAGATTTACTATCTTTAACATTTAGGGGACACATTGTTCAGATATATTTTACAAATTTTGGCCGCATTACATACACAGATCCCTCCCACAAAGGTTTGAAATGGCAGTTAAAATATGTACAACAAAAAAAAGTAATATTCCTCCAGTACTCTTGTCAAACTCAACAGATATTTTTACATTGACTTAGAAATTTCTTTAAACAATACTTTTATTTCCCAGTTCCATTAACCTGTTTTGGCCAGTTCTGAACATTAATAAAATTTATTTCCTTTTACTTACTTAGAGAATAACATTTCCATTAATTTTGTATCATAGAGAATAACCTTCCCTCAATTTTGGTGTATCCTTAGAGAGGTGGTGTAAGATTCTAAAAGTGAACTCTCATACACTTGCAATCACAAAGCTCAATTCCCACGTTTTGTGGCATGCATATAAGGTTTATACTGTTGTAACTTGTAAGGGATAGATATTTACTGAAACCTTTCTTTTTCTCCTATCAATTCATTTATTAGAGGCATTTTTGTTGCAATATTCAGGGGACATTTGTCAAAGTTTTTATGAAATAAATTTCTCAGGAAGGTCTGTCGCAAGCATGGCCACCTCAAGAAATTTTCCCTCCTATACTGTCGTTCTATCAACAACACACATTTCAAAATAGAATTGCAGCTTGAATAAAGTGACCCAAGTGTAATTTCATTAGACTTAAATGCAATTAAATACTTTCCTTTATGCGCTTCTCTGTTCCATAATTTGCTCAACTTATATAAGATTTCCTCGTGCTTTACTATTGATTGAGATCATGGGCATATTTAGAAACATGTTTATAATTTTTTTAATCCATCTGTTTATACTCATAGAACTGAGTTGTAAATGTCAATTATTTCAGGAGTAAGATTCATTTTGACTGCATTACTGTCACGTCCAAGATGAAATCTGTGCCACAGTTCTTCATTTAGTCTTCCATACAAGATCAACCATACCTAAATACCTTGCAACCAAATATTACACAGGAAGCATCAAATGTGAAGCTCTAACAGAGTGCATCAGGCCACAAAATGTGTAATTTCTGATTTGAATAATATGTGAATTATCCTTTAACTCATAGCATCAATCAGTCCCAAAGATCATTTCATTTGGAAGCAAGTGTTGTTCTATTACAAATGTTGCATTCAAAGTCAGTTTGTGATATAAAGAGGACATTTGTATTTGAAAGTAAACATGCCTTGAAGGAATGATTCTGCAATTTGATAAAACATTTTACATGCACTTGCACTGCAGTCTTGATGCAGGGGCATCATCAAAAGAACTACAAAAGTGCAAATTCCCCCTTTAATCATGGTTATAGAGGTCAAAGTGAGTGTGATAGGGTATGTTCAAGTCATGAGGAGAGGTTTAGGATGCAAAAGCAAGTGTGAGGTGGAGTTCCAAAGTTTGAAATTTCAAATTGCATGTTTCCCTCCAAATTGCAAATTCAAATTCTAAGCATGTAATTGTAAGGTTATGAGTGTTTTGATGGTTTAAAGTGTGTGTGAGGGAGTCTAGACATGTGGTAATGAGTCCTAAAGTGTGTGTGTGAGTCGTGAAAATGTTTAAAAGATGTAAAATGCCTCTTTGAGTTAGTGGGCAAGTGAAGAGTCATCATGAAGTCCAAGAATTAGTTAGGTTTCAAGAAGTGAGTTACGTTAAAGGAAGATGAATTTGAGTGAAGTTAGTTAGTTATCCTCCTAGAGGAGGTAAGGTGAGGAGGAGAGAGCATTCCTCGAGGTTGCAGAGGAAGGAATAGCATGAGTAGAGCATGATTTTGTTTGAAAAACAAAGACTAATATACAGAGAGCTCTGTTTTTGTATAAGAGATCTTGTCTGTGATGTTGTGAATCTGAGTTTTGGCTTAAGAACTTGAAGATTCTCTATATGTATGCATGGAGGACATGTTTGAGACCATCTCAGAAAGACCATTAGAGGTTTAAGTTGTGAATTCCCTGTTTCTAGCATGAAGGATTAATGGGACTGTGTGAATTAGTGAAACTGTGTATTGCAGGGTATGGGGCTATCCATTTAGAGATAAGTTGATAAAGCTTCTTGTATTAGCATTACATTGCAAAAAGGAATGATGTGATATATTAAGAATGATGGCAAAGTTATTTTCAGTTGCATAGTTTAGGAAGATTGAATATACATGCTCTGTTTCCTTGTTAGAGAAATGCACTAAAAACTTGTGTCACAGTCATCTACAGTCAGTTGGATGTCATGCATGTGCTAAATTGCATTGATAGTTTGATGTAATGGTCATTTAGGAGCACAGGAGTGAGTTGAAGCTCTGTGACAAGGTTTAGTTGTGAAGAAAGTGATCTACTAATGAAAAACTGGTTTCTTGCACTGTTATCTACAGTCCGGATAAGGAGAATCAGGTGAAGTTTTCAAGGTTTAGTGCATTATTTCCCCTCACTGGTAAGAGAATAATGTGGAGTTGGTTGAAACAGACCTCCAATCCAAAATTTGGGCTCTGAAATTGTATTTGAAGGATTTTATAACCTTTTCTTCACAAACGGGTTTATAGGAAACCCTAGCTAGGGTTTGTACACAAAATGCTTATGAGGGCTTTATACTTGGTGTAAGGGTGTGAAATTTGGAACAAACTATCTTCATATTGTCTTCATCCAGATTCAAGAAGAAAATTTCCTTGAAAAGCTTTAAAATTCTCAAAATTCGTGACAGTCTCCTTAGAGAGCTGTAGATGCATCTTAGAGACCTAGTTTGAACCCTAGGACAATAGAATTGGAGGATTCTTTACAAAGGAAGGCTTGTTGAAATTTTGCCAAAAGAAGGGCCAAATGTGTATCCTGAATGGTGCTCAAATTGTGGAATGAACCATTATATCTAAAGTTATGCATGAAAAGGTCTAAAAGTAGGGCTAGAAGGAGCTTGAGAGCTAGAAAAGTGAAAAGGAGTGATTGAGAGGGAAAGAGGAGTTAACTTCTAAAACTTGACACACACCATATTGAAGGTGAAGGGTTCTTGAAGAAGTTTTTACATTGTTCTGGGCATGCATGGAATGCTCCAACCATGAACTCTCCAAGAGCATTGTTCTCAAGAACACTAGAGGGCAGTTTTGGCAAGATAGGTGAAAACAAATGTGTTGATCTTTTTGAATCAAGATTAGTGATTGATATGACATTGTTTTGAGTATGTGACAGGGTACAAAGGTGTGAAGGAGCCATTGAAAGCTAAAAAGTCATATTTGCTCGTTTTGTGCTAAGAGAGCTAGTGAAGGTGAGATGAAGGACGGTAAGAATCAATGAGGTTTTCATGAGTTTGAAGTATTTTGAAGGGTGAATTGACATTGCATGAAGTGTATAAACAGGGCATAGTGCTTGGTGAAGACACTTAAGGTGATATTGGTCAATTATTGCATGTTTAAGCCATTTCAGGCTTCTAGGGAAGATCCTCTCTGCAGAGCTTTTTGGTGTAAGCTGTTGTTTGGTCTTTCTTAACCTCTTGAATGCATGAAGAAATGATATATCTCTGCATCATGTCTTTTATTAAACACCCCCTTTTGTATTTTTATGCTTGAAAAAATCCCCAGAAGGCTTTTCCTTTTTAGTGTTCAAACACTGTTTGATTATTAATAACATTAGAAAAAGTTTTGGATAAGCAAAAGTGAAAATTAATATTCTATATTAAAACAATATGACTAAAGAAATTATACTCTGACTATTCCCTATTTAAAAAAAAAAAAATATTATTGAAAATTAATATGAATCGTTATTGGAAAATTGAGAACAACAATGACAATTTCAGGCACGCTTTCTTTATGTCATTTATTAATATATATACATTAATAGCAAAAAATATTCCAGCGTCTCCTCTCCTTGGTCCCTGTAGAATGTATACTGAGTTCCTCAAAAAAGTTCTTTGCCAGGCTCTTATCATCTTACTTAGTTTCTTATCTGTTTTGGAAGTTTAGGTTTTTGATGGCAAAAGCGAAGATGAAGGCAAACAGAATGCTCCAACCCACTGTAACACCTGCCGTAACTCCCAAAAAGTCATGTCTAAATCCATAGACAGTCCTTAAGAAATCCTTCACTGATTGGTCTGTAGGTACTGCGGTGTCTGATCTTGACATTGGTGTTGTGATGTCTCCAAACTGTGATGCTATCAATCCATAAAGGGTCCATGCAACTGGGGATGCCCAGTAATACCATCTCCACCACACCGGGATTTTCTGCAAAGCCATCAATCAGATACGTGAGAAAGTCTCCTCTGTTAAAACGAACCAATGTATCTACTTTGAATCAATACTTACATTGCGAGGAATTATAAAGCCACAGAACAACATCCAGATTCCGTAGAACCCAGCAGACACAATTGCAGCTATGTTTGCATTAGGAGTAAGAGAGACAGTCATCATCCCGTAGTATGTGTAGTATAAGAATGTAAAGAACATGAAAAAGAAAAACCACAAGAATTTTGCTGCCTGCCATTCAAAGGCAATCATTGCATACACCAGTACACCATACACCACTGCTTGAACAAATATGTAGGGTATTTCGATCAACACCTGGTGCACCCATCATTCCGTGAGTTAGTTATTCCCATCAAATAATAGAGTTATAGATTAATTCGGATGTCAATTTTTATAGGTGTCTTACTTGAGCAAAGGCATATGGAAGGGCTGAATACATCCCTGCGGATTTTTCTCTGTAGAAGACTGTCCTTTCAACATCTACAACAGGCTGAACTGATGTTGCATTGTTCATGCCAAGGAATAATACGGCTGCAAACATGGATCCCATTGCAATCGTAATGGTTTGCTGCTCTTTTCTGCAGTTCATAATAACTGTGTTAAAAAATCACAAGAAAGGACACTTAAAGTTTTTGTGTATTATACTTTAAGAAAACATCACTTCTTACGTTTTCTTGCCAATTCCCCAGAAAATTGTGCCGAACATTAGAGCAGTGACAAGTGTGAAAAAGAAGCAAACTGCATTGTACTCTGGGTTTCTCCAATATGACCAGTTCTGCTTCCATAGGCAAGCCCAAGTCTGTGTCAGAAAGGACTGTGAGAATTGTGATTCAAAGTAGACATCCTTTGAGCCTGGAGCCGGTGTGCTAATCTCCTTGATCACTGCTTGATTTTGTCTGCACCAAGATGACACCCACTCATAATCTCTTTCATGTTATTCATTAATACTAGATTTTATTTTCCTACCTGCTCAAGTCAGGCTGGATCAAGTTCAGGAATGTTTCAAAAATATGGTCAGCACTTCTAAGAATATCTTGACAATTTTTAGAGAAAAATTCATTTGATGGGTTTAACCATTCATTTGGTAGTTATAATGTTTTTATTAATTTATAGCAACATTTTGTTTCTAATTAGGAAGAAGGCTGCCATTTGTTTTGGTTTCCTATTCTCTCATGAGATAATTCTGAATATTGCCAAGATTTTTCATTTTGTAGTGTGTTTTTTAGTTCTTGTTTGTTTAGTTTCTTTTATTTCACCTCTAGCTTACTTATAGAAAGCTAGATATTTGGAGAAAATATTATTGAATCCTGTATCTGCATCACTCTTGAGAGAAAATTGAAGAAAGCGGTTTTTGTCTGAACCATATAGAAAGGTAGAGGCTTCGAGAAATTATTCAAATAAATAATATCACAATTAGGAGAATGAGCGCTGCAAAACTCTGAGGGCATGAAGTGAGGTCTTTTGGAATAACTACTGCTAGCATTAACAACTTACTGATAGAGAGATGAATTCTGGTAGAAGTCTGCAAAATCAACCCCAAGACGCATCTCAGCTCCAACCGAACTTGACTCCAACATCCAGGTCGCCGGATTGTAACCTGGCATGATTTGGGGAACATCTTCAACTGCTTCAAAGTAGTCAATTAGATCTTTTGAGTTGCGGCCCAGAGGTCCTACGTATATCATCTGCCCCCCACGTTTCATCAGCACCAGCTGCAATTGCATTCCCATTCACAATCTCGGCATAAACAGATGTACCTTGTAAATGCATTAAAATTACTAATACGTACCTCATCAAAGGATTCAAATATGTCAATGCTAGTTGATGAATGGTGCATACAACAGTTCGCCCTGTATCCACTGTATTACGAACTGTTCGCATAACAATTGCAGCAGCTCTTGCATCCAGTCCCGATGTTGGTTCGTCCATGAAAATAATTGAAGGATTTGCCACCAGTTCCACTGCAATTGTAAGTCTCTTTCGTTGTTCTGTGGACAAACCATTGACTCCAGGCAGACCAACAAGAGCACCTTTCAAATTGCTTAGCTCCACAAGCTCCATGACTTCATCCACAAACATCTGTATAACAGTAAATGTCGAATTTTTGATCATTACCAACTGCTGAACTAATATGACAAAAATATTGCAGGTTGAATATTGAAATATATACCTCTCTTGTTTTTTGATCAACTTCTTTGGGAAGACGAAGCCAAGCAGAGTATACTAGGGACTCATAGACAGTCACGTAAGGAGAATGGATATCATTTTGTTCGCAGTAACCAGAAATGCGAGCAAAGGTTTCTTGTTTCTTGGGATAACCAGATATGGTGATGGAACCTTCAATGTAGCCACCAGTTTTCCTTCCTGCAAGAACATCCATCAAGGTTGTCTTCCCAGCCCCACTCACCCCCATTAAGCATGTCAGCACACCAGGCCTGAATGTTCCGCTTACCCCTCTCAATAGCTGGAGTCTGTCTTCTGATATTCCTTGTTGCTTCATTTCCTGCAGAAAAATAATTATTAACCACCATTGAAAAACAAGCTAGATCATACAATGAAATTAAAAATCCAAATGGCAGAGCAAGCAACTTACGGCGGGCATGTCAACATAATAGTTGACATTGTCAAAGGCCATGGCCAAAGGTTGGAAGGGCAGAACCATTCCTTTCTTGCCACCCTTACCAGAGTCTGAATTGTTTGAAACGTTACTAATCCTTCCTTGTGTAATCACCCCTGCAGAAAATTTTACAATTTTTTACATATTCACCAATTTTATTTTTGTAAGTTTGAGAACCCATTGAAGGATGGTAATACTTCCTGATATGCCATAGCCAATTACCTCGGGTACCAGTTGTGGATTCTTTCTGATGTTCCAAGTCCTCTTTAGAAATTAAAGCCCGAGGCTTTCCGATCGCTGATGAAATACCCAAAGCACGTTATTATCAGGGCAAGGATTAATGATGCCAATAAAAACCGAGTATAGATAAAGTTAGAGGTACTTATGATCAAGATACCGTAATGCCACTGTGTAGAGAACATTAAAGAGAACATTGTACCCAACAAGTGCCCCAATGGAGAGCCAATACCACCAGTTGTTAGAAAAGTATCCACTGGAGTGCAATAATTGGACGCCAATGTTTCCCTGTAAACACAAAGAGATCATTTTGGTAAGACCAATTTGTATTTTATTTGAAGAAGCGGGTGAAAGAAATAGAAATTTGAAACTACAAACCTTTTCCCATCTACTTGCCAAGAACTCATTTACTGCAATACCATTTTGAGCGTACATAAGAGGAGATATCCAATAAGCCCATATCCACCAGCTTTTAATATCCTCTGTTACAGTTACCAAAACATTCATTACTAACTCTTATTTTTATTTCACCAAGTGCTAGTCAGATGATAAATAGTCTTAATGCTTTTAAGATAAGTATGTACTTCTGTTGATGATGAATCCTCCTAGAACAAAAAATGACCAAGATGGCAAATGAGCCAAAAGTGTTCGCGACTATTCGATCCCGTCCTAGAGCTGCTATGAGTCGAAACATCCCTAATGCTGCCTGAGAAACTGCAACGTAAAGCAAGAACTGTTGAAAAAACCTGCACATAGAAGAGAAGTGAATACTTGAACATTAGATTTTCAACTACAATAATTACAGCAGAACAATTTTATAGAGAGCTTCAAGAAGCGGTTCTGGTCCTACCTCAGTGGACTCGGAGCAAAACCAATAGTATAGTATGTCAGAATGATCCATAATAAAGATTCCATAAGGGAAAGGGGAATCCTCATAACCCAAGTAGGAAGAGAGAAGGCCCAGGCAGGGTAAAACTTGAAATCTCTCTGCTTATAAAATACTGGAAGTTTATCCAGTGTCATTGCCAGTTCTGCCATCCCATTGAACATCACCGTAACCAACCCGAAGAAGAGAGCTCCAAAGTAGGTGCCGCCATCATTGAGATTTCTTTGATGCATATTAGTTCGAAAGAACACACTCATAGTGATCAAAGCCATTAGAGTTATCTGTCAAAAACAGGTTCCATTCAAAACAATTTCAGTTCTAAATATCCTATGACACAAACCTCCCTAGATTTAGGAAAATAATCACTAAAGAATATAAAACCTGAAAGGATTTGAAGATATAGATGAAGGAACTTCTCTTCATGAGCAAAATTTCTCTATCAAAACATGCTTTGAAAATCTCCTTTTTGCTTAAACCGAATTTGTCTGTGGTGAGGGCGGCTGGATGAGACTTGTTTTTATTGAATGGAATTGATAATTCGGCATTCATTTTGGCAGCAACGTGGAAAGATTGGAATGCATCGGCAAACTCCTTGACAGGAACATAACGGTATGTCTGCCTTGTGTCAGCCCAGTATTGTTCTTGATCTTTAAGAGAAGTCACCTGTTCAAGACCATGGATGCAGGAATTGTGGTCACATTGAACAGCACCTTACCTACTAGCAGCTCACATTTTAATGATTAAATATAATGTTATGAGACTAGTTGTATCGAGTATTTAATATCCATTCTCCATCTTTTATGAGTAGTGATTCAACATAATCTGCGTCTCTAATGCTCAATGCGATGAAGAGGTAAGATTGAGCCCCGCAA
This sequence comes from Taxus chinensis, assembly GCA_019776745.2. Taxonomy (NCBI): domain Eukaryota; kingdom Viridiplantae; phylum Streptophyta; class Pinopsida; order Cupressales; family Taxaceae; genus Taxus; species Taxus chinensis. The sequence continues at coordinate 982,334,323 of CM034146.1, forward strand.
AATGTTATAAAGAGCACAAAAAATTGATAAATTGCTTACCTCTTGCAAGAAATCTGCAACACCTTTCCTGTCAGGGCATTTAAATCCCATAGACTCGAAGAATTCAAGAATGGTTTCTTGTGGTCCTTGGTAAACGAGATAACCTTCAGAAAGTAGAATTACATCGTCAAAGAGATCATATGTTTCGGGGGCAGGTTGCAATAGGGAAACCACCATTGTTGATTTAAAAACATGAACGTATTGCCGTAGGCATTTCACAATCTGAAATGTTGTAGAGCTGTCCAGACCAGTGGAAATCTCGTCCATGAAGAGGGCCTTTGCTGCTCCAACTATCATCTCCCCCGTTGTAACTCTTTTCTTCTGACCACCCGATATGCCTCTCCGCATTGCATCTCCTACCATGGTATCAGCACATATGTCCAACCCCAATATCTGCTCCAACCATTAAGTATTAACCCAACTGCAATGCAGATGATCCATTCCTAAAATCCTATCTTGATGTAAAATCTATTAGAAAAGGTACCTTCAAGACATAATCCTGTGATCGGATATTGGACTTTTGTCCCTCTATTGCAGTCGCCTGCAACAATATTTTACCACTTTCCCATGAATATCTCAACTTACAAAATTAACTAAAACAAGGAAATCATTCAAAAATCAGAATGTTGCACGCACCTTCATGAAGATATCAATGTCCGGGTCTGGTTTAATTCCCTCTTCTTTCTCTCGCCTGGAAAGCTCGGTCAAAATGTCTATAGAGGATAATTCATGGATGATTGATTACTTTGAAACAGTTAAAAGTCAATGAGCATTTGAATTTGAGAGTAAATACAGCTAATAATAACAATACCATATCTAGATCCAACACCCTGGCAGCGGGCAGAAAAGTCTAAGGTTTCCCTCACAGTCATTTCACCGATGTGCTTATCATGTTGACTAATGTAAGCCGATGTCCTTTGAGGCACAAACTCTTTCATGCCATGCCCGTTGTAAGTTACTGATCCCTCAACCTGCGCCAATAAGTTGTCAAACTCAATAAATATCCCTTTCATGGGTTTCAATATGTTGTTCTGTATCCATACATCTCGAACAACACTTTAATTAATTTTATTCAATATTTACGACATACTCTGAGGCTTTTGTCGAGCTTCCCTGCAAGAGCCAAGAGCAGAGTAGTCTTGCCCGAAGCAGGAGGTCCGAGGAGAAGTGTCATCCTGTAAAATTTCAGATATTTAATGAGGGTTTAGAGGAGAATTTGACATAGAAAACCAAAATAAAATCAAATTGCCGTGCAAGTCAGGATTACCTTCCAGGCTTGATTAGACCGTTGAGATTGTGAAGAATCGTCATAGCTGTCTTGTTTCCTTTGTATATATGAAAGCGATTGCAAAAGTCCCTATAAAAATGGTATTAAGGTAGAATGGTTAAGCTGAAAGCAACCAGGCCAAGAAAAAATATTCCATGCAGGTCCTCTCAATCATAAGCAGCGTGTTTGAATCGAGTAAAATCGGAAAACAGTTTGTTCTAGGCAACTTGAAAAATTAAAAACGATATCCTATAATAATTTCTTTATCAAGGCAATTATGTTATCAAGAAATCCTACCTCCACCATATTTGCTGTCCAGTTAAAGAGCGTGGGCAAGGCTCTGCCCCCAACATGAACATCAGCATCCACATTCAGATGCTCGTAACGCACTTCAACTTCCGGCAATTTAATCCCAACTCTGCATACCAAGCACAGCCATCCCAGAAATGTTAATAATGTTTAATCAAATACAGTACCCATTGTTGTTTCGAACCTGAAAAAAACATATTTGAAACTGGTTCCAAGCAAACCTGTCGATTCTTTGACGAAGCCTCTGGAGGAGGCGTTCATTGTCCTCGTCTGCAACTTTGACAAGCCTGTCGAGCAATTGCTGGCGAGTCTCGAGCTCTATATGCGTTACGTCAACCTCATCAAGCCCTCCTTTCTCATGATGCACGTTTTTAAGAATGGAAGTTCTGAGGCGATCGTAAGTGGGGAGCTTCTCGATGGCTGCCCATTTAAGAGCTTTCTCGTCATCTTGGCGTTGTGTGGAGTGTGAGAAAACACTAGTGCTTCGTTCGAACAGTCTGGTGCTTCCCTGTCGCAGGCCGCCCGTCCACGACTCGCCACCATCTAATTTGATCGATGTACTCATCAGCCCGCCGATGCAGATGAGTTCTGAATTGTTAAGAGGACAGAAACACAGTCAATTCCCAAATACTTGCTAAACTGTGTATGTTATGGCTAAAGAAGAGATTAGTATATATACGGCAAAAGAAACATCCCTCGAAAACGGGAGACGCCCGTGCAACGCAATTGATACGACATTCCGTTTTTCTGGAAGGAGAAATTGGACGATGGCATCTTCATGGCACACGTTCGTGGAAGGAGCGGGAAAAGAGAATTGTATGTATGTTCGTCTGTCAGACTGGACTCATAACGTCAAACTTCTAGAAAAGGAACAATGTCATCAATGATCATAATTATTTGAAAATATGTTCGACAGATTTGGTTACCAACAATTCTAATATCACCAATATTGTTTGTCAAGCACCAAACAAAAAACAGTCGTTTGTTGTCATGTTCTTCGAATTTTTTTTTATGATTTGATTTGAATATCTAACGTAAATGGACAGGTCCATTGTTGAGTGACGTTTACTGTGGATGTATATATTTTTATCGTTGACATAGTATGTACAATTTTACATGTTAACTTAGTTTATCATCAACACCAAACATTTTCAGGAGTTGCAAGTGATTTGTTGATAGAAAATTCAAGAAAAGTACTCCAATCAAGGTATTAGCACCTACATTTTAGGAGATGTAAGACATTTATCAATAGGAAATATAAGAGAAGTGATGTAGTCAAGGTATGGGGTTTCAAATGAATAAGAGGCTAACATCGCACACATAGGATTACACAATGTTTTCTAATGAAAAATATTATTTTGTATTGATTCAAGTCTCAACTTGGACATTGTAACATTCAACCACAGTTTCAAATGGACTCTATTATCACACATACAACAATCTCACACCTCAAGTGACAATATAAATGCATATGGAGACTTTGCTTCTATATGCCTTCACACACAACTAAAACCTTCAAACACACATATCTCTTGAACTAATGTTGTTGTGCAAAAACAAAAAAATGTTTTCCATAATAAAACCAAGATGAACAAAAATATTTCTCAGAATTTCAATTGGAGCATTTTGAAATTTTGATTATATTTTATGTTGTTTTCAACGACTTGAGAATCTTCCTTGAAAATAATATATCTCTTCTATAAAACTAGACTAACATGATGTGGGTTTTACCCCATATTCAGGAATGAGCACAAGCTTAATAATAATTCAAATCAACATTATATTGAATAAAACATTTTATATTTAAATAGGTATAGTGAGCTCCTAATTACGGTTCATTAATAACAACTCTTAACTATTAACATCCCCGCAAATATCTCATAACATTTATCTAGAAAGGTTGCTTTAACAACCTATATTCATTCCCTAAATCTTTCGCATCCCTATTAACACTCCTCTAAAATATTCTACTTGAGTTGTTCTCACAACTCACTTGGAACAATATAATCCACAGTTAGCTAACAACAATAATACATCAATATACTAACTTACAATAATATTAGTGCACACATGTGATGCATAAATCCTAACTTTCTCCCCTTAGTACTAATGTGGGGAGAGAACGTCATGCACAAGAGTTGCAAAGTGACCTTCTTTCATCTTCAAACATTGAGGCTCAAATCCTTTTAAATCCCCCCACAACGAATAACACATTAGATGTTGATTTAAACTGATAATGCACCCAATTACAACCTTTGTAAAATAAATTCGCTTACAAAAAGTTTCTAAAACATATATAAATAACTCCCCCTCTTTTTTGAAACATTTACCTAAGTGCTAGGGTTGATCCTAAAACCACTACTCCCACTATGTCTTCTCAGACACGTCTCAACACCAATTAGATACAAAGAAAACTCACAACTTATTGTGTATGCATTGAAATTAAATTTTACAATACAACTTACAAAATTTATTTCAAAAAACAAAGAGCTCAATTTGGGTGCTAGGTGATTAGTTTTTCTACTGCTTGAAGACAAATATTTCCTTTGAGACGTCAAAGCGGGAGGTTCGAGTTGCTTGTTATAGTGGTGGATTGGGGCGATGCCACTTCAGAGGAGAATTTAGAGGAGCTCTAATGCAGGAGCATCATTGTGAATAAGAAATTTTGGTTTGTTTAGGTTTACTAGGTATGTGTGTGGAGTTCATTTGGAGGTTATTTAATGTAATTATTCCATTTGGACTCATTTTGTGTGTAATAAGAGGTTTCCATCCAAAACCTCAAGTTTGAATTTTCATATTCTCTAGCTTGTAGTTCTTAAGTCTAGGTGTTAGTTTAGGACTAGTAAATGGTGTGATAAGGTTTTATTAGAGTTATTCTTCCCTAGACTTGACCTACTTCACCTACCTAGACCTTAACTCAACATGGTTAGTTTTCTCAAGGGTTAGTGAGGAGAGTTAGAACCCTAACTTAAACTAACTCATCTTCTACATATCTTGTATGAAGGCATTCAAATGAGGGGGTTAGGAGTAAGAGAGCAGGGGAGGATTCTTTGTTTTGGAAGCCTTGAAGGTTTTTGGAGCTTGTATTTTTATGGATAATCTAATTAAGCTTCTTAACATCTGATAAACTGTGTATGATCATGTATTTTTGATACTTTGATTAAAGTTTAATGAAATGGTTAATGAATATTTATTGGGAATGTTATAAATATGACTTCTTAGGTGTTAAATGATGGTACAGATAGAGAAGGGAAAAGCAAGGGGTTTGATAAGTAAACCATGGTTGATAAGGAGCAATTTCTGATTGTGGCACAATAAGGTAAGGAAACTTTGTTTTATGAGTTGAAGATTCATTGAATGTATTTTTATAAAGTATCAAGAGTCCTTAGAGGTTCATAAGAGGTTTGGAGACTGTGAGAGAGTGCCTAACAAATATTTAAGTTGGTTGTGGTGTAATAAGGGTTTAGAATAGTGAACTATTCTTTGCATGTGAAGCTATGTCAGGTTTTGACTGTGGAAGTTAGTTATTAACCCTTAAGAAGGTGTTAGAGAACATATAAGATGATGCATGAATTTTTGTTGTATGATTAGAAGTGGAGAGGATATTTTTAAGATGCTAGAAGGCAAAGGTAAGTGTTGTATATATTCCACCCCCCCCTCCCCCCCGCGACAGCAATAAGAACGGCTGACGCGAATGGAAGCGGGTTTCAGAGGGGGAGGAGCAGAGCGCATAGGAAATATGTCGGGGAGGCAGAAAAACCTGACACCAGGGCAAATCGCGGGAGTCGGGAGGACAGGGGGGAAGAGCATGGCGCGGGACATGTTGCAGGGGCCGCAAAACCCGACGCGAATGCAATCGGGAAAACGAATCGGGGGAGCAGGGTGCAGAAGCATGTCGGGTGGCTTTCAAAACCCGACAGCAAAAGACATGCCGCGAGGGTTGGAAGACCCGACCAAAAGGAAAGCGGGTTTCATAGTCGGGTTTGCACGTCGAAGAAGCATGTCGGGTGGCTTTCAAAACCCGACAGCAAAAGACATGCGGATTTCGAAGTCGGGAAAACATGTCGGGAATGCATGGGGCAAAAGCATGTCGAGCACCCCTCCGGACCCGATGCGCATGCGGGTTTATCTTCCGCCCCGACACAAAGGAAAGCTCGGAATCACGTGGGAAGCGGGTTTCGGGAAAACGCAAGCATCGAACACATGCCGAGGCTTCTTCCAAACCCGATTCGAAGTACAGTCCGCCATAATGAGACGAGTTAGGTGCGGATGTGGAGGTGGTTGGAAGAAATTCCGAATTTCTCTTCTCCCTCATTTTTTCTCATATAAATGTAAGGAGAGGCTGTTTTAAAAAGGGTCGAACATTTTTGTTTTGTGTCTCCTCCCTTCTTCTCTTTGGCAGGTGGAGTTGTGGAGCTCAAACCTCCCATTTGAAACTGTAATGCACCTTTGCCTCTGGGCATTTTTTGCAGTGTATTGTATCAACCTTCGAAGCAAATAAATGCATGACTGTGGATGTTTTCTCAACCCTCTATGTGTTTCATTTTGCATCCTCCTGATCTTTCACTGTGAATATGTTTATCTGTGCATAATATTGCATTGCATTTCTGTGGTCTGTGTTTAATTGGCAAAACATATGTTCTTCATTCCTCGGTGCATCACCTCCGTAGCTGAGGCTTATTTTTATGCATTTCTCTCTCCCTGTCTCCTTGGTAGTTAGATTAGGTTTTTTGGGTAAACCTCTGCGTTTCATTAGTGCATCTGAACAGAGGAATAGGAGCCGGCCTTCATCCGGAGAGCTTTTCCGATTTCGCGAGGTCCCACACTTGGGAAAAGCTCCATGTTGTGCAATCGCACTGGGAGTCTCAAACGATCGCGTTGCGGAGTTCCAGGGGTGCTGTGATTCGACACCACCAGTAAGCTTGAAGGAGTTTGTTGTGGTAAGACAAGTTAAAACCGTAATTCTCAGGATTCCCTATTATGAGACAAGACAACTAAGAGAGGCCATAGAACAAGACTCTTTAAGATCAAGAAAATATAGTGGAAGAATGAGCTTGATGTGTTCCATGCATAAGAAGCTTGAAGACCCCGTGAATCAAGACTTAGGCTTAAAGTTGAAGAAATTCATAAAACAAACTGATTGTGCACAATTTTAAATGAATCATAAGGCAATTAATTGTTATTAAAGACTTTTCACACTTGATGGACTATGTGGAAGCACAATAGCTGAAAGGAAGATTGAGGAATGCATGACTACTGTAACATGCATGCACAAGAAGGGTGAGTTTGAGACCGAGACAACTGAGTAGAGTAGTGTAAAATGATTAACATGAACAATTAGTTGACTAGATACATAGAGGAACATGTATTGAGGTCCTTGTATAGAATCTTGGTGGTATGGAGAAGTTGTTGGAGAAGTATAAAGGATCAAGAAAGGGTGATTGTTAGTTAAAAATTTATATACACAGATTTCACAGTGAAACTTAGGTTGGAAGGTAAGTTTTGTCAAAACTAGCAAAAAGCTTATGAAGAAAGGTTGATCTTTAGAACCTATGGTGTTTGTGAATAAGGCATTGGAAGGAGTGAGGTATCTAAGAAGGAAATTAATAAATTGAAACAATGAGGTCATTAGAAGAACAATGTTCTAGGAGATTGTACCACACAATATGCATAGCAAAGAGTTGAAAAAGATGTAAACCTAGTGAAGAGCCATGAGATTCTCAAGTTGGACATCCTCAGGGGAGTGGGTAGTATAGTAATAAGGTTTAATTAAAGGAAAGCTCAATATTACACTTCAAAGTTGGTATTCTTAGTTAAGAGTAGGGAAAAGACAAAGTTACAAAGGGAGGAAGCTAAAAGACAAGGAAGTTGAGATGGTTAGAAAGGTAAGAGTCAAGGAAGGAACTAAAAATAAGACTTGATTAGGGTAGTTGAAGAAGATTGAGAATAAAGTGAGAGTTGTAAGAAAGAAGGAGAGATTTAAGAGAAAGGTGTAGACACTAAATCACACACTTTGGGTATATTTCTAGTCCTAATCACATACTACTATTCATATGATTCCTAAGTGAGAAAAGTACTAATTGATCATTGTCTTTGGCCTCTTTTCTTGCTTTCTATTTTCCTTCTTGGTATTACACACCTTCTTGCCTAGTCTGTCTTTTTATACTTCAGGATTTCTGACTTTGGACACCAACGCCCAGTTAGGATGCTAGCACCCAGGTGCCCCTAACCTCTTTATACTTTGCTTACATATTGTGGGTCTTTCCAGCCGTTTGGGCATCTTGCTTTTTACTAGTTGGCCTTTTAGTGGTTAATTACGAAATTCAAACAAGGGAATCATATAAATATAAAGCTATGTGATCATAATAAGGGACAAAGCACTAAGAATTATCTATCACCACTTAAGGTTGCATCGAAGAGCATTATAAGAGCATTCAAGCATCCATCTATCTTCACAAAAGGGACAAGGGACTACATTCTTTTGCATACACTTCATAGGAGAGGAAGTTCATTTTTCCATCCACACATCTATCTACATTATTACATCTAGTTATTGCTTGTTATCAAGTGCATCTTGCATAAGAGCCATCTAGAGCACGATTTTACACACACACAAAGAGAACTACATGGAATCTTAAATGTAGTGCAATGCCTGGATCGTAATTTCACTCTGATTAACTAAAATTAATGTTATACTATAGAAAGATATAATAATAGTCAATCTAATATAGGAGGACTAGATGCAAACTATGTTAAAAAAATATGGAATAATTTTAAATAATTATTCTAAATGAAATAAAACCCTAAATTTACAAGGATGTAAAAGGAAAAGACTTAGTTGATTGTTGGAGACTATTGCAGGTTGTCATAGGTCTGACTGTGGATTCCAGAAGCATGAATGATCACTCAGAGGTCTCACAAAGGTCAGATTTGGAAGATAGAAGGAGACTGCAATGCCTAGGAAGGTATTGGGGAACCCTGGTCTGTAGAATAGGCACCCTGGTCTCTGTAAAAGCTTAGAATATGGTTTCGGAAGTGTTGCAAGATGCCTTGAAATATTCCCTATTTGTCACACTAGATCTGCCAAACTGCACCGGGTATGTGAAATAATGCAAGATGAAGGAATGACCTACAAAAGACAAAGAAGTATTAAAACCCTAAAAATAAAGGATGTAAAATGAATGGGTCTAACTGACCTCAGCTGTCACAACAGTGGGCTTACTAATATGAGTGATGCACTACATTTTAGACCCAAATGTAGTTCTAGTGTGTGTGCATGTCATGCCCTAGGTGCTCTTGTGTCAGTCTTACTTTGTGAAGTAATGAGAAATAATAACTATAGAAAAATGTAATAGGATGTGTGCATGGAATATAATATAATCCCTCCCCCTATGTTGTGTGTGTTGATGAAAATATCCTAGCCTTGATGCATGACACTGTGGATGCAAGTGATGCAATGGATATAACTCTAGATGGAGTGGTAGTAGTATGTGACACTAGGACCCTCATTATGGTCTCATAACTTTATATTTATAGGGTTCTCTTGCTCTAATTTCGTAATTAACCCCGACATGGCCGACTAGGAGGAAGATAAGGATGAAAAACAACTATAAGAGGCTAGAAAGTAGAACACAGATCGAGACGCCCCAAGTGGGACTAGGACACTCCACGGCGCCCTAGTATAAGCATGGGCTCCCCGGTTTAGGCTAAAATGACGGGATAGTTACGAAATAGGTGGGCATGTATAGGAAAATAGATGGGAATGACGAAATAAAAGGTAAAAATAAGATGACAAAAAGGTGGGATTAATTATTACTTTCTTCACTTGTGAACCCTCTAAATAGTACCCTCTAAATAGTAGTATAAGACTGGGCTAAATAATGCCTAAATTGCATGATTTTGTGACTAAACACTCAGTCGGGTGATTTTCGAGGTATTCAGGTGAATAACAATGAAGTGCAACGATATACATGTGATCAAAGGTGACAACCAGTGAGCATCTTGGGACCCTACAAAAATTGGGTTTATAGCAACTTCTGACCAGCTTCACAGATGCCCAAAATAGGTCTTTGATGCCCCAGGCACCCCCGACCCTGCATAGGATCCCTGATCCTAGCATATCTGACACTCCTGTAATTTTCTGTGCCTGATTGGGACATCTTGCTTCTGTATAATAGTAGTTTTACGACTTGGCACAACTTCGGCATCACTAAAAATCAACTAAGTCTTTTATCTCTTTCATTTGCACCTAGGGTTTCAAATTTAAATTTCTTATTTGCTTAGGAAAAATTTGTACTTAATTGTTCATATCATTGTGTTGGTACATATTTAGATTAGCATTTATTTATTCCAATATTTTCTTAATCATTTAGTGAACCAAACCATCCAAATGCTTCCTTTTGAGTATGTCTTCATCTTATCGAGTCATGGATCAATCTTCTTATCATTCTTTCTCTCCAACTAAGGTTTCGGTCATGGTTACTACTGCTTTTGATTTCATGCAAGTTCATACTCAACATCCTCCTCACTTTATTATGCCTATGGTTGATCCTACTATCAATGTAGTAACCACTCGCCACACTCTGCCTCCTACAACTCCACCCGTTTCCATCCCATCGCCTATCACTTTTACGACTCCTCTTACCACTTCTAAGGGCTAAGATATTATTGAGAAACTTAAGAATACACCGGCCAAAATATATCTCTTTGAATTATTACTCAATGCACCTGATTATCGTCATACATTAGAGGTCACCCTTCTATTCACATTGAAAGTGATAATTTGTCGGTGGCATTCAAACACGTCATTTACTCTCTCAAAAATATGCCACGAGCTATATCATTTACTGATGAGGACATATCAACATATGCTATTGACAATCCATGTGCGTCTTTTCTTATCACTTCTATCATTGGCACCATTTGTATTAAGTGTGTACTCATTGAAAATGAATTTGTCATTAATTTATGTGCTCATTCCCTTTTGAAACAAATTGGCATCACAAACAATGTGATTACAAATAATTCCACTCTTATTCGTGCTTATGATCCAACTACTCGCACATGTTTGGGCACTATCACATTACCTATACAAGTGGGGCCTAAGACTCTCCCTACATTATTCTTCGTTAGTGATACCTCGTTTTAGTTCAATCTTTTGTTGGGGAGACCCTGGATTCATGGAATGTAGGTAGTTCCATCCACTGTACATCAATGCGTCAAATTTATACATGATGGATATGAACATACCATTATTGCGGACCCTAATCCATTCAAATTATGTCTCATAAACCTTGTTACAGCTATGCCTATTCCTCCATCGCATCCTATTCCATATAGCAATATTGATACCTATGATATTTGTCAATCTAACAGTTCATAGTCTTCTTCTGCCACTCCAATCACTCTGGCTATTTGCACTCATAGTATTGTTATCATTTTACCCACAATGTCTGCTCCTATAAACACTACTGCGGTTTGCTCCACCCGTTGAGGCTCCTCTTTCTCCTACATCTAGTGCACCTCCTACCAATATCCTTGATACTCCTATCTAGCATGACAATGCCAACACTAATGATTTTGATGACGAAGTCAATACCATTGAGCTTACTGATGACAAATTGTGTAATCTTAATTTTACTCCTATTGAGGTAGATGATTCATATTTCAATGATACTTTCGTTGTTGTCGGCCCTGGTGAATATCAATTCAAAAAAACCCCTCCCTCTACTAATGTTATGGTACTTTATCGGGGGTTTGTCCATACTATGGACATCATTGCACCTTCTCATGGGCAATTTACATATGTGCTTCCTCCTTTCACATGCAAGTTTTTCATGAATAATTCTTATTGGCATCATATCCCGTTGGATCTGACTTGCTTTAATGTTATTTGCACATATGATGGCTTGACTTGGCTTGGCTTTACACTAAATCATATCTTGTCGCCGCCTCATTCACCTTATCTCTATCATGGATGTGTCCATATTATAGATTCCTATGGTCTTCGTGACTTCTATCTAACAGTCTTTGTGGCATGTGCTCCTCCCACTTCTCCACTGACACTTGGGTAATCTTGGTTAGATTACATTGGGGGTACTTTGGACCCTAATCATAATAGTATCACATTCCCTATGCCTTTCAACCATGTTTCTATCTACAATGATTCATCTCTCAGCTATTCAAAAAATCTCACTCGTTGGTATACACATAAATGTCCACCAACACCTTTCACTGATGAAGAGTACGTAATGCACATGTACAATTTACGCCGTAATGGCTCATTCTATGCTCCACCACACACTATTTCTTACCAGGTTTCTGACGCATCTCCATTTGGACTCGATCAGGAAAATGATGATCTTTTAGACAATATCACTTGATAATTCTCATCATTTCATACTTGGGGGGCATCGTACTTACTCTTCCCCCCCTTCTAGAATTCTCAGGTGTCTTACATACTCTACATTTCACATATAGTCTCTCACACACATCATACACATCTTGATACATTATTACATCATCATTTCCCGATGATGCACTCTTGTGCTACGGTTCACACTTGACTGTTGAGGGCATACTACATACATGAACCTCACACACTACACCTTTCACACATTGCAAATTCAAGGCATCTCTTTCTCGCATCTTCTATCACACACCATATGCACTGCACACTATACACATTCAAGCTATATCTTTCTTGCATCTACTTGTACATGTTCCGCTCATTACCCTATGATGCACTCTAGTTCCATGGTTCACACTCGACTGTTGAGGGTCTAAATTTGAAATAAACCTCACTATTATCTAATTTCACTACCCTTGTGGAGTTAAACAATGGGGAAGCTTACAATTGGTCAAAAGGGGCACTTAGTAAGAAAAGGCAAGGTCCAACAAATTATCCAGGAGCATCTCTAGCCTTAGCATTAGCCTCCATGAACACAAGTTTTGATAGAAGATCAGGAAGTTAGAAGAATGAGAAGTTGCATTACTAGGGCCCAACCAATTTACTACCTAGCTCACCGAGCTCATGTGAAAGTTTTACACTAAGCTAACTATGGGTGATCAAACTCATGTCATTGTGACCAAATTACTTTGACTCTAACTGCCCACCAAGGTGGTCCCGAGCTCTTGACCGGGCTATATAATTACGGTCGAGCTTAAAAGAGATGACCGAGCTAATCAGTTGCATACCGAGCTCGAGTCGAACCAAGCTATGTCTTTAGGGATGCTAAGTTGCATGGAACAAGATGATAAAAGGGGACCGAGCTCTTCTTTGTCAAATGAGATGTATTATTCAGAGCCGAGCTATACCAATGCAACTGAGCTATTCTCGAGTCCTTTTCCAATGACCGAGCTGGTGAAAGGTTCCTGACAAGTTGTTTGTGAGGCGAACTGGTAATTATTGGGGAGAGAACCGATTTCATTTCTATATGTATCAAGCTATGAATTCAGGAAACCGAGATTCTCTAATAAAAAAGAGAGGGTTGCGTCACGTGAAGACCGAGTTGTGTTACCAAGTTGTTGTTAGGGACTAGTCAAAAGACTAACTTGGTCGAGTTACATTCAGCCTCTGGTGGGTGAGAAGAGATATTTTGAAGGATGGGGCCCGCATTACTCTGAACAACTGACTCACTGATCTCATTGATCCAACACAAGTTGAGCTCGTTACAGGTACGTCCATGACCAAGTCATCACAACAACCACATCATGTTGAAGCAATACTACATGTGTTTCGGTTCGCATATGATGCATTTGCAAATTTGATTATACCAAAAACTTCATAACCAAGCCAAGACGTGCCTTGTGAGCATCCCGAGTTACTTTTTCCAGGGTCGATTCGTTGTGTAGAGTGGTGTGTTTAATGAAAGTGACAGGATCAGTTATGTGGAATGCCCAACGAACCAACACCAAGAAATTCACCAACAAGACTAATCGAACTTGAGTCAGGTCTAGGGGTGTGCGAGCCAATGCACAATAATGATGGAGCAAGATGAGATGGGACGATCTTAGACAAGCATAAAGAGCCAAGCTACTCAAAAAGGAATCAAGCTCTATACTAAGTTAGCCTGTGGAAAAGATGACGAGTTCAACAGGGACTTAGCAAAATGGTGGGGCAAGTCTTATCTTGGTTCAATGAGCCATGAGGGGAAGTCCAAGTTAGGCCATGTGACCGCGTCAGAGAAATGGAACCCAGGAAGCTATGGAAATTCATGCCCGAAAAACCCAACATTGGAGTGTGGAGTTATGCGGGGATGGTGGAAGTTGGGGACCCAAATGGCCCATGGGACGCGAGTGTGATTAAGACCTGACATTGTCGCGGGGAGTTATGCAGGCATTGTTGGAGTCAGTGGCTCGAGCGGCCCAATAAACATAGAGTAGAGAAAGTGATGCGGGCATGTTGCAGCTGAGGAAGTTGGTGTGGGTACCAAGTGTCGAGGTGGTTTGAAACAGGCAGGACAACAAAGCCCGACATCGCCGCAATGCAAAAGGATGCACTGGAAAAGAAGGGGCTGAGCAATGCAGCTGAGTCGGGGTGAGGTGACACAAAGGACCTCAGACAATGCAAGAGGAGTTTTTCATGAGCCCATTCACCCCGCAATACAAAGGGGCCATTGGTGCATAAAAGGGAGGAACATGCCATGTGGACGTCAAGGTGGTATATAGACTACTCAGCACAATGCAATGGGTAGGTCGATTTCACATGGAGCGGCAGGTTAGGTATGAGGTAGTGCTGAGTGGGAGACATAAGGGTATTTGGTGGGTGTTGAGAAGGGCTTGGGAACTATGCAAGCGGCCAGCTCGGTGAGTCAAGTGTCGGGCTAGCCCCAAACGAGTGCTCTAAGATCTATAACCCCTTCTACACAAAAATAAGATGAAGATATGGTGGGCCCACCATTTTTAAAAATACACAAACATTAAAAGGATGCATGGAAACTTTAGAAAAGGAAGAGGAAATATTTAAATGTGGTTTCCAACCAACAAATTAATTGTCAGTCCTGTAAGAGTGAAGTAAACTTGTGCAACTCAAAATAACTACCTACGCTCAGAAGCTCATATCTTGAGCAATTCTCAACGAAACTGTGCAATATTGGTATCATTGAAATCATGGCTCTAATTCCAACGCATAACAATCAAGAAATACATAAATTGATGAAGATTTAATGGTGTTTTTAAAGGAAAATGATCCCAGTTCTGTTTGGTTGTTGAGTAGTGGTTGGAGGGGCATTAAATGAGCATGAGAAATCATTCTTTCTCTGCTGCAAGTTATGGGACACCTTGAGATTGTTTCTACAGGCCCAAAATTCCCAACCACACTCATTTACCATAACTTGCAATTGGTTGAAAAGGGAATTTCAGGAATTACATCCCCCCTCTCTCTCTCTTCCAAAACCCTATAAATTGAAGTGTTGGGCTCATTGTAAAGGAGGATAGTTTGAGTAGCAAAAATATGTCATTTTGGTTTGTTTTGTGAAGCCAATGTGCTGCAGGCCTTTATAGTGGACTCCTTTCATAGTGATCCATGTTAGGAATTAATAATATCTAATGTGGAATAATACCTCAGAATCACAATAATAAGAAGTATGAATAGAATTACAAAAATGAAAAATGGACAACACGAAGATATTTAACGTGGTTCCCCCAATGTGGGCTACATCCACCAAGAACACTTGCTCATATTTTATTACAAGCCAACAGTCTTCACAATTACAATAATCAGATCTTGTTTGGATCTGCGCTCAACAAACCCTCCCAAATTCACACACACTATTCACCTTCACAAAACACACTCCTATAAATCCTATTGTATGTCCATCTATTTATAAGTACATCAATAGGTAGCCGAAGAGGCAGTTTTACAAAACAATGGGTATTGAAAAACCATGGGCCCAAAAATAGCCCATAATGGTTATCCATTACCCATGGGTTAATAAACCACCCATAAAAATTTGCTTCGGGGGCTTCACCCCTGAACTCCCTTGACCTGCTCACCGTCGAGCGGGACCACCGTAAAAATATCCGAGTGTAACACATGAAAGGTGTACCAAACTCTAACCTGAAAACAAGCTCCATAAACATAACAATCCATGTCGTTACTTTGTAATAACTTGAATTGTGCATATTATAAAGCAACAAATATGAGTTGTGGATGTATTTTCCCTTGTTGTGTTTGTTACATTTCTTCTTGCCTCTTCAAACTTACTATAGATACATTGTGTCTATTCTATGCCTTTACAGGTTTCATTATCATTGTGTATGCATGGAAATGTATTGTGAATGTTTTTATTAAACCGTGGAGAACTATTATCACCCTCTCTAATCTACATTTTCCTTTTTTTTTCGCATATTGGGGGATTATTCTCTTACCATTCTTTTGGTGCATCACCTCTGTAGTGTAGTTTTCCTTCATTTGCATGTTTTGTCTCTCTCCCTAGTCCCTTGGAAATTATAGGATAAAGATACCTAGTAGCTTCATTTCAATAGAGTTAGTTTGCACTAGAGTAGGATGAAGAACCATCTTTCTCTAGAGGTCTATCTCAAGTAGCAAGTCCCACACTTGGAGATAGTACCCATGTTACCCAATCATATCGTGAGCTCAAGCACATACACTTATGCAAATCAGAGGGTGTTGTGATCTAGTGATAACACTCACTACACTCACTCACTCTCTACACTCTACACTTTGATAATCATATATTTCTAGTGTACACTTCAAAACCATTTCTCGATGACGCACTCTTATTCTATGGTTCATTCTTGACTGCTAAAGGGGCATATATAAATGAACCTCATCACATGCATACTCATACACATCCACTTGAGGGGAACGTGGCTCCTATCACATTCACTCTACATTCCATTCCATTTCAAACTCATAGCATATTGCATATCTTTGTCGCACTTATTCTTGCTTTCATTTTCTTATTACATGTATATTACACATGTTAGACAGATACTTTGTATGTCATCATCTTTCTATGTACATGTGTTCATATAAAATTTGATTTTAGGTGTCTACAATACACATGCACGTTTAATTTCCTTCTAGTTGTGATCGCAAACTCTACACAGATTGTTACACACAACATGGATGTTTGGCACAATACCTCTTGCCAATCCCACAACGGGCTCATGGGAGCATCCACTTTCGTATACACTACAAGTGTTATTGTTTCATTTTTCATATAACATTGTTATATCGGATTACACACGTTTTGACATGCATTTTATCTTCCTAACATGCTAACTAGTGCTTCATATGAAACATTTGTCTTACAGGAACTATTAGTTACCATGGTTATCTGTTGCTTTGCTTGCTATTGTTTTCCATTATTTCTGGCCTTTTCCCTATGCCTTGTTTTTTCTTTGATTTCTTGTATGCCTTTGGCCACATTGGCCTCAATTGTATTTTGACATTTTGATTGATGTCTAATGTTTGAAACTCACTTTTTGTAGTCTACTTTGTCTGCACTATTGTTTGTTTACATTGTCTTCTTATTTTCTAGTTTACATTTTATCTTCTGCATGCATGTTTATCTTGTTTGCACTCACACTTGTTTCCTAGCCACTTTGTTTTGTGTGTGCCTTTGTTTCTACCAAGCACACTCCTTCCCCCTACAAGGCTTTAGTTTCAACACAATGTTTGGTCCTCCTTTGGGCCGCATACTCCTTATAATGTTTCATGCACCCCAAACGAGGGGTGGGCATAATTGGGTGAATCAGTCACCCCATACAATGGTTTAGAGTCATAGTTCAACACATCTCAGTTCATATACATCATAGCATTTAGTCTCAACAATGGCCCAGAACCTGACTTGGGTCTTTAACACAGCAAAAACACCAACGTCCATACATAAACAATAGTGCCTGGGCATCCTTGACCCATCTTGGGTGCCTGTGACCAGGGGCAGTTACACAATTATCCTCAGTTCAGTACATTTTTCGTCAATACACACAATGGATTTAACATGACACGCAATCCTTTAGAATTCAACGTGCATGCATTATACATTCTTTTCTACTATCGTGTTGGATCGAACTAGATCAGATTTGTACACACCATATGCAGTGGTGTTTATACTTTAGGAAGCAATCAAAGGTTGGAGAATAACACTATAATTTTCTCCATACACTTCTTCCATACTTGGCGCAATAGGTGTTAGATCACCCAAAAAACTCGCACTCAGCACAACTCGTGTGAGATTGACCAAAAAAATCGTTCTTCTACACATCTTCAGGATTCTTTCTATCTATTTCACTCATCACGGATCAGGTGCACATGTTCCTTTTCACATTTTTACATGTTTTCTGACATACTTCTTTACTCATTTTGATCAAATTTTTCATATACGTGTATTTGACTACTTTTTTGTTCTTATCTTTTGTAGGTCCATCCTTATGGGAAGCACTAGTCACATCAAACACACATCAAGTGACATCAACAATATGTACAACAAGACATCTACACATATTCTCTCACCTTAGGGTCATCATCATCATTTTTTCTCACTTCCTCTTCTCTAGCTCCCAAGCTTCACTTTTTATCACTCCACGTTTTTCGCCATTGATGTACATCGTTATCAGGTACGCATCTCTTATCTACTTTATGTTATTGAGAATTTAATCAACAAAATAAAGTGGGGGAAAATGTAGACACTAAATCATGCACTTTGGGTATATTTCTAATCCCGATCACATACTACTATTCATATGATTCTGAAGCAAGAAAATTACTAATTGATCACTGTTTTTGGCCTCTTTTCTTGCTTTTTGTTTTCCTTCTTGGTCTTACACACCTTCTTGCTTAGTCTGCCTTTTTATACTCCATCATTTCTGACTCTGGACACCAGCGCCCAGAAAGGAAGCTAGAGCTAAAGCACACTTGTCCCCTTTGGATGCCCTCAACCTCTTTGTACTTTGCTTGCATCTTTTGGGTCTTTTCTAGCCATTTAGGTATCTTGATTTTTACTAGTTGTCCTTTTAGTGGTTAATTACGAAATTCAAACAAGGGAATCATATAAATATAAAGCTATGTGATTATAATAAGGGACCAATCACTAATTATTATCTATCACCACCTAAGGTTGCATCCAAGAGCATTCTAAGAGCATTCAAACATCCATCTACCTTCACACAAGGGACAAGGGAT
Source organism: Taxus chinensis (assembly GCA_019776745.2). Taxonomy (NCBI): domain Eukaryota; kingdom Viridiplantae; phylum Streptophyta; class Pinopsida; order Cupressales; family Taxaceae; genus Taxus; species Taxus chinensis. The sequence goes on from CM034146.1 coordinate 982,353,090, forward strand.
TGTATTCTTTTGCATACACTTCATAAGAGGGGAAGTTCATTTTTCCATCCAAACATCTATCTACATAGCTACATCTATCTATTGCTCGTTATCAGGTGCATCTTGCACAAGAGCCACATAAGACATGATTTTACACACACACACACACACACACACACACACACACACACACACACACACACACACACACAGAACTACATGGAGTATAAAATGTAATACAACACCTAGATCGTAAGTTCACTTAGTTGGGTTACCAATAGGGTTTCACATGAATAACAATGAAGTGCAATGACATATAGGTTATCAAAGGCGACAACCAACGAGCATCTTGCGATCCTACGAAATTGGGTTTTGCTGCTTCTGAGGAGTCACAGGCGACCAAAATAGGTCTATGATGCCCCAGGCACCCCCAAACCTACATAGGTGCCCAAATCCAGGAATTTCTAGCACTCCTACAATTTTCTGGTTCTGATTGTGACATCCTTCTTCTCTGTTCCAGTAATTTTACAACTCAGCACAACTTTGGCATCACTGTGAATCAACTAAGTCTTTTATCTCTTTCATTTACAACTAGGGTTTCAAATTTAAATTAATTTTTTTCTTGGGGAAAATCTGTTCTTAATTTTTCATATCATTTTTGTTGGTACATATTTATATTAGCATTGATTTATTCCAATATTTGCTTAATCAAAAGGTGAGGTTCAAAATAGACTAAGGATTACTATATGAATCAAGGAAGTAAAAAAGAAATGAAGTAAACTTGAAAATATTGGCAAGAAGGAAGATACAAGGTTGAAAGACTCTGAGAAGTCCTTGAAAATGTATAATAAGGGATAATGAAGGTGTAAGAAGGATCACAAGGAGTTAAAAGTAACAAACCTTAGGTTTTAGTTTGAAACCCTAGGTGTGGACCAAAGGAAGGGCTAGAAAAAATAAAATGGCGTTGGGAGAGATTGGCAAAGAGTTAGACCATGAGATTTTGCACAAAGCTACAACAAGATAAAGGGTATCTTAATCCAAAATTACTTTTACTTGGAAGTTGGTATATTTTTGTATACATTAAGATTTTGGTGTAGAGAGGGCTAATTAAGATAACTAGATCAAAATGGTAAACAGTGTATAAAATAAATGGGGTAAGGAGTTGTTTTATAAAACTGTGGGCTTGTTAAGGGGCTAAATATGTATTCTAAAAGTTTTCCATTGAGTCATGAAATAAAGATTTGTGGCTTTTAAGCTCAAAAATGCAGTTTAGGAGGGCTAGTAGCAAGAATGAAGGCCTAGAGTGAGCTTGAGTGAAGATGAAGTATTGAAAAAATTTTAATCATATGAATGTTGTTGATAGGTGAAATAGGAAAAGTGTAAAGTGTTTACAATCTTGAATTAGTTGTATATAACTTTTGATGAAGTAATGAAAGTTTTGGTAATATAGAAAAAGTAAAAAAATATGTGGATTTTGAATGTTGTTTTCAAGTGATTATTCTAACAGTGTGAATGGTTTTTGAATGAAATTATCCTTTGTATCAAGATCAGGATTTTTGTTGGTGCCACCAAAATATAAGATGGGTTTGGAAACCAATCTCACAGAAATGGTGCATGTTGCGTATCGTGGAATCGTTCAACACAAAAGGGAAGTTCTATTGACTGTCGTTGAGAAGATCATGGAATGGGAGGTGTGGCATGTAGGAAGGTTCAATCCATGGTCAGGTGAGGAAATATTTCCACTCAGGTGTGAATTTTGGTACACAATTATGCATACCAAATCATATTCCAAGGCATTAAGTAATGCACCTTTACAATGCTTCAATCCTTATCAAAGACAAACATGGTTGAGCAGAAACCACTTATTTGTACTATATCAGAGTTATAGGTCGAGTAGTGGGGCCAAAACTACTCAATAACCTCATATAATTATTGGATATATGTGATAATAAGATCTTATATGAGTTTTAGTTGATACAAGGTGTGAATGATTCTGGAGAGGCCAAGGAGATAACAGTCATTGGGATCTAGTTGAGAAGATTGAGTCATTTATCCACCATTGAAGCATGGTCAAGATGAATTTGAGATCGGTTAGAAGGGATCGGAATCCATCCTGATCCAAAATACTTCAAAATTGATCCAAATGTTGCCACAGTTGAGACCAAGAAGTGAGAAAAGTAGAGTTGTGACTTGCGTGGAGGCACTAAAAGGAATGAGAAACCAGATCTATGTAAATATTAAGTCAATTTCTAAAGGAACTCATTGTGCAAGGTGAGTTTAAGGAGTCTGTTATAATAAGATATTGGCGAGAAACCAGATCAACTCCTTGGGAGCTCACAAATATAGATAAAAACGGGTGATTTGTCGTGGAGTCCAATGTAATGTAAAATTCTTCAAATGAAGAGTTGCACCCATAAAGGCTTTGGTTGCGCTCTCAAGATAAATGTATATTGATGTTATTTTATTTCCTTATACATCTACAAATTTTTGTTTCACCTTAACAAAGTTGTAGTCTTTTATTTACCCAATGTTAGCTAGGTGTGTTGGCACTTCATCCAGAAAGTTCTAGAAGCTCACACGAAGTGTGCATAGCCACCAGGTCCCTCATTTGTTTTCTTATCAAGATGTTAGACATGGTTAATCATCATCATAACCATTCATACAAGAAGATGCATCATAACATAACAATTATGGCAATACATAATAGGGAAAACATTCATAGAAAATGACTAATAAGATTTGAATGCCCATCAAGCCATGTTCAGACATAGTCACTTTAGCAATCAATAAACAATTATCCATTACTATAATCCATTGCATAACATAGAATCTTATTACATCCTTACTTCTTACAACTAGGCGTTAGACCTTGCGTGCTCACATAACACTCCTACACACTGCTAAATCAAAATAAGAACTCAGGATTATTCAAAATAAGAATGTGTCACCTATATATATATATATATATATATATATATATATATATATATGGTGGGGACTTTCCCTTCACCGTTTACATGAACCTTCCTAATAATAGGTGTGCTTAATAATAGATTGCATGATTTTCCTAACAATAGATCTAGCTATAAATAGCTCCGCGTTTTATCCTGCTTTAGTCCTATTATTAGCTCGCTTTCATGCGTCACCCTTGTCTTTACCTACATGCACTTTGTCTTAATAATAGACCTTGTTTGTCTGCTAAGTCATCTTTCTTTTGTCTATTTTTATCCCTTGTCCCAAAATTGGATAAGTCCTCAATATTCCACATGCATGCACACAAGCCTTATGTGTTGACCTATTTCACTGCATGGTGTGCACCTCTGTACACTGTCCTATCTCACTTTTCTTCATGGCCTTAATCAAATATATTTTCTCCTTGACCTTGGCCATTACATTTTCATGCTTTTCCATATTGTTCTTCATGTTGTCATGTATTTTCTTTAATTCTACCTCTTCATTGGTAGTGTGTGTGCTCAAAATTGGGTCAAATTTTTAGCAGTGATCGAAAACAAATTTTTCCTTCTGCATGGCTTCTTTAACCTCCACTACCAATGCTTCACACTTCACAATGTGCTTTTCCACCTGCTCTTTATTAACCTTCTTCTGTATAGCTAACTCTTCTAATGTCAGACCTAGTCCATACTTCTTCTCATGTAGTAGCATTTGCACCAAGTATTCTAAATAATGCAACTCTATAGGGTACTCATCTTGGGCATTATCAACTAGGTCTAAGCACATGGTTGTGATGCATTTTCCTATGTTTTCCAACTTATTGTATGCTTCATACGTTCAGTCCCTTTCTTCCTTCAAAATCTGATTGAGCCTCTTAATCTTATTATCTTTGTGCTCCTCGTCCTCTCGCATCCTCCTAATGTCGGTATATTTATCAAAAATTCTCAACCCTACCTCTGTGGCCATTTTATTAACTGAATTACATGCTTGTTCATTTTTTAGTAGATGGGAGTTGACAATAAGAAAGGTATCATCTAGAAACTAATTCAATCGCATCTCAAAGAGCAATTACTTATTCACCTCAAACTCCAACTCTTCCATGTGCGCTTGATAGTTCCAGAAGAGAATTTTCTACATGTGCGGTAGGGCCTCATTCTTGTCAAATATTTTGCAACAAAATAATTCATTTGTGAGCACTAAATTATGATACCTGGACCTTAGCACCTTTAATATATCATTAATATATTGTATCTAGGGGCTTTTTTGATACTTCCTTCATTTCTCCCCTTCGCGCACTTTTTCTTTGACACCTTATTTGCAATATTCAATTTTGTGTCACTTGTCCCTCCTACGCTTATACCCTCCCCACTATCTTCGTGACTATATTTATGTTCTTCCTCCTTGTGTTCAACCTAGAGATATTCCTCATGCTCCTTGTCACCTCCTAAAACACCTATATTTCTCTTAGTTGGCTCGCCATCACCTTCTTCCTCTTTTCCATCCCCTTCTAGATCTTCTTCGTTATGCACATCACATACTTATTCATCATTGTCATCCAAGTTATGGATGACTGGTGGCTCCTTCTCTCGTGACACCTCTTCTTCAACCACATTCTTTTCCAAGTCCCTTTCATCTTCTTCACTGGAAACCCCCCTAGGATTATTATTCTTCGGACTTCTCTTCTTTCCCACACTTGGTATTTTTGGCACGACTATAAGAGACTTATTGGGTGCCTCAGAAGTACTTGCACCTTTACTCTAATCTCTTTGCTCTTGTTTTATCTTCTATCTTCATATTTGGTCTAGCACAATCTCTTATTCCTCCTCATTCACTTCCTCTTCTTCCTTTTGCTCATCTTAAGGAGGAGCCTCCTTGCACCTTCATTTTATTCCCACAGTCTGTTTCCTCTGCAGGGGCTCTGGGAGATGAAGATATTTCTCATGTATGTACTTCCCTTCCTTCAATTTGGGCCTGAGATAAATGAATATTTTAAATTCTTACTTTCCTACTACGATGGTCATGGGACTCAGGTCCATGTTTTCAAATTCTACCATCTCCACATATGTCAACCTCGATGGGAATACATAGGTGGTGAGAAAGGTGTGATAGTCTGAGTCAAAACTATCCGCATCAAAGTTTATCTTGCACACTTCTTTTATCCAATTTACTACACTCTAGAAGTATTTTGATGTGAAGGTAAAGGGTAAATTGTACCAATGCCCAAATTCTCCATTGGTAAGCTTGAACTTGCGAAGGTAGAAGTGCTAGTGTACCACAAATATTGCCTTTCCATTGAGAAGTGAGGGAAATTCCCTAGGCACATGCCATTCATTTTCATATGCTTCATACATTCGTTTATACCATTTTTCCATGCATAGTTTTTAGGGATTTTTTAACATCCCATCAAATGTAAATACATAAAATTTCTCTACGGGTGAAGTTTTGTCTACTGGATATATCTACATCTTATCCTTCAAGCCATATGGTATCCTGATCTCCCAAAAGACAATCAAAAATATAATCACGCTCCAGGTTATCTTCTCTCCTTTATCTACTTAGACCCTTGCTTCTTCAACTATCCCCTCAGCAATGTAAAGCTCATTGTTTTTTATTAAGGGTAAAGGTTTTTCGGAAGGGATCCTACCCAGGTACAACCAAAAGAGGGTCTAACCACCCAAATAAATAAAATGAAGATTCTAAAGAAGAAACCAACCTAGAACAAGCTAAAAAATTAGCAGACCAACAACAAAACAACAACAAAACTGCAGCAAAAAAGTAGCAAAAAAGAACAAACGATAATCAAACGGGCGATAGGTCAAGATAACTTTTGTATCTACTCCTTGTGATTCTATCAAATTGTGGAATTGGAATCTTGCATTTATCAAAAGGATCAGATTCTGTCACACTGTGTTCCACCCATCATTTAAACCTTTGACAACTCCACCCCCAAATGCCAAATTGATAAACTCTCTATATCTCCCACCCTCCCAAAATTCGAGGACCTTGAGGGAGTCAGGGTCAAACTGGCCATGGAGTAATTTCTGAGATATCTTTGCATTAAAATTCACAGTGGTGCATCCCAATACCACCTCCAAATTACACATAGGGGACCATTTTTCAACCACATGCATTGAACACTTGTTATTTGGATTAGCTACGTTTGAGGCTGAGCCATTACCATTTCGTAATCCCTTAGATTCTGGGTATCTGCACTAGAATTACAATGCCCAGTTTTTCTCCTCATAATATTTCCATCTCTCTTCTTCAAATGAATTCATTTTTCCATTTGATTGCACCAAAAAAATCGGGAACACTACTACTATTTTTTGTTTGGATCATCGGATTCATTACCAGAAGAGGATTATTCCTCATACTCTGCCACACTTGAACCCTCTCTGTTATCGGCCTCACTATTTCCTCCAATATCATCATTGTTTCCTTCTATATCTTCAGTAGTGGCAGAAATAGGGGATACAAGGATAGGTGCCAAAGGATTACATGGGCCAGGCGCAACCCCATCCAGTTTAACCAAATTTTGACAAGTCAAATCTTTAAACATATCCCCAGCCAAATATTTTTCACATTTTGAGACCCCAAAATGAAGTATTCAGCCGTCGTTTTCTCCTAATTTCCATTCGCTTCCCTTTTTTCATTGACAGGAACCTCTACCCAATCTAATAAATTCCCTTATTCCCTAACTAAAAGAGTAGGAATAGAGGAAGAATTATTTTCATCCAACCACGAAGAAAAGTTATCACCACCTCCACATGTCATCGTAGCTTGACATCCATAGGGATTCAAACCCCCTAATTCTTTTTTAGGCACCACCAAGGCAGTATTTTTAGGAGTAGATGTCAATCCATCCTCATTTTTCACCCAAGATCTTGTAGCATAGTAGCGCCAAATGCCATTCCCAATATGTAATTATTTAGACCAAAAAATATTTGAATCCTCATAAACAATATGCTAAGACCACACCATTTTTTTCACAAGTCTAATAGAAGAAAGGGTGGGCTTAATAGCTGACATGCTAATACAAAGGTTTTTTTGTGCCCTTTTATGTGCAACATGTAGCCACTTACTATTCACCTACAACCATCTCTCTAACAAGCTCGACTTATAACTAACAAGGTGCGATGCGACTCTTATGTCAAGGTCAGTGATGATTGTGATATCAAACACGCAGTTTCCCAATTAATAGTTGAAATTTATGGCATTGGCCTCTACCGTTTCATCATCTTCTAAGTCTCGCCCCATATCAAATCCTAAGTTACGCAAACCGGTGACCCTTCCAATCAATTGTGTGGTGATTCCCATTCTCTTATGTGCAAAATAGAAGAAGTCTTCATGAACCCGTGACATGAGCTACTGGTAGAGGCACTCTGGCTTGCCAAAGAATGGTAATTCATATAATTGTATAATTCTATTGATCTCCAAGTACTTTTTCACGGTATCATCAATGACCAACTTCCCTTCTAATTTCCTATGCGTAAATTCTTTTGTGACATCCTTCTTTATCTCTCCCTCATGGGCCTCCATGTGATGATTGAAATCACTTGTTTTACATTTTGTAAGTTGTGATACCCATGGCTACCCTATTATAACCTCAGGTGGGTATTACATTTTAGAGAACCAATCCTGGTGCATCATCAACACATTCTTATTCTTACTCTTTCCCTTACGCTTGGGTGATTACTTGACAGTGGGTGCCTTCTTTAACGTCATTACTTATACTCTTTGTGGTTACTTAATAAATTCATTTCCAACCTCATAAATTACATTCCCTACGTGCTTGGATTTACTTAAATACCATGTTTAAGTGTAGATCTTCCACTCTTCAATCCACCCTTCCTTCTCTCATTCCCTACTCTAGCTTCACAAATTTGTGCCCTAAATTTTAAACCCTAGTTCTCCTTCATTTCCCATGAACCTTCACTCGATGTATTCCTTTCAAAACATTTTTCTAGCTACCACTCTTCACAAGGAGCTCTTCCAATAAAGGTTTGTATACCCAATGACTCAGCTCTGGTTCACGCCAATTTCTTGGTTTGTTCTCGTACTTAGATCTATTCTTTGTACTTAACTATTAGTCACACCAAATTTCAAAGGAAATGTAGGAAATAATTCACTCGTGCCCATTTTATAGGTTCTTAAATTTGTATCGCATTAATTACACTACACCTGCCACCATTCCAAAGCTTTTAATGCAGTTTTTACTTTTTTCTCGTTATTTTCTCTACTTTCTTCCTTGCGCGGCAGTTGTAACCTTCTGGTATACTACTACTTTCCAGGATACAATCTTCCTTAGGAGCCTCTCCTTGCACTACACACAATCTTCCTCTGTGCCACTTGCCAAGTAGTCTATCCTATTGATGCCTCCATTGTGTGACACTCTGTAACCCTTCTACATGGTTTCCAACATTTGAGAAATTATTTTTCAAACCCTATCAACCTTAACTACATGTGGTACTTCCCTTTTCATTAGTGCATCCCTAACACATATCATCAAACACCATTCTTTCACATTTCCATGTGCACCAATATATTCCTTTAGTGCGCACCTACCTCATACCAACGTGCACCCCTGAACCAACTCTATTAAATGTACCAGTATCTCTTAGTTTTTTTCGTGAACCTTATCCTAATTCACCCCACACTAAAAGTATGTGTGATCCTCTGTGCATAAACCTAACAGATAGTAATCAGCTCCTGTGTGTGAATGCGCTTATTACAACAAAACAAACACAACAAAAAGGGAAATAAAATCTAAGTGGTAATACCGTATTATTACAAAAACGAAATAAGATTATTTATAGTAGGGTTTTAGCCTACTCCAATTAAATTAATTGGGAAACATGGTGCCATACAACACCTACAATTGACATGTGCTTGATTCCAATATCTTAGTTACTACAAAAGTTCCCAACCAATTACCTTTCAACTTCCCAGGTTGGCGCACAATATTAGAGTCATACAAAAGCACCATCTTTCCCCCAACATAGGACTTATTCTTGATATGTATGTCATGTCAAGCCTTCTTTCGTGCCTTCTCTGTGTTCTGACTCCAACGCGTAATGGAAAAAATCTCATCCAATTTCATCTATTTATCAATGAACTCATCAACTACTTGTTCAACATCTAGTCCTCTTGTGCATGCAATACACAGGGATGGTAACATAAATTCCATAGGTAACACAACTTCTACATAAAACACCAATTGAAAGGGTGTGGCCTTATTTAACAATTTGTAAATTTTCTTATATGCCAAAATAACTACTGAGAATTTTTCATCCCATTCCTTCCTTCCAACATCACATATCTTTTTCAATGTTTTCCCCAAAATCTTGTTGAAAGATGTTACAGTAGCATCAACCTGTGGATGATAAGGTGTAATTTTATGGTGTGCCACCATAAACTCTGCCAACTAGATCCTTGTAGTCTCATTTAGAAAATGAGTCCCTCTATCACTTGTAAGGCTCAATGGACATCCATACCTACTTATGATATTCTCCCATAACACCTAGTTTTTGTTACTACAGTACAATCCTTTATAGGTGCGAAATATGCCCACATTTTCAAGTAGTCAGTACATGGGATGATATAATTTTCTTCTGTCATACGTGCAGGTGGTGCAATAGGTCCTGCAAATTCAATTTCCCACTTCTCAAATGGTTCCACACTCACTATAGGCCTCAATGAAATTTCATCCCTATTTTAAGGCTTTCTTATTCTCTGACAGTGGTCACAAGCCTTAATAAATTCTTTTGTATCCTTGTATAATGTTTCCCACCATAAGCTTACCAACAAGATCTTTCACATAGTTTTCTCACCTGCATAGTGTCCACAAGCTATTCCACCATGATATTCTTCCAAGATAGCTTCATTTTAATGCTCCAAAACAATCTGTACAAGACCTCATCTCTGACCATCTTATACAAGTCTCCTCCAATGAGTTTATAAGGAACAACGCAAATAGCAAGTTGTTTCTTTTCCAAATTCTTCATCCCTTCCGGCACAAGTCCAATGTGCAAGAATATGACAATGTCCTCTAAATCAGTGGGCGTGTGGTTCAATTGAAAAAGTTGTGCATCTAGCATATTTTCCTCTATGCTCTGTGCATCCTCCCCATAGTTAATCCTTGACAAGTGATCAAGTCCCGGGTTGATCTTTCATGGTTTTACTCTAACTATAAAATCAAAGTCCTAAAACAAAAGGATCGATCGAAAGATGCGCCCCTATAAGACCGGTTTATTGACCAATTAATTCAATGCCATGTGATCTATGTAGAATATAAATGGTGTGGCATATAAGTAATATTGAAACTTGTGAAGAGAAAAATTCGTTGACAAGGCCTTGCACTTTGTAGCGGTATAGTTTTGTTCCACCGATGTTAGCTTCCTGCTTGTAAAGCATATGAGATGATCAATATTACCTTCTCCTGGTTGTGCCAACACTGCTCCAATTTCTATACCAAATGCATCTACATGTACATGAAATAGCTTCTTCTAAGAAGCAAAGTGTAAGATAGGTGTGGTAGTTAGCTTGTCCTTCAAGGTCTCAAAGGCCTATTATTACATGTCACCCCAATAAAACTTTCCTTTGGCCTTGAGTAATTATTCTAAGGGTGTGGTGATCTTGGCATAACCCTTAATGAATTTTTTGTAGTAGCCAGTGTGCCCCAAAAAACCACACACTTCACTTTTATTGGTAGGTTCCTCCAGCCCCAAAATGACTGCAATCTTAGCTGGGTCTACCAACAATCCTTCTTTACAAATTATGTGCCCAAGAAAAGTGTTAAAGGGGGTGGAAAATATATACTTCTTTATGTTTAAATATATTTTAAGATGTCTACATATCTCAAACATAAATCTCAAGTTATAACAATGATCTTTCACTAGCCCATAAATAGTCTAATCGTCCAAGTAGACCTGTGATAACTTATGAATGAAGTCCTTGAATGCTTGAACAACTATGCACGAGAATATTGTTGGTGCATTATTAAATCTGAAGGGCATGACGATATATACAAAAATTACCCATTCAGTTACAAATGTGGTCTTCTCCTGATCTTCACATGTAATGCACACCTGATGGTATCCATAGAATCCATATGTGAATTAATAAATTTCACTCTATTACGCCTTCTAGGATATCATATGTGAATGGTGTAGGAAAAGGATCTATCATACATGATGCATTGAGAATCCTATAGTCCACACATATTCTTATCCAATCATCCTTTTTTATGTTGATCACCATGGGGTTTATCCATTCATATTCCTCAATAGGCTCAATGATCCCTAAATTATGCATTTTTTCAATCTCCTCTTTTACCTTCATGCGAAGGTTCAGATTCATCCTATAATGCCTCTTCTGAACCAGGCACATGTCATCTTTTAGCTTACTTCTCATCTCCCCCAAAGATGGATGGACACCCTTGAATTTTTTGATGGCCCCTGGGAAAAATATCTTGGAATTTGTGCAGCAACTCAATAATCTTCGCAACTTCTGGTTCAAACCAATAATCACCAATTATGGCCTCCTTAGGCACTTCATCATTCCAAATGTTCACCTTCTTAGTCTTCATAGGCACATGATATGTGCATACCTTCTCATCTATGGATTCTAACACTTTATTCACATCCTCAATGTGCTTTATATCTAGATTTTTAACTTATTCATCATCAATGAGGTAGACTGTCTTCCATTTTTCTTTCTCTTTCTAGGAACACCCTAATAATGTTTCTTATGTCTCTATCACATCCTCATGCACCTTAGTCTCAATCTATCCTAATAACTGAATCATAAGTTCCTCTTGCCTTTATGTTGTCTCCCAATACTATGCACTTCTTGATCTACAAGGCATCATGTATACTGGTATTTTATTAGAAAAATAATCAAATGTATGAGCCATACCTTCCTTCATGTCACTCAAATTTTTTATCTCTTACTTTAGCTCAACATGCACATACTAGGCATGTGCGCAACCCTACAGAGTGGAGTAAAACTTATGTACCAAAAGAGAGGGTGGTATAGCTTCTTTTCCTTATGCACAATGTCCTCTCACAATTATGAATAAGTACCAAAGCAGGGGTCTTGCCCTTATAATCTTGTAGTAAAAGAGGAAGATTATTCCTTTCAAACCTTGCCAAAAATGCTACACTGATCTAGCACTAGACCAAAATATTGTCTCTATGTGTCACACACTAACACTATGAAATGTATAGACCAACATGTTTTTCCTATACCCCTCATTTCACAACTGGTCTTCCATCACGTGTAAGAAAGAGTCACATTTCTCTTCTCCAATGTGCCTTGGTATTTTAGCCTTTCCCAAAACACCTAATCATGCACGATCTAATCATCTTAAAAACCCTTCCCTTGTGTAGACACAAAATCATGCACATATTAATAATTTACTATGTCATCAATATGTTGTTATATGCATGGATATTAAGTAAGAAAATTATTTGCTAGTGACACTATCTCTTGTCCTTCTACGTCTTTGATTGCAAGACTATCTCTTGTCCATCTACGTCTATGATTGATTTTTACTATAACTCTCTTCTACCTCTATTATTTCTGTATCCACTTCTTGTCACGTCACATGGATCCATGTTTGTCTATCTTTTCACAGATTTCATTATTTATCTCAGGACACAAGCGCCTACTCTGGACACTAGCACCCAGAAGCTTGTTTCCATTCTAGGTGCTTTTGTCCTATTTTTTTTTACAAATTTTGACATTTTTTGGTCGGCCCTTTTTACTTATATTATCCTTATCTTGTGTTCATAGTTATCCTTTTGTGTCACCCAGTTTAAAAATTCAAACAAGAGACTCATACACACACACACACACAAAAGATACACACTATTATTCTGGTTGAAAATTCAAAGGGGTTATCACATCTACATACTATGACTACTATCAAAAGGGACTACATTTTTGGTTGCATACACTACATAAGAAGGAGAAGTGCATAATTCCATATCATACATTTGAAAAAAATATATAGCTATAGCCCTCTATCTTCATGTCATCAGCATAAGGGAAATCCTAAGGACACTATTTCTCACACAATGCACACAAAACTACATGGAGTATGAAATGTAGTGAAGCAATCGGCACTAAGTTCACTCATCGGGTCACTATCGGGGTCTGGTTGACTTCATATATTGTATATTTTATTCATGCTTAATGTGTTTATGAGCTTGTGTAGATAACTATGGTTTTTTTATAGGTTACAAGTGTTTATCAAAATCCTAACAATGAAGTCAGAGTGACAAAGCAAATATTGGAGAGAAAGACCCTCAGACCCAAAAAAGTAGTAAGATCCTAAACATTTACACAGACACTAGCATCCAGAATGGACACTAGCATTGGGGCACTCTTGTCCTCCTATGTTCACTCCTGTCCTGCACAATACAGAGTCCCAGAAATATCTCCCATCCATTGTGACATCATTCCCAGTCATATCTAGCAGATACATAGTCCCCAACTGCCTCTAAATTACACATGAACTAGCTGAGTCATATCTCTCTCTCATTTGTTTAGATTTTTATATTGTTGAGTACTTAGCACTTATACATTGCTTTATAATATCATTTGTATATTCGTTGTTACATTACTTACTCTATAATTAAAGTATATAATACAATTTATATTAAATCACCTTGACCTCATTGACCTACCAACTCATAGGTGTCATGGGCCTAATTCTCACATGCCACATTGGTTGTATTACTAATAGGTTGTGCCTCTTCTCAATGAAGTACGCCTTCTTATGATGGTTCCAAGTTTTCAGGGGTTGTGCACCATATGTACATAGATTATGTTTATATCCTCTTCATTCACAAGTTCTATATAGGGCATAACCTTCATATCATCCAAAGGAATCACAACCCACTCATCTTTGTTCTCAAAATTGATATTATCTTTTTTTGAAGTGCAAGTTTGAATTATTCGCATAACACCAAGGTCATCCAAGAAGTGTTCGGAATTTATCTACCTCAGCAAGCTCTAGCACCTCAAAATCACTTATAAATGTAGCGCCTTGAATAGTGATAGAGGCATGTTTGAGTACTCCAATGGACATGGCCCTTGTCTTGTTAGCCATATACAACACATTTGAATATGGCTATAATTGGTGGGCCTTCCCATTTGGTTCCAAGAATCCAAGGTGAGAACATTAACTTCCGCGCCAGTGTCAATCAGGATATTACTCACCATCCATTCATTGATCACTACATCAAGCATTATTTCTTTGTTATATTCATGTTTCTTATAGTGGAAAATTTACATGAAGGATTTGGTACCCTCTTTCAATCCTTGTGTGCAGTACCTTGTCTTGCAACCATTCCCCCAACAAGGGGATGATATTCTCCTACCTTAACATCAAACACACTTCCTTAAGATCATAAATATCCTTTTGCAGTAGCTCAGTATTTTTCATGCATTCCCTCTCACACGCTTTCTCCTTCAGGTGTTAAATCTCCCCTTCCAATTCCCTGACAACACATATAGTTTCCTAATATACTTACTTATACTGAACTGTAGCTGGATACTTCACATGTACCACCTCTTCCTGTCTGATGAGAGGTATTTCTTTGATGTTTTCATGCACACATGCCACTTCTACGCGCATAGTAACTAGTATAGGTTGAAGCTCCGACTCAACCTTCTTAGGTGCCCATTTTTCATACTTTTTGCGCTCTACCTTAATCATAGTTGTTCCTTTTTACTTCTTGTTGATCTTACACATATGGACATATATATTTGGACAATCCTCAATATTATGTTCCTTTGCACAATACACGTATACTTGGTTCTTAGGAAACTTGTGTTGATTATGATCGGGGGAATCCACATGCATAACATGTGCCTCGTGTAAACCTTCCTCTACCGCCACAACCTCGGATTCTAAACCTACCTCTTAAACCTCTATTACCATTGTTGTGCCATTCATTATGTTTCCCTTCTGGCTCATACGATATGCTTTCCATAGTGGTCTAGTGCAACCTTGTCTCACATGCCTCATGAATATGATCAATCAAATGGTAGTCAATAGTATTATAGGTGTGTGTATCGAAGATTTTTCAATACATCGAGACATTCTTCTGCATCACGCGTTGCAAAAGTGGACAATTTTGGACATCATGATTCTTGTGGAAAATCTCATAAGATGTTAATAATGCATGCAAACTCTTACATAGGAATATATCCTTTGTATGTCCTTTGAACTCACAATCAATAGACCATAACCCCACTACACATCTCATGGGCTGAATTAGAAGAAATCGTTTCCATCCGAGAGGCTATTGCTGCAATCTGAGCCTCTAGGAATGGACTTACTCCTATGTTAATAGTTCCAACTACTTTTGTGTGTAGTGATGCCTCCAACGCCTCCTGCAGATCAATGAATGTATTATGTGAAAATGCTCTCTAGAATGGTGTTAACAAGCCTTCAAAAAACCACTGCGCATGCTGACTGTGATGAATATCATAGGAGAGCTTAGACAACAAGGTTTTAAAACATGTATTATATTGCCTCACACTTTTTTGATAGACCCTTCTTGATACCTTTAGCACATTGATGCTTTGTTTCTAAAACTCAGGGATATGGAACTCAACTAAAAAGGGTAGTGCAAAATGCATCATAATCAACTACAATCTGATGTGGATTGTATTTCTTGTAACCAACTTTTCACACACCCATGAAGTGTGGTTGTAAATTGACTTGCCTTCCTACCATGAGCTATTATTCCCTTAGCTCTCCATAATAACTCACACTTAATGTACATGCTCAGCTGCATCTTCCACACCCCTATCTTTTCCTATCCGAGAGGCTATTGCTGCAATCTAAGCCTCCAGGAATGGACTTAATTTTGTGTTAACACTTCAAACTACTTCTGTGTGTAGTGCTACCTCCAAAGTCTCATGTAGATTAGTGAATTTATTCTATGAAAATGTTCTTTAAAATGGTGTCAAAAAGCCTCCAATAAACTAGTGTGCATGTTGACTGTGAGGAATATCATAGGAGATATTAGAAAATAGGGTTTAAAACATGCATCATATTCCCTCACACTTTCTGATAGACCCTGATTGATATCCTTTAACATGTTGATGCTCTGTTTATCAAACTCAAGGATATGGAACTCAGCTAAAAAGGTAGTGTACAATGCGTCATAATAAATTACAATCTGATGTGGATCATATTTCTTGTACCAACTTTGCACACACCATTGAAGTGTGGTTACAAATTGACTTGCCTCCATATCTTGAGCTATTGTTCCCTTATCTCTCCATAATAACTCACACTTATGTACATACTCAGCTGTATCTTCCACACCCCTATATTATGGCAAGTGAAGTCACATCTTAAATAATATTTGAGGTTTTTGTTGTTGCGGTTGCTAAGGTTGTTGTTGTGGTTATTGCATCCCTTATCATGGAGTGGGGCTAGATACTAAACTTGAACATCCACCAGGATTTTAGTCATGTGGTGGCTGGTGTGAACCTCCTAAGCCTCCCATCATGACATGTGGTCTTGTAGATGATATTCCTTACATCCAAATAGTTATGCTAAACTACACACTAATCGTTTGTCATTTAACGCTATCATGAATACTACTCCCAACTGGTAGTGTGTCACTACTTTTTCCTGACAAAGTGCCTACCAAATTGGTCCCAAACAAACTTTGTCCAAACACAGGTGCCTACTACACTGCTATATGTGTGTCCTTAATATGTTTCACTTCCTAAGCTGATAACAATATGTGCCTACCTATATATCCTACTCAACATGGTGATAGCTGATTACCTTCATGCTCACCTTCACTATGGTGTTCTTCTACAACAACCTCTAGATTCTAAACACCTTGTGTAAGGGATAGGTGGCTAGGTTAGGTTGGATGCACACCCATGGTTCTATCATCTCCTTATACTCACTCTCATGAGATTCAAAAGGGGTATCTCTACTATGCTTTCCCAATGTAGAGAGGACATGATCTTGTGGTCCCTTTCCTTTTGCAGGGTTCTCATCACTTCAGCTACTCATCATTCTTCTTAACCTCAGTGCCTCCTCAACTTCCCTCTGTCTCACATTATTATAAATGGCCATTCTTTCCTCCCTTTCTCTTTCTTCCACCATGGCCATTGTCATCCTTCCCAAGCTTACTTCCTACCCCTGCACGCGGTGGTTTTTTAACATTCCATCAGTAGGTTCTGCATTCCCAATTAAACCATCAATATCTTGATAGCTAAAGGTGTCGCACGTAAATAGAATCCTCTTGGCTCGTGTAAAAACTATAACTCCACTTCATTTGGGCACGAGTATGTCAAAATAACTTACTCCAAGGTATAACTATGTAGTGTACCTTCCCACCAATGATCTACAGCTCTTGTCCACGGAATGTCCAAATCAAATAGTTCCTCATAGTCAACCTGTCTCTAAATTTACTTTCTTCTTATCCAGACACCTTTGTTATCTATATAAGTTTTCAATCACTGGTACAATTCTAATGGAAAAAACTAAATAGTGTCTTATACAAACAATCATAGATATTTTCTTCCACCCATTGGCATGCATTAAAATCAGGTCCATTGTTGTAACTCTGAGAAAAATCATCTTGGTCGTCATACACCCAGATCTCAATGTTCTCCAAAGACAATCAGAATTCCATATGCATATAACATCTTGATGAGTAAATTGAAAAGAGGTCCTAGAAATGGAACCAAAATATAGTCTTTTATTTACCCAATGTTAGCTAGGCACACTAGCACATCATCTAAACAAGTCTGAAAAATCACCCAAAGTGTATGCAACCATCAAGTCCCTCCTTTATTTACTTATCAAGATGATAGACTGGGTTAATCATCATCATAACCATTCATACAAGAAGATACATCATAACATAATAATTATGGAAACACATTTAATAAGGATATCATTTATAGAAAATGACTAATAATATTTGAATGCCCATCAATCCATGTTCAGAAATATTCACTTTATCAATCCATAAACAATTATATATTACAACTATAATTCATTACATAATATAGAAGTTGATTACATCCTTACTGCTTACAACTAGGCATTGGACCATGCGCACTCACATAATGTTCCTACACACTAATGAATCAGAATCAGAATTTCAACACTTAGAACTCAGGATTAGTCAAAAAAAGAATGCATCACCTATATATATATATACATGGTGGGGAATTTACTTTCACCATTTACATGCAGCTTCCTAATAATAAGTGTGTTTGATAATAGATTGCATGATTGTCCTAACAATAGTTTGAGCTATATGATTTATCCTACTTCAGTCCTATTATTATCCTGATTTCATGTGTCGTCCTTGTCTTTACCTACATGCGATTTGTCTTAATAATACATCTTACTTGTCTGATAATTCATCTTGATTTTGTCTATTTTTAGCCCTTGTCCCAAAATTGGCTAAGTCCTCAATATTCTGCATGCGTGCGTGCAAGCATTTTGTGCTGAAATGTTTCACTGCATGGTGTGAACCTCTGCACATTTTCATGTCTCACTTTTATTCTTGTGTGCATGCTTCAGTGTGGTCCTTAAACCTGCATGAAACTTTTTACACCCTGTGTGTGTCCTCCATATGCAAGATTTCATATGCTGAGATGGTACTTAGTCAACTTCTTCAACCAGGAAAAAATTCTGTAATTTTTTTTAATTTTATTTTTTCTAATTTTTGGAATATAAACAATGAACAAAATGGAGTGAAAAATTACATATAGAGTGAACGGAATAGAAGGAGAAAAATGATGCAAATGAATGATTCCTTCCAAATGGGTTCACACGAGGTCTTCTCTGCTGCATCATTGACAAATTTTAAGATGGGTGAACAAACCAACAACAAGGTTTACACAAGGTCTGCTATGCATATCCATTGTTCACACGTTTTGATAAAAAAATACAAATGGAAGGAACATAGACAAAGGAGAACGAGATTATACGAGGTCTTCTCTACTTACCCATTACCATTGACTACTGAGACAAAACGAAACATGGGTGGAGTGAAAACAAAGAGGCCTCTTTTGAGAACCTTCTCCGATACCAAATGTGGGTTTTACCCCATATTCAAGAATGAGCACATAATCTATAGTATTTCAAATTAAAATTAAATTAAATAAAACATCTTACATTTAAATATGTTTAATGAGTTCCTAATTATGGCTCATTAATAACAACTATTAACTACTAACATCCCCAAAAATATTTCATAAGAATAATCTAGGAAGGTTTCTTTAACAACCTATATTCATTCCATAAATCTTTCACATCCCTGTCAACACTCCTATAAAATATTCTACATGAGTTGTTATCACAACTCACAACAATATAATCCACATTTAGATAATAATAATAATACACCGATATACTAACTTACAATATTATTAGTGCACCCATGTGAGGACTAAATCCTAACACATGCAATTACATTAAGCAACTAACAAGAAGTTACAATTTTAGGAGAAAAAGCTCCTTAAAACTCTTGATTATTTGGATTGACAATTGTACATGTTTTTTAGTGATGCAATATCATATATTAATCGAGATGTTCTTATATCAAATGCCCAGAGTAAGATAATTTGAGCTCCTATTCAAATAGAATAAGTTATATAACCACTTTGTTGGTCACAAAGAGTAATGACCATGGTGTTCCCTTCCACCTTGTTAGGTACCACTAAAATTTGATCTTTTGTTTCTTTCTCCATTTCAAGCAAAATTTTGGTCCATATACAATCTTCATCAACATAGTCCTGGTCACTTTTCTCTTTACCTTACCCATTTTTTGACCATAGTAATCCATCCACCTATTTTAATATGATTTGGTTTTCATCATTCATCCACTTGTGGGATTTGACCCAACACTATTCGACAACCACCACCAAAATTTATTCAACACCATTGTTTCTCAATCTTTTGTGTGTTTTGAACCAACTTCCTCTTCCTCTAATGGAAGCATACAACTGATTATTTATCTCAAAATATCTCCTCTTCACTTTTTCTCTAATGGATTTCATGTTAAAGAATCCATCACATACACTCAAAAGGCTAGCTCAAATGAGTTCTTCCTCTCAGATTCTCCTCCTCTTCTATGCATTCAATAATACATGTTCAAGAAAATGAATAACCTAAATGTTTAGATAATCAATAACCCTTGTAGGTTTGAGCATATTCAACATTCTCACTATTATCCAAATAATCCCCCGTGTTTATTTTTACAACTTATTCAAGTTTTAGACTTAGACAAATTTGGATAGTAGACCTAAGAACCCAAAAACCAAAAATTTCAATATCCCGCGGACTTGTAGCATGAAGGATTTTTTTGCAAAATAATCAAAATAATAAAAAAAGGGTATAGGAATAAAGAATAGAAGTTTTGATACAAAGGGAAACAAAATCATGAAAAAATCCATGATACAAAGGAAAACAAAGCTGCGATATAAAGGGAAAAAATGTTGCAATAAAAAGAAAAATAAATTCATGCCAATCTGCAATACAAAGGAAATTAAAGTCATGCAAAAATCCACAAAAAAATCTATGATACAAAGGAAAATAAAGACGCACCAAGCTATAGTACAAAGGAAAAAAAATCCACATAAAAGTCCGCAATACAAAGGAAAACAAATCCGCACAAAAAGTAATGGAAAAAGTCTTGATACAAAGGAAAACAAAGTCATAGGGAAATTTGGGCGAAAATTTGTGGTATAAAGTGGAAAAAAATAGAAAATTTGTGACGCACGAGGATGACCACGAAGTTATTTTTATCTTTATTTTTAATTAAAAAACTAATTTTTTAGCATCTAAAAGCTAAAATAAGATTAAAGCATGTAAGAGGACTTAATTGGAGCATGCACAAGTTGATAATTTTGGAAACAAAACATGTAAATGAGCATCTATTTTTAAAACACATTTTTCTTTTTTGGGAATGTGTTTTGGTTGCTTTTAGATGCATTTTGGTGTTCGAAGCGTACCTTTTGCTTTTATCATCACTTTTCATGCATGTCATTCACGTTTTGTCTATTTTTAGAACTAGACTTACATGTCTGTGTTTTCCTTCTTCTCTCTCATAATTTTCTATTAAAACACCCAAAATTCATTGTAAAAGAGATCTCTACGTATTATACTCAATTCTATAGCTTGTTTTACATTCTGAGTGGAAGAGAAGGGGTCATAAGTGATTCTTTGTACTTATTTCACCTCTTGGATCAATAAAGGTTTCATTTTTACCTTCTCACAACTTGTGTTTTTTACAATTTCATGTCTTTAAACTGATTTTATCTCATGATACTTGTTTTTCCTTGGTTCATAGTTTAATTTCCATGCCCTTATGCAATTATATGTTAATTTACATGTCATAGATTGTGTTTAACCTATAGACACCTATAATTTGGTCTATATGATCTTATTACTAAGATCATACTAACTATCCTAGTCTTGTGTTAATTTACTACACTACGCTAGTAAAATACCCTTTATAACCCCTTCTAAACACCCTAAACCATGTTAATCCCTCTCTAACTAGATTTGATAAGCTTATTTTCTCTTTAATTAACCTTGTTTAGGTTAATTAACCCTCTTATTGACTTTCTAAAGAGAATTTGACTTTCTAAACAAATATCTTACCTTTCCAAATAGCCACTTAGCTTTCCAAATCTAGTTCACTCCTCCAAATAGGTTTTTCTAAAAATCAAATTTTTACTCCCTTTTAGTCCCACATGCATCCAAAACATCCTTTTCTCAAATCCAAAAACTATAAATAGAGGGATACCCCTCCCACCTTTTTCTAAGAACTCTCTCTCTCTCTCTCTCTCTCTCTCTCTCTCTCTCTCTCTCTCTCTCTCTCTCATTCATTTCTAATTTAGGTCACACGTAAGTATTCTAAAGTCATTTCATAGTTTATTTGTCATTTTCTAATCCTTTCAAAGCTTTAGGTAAATGGGAGAAGCCATTAATGGTAACTTCCATTCTTAGGCTTTTGAAACATCAATAAACACATAAGTAATTGTTAGAGCTTTAATAGGTTCACTTATAGATAGCTTTCATGGAGTAGAGAACTAATATATTCATGTTTAGAGGTTGATTGTTTGTTTCAAGCTTTATATATGCATGTAAATAGGTAGCTCTTTCTTATCTCCAATTTGATGCTCATTTGAGTTATTTGTTCCAAAGCATTTGGCATTTCTTTAGAGGTTCTTACCCCATTTCCATAGCTTTAACAAAATTTTCATTGCACACATTTGGCATGCCCAGTGGGACCTACTCTATTGTCCTCTTGGATCCTTTTCTAATCTTTTCAAGTTCACTTTCCTATTATCTAAGAGAAACAACTTTTTATTTACTTGATTTCATTTTTAAAGTAAGCTAAATCATCCTTGTTCATACATATTTTTTGGGTCTAAACTTGAAATAGGTTTCTTTTATAAACAACTAACCTGTTTGATTGTTGAATTTTTTCATTTCCATGATTTTTGTAAGTTTTATAGGGGGTATGAGTATGTTTCCTGAAGTGGAGTGTCTCTTTCAAAACCCTAGTGCACCTGTCGAATTGGTCATAAACCCGTCTAGTCACATTTTTCACTGACAGGTCATTTACAAAGGGTTACATACTTGTCAAACTGTAGGCATGTCTTTTGACTGTCAGACATACTCGTGCCTCTAGACACATAGGTGTATTTTTGGCATACTGTGTTGATTTACCTTTTGTCTTGCAAGAGTATCCGTCGGGAAGGAGGAATCTCCGTTGAAACCCTAGTGTACCTATCTCACAGTATGTGTTGGTGTTGAACCCTACTGTCATAAATTACTATCATGTGCACACGTCAATCTAGGTACATATTCGCTAGCTAGGATGCGCATGCATCATTCTAGGAACACAGGTGTCTGAGTTAAAAATTATAATTTCTCTTCGAGCTATAAGATCTATTTTTTTTAGTTTTTTCTTGTTGTTTGTAGGCTCTAACAAGTGATTGCAGGTTTCTCTTTATTTTATTTGACCAAATGTAGTTTAAGTGTTTCATTTTCTTAGTTAGAAGGGGATTTTTGAAGTGTGTATGCTCTTCCCTCACACCTTCTAGGTGATCTTGGGGATAAAAAACACTTCTAAAAGCCTTCTTGTCACTTTAAAAAACACTTAATTTACACTTCCTAATTGGATTGATATTTAAAAATTGGTTAAAACAAACTCTACATTTTGCAAACACACTTAAAGTATTTTCCATAAAGCTTTTTTTAGTTTAGTTTTCATGTTGTGTATGCTCTTCCTTCACACCTCTTTTGGTGATCTTAGAAATCAAAAGCAACACGTAAACTCTCTTTCTTGATATCATTATCTGTGGTGGAAAATTACTAACTCCTTGCATGTAGGGCCTAACGCTTGTCAAAGAAAGGATTTGCAAAAAATGAAACCCTCTAATACATGTTTTAATACAGGTTTCCAAATGGTGTGCTACTTAAAACCACATTATGCTAAGAAAGAAAAAAATGCACCACTTTACATCACACTGTATTACAGGTTTCAGAAAAGGGTACGTCCCTATCCACTCAACTAGAACATAACCCCTTTGGCATAACGACTTAAGCTATAACAATGGGGGTGGTTCTAGGAACCATAAAGTAATCCACTACTGAGTAACTTTGTGGATGAAATAGGAAACAATCTGGTTACCCACTTGACTAGAATTTACATTGCAAGTTAGAGTAAAAATTTTCTATATCGCAACCCCAGTGAGAATATGCATGAATGCATTTATTGCTCATCGTATTTTAAGGGGGTAAATTAAAGCTGAGATAATCCCAAATTAGTCAATGTGACTCTTTGGGTAAATCAAGCTTTCATTTAGACAAACTCTTGACCCCTAGTTGAGTGATCTTATTAGGAAAGACATCTTGTATTGGAGCCCACTTTTCTAGTCAGTATCATGTCTTATCGAGCCATCACAAAGTGATGACTTACTTGGAGTCTGGACCTTATTTTTCAAACAAGTAAGAGATTCCACTTGAGTTAGATCTAAGTTTCTTTCATCATGAAATTAAATGACGTGTCACTTAGCTTGATTTATTTCTTGCCTTCGGATGAGGCGAAGCTCTACGCAAGTGGCACTTAGTTATTTTCATCTCTTGATCTATACCCTTGCATTCTCTCTACCCATTTGGGGTGAGAAGGAAGCATACCCCCCAAGACTTATCAAGGATAGTATTTTCCACTTTTTTTTCCATTTACGCCCATCCATATTTATGACCGGGGTGTTAAATGTCTAAAGTGCACAAGTATGTTTTCGTGTCTTTCATAGTCCTTTGATCTTGATTTCAAGATAACATTCATTTCTACGATTTAGGTTCATCATTATTTCAGTTTAAGTTGTTATTTTTGCTCACATTCTAGCCATATAATTTCAGTACTTACATCATTTTTTCAATCTTGTGAGAACTTGGTATAAGTCCCTTTATTGTACTTACAACTAAAATCTCAAATCAAAAAGGATCTCATCACGAAGGGTACACTTAAATTAGTCATTAAGGACAAACATGAAGAAAAACCCTCAGATAAACCAAAAGTCTTCAACAAAAATAAACATGTCATTGATGACGGCATTACGGACTCCAAAAGAGTCCAAACCCTACATACTGGTCCACTTTTAAAGATCTCACAAGGACCTCACCTAAAAGTACCCACAAAACGTATGTTTACGCCACTAACATGATCACTATATTCCATACTTAAATAGTTAGATGAGGTAAACATGGTGCGGTACCCAACCACAAAAGTACCATATCCAGAGGATCTTCAAAACCTAGTTGGTTCAAATAACATGAGTATTGTGATTTCCATCGTTTTAAAGGACACAAAATAGATAGGTGTTTGAGACTACGACATTATATACAAGACCTCATTGAAGATGGAAAAATTACCATAGATTCCCCCCTGAATCAGGATAGGGTCCCAATGAGAAAATGGGCATCTTCAAAGAGCCCTTTCCTAATCATGTAGATAAGAAGAAAGGAAGCCAGATTGTGGAAAAACTTCCAATGACTATAGGACAGTTGCTTATGCTTTTCCAACTAATGATAGTCCCTTTGATTTCGTAATAGGATGTATTTGTTCATCTTATGAACATGTCAATACTATTAGGATCTTAGAATAAATTTGTGCAGTAGGGATGCAACGCGATCATTTGATCATAGCATATCCCATACCTTTCCCTCATGAAGGTCAGTATAACCTAAAAGAATAGCTAAATAAGACACCCACCAGGATATCAATTTTAGATCTCCTCAAAATCTCTAATTCTCATAAAAACATATTGTATAAAACACTACAGAGTTTGAGAGTATCCACAAATGTAGATCCCACGCACCTTCAAGAGATGATTGCACACCTTGATTCAAATGATCATATCACTTTTGATCACATTACAATCCCACGTAATGACCCGAAGCACAACTTACCCCTATACCTAGAAGTAGTTGTTACCCATTGTAAGATCAAGAGAGTACTTGTGGATAGTGTATCCAGTCTAAATATTTGTACTTTTAATATGGTTAAGAAGATAGGCCATTCAGAAATGGATACAGGGGCTAAAACTATTATAATCATAGCCTATTATAATGAGGAGTGAGAGTTAGCATGTAATGTATTAGTTCTAATGGAAGTAGCGACGACTTTTCATGATACAACGTTCCATGTCCTTAACTTGGATCTTCCGTACAAACTACTCTTAGGAAACCCATATGGCATAGATCTATGCCATACATGCCATTCCTTCAACTTTCCATCAGTGTATCAAGATGTTCCATAAAGGACAGATAGTTACCATTCAAGGTGATCTAGAACCATCCATGCATTGTAGAGCATTGCACATTTTTTCTCATGCAGCTTATGAACGCCCTTCTGTAGATCTTGTTATCTTCTTACAAATAGAAGCTATCAAGGAATGTGTGGAACTAGATTCACTCACTCCTTGTAATCAAAAATTTCATTCATTATTCAACCCTTTCACATCATGGAAGGCAACGTCTTTAAAGAAAGACCCAGGTGAGCAATTCTCTCTTCAACAAGCCTTATTAATATCGGATCTATCAGTGTCGCCCATGACACATGGTAAACCTTACTTTCAATTCAAGAACACCCAGAATAAATGCCCTAAACCACTGGAGAAGTTCATCCCTAGTGGTCTCCTATCCAAGGAAAAGATGTTAGAAGATCCCACTAGAAGAGTACCTGAGGATACCATGCCTCCATGCCATCAAGCTCCATAGTATATCAAAGGCCACCGTATGATGTACGTCATGGGTTACAATGGGTTTGGATGTGGTATCAATACACAAGGATGGTTAGAACCCATTCCTATCCTTGTTTCAAATCCAATAGACATGGTCTTGGAATAAGACCCCATGATAATCCACCCTTTTAGATTGATTCCACCTCTTCCAAATGTGAGGATGACTCATCTCATTCATATATCGATGCATATTCCCAATGTAGCCTCTACAAGGATCTTACCTCCACTAACCTATTCCTCGATTCAGTTTTTTTTACCTTATCCATATCCAATCCTCAAACCAATTTCCAATTAACCCTTGTATATCCTGCACTTGTAGATTGGGATAAAAAATTTCACATGCCAATCAATTTCTTTGAGAACAACGAGGCATTCACAGAATTATTGGGACTCGAGGATTCTATTCCGACTGGGGATCATAAGAAAGGATTTTCAATTCTACTGGATGCTTGCGCATACTTTGGAGAAGAGGAAGAGATGTGTGGATGCTTAAATGGCAAGGTCATAAACAAGAGTAAGAATGCTTCAGAGAAGCCTTGTGGAAATAAGAAATGTAAGTATCATAGTACCCCCCCAGGGTAATTTTGATAACATGCATCAGAATTCTCAAGTCCCAGGCACATTGATTGATTCAGAGCAAAAATCATGTTTCTAGGGTCCCCTCAGAATTTTTCTAACTCCCCTGGCCAGAAGGAAAGAGCAAGCTCTGAGAAAAGGTGAAAAATTTGCAAAAACAATCTTGGGCCAGGAAAAATCACGAAAAATGGCTAAGTCCTAGTCCTAGGGACAGTCGGGACATTTGGGACAAAAAGACCCGGGCCGAATCGGCCGAAATGTAGACGGTCCGAAAGCATTTGGGACAAGTGGGACAAAAAAGACCCGAACCGGCGGCGGAGTCAAACGGCCGAAACTGCTGATATGGGACAAGAGGAACAAAAAACGCTAACTGCTGCCAGGGGAAATGAGCACAAGGACGGTCCAAAAGCAAATGGGACATCTGGGACAAAAAGACCGAACCGGCCGAATCGGCCGAAATGAGAACAAGACAGTCCAAAACAAATGGGACAAGTGGGACAAAAAGACCCGAACCGGCCGGATCGGCCGAAATGAGCACAAGCAGCCCGAAAGCAATTGGGACAATTGGGACAAAAGCCCGAACCGAGCCGAATCGGCCGATCAACGAGCCACGTGTCAAAGGAGAAAAGTCAAAAAGTCAAATGGGACAGTTTGGGACGAAAAGATCCGAACCAATGAGAAATTGCCACGTGACCAATCAAGCGTGGGCCACGTGTCACAAGGAAGAGAGGTCAAAAATTCAAAAGGAAAAGTGTTGGAGGGCAAGAAAACCCGACACCAAAGGAAGGTTTGCCGGGAAGAAGTTGGAAAACCCGACAACAAACATGTCGGAAGGATTGGAAAACCCGACATCAAAGCATGTCGGAGGGGTTGGAAAACCCGACATCAAAATCATGCCGGAAGGGTTGGAAAACCCGACATCAAAGGAAAATTGGGTTTGTCGGGAAGCTGGAAAACCGACAAGAAAGAACATGTCGGAAGGTTTAGAAAACCCGACATCAAAGGCATGTCGGAGGGGTTGGAAAACCCGACAACAAAGGAAAATTTGGATAATCTGGCGGAAGCGGGTTTCGGGAAAACACGAGCATCGAAAACATATGTCGAGCCATCCTCCAAGTCCGATGCAAATGCAGAGGAGAATCCCGAACCCGACAGGCTGAAGACCTTGCTCATCCAATCAACACATGACACGTGTCATCCAGGTGGCGAAGCGCGGGAAAAGCTTTTCAAATCCATTTTTGCCTGTTTTCTTCAAATCATCATATCTTTTGATCCAGAGCTCGGATTTGCATGTTCTTATATCAACGGAAAGCTTGTGAAATGCTCTACATGATTCTGGGGTCAATCTTGCATTTTGGTGCAGTCTGGAGAGAGAAAATTGAGAAACGCCTCTGACGCGTGTTCATGGCCAGAAGTGACGTTTCAGCAACCAGCTTTAATACAACAGACAGCTCGCCGTTTCTTAGACAGCCCATCCATTTTGCCAGGGTTCTCACCTGCCGCATAATGAAATGAGTTAAATGTGACCTAGAAGTGGTTGGGGTAGATCTGAATTCCCTCTCTTTTCCCTCTCTCATTCTTCCTATATATTGTAAAGAGGGGCAAAAGATAAAAAAAGTTGTTCATTCTTTCGGCTCTGCCCTCCCTTCTTTTCTTCTCTAGGGTTGAAAATGGAGTTCGAGACCTCCTCCCTTGCTCTGTAATGGCGTTTTTTGCCTTTTACTATTGAAATGATGTTCTGTGCAAACTTCTGGAGCAACAAAACGTGTTTTGTGATGCATCTGTCCATCCTTTCTCGTTTTTTGCTTGTTCTCTTCTTGCCTCTCTTCATTGCAGGTATTTGTGCATGTTTGAATGTTCATTGCAGGTCTGGAGCTGTGTTCATGGAGTTTTGGGACATTTTCTGTGTGAAATCTATCCTTGGGTTTGTGATGCTTCTGTCCATCCTTCCCATTGCTCACCTCTCTTTGTTCCATGGCAGTTTTGATAGATGTCCAACATCCTCCTTCTCTGGTGTATCACCGTTTTAGTGTAGGCTTTTGTTCTTTTTTTTCTCTCTCTCTCTCTGTCTCCTTGGCATGGTTAGATTAGGATTAGATTAGCTTGCCTGCACTGGAATAGCTTGTGGCAGGTAGTTTAGGAGCAGGAACCAGCCTTCTCTGGAGATTCCTCTCTCGGTTTCACAAGTCCCACGCTTGGAGAGAGGTTTCCATGTTGTGCAATCACACTGGATGCCTGAGTGATCAACCTAGAAGCCTGATCTGCATCCAGGGGTGCTGTGATTTGTGCATCAACAGTTTTGGCACGCCCGGTGGGACATCACAGAAGTTAGAGTTTCATCTTTCAGAGGTGTCTCATTATCAAACAGAAATTCTTAAGCCACCGTGCGGCATCAACAGTTTTGGCACGCCCGGTGGGACCTTAGAGGTCTTCCACTTCATCTTTTGCAGGTTGATGTGTTCCTGTGAAGATTTCAGCCTTTGGAGGCACTTGCAAACACATCTGGCGACTCCATCTGGTCAACAACCCATCTCTGAAGTTGCAGACCTTCCCTTCCATTCATTTTCATTCATTCTCCATCCATTCTTCCTTCCATCTCTTCCATCTTCTTTCATTCTATGAAGTTGTGCAATCATGACTTCATTTCCATCATGGAATTCACATCAACAACAGCAGTATATTCCACCTCCAACATGTTTTACAAATCCTCCAAATCAGCATTTTGAGCAGATTCAAGATCAGTATGCATACCCATATGAGCAGCAGTGCCAAAGTCAGTTTGGCTATGGAGCTTTCCAAGAGCAAGAGTATGCATACAATGAAGACCATCAGATCCAAGATGCTGGTCTGTTGGAGAAAATCCAAAAGATGGAGGTGGGGATGGTGCAGTCCAGGGCTCAAGCACAAATGAAAGCTTTTGGAATCGGTTGTGGAGCACCCTGTCCATGGGTGGGACCTTTTCCAAGGCATTACAGCCCTCAGGAGAAGCTTGACTTCATGATTGCAACGCTGCCTTTGCTTGCAAAGTGGATTGAAGAAATAGAGGTGTATGAGAGAAGTATTCAGCAACCTTGTCAATGGGTAAGCACACCTTCTCATGCCTTTTCTTTTCCTCTTTCCCAATCTGTTTCATTTCAGCAGTGTCAAGTTTCAAACCCTCCATCTGCTGTCCCAAGTGTTGAATCCATCCCTCCATCCCTCAGTCTTCCACCCCATCTCAATTCTTCTTTCCTTTTCCCTTCCAAACAGTCATCCCCTCCACAAGAGCTAACAGAAATACCCCCTCCTCCAAAGAAACAAGAGGTTTCACTGCCTCCACCACCACAAAAAATTGTAAAATCAGTTGAGTTTCAACCCATCCCTCCTTTTGCATTCCCAATTCCATGTGGGGAAGAAGAAATTGAAAAAATCAGTCATCAAGGACAGCAAGAGGAAGAGCCAGGAAAAGAAGAAATGATTAAAGCTTAGTAAGTTTGGCTCCAAGATCCCCTTGCTGGTTAAGCCTACAGAAGAGGCTAAGGTTGAACAAATGGTGGTTAGGACTGATTTTGTTGAAGAAGAAGATCTTGCAGTCCCAACTTGTCCTCTAGAGCAGCAAATTGAAGAGTTTGACTTGACAAACTTCATGCTGGAGGAAGAGTTCAATCAAGAGCAAGATTGTCTTCAAACATTAGAGGAAGGAGAAGCTGCTCCAAATCCAAAAGAAGAGGAGCACATTCTAGCTGTGGAGGAGAAAAGTGCAGATCCAAGGGCTTTGAGCACAAAGCAGGCTACAGGAGAACCTTCAGTTCTTCTTTCCACTTCATCTCTCTCAAGTTCTAGTACTGAAGAGGAGTTTGATCTCTCAAACTCAATATTGGAGAGTGAAGGAAACCATGGTGGTCAAGTTGCAGATCAAGAGGACACCATGGAGGAAGTTGAACACGAGCAGCAGGACAGCAATGAGGCAGTTTACCTGTCAGATTTGGAGGACTGTTTTGATGGAGAGGAACCGGTTGAGTTTTCACCATTCTCTCTTTCATCATCCACATTCCAAACACCAGAGCCTGCTGTCATGAAGGAGAGCTTTCATTTGCAGCAGCCTGCATCTTACAGCAGCTCTTTGGAATCAAGATTGGAAGATTTTAATCTTCCATGTTCTTCATTGGAGGAAGAGAAAGGACAGAAGGATTCCACCATTTCTTCCACATCATCCATTCAAGAGGGTCTACAAGAAGACTCCATTCTTGGAGTTGAAAATCAGAGCTATGGGCATATCAAACGGATCAGACCTTGCCCAATCAGGTATTTGGCTTCATTGGAGCCAAAGGAGAAGCCACAACCAGTCATGCTCACTTCTGAGCATGAGGATGAGCTACAAAGTACCAAGGATCAGCTGCCATACCTCTCCAATCCAAATGCAGAGCAACTAAAAGAGGTATTGGATTTTTCAGTTGATACCTTGATGATTTGGATAGAAGACCAGCTTCTTGTTGATTTTCCATCCATCCTAACAGCCATGATCAGTGCCAAATCAATTGCATGGCTGCCAATTTTGAAGAAAGGAAGCTATTTTGCACAACCAGTTGCAGGGTTTGTTTAGCTTGCCTTTGCTTCCAGTTAGAGTAGAGTAGGTAGGTTTGCTTTCAGCAGAAGAAGTGCTTGTGCACACTCTGCATGTTCCATTTGGGGCATGTATGATTTTCAGTTTTGTACATAGTTTTTGGTGTTGCTGGTTTTGCTCTTGCACAGTTCTTTTCAGTGGTTTTTGGTGAGAACAACTCATGTCCGGTGGGTTTCCAAGTGGCTCAGAGGGGAGGTTTTCAAAGTTCAGATCAGTTTTCAGGCTACTACTTATGACTCCATGCCCAATGGATTGCTTCAGGCTACTGATCATTCATCTAGCAGGCAGATGACCCCGCTGAGTCGCCAAACTGTTATCCAAAATTCACCCCCCAGGGTAATTTTGATAACATGCATCAGAATATTCAAGTCCCAGGCAAATTGATTGATTCAGAGCAAAAATCATGTTTCTAGGGTCCCTCAGGAATTTTTTCTAACTCCCCTGTCCAGGCTGAAAAGAGCAAGCTCTGAGAAAATGCGGAAAAAGTTGCAGAAGGCAAGTAGGTTGATCCAGGAAAAAGGAAAAATCGGCTAAGTCCTAGTGAAACATTTGGGACTAAGTCCTAGTTCGGCCTTAGGGACTTAAGTGGGACAAAAGTGGGACGAAAAAGACCGGCCGAAAGAGGAAGAAAAATGCCTGACTAAGTGGGACAAAAAGACGCGAACCGGGCCGAAATGAGCACAAAGAGTCCAAAAGCAAGTGGGACAAGTGGGACAAAAAGACCCGAACCGGCCGAATCGGCCGAAATGGGAACAAACAGTCCAAAAGCAAAGTGGGACATCTGGGACAAAAAGACCCGAACCGGCCGGATCGGCCGAAATGAGCACAAGAGCCCAAAAGCAATTGGGACATCTGGGACAAAAAGACCCGAACCGGCCGAATCGGCCGAAATGAGCACAAAGAGTCCAAAAGCAAATGGGACGTGTCATTTGGGATGAAAAGGACGCGAAGTCAAAGGGCCGATCGGCCGAATGGCACCCGAGTCCAAAAAATGGGACATTTGGGTCGAAAAGGCGCGAAGGGCCCGAAAGAGCCGGCAGACCCGTCGACCAATCAACGCACGCCACGTGTCACAAGGAGAAAAGTCAAAAAGTCAAAGGGCGAGTTTTCAGGGCACTGACCCGAACCAATGAGAAATTGCCACGTGTCCAATCCGTGGGGCCGGCAGAAGCGAAAAAGGACAGTGTCGGAGGGAAGTTGGAAAACCCGACATCAAAGGCAAATGTCGGGAAAGGTTGCGAAAACCCGCAAAGGCGAAATCAAAGGATTTCGGAGGGTTGGAAAACCCGACAACAAGAAGCATGTTCGAAGGTTTAGAAAACCCGACATCAAAGGCATGTCGGAGGGGTTGGAAAACCCGACAACAAAGGAAATTTGGAAAATCTGGCGGAAGCGGGTTTCGGGAAAACATAAAGCATGAAGCATATGTCGAGCCATCCTCCAAGTCCGATGCAAATGCAGAGGAGAATCCCGAACCCGACAGGCTGAAGACCTTGCTCATCCAATCAACACATGACACGTGTCATCCAGGTGGCGAAGCGCGGGAAAAGCTTTTCAAATCCATTTTCGCCTGTTTTCTTCAAATCGTCATATCTTTTGATCCAGAGCTCGGATTTGCATGTTCCTTATATCAACGGAAAGCTTGTGAGATGCTCTACATGATTCTGGGGTCAATCTTGCATTTTGGTGCAGTCTGGAGAGAGAAAATTGAGAAACGCCTCTGACGCGTGTTCATGGCCAGAAGTGACGTTTCAGCAACCAGCTTTAATACAACAGACAGCTCGCCGCCGCTAGACAGCCCGCCATTTTGCCAGGGTTCTCACCTGCCTACAATAATGAAATGAGTTAAATGCGACCTAGAAGTGGTTGGGTAGATCTGAATTCCCTCTCTTTTCCCTCTCTCATTCTTCCTATATATTGTAAAGAGGGGCAAAGAGATGAAAAAAAAGTTGTTCATCTTTTCTGCTCTGCCCTCCCTTCTTTTCTTCTCTAGGGTTGAAAATGGAGTTCGAGCCTCCTCCCTTGCTCTGTAATGGCGTTTTTGCCTTTTACTATTGAAATGATGTTCTGTGCAAACTTCTGGAGCAACAAAACGTGTTTTGTGATGCATCTATCCATCCTTTCTCGTTTTTGCTTGTTCCCTTCTTGCCTCTCTTCATTTGCAGGTATTTGTGCATGTTTGAATGTTCATTGCAGGTTTGGAGCTGTGTTCATGGAGTTTTGGGACATTTTCTGTGTGAAATCTATCCTTGGGTTTGTGATGCTTCTGTCCATCCTTCCCATTGCTCACCTCTCTTTGTTCCATGGCAGTTTTGATAGATGTTCAACATCCTCCTTCTCTGGTGTATCACCGTTTTAGTGTAGGATTTTGTTCTTTCCCTTCTCTCTCTCTCTCTCTGTCTCCTTGGCATGGTTAGATTAGGATTAGATTAGCTTGCCTGCACTGGAATAGCTTGTGGCAGGTAGTTTAGGAGCAGGAACCAGCCTTCTCTGGAGATTCCTCTCTCGGTTTCACCTCCTAATCCTATGCAGATGGAAGATGCTTCTAAAATGTTGGTTGAAGAAATGATCAGTGTCAACATTGTCTCAAAAGAGGAACCTAGAATGTTGAAGTTAGGAGCTTCAATCTCAGCTCAAGAATAGAAAGTTTTTGTGGAACTATTAAGAGAATATGCAGATATATTTGCATGGTAATATGCAAATATGTTTGGTTTAGACCCAGACTTGGTCGTGCACAATCTCTTTTTGCACCCAGAAGCCAAACCCATAAAGTATAAATTGAGAAAGATGCACCCCGAAATTGCAATACTTGTCAAAGAAGAACTGTAAAAATTATTAGCTGTTGATTTCATTAAACCCATTAAATATTTGGATTAGATATCCAATATAGTCCCAGTTCTAAAGAATTAAGTTGGCATAATAATCTACACCGACTTCCACAACATCAATAAAGCATGTCCCAAAGATGACTTCCCCTTGCCTAATATTGATATGATTGTTGATTCTACCGTTGGTTATGAAATGTTAGCCTTAATGGATGGTTTTTTAGGTTATAACCAGATCTGAATTGCATAGGAAGATCAACATAAGATAACTTTCATCACCCTTTGGGGGACATTTTGTTACAAGGTCATGCCTTTCAGACTCAAGAATGTCGGGGCCACCTATCAACGCACAATGACAGTCATCTTACATGACATGATGAATGACATCATGGAGGATTACGTTGATGACATCTTAGTAAAATCCAAAAGTAGAGGAGAACACCCTAAAGTGTTGAGACATAATTTTTCAGTGTCTCTAAGATTACAAAGTACGATTGAATCCTATGAAGTGTGTATTTGGTGTTTTTTTAGGGAAGCACCTAGGTTTCATCGTTTCACAGAGAGGAATAGAGGTGGATCCTGCAAAGGTTTCAACTATCACAAAAATTCTTCCACCTACAAATCTTAAACAATTGATAATTTTACAAGTAAATATACATGCAATCCATCATTTCATTTTACATCTTGTGGATAAGTGCCACCCATTTACACATCTCCTCAAGAAAGATGTTGCATTCACTTGGGGACTAGACTGTCAAAAGGCATTTGCACTACTTAAATAATACCTTTTCAACACGCCCGTACTCATGCCATCTACCCAAGGCAAACCTCTCCTATTATACATTTCAGCTACTTAATTTGTTATTGGTGCGCTGCTTTCCCAATATGACCTAGACCATAGAGAAAGGGTAGTTTATTACCTTAGTCACACCTTGATTACCTATGAACTAAATTACCCATAGATTGAAAAGGCTTGCCTAGCAGTTGTCTTTACCTTTCAAAAATTGTGCCACTATCTCCTTAACCATAAGACCAAGCTAATATCCAAATTTGAACCTCTCAAATACCTTTTATCCAAACCCACCCTTACGGGACGAATGGCTGATTGGATCATTCTCCTAAGTGAATTTGATATTGAGTTTGTTAACCAGAAGTCATTAAAAGGATACGTATTGGTTGATCAGTTGGCAGAAGCTCCTTCACTAGGGATGGAACCTTTATGTATGGATCTTCCAGATGCATTTATGATGTATGTTGAAGAGTATATGGAGCGACAAGCCCATTTATGTGGATCATTCACCTTCCATGGATCGGGAGCAAGAGTCATGTTCATCACTCCCACGAGGGAGGTCATTCCAAGGGCCTTTCATTTGGGATTTCCGTGCACTAATAACATTATTAAATATAAAGTGCTCATTGTTGGCCTCAATTTGGCCATCAATTGGAATATCATATAGCTACGAGTCATTGGGTACTCCTAAATTCTTATGAAACAAGTTAATGATGAGTATAAGGTTAAAGATGAAAATCTTATTTGATACAAGAAACTGGTTGAAACCTTGAAGCAATATTTTATACAAATAATTTTTGAATAAATACCAAGGTCTCATAATAGGTCAACAAATGTTATGGCTACAATTAGGTCTCTCTTACACATTTCACCTCAGGCAAGTAAAATTCCCTTATTTCTAGAGCATTTACGAATACCCCATATGACACGTCGAAATCTTATTTGGTATGTGAATTTGTTGGTCCCTTCTCCCCTTGGTATGACCCTATATTTAGATACCTACAAGATGGCACATTTCCCCCAAACATTACCCATACTAAGAATAAATCCATTATACACCGCATAGTCCATTACACCCTCCTAGGAGGAACCCTTTATCGTCGTGCATACGATGGGAATTTAATTCATTGTTGGGATGTTTCTAAATCATTCCACTCTATTAAGGAAGTGTGTGGAGGTATTTGTGGAGTGCACACTAGTCGCATGGTCTTGGATAAGAAGCTCTTAAGGGTGGGTTATTATTGGCCCACCACTAAAGGAGATTGTTGTAATTTTGTAAAGAAGTGTGAACTGTGTCAAAATATGGTAGCTTGATACATGCGTTAGCACATACTTTGCAACCTATCGCAACACCTTGGCAATTTTCTAAATAGGGCCTACATCTCATAGAGAAGCTCCATCCTTCTTCTTAAGATGGCCACACCCACATTATCACCACCACTGAGTATTTTACTAAATGGGTAGAGGTTTTTCCTCTTACTTATGTAAATAGTGTGTAAATTTCCAAATTCATCATAAATCACCTCATTTTCCATTACGGTATCCCCTCCGCCATTGTCACAGATATTGGAAATTCATTAAAAAATAAAATAGTTAAGACATTGTGACAACGCTTCCATATTCAACTCAAGTGGTCTACCCCCTACTACCATAAAGGTAATGGACAAGCCGAGGCTACCAATTAAACTCTTGTGTATATCATGGAGAAAATAGTAAGTAATATTGGTCGTAATTAGCACTTATAGATACATCCCACCCTCTGGGCCTATCAAACTTCCATCCGAACTCCTATTGGTGCAACCCCATATTCACTATTCTATGGCATTGAACTCATCATACCCTTGGAAATGGAGATTCCCTCCTAGAGAATATATCTCTGATACTTTCTTGATAAAGACGAAGACTATAGAGTTGTTTGGCTAGCAAAGCTAGAGCTGTTAGATGAAAAGTGTATGAGAGCGCTTAATCACCTAAAGGTTTACCAAAACATAGTATCAAGAGGATATAATAAATGGATCATTCATCACGAAATCGATGTAGGAGATCTTGTTCTAAAAGAAAATCATAAGAACATTGTCAAGGACAGAGAAAAGAATGGTAAATTTGAGGCTAACTAGTTAGGGCATTATGTGGTGGTTGTTAAATATGGATCAGAAGCTTATAAATTGGCATACTCATATGGTGAAGAGCTTCTAGAACCTATGAACTCCATGCATCTCAAGTGGTTCTATTCTTAAGCATGGTGCAGATATCATAAAATACCTAAAAAGTAGAAAAACAAAGAAAAAACAAGAAAAACATCAGAGAATCAAGAAAATAGTAAAAAAAAAGTAGGTCATCCACATGTGAAAACCACGTAATTTTTGCGCACTGAGTAGGTCTTTAGGTGAAAACCTATTTTCAATGCTCAATGAGGATTTATTAGTCACAAGATACTCTTACATCTGGAAGGGTAAATCTCGTTGCTATCTAGGTTTGGTTCACTTTGTTAGTTCTAGGAGCCCTACCAAATCTACTTTGCTAGGTCGTAATCTAGCTTATTTGTTCTTATATTTGGGTGAAGGATGTGCCTTTGTATATTCCCATCTAATGTTGGGGGCACCTTCATATTCCACTTTCTTGTACATATACACATGGCATTCTACCCTTTGTATATTCCTGCATCCTACTGGGGGCATCCATGCTTCTTTTTCCTTATACATTTCTTTCAAAACATGACCTTAGAAAATACAAAAACATTCAGAAAAAGATACACAAAAATCTAAACATTCAGAAAATCCCCTTAGGAGTGAAGCTACACCAACTTCACAACATTGTCTTAGGAAAACCTCAAAGACAATGAGAACAATAGCCTTGAAAACTTATCTTTCAAGATAACCCAAAAATATTAGAAAATATATCAATGTTGTCCTGTAAAAATAAGGTAGTGATTAAATTTCTTTTAGTTGTCGGTTTGTATAGTTTTGGTTGTAAATATATTTTCGTGTTGTATGATTTAAATTATGGTTAATTTTCTTACTTTAGATTGAATCTTGTTTGATTTAATTATGTGTAACATGAAGTCCATTTTTAAAATTTCATACTTGTAGGATATTGTTATGTATTCATCGTCTGTTGTATGAGCATCTATTAGGATTAATTTTACTTACTTAGATTGGATACCAATTTAATCTATTGTTAAAATTTGCATGAATTCATTTCTAGTTGCATTTTGTTGTGCAGTCTTATAGGTGTATATTTGATTAGTTTTGTTAACTTTTTTTTGTGTGTTTGTTTATTGCACATTTTTTTTTATCACATATAACATCATCTAATACATCATATATACAAAAATGATAAGTTTTACATCATGCATGTATACTAAGCTAATCATCACATATCATATCATCAATGGGGGCAAGAGGGGTTGTGCATGATCACAAATCTATCTTCCCCACACCAATATCATCTATTATCATCCCAAATGCTAGCATCTACACAAATATCTTGTGTCCAAAACATATGAATTTATCTGAAGATATATCATTGATATAAAAACATGTGGTACAACATCACTATCTAGCATGAAATATACATAGGAAATGAGAATCATACATCACCATGATACACTCATACATCTATAAATGTGAATCATCATCATAGAGCATATAAAACATGACAATATAAACCATAGAAGGTCCATATATACATGTATATATGTCTATCTCAAAATAAGATATAAATCATCGATACAAATCTATCGTCTATAAATCAAAACTGAGCCTTCATCAAGAGGCATGATAAAAAAATGATACATCAGTAAATACATCAATCAAAATCAGGCTTCATCAAGAGGCATGTATACATACATATGTATATACAAAAGAGAGATTCAAACATGAATCTAACCCTCTCCAGGGATGTATGGTTTATAACTTGAAGGATGACACAGTGGCTACTATGATGGGCCGACTCCATGTGTACCACCCTGCTGTCCAACTGGCTGTTGTACTGATCTAACTGACTACCTTGACCTCCGTGATCTAGAGCATGTCCTTCTCACATCTAGTTGATCAAAAGGTACAACCCATTGCCTTGCTGGAACTACTTGGTAATAGGCAGCCTTGTAATATGAGGCCTCGCCACTGGATCTCATAATATCCTGAATCATCTTTGTAGCCCCAAAAGTAGTGGCTTCCTGTACAGCACCATTCTCACTCCCCTGTCAGTCTAACCACATCAACATAGGCCTATCTCAAAGCAGCAGCCTGCCAATCTTTGTCTGTTGTAATAGTCTAGACTTGGGCCCATGCCTGATCTCTTTGAATGGTAATACTATGCATCTGTGCCTGAGCTTGATCCCATTGTACAATGACACCCTGAGCATGTGTCTGCACCTAATGTAGGAGGCTCAATATCTAAGAAACCTATGTTTCTAGCTACCTAATCTACTGCTAACATGCTCCTCCATCACAACCCTGAGTGGCCTCGACTCTCACATGGTCTCTCTCTATTGTCACATGTAGTTGTGCCCTTTCCTGATATCTCTTGGTTGCTACCTATAACTGAATGGCTATCATCACTTCTAGTTGTTGTTGAAGCGCAACTAGCTGTCCATCATCCCTGACACCACATGGAGCATGAGGTGGCAGAACCTACTACAAAAACACCTATTGTAGTGGGGAATATATCCCCACAAAAATACCTACTAGAGGCAACTCTATATCTAGAGCCAGTGGTGCCTATCTCTACCTAGACATAGGCCCTGTCTGTGTGGTTGATGTAGTGGAGGACCCTATCACCCACCCCCATCATGACGCTAGTTGTCGAAAGGATCATCATCATCATCATCATCCCCATCACCTCCACCCTCATCGCCACTGCTAAGAGGCCCCAATAAAGGTGATCTCACTCGTGCATTATAAGTGGCCCTCAGAATCATCAATCGATGAGGTAATATTATGTGGTACCATGGACTATAATTTGGTGTACATCCCAGATCTCTAACCTATCTCAAAGGTACTGTTGAAAACCATCCTTGGTGAATAGAACCATCAAAATCACACGAATCCTTAGGTTAGTGGGATGTGCACCCTAAGGAGACCTCTAAATTTTAAAGAAGCTAGCTCTTCTCTGCAAGGGGGATAGGGGTGAGAAGAATTAAACAAAAACATAAAACAAGCTAAGGTAACGCGCCGAACAAGCCTACTAGGAGATCAATTGAGACCACAACTGCCTGAGAAGGGAAACAATGGATAACTAAAGAAGGGTGGAAGAAATGCACCATAGGTCAAAAAGGTTCACACAAAACACTACCTCAAACTACTTAAGCACAGATTTGAAGATAGTAACAACATTGAGAGATGCATAGTTTCTATGTGAAAATAAAGGTGATCAGAGACAATAAAGCTATGTGAATGATGAAAAGAAAACACCACAAGGAATATGTATTGCCCCAATAGTTTTTCATAGTATTACATTTTAAAAAGAGGAAATATTTCTATTACGAAACCTAGGCAGGAGGCTAGAATTCCAATACCTCTTCCTTTTACAAAAGAGAGACTTACAACATAGCAGAAAAGATCAACTCTCCTAGTATCTAACGAATTATCTAATCCCTTTGTTTTTATCTTTTTTGTTTCATTGAACTTTGATTACAATATATAGGGGAAGGAGGAGGTAAGAGAGAACTTTCAAACTCCTTTCCAACCACCCCTCAATTATGATAAATGATGTGAAGTGACAGAAACATATTTCCTCAAATATTTCTCACTATATGGCCCTTTCAAAAAAGTGATAGCCATGCCTATTTAATGCATCTTAATTATCCTGCAACCAACTCCCTTAATATGGACTTTCCTTTTGAGAAGAAACTCTTTTGGCTATTTATTACATAACCATATATTTTGACCCTTTATGCATTAGTTATCAACCTCTTGATTCAAACGGCACGTATTTTGTAATGAAATGAACCTTCACCTCCGATCTTTTGAAAAATTCTAGAGCATTAAATCTTACAGATGAGACCCTAAATAAATTATACGTGGAAAATGGCTTGTCATCTTTTTAGGTCCTACTTTGAAGATGGATTCCATTCATTGCAAGATCCATTTGGAAGGATCGCGCTTCCTTATGACTCTACTTTTCTTTATGGCTCCTGGGAATGTGCTGGGTAGATACTTGGCACCATTCACAGGCTTTCTCCTCTACTCCTTTTTTGACTTCACGTGTCAGCCTTGTGGGAGTTTGAGAATTTTTCCCCTCCTTTGACTTCTGAAGTTTCACCTTCTTGACACTTGGCAGCGTCTGCGGGATTTCTCCTCTCTCTTTGTGATTTGATTAAGTCATTTATTCTCGGTGAAGATTCGGATTTGACTAGGCTTCAAAAACATATGAATCTTCTTGTCTGTGAATTTTTAGATAACATTTTGGTGACTCACTAGGACCATTAGCCTGCTAAATGAAAAGAACCCACAATCTCTTGTTATCAAATTAGTCTAGTACTGCGCTTTGAAGCTATTCTGAATTGGAGCCTGTGGACCTTTCAGCTCTCTGTGGGACATTTATAGTTTCTGGTTGATTCTCACACCTTCCCTCTCTCATAATGAAACTTTTATTTTTCTGAGAGTAGAAAATTGAAAAGATGGCTAATGGAATATTTTGGCTGATTTTAGTTTCTCTGCATTTGCTTGAATTGAAGCTTGTAACCATCTTCACCAACTATGAATTTTCCAGTGATTTGGAATCTCCTTATAGGATATAGTGCCTTTTTTAATGGATTAATATAAGCGTTGGCCTATACAAAAGACAAAACATACATACCTCAAATGAGTCATTCAGAGTGTGTGCAAGCACTTATTCTGCTGAAAGTAAATCTACTCCTACTCCTAATTTAACTAGTTTGATGCATGCTAAATGAAACCTGAAATAGGAAAGGAAAAATAGATTCCTTTTCTTATAAAATGTAGCCATGCAATCAATGTGGCTATTTATGTGTCCTGTAGTAAGAGTGAGAAATTACCCTTCACTCTTCCACTCAGGGTATTAGTGAACAATATGCATACCTCCTATTGTTCATCTTTTGGTTGGAGGTGTTGTAGCTGACCCTCGGGGTCATGAAAATTATCCACATGCCCTAAAGTGAGCATGACAGGTATGAAATTTTTCCTTGGTCTTGAGGAGGAACATTCTTCAGTGGGATTCGGTCTAATTATATGTTCCTTCCCGTGGTTCTGGATTGTATCTTTTGGAGCACAACTTCCTTACAGGCTTCTCTGATGGGGGTCATCCCTATCCTCTCCTTCTCTAATTTTAGTAGCTTCACTAGTGAATCCAGGCTCTTCGATTGAAAGAAAAAATCTCTCACTAATACTTTCTTCTAGAGTCCTAGGATTAGTCTAAGGGGAGATGTTATGATTAAAAATTTTCCTTTGTTGCGGAGTTGATGAAGCAGTGAAGATTGTTATTTCCACAATCCCCTCTTCATCGAGCCTTTCCCCCAAATCTGATAAGCACTCGAGCTTATCTTCTTCCTCCTCTATCAAAGATTTATGTTTTGGTATGATGGTTTTTGAGTCTACAAATTCTCCATCATATGTGGCTTCATTTTACAGAATGAAGCTCATTGATAAGATTTTTTCTAGGGGAGTTGCTTTGTGGGTAGGACAAATAGAGGAAACTTCTACAGCCTCTTTTCTACTCAACTGGTGACATGAACTTCCTGAGCTCGTATCACTTCTCACCATATGCTCCTCATCTTTTGGATTTAGAGCCATTAATTACTGGTGTGATCGGTATAGCTGGTCAAAGAAAGGGAAAGGGCGGCTTGGAGATGGAAAAGGGGGCAATCCTTTGGTGGTAATGAAGTCATGATTGCACGACCTCGTAGGATTAAGAGAAATGGGAGGTGTGGAAAGATAGATGAATGAAATTGGATGAAAGGGATCTATGCAAGCCTTTGTAATGATTTGGTCAAGCCTATGGAGTTTCTCAATGTGCTCTACAACTATCTTCATTGAATCTTGATTTCTATCAAGAATAGATTGATTTGATTCCATACTAAAATATCACTCTGAGTACTCCCACCGGGTGTGCCAAGAAAATTGTTGATGACCATCCTTGGTAGATAGGGTCGTCAAAGTCATGGGAATCCTTAGGTTAGTGGGACATGCACCTTAAGAAGACCTCCATATTTTAAATAAGTTGGCTCCTCTCTGCAGGGGGGATATGGGTGAGAAGAATTAAACAAAAACATAAAACAAGCTAAGGCGATGCACTGAACAAGCATGCTAGGAGATCAATTGAGACCGCAACTTCTTAAGAAGGGAAATGGTGAATAACTGAAGAAGAGTGGATGAAATGCACCATAGGTCAGAAAGGTTCACACATAACACTACTTCAAACTACTCAAGCACATATTCAAAGATAATAACAACATTGAGAGATGCATAGTTTCTACGTGAAAATAAAGGCGATCAAAGACAATAAAGCTATGTGAATGATGAAAAGAAAACACCACAAGGAGTATATCATTCTAATAGTTTTGCATAGTATTACATTTAGAAAAGAGGCAAGATTTCTATTACAAAACCCAGGCAGGAAGCTAGAGTTCCAAGACCTCTGCCTTTTACAAAAGAGAGACTTACGACAGAGCAGAAAATATCAACTCTCCTAGTATCTGACTAATTATCTGATCCCTTTGTTTTTATTTTTTTTGTTTCATTGAACTTCGATTATAATATATAGGGGAAGGAGGAGGTAAGAGAGAACTTTAAAACTCTTTTCCAATTTCCCATCAATTATGATAAATGATATGAAGTGACAAAAACAGATTTCCTCAAATCTTTCTCACTATTTGGCCCTTTCAGAAAAGTGATAGCCATGCCTATTTAATGTGTCTTAATTATCCTGCAAATGAATCCCTTGATATGGACTTTCCTTTTGAGAAGAAACTCTTTTGGCCATTTATTACATAACCTGATATTTCGACCCTTTATGCATTGGTTCTCGGCCTCTTGATTCAAATGGCATGTATTTTGTAATGAAATGACCCTTCACCTCCGATCTTTTGAAAAAGTCTCAAGAATTAAATATTACATATGAGACCCTAAATCACTTATACGTGGTATATGGCTTGTCATCTTTTTAGGGCCTGCTTTGAAAATGGAGTCCGTTCATTACAAGATCCACGTGGAAGGCTTGTGCTTCCTTATGACTCTACTTTTCTTTATGGCTCTTAGGAATGTGTTGGGCAGACACTTGGCATCATTTGCAGGCTTACTCCTCTACTCCTTTGCTGACTTAATGTGTCAGCCTTGCGGGAGTTTGAGACTTTGTCCCATCCTTTGACTTCTGAAGTTACACCTGCTTGACACTTGGCAGCATCCGTGGGATTGCTCCACTCTCTTTTTTATTTGATTAAGTTTGTTCTGCTCAATGAATATTCAACTTTGAATAGGCTTCGAAAATGTAGGAATCTTTTTGTCTATGAATTTTTAGATAACATGTACCCACA
Source organism: Taxus chinensis (assembly GCA_019776745.2). Taxonomy (NCBI): domain Eukaryota; kingdom Viridiplantae; phylum Streptophyta; class Pinopsida; order Cupressales; family Taxaceae; genus Taxus; species Taxus chinensis. The sequence continues at coordinate 982,397,633 of CM034146.1, forward strand.
TAGCTGGCACCTCCTGTAAATAGTTGTTCAAGGCTCTGTCTCTAGTAATATGTGGCCACATGTCAAAGTACTCTCTGTCCCTCTGAGCATACCACATATCTAGCTCAGGTACATCCTTTGTAATGCCAAATTGTCTCTAGCACTGATCAACTCTGTAAAAATCTCACATATAGTTGTGGATGCCTAGCATAAAATGCTCAACTTTCATTGTATTAATATCTAGGCCATCTTGAGGCCACTAAAAGTGTCTGTATGGCCTTCATACTACTACAACCTGTTGTCAGTCATCTAACTCTCAGCAATAGTGATAGGTGTCTCCCATATGCATCCACACATCATCACCAATTAGAACATAGCCCATAGACTAAGGTGCTTCTGGAACCCTCAGTACACCTGTAGGGTGACCAATAGAAATGTGGTCCCACATCCAAATATGAAGCAGCCTGACAGGTCATATCATCTTCTGACCGTAGTATGTGATCAAATTTAGGTCTCAGTATAAATGTGCTAGTATGCACTGGCCCCAGCAGTAGGTCTCATCGTGAATCAATTCACGTATCACTCTAATGAGACTGAGTGGAAATGAAGCTTCAGATTTGTCAGGGAGTAAAACTCCACTGACAAAATCCATCAGATATACCACGACCCGATCAAGCTCAAGATCCTCTATACACCGAGATAATCTAACTGTCATCCCGTGATGTGGTATAGATGGAATACCAATAACACTAGAATGAACTGATCAATATCAGGTTGGTGACTCAAGTACTAAATAAACTCGCCTTAGATGGGGACCTGCATAATGTGCTATACATCCTCCAAGGTAATAGTTATCTTGTTAGTGGGGAGTCAGAAGTACTAATTCTTTTTATGCCACCACTTGGCTATAGCTGTTAAGAGGCCATGATCTAGAGTGATCTGTGGCATATAGTCCACATACCCATAATGTATAGAAGGATATCAAATATCCTTTTATCATCATCATCAAATTATGCCTCTATCACAGTCAAAACGGCCATATCTCTCTCTGGTGTGGAGGACGAGTAGTATCCATTGCACGCAAATAAATGATACATGTGTTAGGGTTACATTTTTATCTACTTCTATATAATTTTACAGTAAATTCTTCTTTCATTCATCTAACATATTAATTTTCATTTTATTCTAAAACAACCTAGTCTCTTTTCATCTATACTTGGCTATTTTTTTACAAGGCTAAGTTATGTACTTTTCCCTGGTGCATGTGTGCCTATTTCAACACATATGTGCCTAGTGCGTATGCACCTCCATTTTGACACCCACACCTCCATATAGACACGTAAGCCCACCCCCTTTCCTAACCTAATCACCCTACCTACGTAGGACGCATATGCACCCAGTTCACCGCCTACGCCTGCCAGTCGACGCACGCGCACGTGCATGTCCCCATTTTCCCCCTTCCGAAACATGTGAATCCCCTTCAATGGATACACATGTACATACTTGTATTTTGAAAAGTATTCCTACGCATACCCATGGTTTTGATGCATGCGCACACGTGCATATGTCAAAAAATTCCCTAACTATCGTAAAATATGCTAAAAAATGACATTAAATGCTAAAATGGCGAATCAAGGATAGAGCACTCACGTAGGGTCCATCCATTGCATCCCAAAGATACACCTAGCTGTAATATGCTCATCTCCTCCTCCTTAGAATCCTCACCATATTACTCCAATGCTCTCACACTCACTCACGGAAAAAATTTACAAGAGCTCTGCTACAAATGAACTGGTCATGATTACCCCCTCAGGTGGGTATATGGTTGTTGCGATGCCCCTGCGACATGTTTTGACCGCTAGGATCACTCTGACTCTTCTTCTTCTCACCGAAATAATTATTTTTACTAATTTTCACTATGCTGTAGCAATAAGTTCTACCTAGCAGTCATTTCTTCTCCCTGGGGTAGTTTACAAATTTTCCAAGAGCTATTTTCCATTATTTTTCTTCTATTTTACCCGTCACGATAATTATTTTTATTAAATAATTATTTTTTGGCTCTTTCTTCTTCTCACCTGGGAATTTTACTTCTAAATAACATCCTTTTCTTCTCCCTAGGCCATTTTTGTGTGCTTCTAAATATCTTCCATTTCTTTCTTCTAATTGATCAAAAATTTAAAAATTATAAAATCATGCAAAAATCCAAAAAAATCGTGAAAAACTTTGAAAATGGACTAAAATTGGTAATCAACTCATTTGCAGTTAAAATATTTGTCTTTTACACAGCATTCATCCCATATCTTAATGGAATTTCCACTCGTATTGAGACAACGACTCACAAATCCTCTAAATCTCCAAACCATTTACAAAAGCTACACTACTTACTTCATCGACACTCTGGGGTACAAGTTTCTTGGTATGTTTTCGTTGTACACACTACTTTTTCATCAAACCTAAGTGTCCTCCATCCTTTCCCTTGCATATATAAATTTCTTGGGGCGTCATTTTAAAACCTTTTCGTTTATCAAAACATTTGGGATTGCAACTCGATAAAAAAAATATTTGTCCAACCATCTTAAACGTTGTTGGTTTGAGTGTGTGTGATTGTACTTATTTTCCCTGTTAAGTGCATTTGTTTACTTCTCGTATTAAATTGCATTCATGTATGATGCATGGAGCTGGCCATTTTAGCAAGGGTCAATTGTTTTTATCTTGGCTTTTCATGTCATTTTATGCTTTTGTCATATGCTTATATTTTAATAAGGACTAATGGTGAAGATTACTAACAATATGATGAATAAGAATTATTTATATAGCAATGCCTTGTAGATAGCTCAAATTCCCTTTTCTTGTTATTTTCTCTTCTATCTCCCCTTTTCTTCGTATTGTTCTTTCTTCCATCCTCTTTTTCAAGTGTCAACCGCATTCTTCCATCACCCCATCGACACTCGAGGGGGCATCCTTCATCCTACTAATTTTTCTTCTCTCCCTTTAAAATTTTCTACTTGTTTATGTTTTTCTACTTCTTTGAAGTGGCGTCACACACATCAACTCAAAGAGGGGAAAATGTAGACACCTATAATTTGGTCTATATGATCTTATTACTAAGATCATACTAACTATCCTAGTCTTGTGTTAATTTACTACACTACGCTAGTAAAGTACCCTTTCTAACCCCTTCTAAACCTCCTAAAACATGTTAATCCCTCTCTAACCAGCTTCTATAAGCTTATGTTCCCTTTAAATAACCTTATTTAGGTTAATTAACCCTCTTATTGGCTTTCTAAAGAGAATTTGACTCTCTAAAAAAATATCTTACCTTAGCAAATAGCCACTTAGCTTTCAAAATCTAGTTCACACCTCCAAATAGGTTTTTCTAAAAATCAACTTTTTGACTCCTTTTTAGTCCCATATGCATCCAAAACATCCTTTTATCAGATCCAAAAACTATCAATAGAGGGATACCCCTCCCACCTTTTTCTAAGAACTCTCTCTCTCTCCATTTCTTATTTAGGTCATGTTTAAGTCTCTTAAAGTCATTTTATAGTTTATTTGAACTATTTATTTGTCATTTTCTAATCCTTTCAAAGCTTTCGGTAAATGGGAGAAGCCATTAATGGTGAGCTTCCATTCTTAATATTTTGAAACACCAATAAACACATATCTAATTGCTAGAGCTTTAATAGGTTCACTTATAGATAGCTTTCATGGAGTAGAGAACTAATATAGTCATGTTTAGAGGTTGATTGTTTGTTTCAAGCTTTATATATGCATGTAAATAGGTAGCTCTTTCTTATCTCTTATTTGATGGTCATTTGAGTTGTTTGATCCAAATCTTTTGGAGTTTCTTTAGATGTTCTTACCCCATTTTCATAGCTCTAACAAACTTTTAATTGCACACATAATCAAGTTTTGTGTAGGAAATTTTTTTTGGAGCTTATCAAATTTCCTTCAAAATTCATTTATTTCCCTCCTCTATGTTGTCACACCTATAAACCTTTCTATGAAACACTTTTACATGAGATGAGAGGGGTTAAAAACAAGCTTCTGGGAGGTGCAACATGATCTCAAATTTGACCAAGGGCTGAATGGGATAAGGGGACCACATTTTGTTTTCCTTCTTATCCCTTTGGTTTTTAGGAAAATGGAAAAGGGACAAAAAAACTCCAAAAATGTGCCAAGGGGGCCCATATCATGAGGAGAGGGGCCATATTTGAAGTTATGTTTCCCTAACAACCCAAGTCATAAGTTTGAAGTGAGGAAACATGTTGGATTTATAGGGGTGAAATTTATTTTCCCTCGTGTCCCCTTGTACCAAGGGACAAGGGATAAGGGATAGGTGATGGTTAAAAGTGCACTCAAGCTTATTTCCTTTGTTGATGTCATCCTACCAACTTGAAATTAGAACATCGAAAATATTTTTTCTATCCCAGGAGCATGAAATGGAGTTTAGGAGGAAAAATTTATATAATTTTGAATCAAAAAATTTTTTTGAGACCACTAAAACCATTTACAAGAGATAATTCTTCCTTCAATTTCAATTTTAATCTCAATCACTCTTTTGGTTTAAAGGAGTAGTTGCAGTGACTCAAGCTATCACAAAAGATTTTAAAGTCTTGGAACATAATTGATGTGTCCACCATTTCAATAATTTCAATATATTTATGTTTCTTATTTTTTTAGCTTCTAAATCCTCCCAAAATTCTCATAATCTTCAGGACAAGTCTACTTTCTCTGTTGAGGCATGTCATTCCATGTGTCCACGATGACCTTATTTTTCTTGATTAATTCCTGACATCATAAGGCTCCACATAATTCCTTAAAATGTGTTGTATACATTCAATACTCCTATGTACAAAATAAAAATGGTTTGTGACCTTGTAATCACCTTCTAGAGGATATTCATTAGTTACAAAATGGCTTAAAATAGCCATTTTTATGTTTAAGCCATTTTTATGCCTCCGGGGAGAGTTGTTCTTCCTTGGATCTCAGTAACTTCCTCAATCCACCTAGGTCTACTTACCCACACATGAAATACACTTGAAAATCATGTTACCATGTTCCTCTCAACAATAATGAGTATGACACAGTGGATATGATGGATAGAGGAAGGGTTTACAATGACCATAGGAGGATGTTTTCAAGTGGTGGTTTGGTTTTCATGCCCAAAATTTTATTTTACATGTTATACATTTAACATGATAACAGGTATAAACACTTGAAATTTATTCCTTACTTAAGACTACAATATTAAATTTTAGATATATTGACAAAGTGGGAATGAGGTCCACCATGGTACTAAGAAATGGTAATATGATCACTAGAGGCAAGGGAGAAAAGATAGCAATAGTGGGATAAACAAATGAAACACCCTTCAAAGTAAAATTTAAGTCCATAGTAAGTGGAGTGGAAAATCTTACCTTTTGCTTGGTGGTAAATATGAAGAAGGTCCAAGAGAATCATAAACCCCTCTTAATATTTTCCTTTTTACATTAGGATATGTTCTCTCTGGAGACTATAACCTAAAAATAGGCAAAAAACTAGGAGGTGAAGTTTACTCTATTACTTTATCTTTGTTTCTCTTTTTTATACCTTACCTCTGTCCAATTTACCAACGAATTCTTGATCATTCAAGGAATGAATATAAATGGCATCATCTAGACTGTATTGATGCACATGGGCTAAATTCAAGTTTACTACCAAATCCCTATAAGTGTCTCCTCACATTTTCTCATAGGCCCCACATTATGTTAATTCCTTCGAAAGGGAGTGTGAACCAATCCATGAATGATGAAATCATTTCTATGGCTTCCAAGTGAGGACATATAGGTATGACAAAGAGAGAGGGATTTGGGGCCATGGCTTTTGATTTTTAATATTTCAAATGTCTCCCGCTCCATTTAAAATTTGTTTGATATCTCAATGGTGGTCAATAGATTATGGATATGGTAATGAAAATAATTAGGATGCCTGAGAATTCCCTAAATCCTCAAAAAAATGCATTTGAGTAGTGCTAATAATATCCAATATTTTTTATATAGGTTCTCATCTTTTGGGGATAATCTAATAATTTAGGTGCCATGGATGGCCTTATAGACAATAGGATAAAAGAAAGTGCATATTTAATAGATGCAATGTTTAAAAATATGGGAATATAAGGATTTGAAGAGGATATGAATGGAGGATTTAGTGGTGTGGGGAAATTTAGAAATGATATGGTACTCAAAAACAAGGGTGGCACAACATGCATCTAGTAAATACGACATCATGTAGAATTTTTACCCACCCATGTCATCTCCAAATACTAGTACAAATTGAAGGCAATGATTTCTCCAAAATTGGGGATACCCTAACCCTCGATTATTTTTCCCAAAGGTGGGATCTAGTATTGATTGATATGATCAATCTTACGAGCCCCATAACACATATTCAATAACACCATGAACAACTTTATTCCCTACTTGAAATGAGATATAAGATACTTCATATTCTACTGTAGACACTCAAATTTGGCAATTTATCATTTTGACTTTACTTATTACAATTGTGCTTCTTGGATAAGACAAACACCCACATCATATTCACACTCAGTCTAATTTTCCATCTATTTCCTAACTTTTGTATTCCTACACATTGATATGTCAAAAAAATTATGAATACAAGTGCACAAAACCAATGCGTAATATATTACCATTATTTTGCAACTTTTTATATTCTAATTCACCTTCTTCTTGTCCAAAATTGTATAGTTTGGTCAGGTTGTATAATCCATTCTTGACCGACCCAATATATTCATGCAATGACACATTATCCAACTTTGTTTTTCAATGCAATGTCATTTTTTGGTACTTTTTATCTCCTTGGGCTGGACTTACCACAATATTTTACCTTTGAAACCCTATATAAGTAAGTTAACACTATCTAATTTACACACCTAGAAATCATATGACATTTTAGTGACATACTTTCTTACAAACACTCACAAAGGCACTCAAGGATCCTTAAATATTCCTAAAATTGCTACACATCCATTATAGAAGCCACTACTACAGTTATGAAGCACTCAACTAGTCAAGGAGTCTAGCCTCCCTCACATCTAGGCACATTAAGTTCCTATTTCCAAGTCTTAGCAAGAGCACAATACAATCAAGCATGATTGAAGGGGTTCAAGTTTCCAATTAAATACATCTATATAGATAATATATGATACATGGAGAACTATTTATTGTTCAAGGCCTCTTTGGAGTAGTGTTGATGTAGTTGGTGCATGGGGTGCACCAAAACCCAAACATTAACCTTTTTTGTATAGTGTTGTACCCATGGTTAAGGTTTTTGAAGTGATTCGGTTGATTAAAAAAAAATTGAGATTGTGTGACAACTAGGATTGGATAGAAAATTACAATTCCAAGACATCAAAAGGACACAAAAATTCCATAGATCCCAATTATAAAGGCATCAAATACCATACAGAAGGGGAAATAATGGATTATAAATCCCTACTAGATTGTACGATCCTACACCATGAAATTTTCCATATCATAATTTCAAAGCTTGGTCGGGCTCTACACTTCCATTTTTTTCTAGTTTTTCTTCCTATATTCTTCCTGTATAGCTTTGTAAAGATAATTTTCTCCCTCTTTTATGTATTTTTATCTTGTATTCATTTATAAAATAACTAATATCTTATTACAATTTTTTTACAATTTAATGTTGGAAGTTAATCAATAAAAATATTTCCTAGTCTTTAAACCTTACATTCCTTTTTATTGTTGAGTATTGCATAACAAAACTTAATTAATCTAAAAAAGGGGCATAAATATTTTGGTGAACCTGAATTTTGAACCTTATATTTTTTTTATCAAACCCTAGTTTATCCTATCATTTCCTCTGATAATATTAGTGGCCAAGTCTTTTGAGTTGGCATACTATTTATTTTCCTATGCCCTTTTGTCATAGCAATTGGCTTCACAATCAACCCATTGATCATATAGATATTTATCCTCTTATTTGTAATCGATATAGTCTTATGGATTCTTCTCTATTACATATCATTATGAATCCATCTATGTTTGACATTGTTAATAAGATACTATTGCATGAAATTGAAAAATAATAGTGAAAATTGTTATGATTACAACTATGACGAGGATAAAAATATGGATTAAAAACAAGTGGAATTTGTATCTAACTTACATGAAAAAAAATTCATTAAAAATCCTCATCACATTAAAACATATTATTAATATTATTTTTTATGTCAAGCTTTCTCATGATAAAAAAATCTAATAAAACATCACTTTTTAGGACATCTAATGTTCCTATTTCAATTATGCCTACATCTATGGGACCACAAAATTCCCTAATACACAATTTTTACATGTTTATTCCCACATTAACTACTATTCCTAATGGAAATCGTAGTGGTTATCATGTCTCTTCTTCTAGATAATAGGCCATTAAAACCTTTTTCATGTTTTACAAGCTCAAATATTGCAATTACAACAACGTACATTCACTAATTCTCATACCATGGATTTTTATTTAATGAAATCTTAAATCTTAATCATATGAATGAGATCAAATAGATAAAGCAGTAATAAGAAAGATCTAACATGCAAATTACAAGAAAGTGTGCAAGATAGGAGATAAGACTGACATATCTTGTATCAAGAGATCTGGAATGATTCTAAGTTGGGAAAAATATGGAGAAGGATGGATCTATATTTTGTACGCTTTGTCTGAGAAACTAAATTTTGTAACTTCTTCAAAATAAACCACCCAAAGGGGGACATGACTACCCTAGGCACTAGTATCCAATCTAGGAGCTGGTGTCCTAGAAAGTGTCATGATTTTGGTCTTTTCAAGGTTTGAACTTAATGTCTTCCTTTCATTTTTTGTCACATCCATGTTGGTGTAGGGTTCCTATGTGCAACATGATCCTACAAAACAAACTTTAGCTACCTGCGCAAGGCTCAAACAAACACTATATGGAATAAATAATGCATATGCTTGATTCACAATGACCTTAGTTGTCACCACAATGTGATTGATACCGAGCATTGCAATATATTTCAGACTCTATGTAGTTCTTGTGTGTGTGTGTGTGTGTGTGTGTGTGTGTATGTGTGTGTGTGTGTGTGTGTGTGTGTGTGTGTGTGTGTGTGTGTGTGTGTGTGTGTGCGCGCGCGCATGCGCGCAGCGCGTGCACGTGCGTGTATGGTGTTTGTGTTTGTGTTTGTGTGTATGTGTGTGATTGAATTATTTCCCTTGAAGATAAATTTCCCTTGTTCTAGTCACACCAAGATAACAAGATACAACTAATTTCCCCCCAAGATATATGTTTGAGATGGAATTCAGAAATATCCCCTCTTATGTAGTGAATAATGCAATCCAAATGTAGTCCTTGAATATTACTCTTTTCCAAAGTAATAAATAGTAATTATTAGCCCAAATTTTTCCAACCCCTTAATAATGGTAAGTAATTCATGTATATATATGATTCCCTTGTTTTAATTTTATGATTAACAACTAGAAAGGTTGACCCAAAGTAATAAGAAATATTTAATAAAACATACCAAAAGATGTGGCATTTGAAATCCAAGAAAAGGAGGGAAGAGGATAAAAGTGCCCAAAGGGGACAATAGCACTTGGTAGCTCCTATACCTAATTGGTGGTACTGTGTGGAATTCTTGGAGACTATAACTGTAAATACAACTCTATGCTACATGTTTCTTAATGTACAAAAGTAATGTGGTTAATCTTGAAATGAAAAATAAGAAGAGTGTGGAAAATATTAAACAATGTAAGAGTAAAACAGGTGTTGTTAATGTCTATTTTTCTTACTTAGGAATCATGCATATAATAATATACTTAGAGGTATGATGTAAGTAGTAAGTGTGTGATTTTTTTACTACATTTTCCCCTATTTTATGTTGGTGAATGAATATTCGGTACAATAAAATATATAAGAATATCGTACCTTTTGGAGAGCCGAAGGGGGTTATAATCGATAACTTTCTAAATAAACATTATATTTTATATCATTTTGAATGGAGATAGTAGAATGTGCATCTTGGAATATATAGGGTATAAGGATACTAGGGGTGACCTCATGTGTGTAGTATAAATAATGTCTACATTTGTTCCTTAGATATTGACTTTGCCAAAGCATCTTGTTCTTTGATATTGTTCCTTGTTCCATTTGTGTGTTGCCCCTTTTTTGGAGAAAGGTAGTGCATGTAAAAGAATATAAGTGTAGTCAATGATCATGATAAATGAAATTGAAATTTAACTTAGTAAATGTGAAAATATAAATTCTTATTGAAAAATAAGTGAATTAAGGATAGAGTACACATGTGTGTCATGAGAAAAGAGAGAATTTTTCATGTATGTTTTTTTCCTTAGAGATGATTGGAATAGTACTTGGGATTTAGGAATCTTATATCCAAACTTAGGATTTGAGCATCATGTTGATAAACTGAGGATTTGAGCATCTTATTGCTAAATTGATGATTTAGGTGTTGTTTCGCCAAGGGAACAGTATTGGGAGATTAGTAGGATTTTCCCTCTAACCGTTAATGCTTCTCCATGGATAAGTGCCACTTCATATGGTCACAGACCCAATATATAAATTGGTCACCGATAAAATAGAATAATTACTTCCCTTTCCCAAAGTATGTAACTTGCCAATAATTTTGTTCTTTTTGCTCCTCATAGTAAATTATAACTGATTATGTGCTACTAGAAATTGAAAAATACTATTACTGGAAACCTATTGATCTTGTAAAGTTCTTATTTCTACCCCCAAGATAGAACTTCTCAATGGGACGTTAGTGCCCACCATTCCTGTATTTGTTGGGAACTTATGTCTATGCTATGATTTTGGCCTAATTCTAATTTTGAACCTATTTTTAGCTCATTTTTATTTTGATATATACCATTATTTATTTGGTTTCTAAACTATTAAGAGGGTGAAATAGTCACTCGATTATTTCCCCCATTCATTTGGGCTACATGAGATGAACCAAGATGAGTGTGGCCCAAATAAGGAAAGATGAAACTGATGTACACATATAAAATAGAACTCATATTGGGGGAATAGGGAATGTGCATGGTGACAACCATGCCACATGAAAAATAATGGGGATGACTAGCCAAAAGGTGCTAGTCACAAACAAACATGGAAATATGTAATATGAACTAGTCAAAACACATAGTAACATGACAAAAAGACACAATGAGTAGTTGGATAAATACATGGGACACCACTCAAGATATCACAAGACACTCGAAGACCTCAAGGCTATGGAAAAAACAAAACACAATCAAGAATATGGTTGATCCCCCAAATAATGACAATCAGGACACAAGTATAAAGAAGATACAAGAAATCATATTACCGTGGTTGGAAGTGTACCTGCAATAAAAAATGATACACATGAAGTAACTGTTAGCATGTTATAAAAATTGATTAAATGCCACAATGTATACAATTAGAATATAGGAATGAAAGTATTAGATATTGCAATGATAGAATTCTAATATAGACTATAGGAAAGATAGATACAACCAAGAGCATCAGTAATACTAGTAGGGTATAATTCCAAGAATCATGCATCATGTAAGAACCTGTAAGTAATCTTAATTCACTTTAAAATTACCATGTGAAATTGTATTTTTGTTGGAACAAGATAGAGCATACTATGAATCAAAGTAACATGGTAAACAATGTGCAGCATAGAATAGGATAAGCTAGCAAGAGTACATATGATCAATATCTAAACTAGTAATTTTTTCCTTTTGTAAAAATGTGAACATTAAATAGAATAGATATGATAAGGGAGTAGATTTTCCCCCAGTGTATGTGTGCAAAGTGAGGTACTTATAGGTAAGTGCACCCTTAGAATTTGTGTATGAACCTAGAATAAGAGTGTGTCATCGGGTAACGAGGGGGAAGTAATATGCCCCCAATGTGTGAATGTTGTAACAATCTAAGTGATATCATTGAAAGAGTCGTCTAAATCTGAAGTATATCCAACATGATTTGGGTTAGAGGCATAGTATGCAAAGGATTTTGGCCTATATTGAATAAATCCATGATTCATAAGTCATACATTCCCATAACATATTCTCCATTAGTAAAAGGTGAATTAAAGCACTTATGTGCATTCCATCATGAAAAATTCAGAGTGTAATCAAGGAATGAATCATTATGATTATTGATGGTATTAGAGGCCATGGGATAGGTTAAAATAATATTATACATTTAAATATTTCCACTAATGTAATCTAGCCAAGATTTCCCAAGTGTAAACGAAAAAGGTCAGGGATCAAGTGCAACCCAAACATGTATGTAAAAGACTCGTGTACCATAAGTTGTTTAAATAAAGATATATACTTGACATTCACTATGTGGTTTGAGAAAAGGTATGATATCTGTAGGAGTGAGGCCCAAGTTGGTTAGATCCTCATGGTTACATATGGTTTCATAGCACTAAGGATCATAAGATACACGTTGTTAATACTTTTGATTAATGTATAATGTGAAAGTAAATCAATCAAATGAGAAGGGTGACCTAGAAGAAGAACTAATAATATTTGATACATGGTCTTCTTCCTTCATGGGTTACATTAGTACATCTTCTTTGTTTCATTTGGTGTTGGGTTATATACACTCAATAACCTAGTTTCTCCTTCTGTACAATTGGGGAGTAACCACCCCCAATCCTTTAACAAAGTTTAGCAACAACAAATTAGAATCTCGAAATATATAAATGCAAGAAAAGATCAAGATGATCTTCCCTTTACAAATTAAACAAGTGTATGTTATCCATGTTTTATGTCTCTTTCTGTTACTTTATGCAAGTTCAAATTCTATATTTACTATTTATTTGTAATTCAATTTTATACTATGAACATTGATAACACTATATGTTACAAGTTTCATTGTGGATCATGTTAACACTAACACATATAGACAACAAAAACTTCGAGCAAAGAAAAATTGTGTCTACAAAAACTCAAGTATCTTTCATGTAAGAATGTTATTTCTCATTGCATACTTAAAGGGGGGGAATGTAGACACTCAAATTTGGCAATTTAACACCCACATCCTATTCCCACTCAATCTATCTTGTCATCTCTTTCCTAACTTTCTTATTCCTACACATTGATATATTGACAAATTCTGAAAATAAGTCTATAAAATTAATACTTAATATCTTACCATCATTGAGAAAATTTCATATTTGATTCACCTTCTCCCTATCCAAAACTATACATTTTAGTCAAGTTGTATAATTTATTTCTGGACAACCTGTACTATCTTGCATTGACATATTCTCCAACTTATTTTTTGATGCAATATCATTTGTTGGGTATTTTTATCCCCTGGCTCAACCTTAACATAATATTTTACCTTTGGAACCTTATGTAAGAAAGTTAACACTACCTCATTGACTCACCTGACAATCAAATGGAATTCTATTGATATGATCTCTTGCAACACTTACAAAAGGCACTCAAGGCTTCCTAAATATTGTTGAATCTACTTCACATCCATTAGGGTAGCCACTACTATAGTTCTAAATAACTTAATTAGGTCAAGGAGTCTAGCTTCCCTCACATCCAAGCACACCAAGTTCATGTTTTCATGTTTTAGCAAGTGTTTATCCTTAATTAAATTTTAGGTCAATTTAATTAGGTTTAATATGGTAAGGTTCATAGACTAGTGACTATTATAATTAATTAACTTCCAACATTAATTATTTCATACTATAATAGTATTCTAGATCATGCAATAATAAGATATAGCTTTGAAAACACAATGGAATAAGTGCACTTAGTTGATTGCATATGATTTTGGATAGATATGGGAGAGCACAATACTAGAATAAGAAGACATAAATTATAAGTACCTTGGAAATGATACCATAACTACAAACCATCCTAGGTCAAGACCATACCATTCAGTTTGGACCATACCGTATACTTTATCCATATTGTATGGTCTTGGACATAATTTGGTTATGCTCTTGTAACTTTCTAGGTTAGTCGTTGTTTTAATTTAATTTGAATTAAATCTAATATTTAAGATTCACTATTGAAACAAATAATGTATAAAAGTTGGAATATAGAAATGACACAAGAAAGCTAAGATTTAAAATATGAAACCCTAAGCAAGAGAAGGAGATAGAAGAACTTTGTTGATTTTCGTGCAATCTGGAACTGATCTAGGCAAGGATAAGTGATGAAAAAGATGCAAACAATGTCATTATTGATATCTGTAAATTTTTTACCTCACAAACAATGACAGACATGGGCACCCGTGATAGGACAAGGGTACTTGGGTGTTGATGACTAGATTTGGGTGCTCGTGACCACGTAGAAGCTCTAGATCTAATTTATGTTGTGTCATATGGTCTTTACTATTGTTCTTTTTTGATCTCCTGATAGTCACACAATGATCACCGAGGGTACCTATAACCTGCAAAATATATATTCACCTGCACAATCCCACAAACCACGTCAAACATAAAAAAGGAAAATTCAGAATGGGAAGTCAGATTGATCCTGACGGTCACCCTGAGAGTGAAGTTATGACCGAGCACTGCACTACATCTCATACTCCATGTAGTTTTTTGTGAAAGTGTATGTGTAATGATTCCCTTGTGCAAGTTGTACAATGATAGCGGCCTAGATCTAGAATATAGAAAATGCATAGAATGTGTGGGATGTAATATAATGAACTTCCCCTCCTATGATTTTTATGCAGAGTGATGCATCCCTTATCCGTTGTGTGGATGTGCTAGATGGATGCTTTGTAATTCTCTTATACCTTTGGACATAAGCTTAGGTGATAGTAGATAATGTTAGTGTTTGGCCCCTTATTTGAGAGCTATGACTATGTATATATATGATTCCCTTGTTTGAATTTCATAATTGCCAATTGAAAGGTTGATCCAAAAGTATTAAATATTCCCAAGAAGTAACAAAGACCCAAAAGAGTGAGAAATGGAGAGAAAGGGTCAGGAGTTCCCATGAAGTACAAGACCATTTGGGTGCTAGTGTCCTATCTAGGCGCTAGTATTCAAGGCCATAAAAGATAAATCAGTCAAATACTTAAATGGATGTAAGGTGTGTAAGGTCAATAAAAGTATACTAGAAAAATTAAAATTCCCAAAAGACATTATCAATTGCTATTTTTTATTTTTTAGGAATCATGTATATATAAGTATGCTCTAGGACCTAGAAATGTACCCAAGTGCATAGATTTTGTGTCTACATTTTTCCCCCCACTTTAAGTTTTTGATTGAATACTTGATAGCATAAAGTGAATCTAAGACATGTACCTTATGATCCTATGGAGAAGAGTGTAGTTGATAGCATGTCGAGTGGACAAGTGAAACGTGAAGTGATCGCAGTGTGAAGCGTGGAGACTAGGAAGGGGAAATAAACCCTAGGGGTGAAGTGTATGTGTAGTAGCATGCTACTGGAGCTTCTGTGAACCACTTCTTGTTGTGTATTAAGAAAAAACCTACAAATGAAGAGCATGGAAGTAGTAAAAAAAAATTATATGAAAAAGTTGAGTAATATGTGTATAAGTATGTAAAGGAAAGTGTGCACCTGATATGTAAGAGAGTAAAGGATAGAAAGTGTTCCTGTTTGCTTAGAGTTGCTGATTTAAATGGTGATGGTGAGGTTTTTGGATGATCTCATGCCGAGAGTGATTTTTTTGGGTGATCTCATGCCAAGAGTGATTTTTTTGAATGATTTCATGTCAAGTGCGAGTTTTTTGGGTGATCTCATGCCAAGTGCAATTTTTTTGGGAAATCTCGCGCCAAGAGAAGAGTGTTTGGGAGAGAGGTCTAGATTTTCTCTCCTTCCATGACACTTCTTGAATAAGCACCACTGCATATGTTACATTTTGATTCATTCTGATTAGTCCCGATTGTAACTTAAATGCAAATGATAGACTAAATTTTGTAACTAGAGGCAAGTTCCTGCTACTGGAGAACTGATCTGAAAAATTAATGTAAATTGTGTTGAACTGATAAAATGTTTTTAACCTCAGGAAACAAGTTCTTAGGGGGTACATAAGTGCCCACCGCTACTATCCAGGTTTGGGCACTAGTTTCTACTCTCTGTTTTGGATGCAATTCTCATTCTAAGCCAATATGTAACTATGTTCCTATGTCATTTTTATATTGTGTTATGATGTATTGTATCTCTGAGTTACTTTAGGGGTGATTTTTCACCCAGTAGATGACCCCCATCGTTTGGGGTATATGTAATGATTATAGGAGAATACAGTCCAAAGGAGAGGACCCTAATCTGATATTCATATCTAAGTGTGGATAGCTGCAAGGGGTAAGGTATGTGCATGGTAGAAACCAAGCCACATGAAAAAAATATGGACTAGTAACAAGTGTTAGTATAAAAATCTAGCATGCAATAGAAGAAAATGTAACAAGAAAATAGGAAGACAAGATGGACCGTGAAAAAATAGGTTTTAAACATGTGACATCACTCACAATGTCACTTGACAATTCGGGTTGAAGCGACCAAATGCATACAATGATTAATCAAGACATAAGAAATATCCCACATTCAATAGAAAGAATAGATAGCCATGATGGAATATAGTACTGCAAAAAAAAAAAATTGCACATGAAGTACCCATTAACATGTTAGAAAGATAAAAAATATGTTAAGGCATGGATGTATCAGTGGAAAGTAATGTGCAAGAAGGTAATAGTAAATAATGAAACAATAACACCTGTAATGTGTGAGAGTATTAAAAGGTAGATTCCCCTAGGAGCCTCTATCAGACTGTTAAAATGTATAGTTCCAAGCATCATTATAGTGTGTAAGAGCTTGTAAGATATTTGTATTCACAACTAGATACTAAGTGAACGTGCATGTGTGTATAGAAAGATAATGACATACTGAGTATCTGACTATCATAGTAAGCAAAGTGCATCATGTAAGTAGTATAAACAAGCAAGAGTGAGTGCAACGAGGATATGCAAATGTAGTGAATGAATGTGATGGTATGGTATGCAATGTGTGAAGATAGATAGGAGCAAGGTTCCTCCCAGTGGATGTGTATGAGATGAGGTTCATTTATAAAATACCCCTCAATAATCAAGAATGAATCATTTAACAAGAGTGTGTTATCAGGAAATGGTTTGATAATGTGTGCTATAAAGATAGATCATGAAGCATAGAGCGTGAAATGTGAATATGGTGATGTTAGATTCAAATTCAGACCATTAGTAGTCGATTCTGAACTGTGGAAATAGAGTGTTTTCATAGGCTAATGATGATACAATGCATGTATTAAAGGGTATGAAAGTGTTTAGAAATATTTAGACATGAAGCACAGAGCATGAAATGTAGTAGTAGATGCTAAAGAGAAATGATAATAATAGAAGGGGGGAGAAATCTTGATTCCCTCCAAGTGTGTGATGGGGATATATGTGATGATATGAGAAGGACCATGCCACAGTGGTAGATTTTGAAATATGTCCCGTCCATCAATGTAAGGATTATCTTGTCTGAAAATAAGAATTAAAATCTTAATTAAAGGAGGTTTTAGAGGGATATTGAATGGTGGTGGCTTATTTGGGATTGATAACGTTGTAGAATAATTGAGAGGAGGAGGGTATGAACTGATTTTTAGAGGAGGGTGCTTAGTTTGAGTTAGTAACGTTGTAGGAGACTTGAGAGGAGGAGGGGATGGACCAAGTTTTAGAGGATGTTTCTTAGTTAGAGTTGGTACATTGTAGAAGACTTGAGAGGAGGAGGGGTGGACTTGTTTTTAGAGGAGGTTTCTTAGTTGGAATGGGTTGGATAGGCTTCTCTTGACTTACCAAAGAAGGAACATTAGTGATTATGGATTGATGCTCATTAGACATGGAAGGACTGAATTTAGGATCCCATTGGTATTTAGTAATTAAAGATGTAGCAGGTGTTATGAAGCAAATGAAATGAAACCCTAATTTTCAAGGTGCTTAATTATTTATTTTAAATCATAACATTCATTTTCATTATGTCCATTAAGTATGTGATAATTGAAAAATGGTAGACCTTGGTATTTGGAAATTCAATAAGGATGGTAGAAATTAGTAGATGGTAAGTTAATAAATTGGTGATTGAGAATATCAGGAAGAATATCATGTTTCTTAAAATTTGAATCAAACTTGATCTAGGCCCTGGTAGTGGCATGACTTAGGGTTCACTTATATGAGAACGGGTAGAAGACATAGAAGTAGAATGAGATGTAGAAGGAGAACTAGCATGATCTTGAGAAGCATCCTTGAGATGTTGGATTTTAGATTTAAGATATGTAATCGTTGTTTCCATAACTTGAATTTCATCTTGAAATAAGCAATGTAAAGCTTGAATGGACTCTAAGATGGGTTAATTTGATGGAGGATTAGGACCCATAGAGTCATTAGATAAATGATCAAAAATGACACTAACTTGAGTAGGTGGTGTATTGCGAGGGAGGTACATAGTGTTTAGGGATTTTTGGAGAACAAATTTTCAAGGAGGGTAGATTTTAAGAAATTCATGCAAGGTTATTTGAGGAATTTTACGAGGCATGAAAGAAGAAAAATAAATATCCAAGTGTATGATCACAAGTAGGGTTCACCAAATTTTTTGATTAAATATAATATTGCATAGTTGCTACTGAAACAAATAATGTCTAAATGTTGGAATATAGAAATGACACAAGCAAGTTAATATTTAAAATATGAAACCGTAACCAAGAGAAGGAGATAGAAGAACTTATTTGATTTCCACATAATATAGAACTAATTTGGGCATGGAGAAGTGATGAACGGGATGCAAATAATTTTTTTATTGATCTTTGTAAATTATGTACCTCATGAACAATTACGGACATGAGCGCCCACGGCAGGACAGGGGCATTTGGGCGTTGATGATTGGATTTGGGAGCCTGTGACCACGCAGAAGTGTTGGATATGATTTTTGTTGTGTTACAGGTTATTCACTATTATTCTCTATTGATCACATGATAGTCATGCAATGATCACCAAGGGTACCTATAACATGTAAAATATATATTCACCTACACAAGCCCATAAACCACATCAAATCTAAAAAGGAAACTGCATAATGGGGAGTCGTACTGACCCCATTGGTCACCCCGAGAGTGAAATTACAACCGAGCATTACACTATATCTTATAATCCATGTAGTTCTATGTTAATGTGTGTGTAATTACACCCTAGGATGCCTTTTTGTAAGTTGCATGATGATTGTGGGATAGATCTAGAATATAGAAAATGTATAGAATGTGTGGGATGGAATAGAATGAACCTCCCCTCCTATGATCTGTATGCATAGAGATTCATCCCTTGTCCCTTGTGTGGATGTACTATATGGATGCTTTGTAAGGCTCTTGTGCCTTTGGATGCAAGCTTAGGTGATAATAGATAATACTATTGCTTGGCCCCTTATTTGAGAGCTATAACTATGTGTGTGTGTGTGTGTATATATATATATATTATTCCCTTATTTAAATTTCCTAATTTCCAACTAAAAATCTGCCCCAAAAGTATAAAATCCCAAGAAGTAACAAAGACCCACACGAGTGAAAAAAGGGGAGAAAGGCTCAGGAGCACCCACGAGGAATATCAGCACCTAGGTGCTAGTGTCCTAACTAGGCATTAGTGTCTTAAGGCCATAAAAGATAAATCAATCAAATACCGATAGGGTTGTAGGGTGTGCAAGGTCAATAAAAGTATAATAGAAAAAGTAAAGGCCCAAAAGACATTTTCAATTACTATTTTTCTTTCTTACGATTCATGTATATATAAGTATTCTCTAGGACCTAGAAATGTACGCAAGTACATAAAGTTTGTGTCTATAGTTGTTTACCTGGATTTATTTGTTTCTGTCAAACCCTAGTTATTACACATGCATCGAGGCTCTCTGAATGGACTAAACTTCACCGTAAACCCCAGAAATGGATGAATAGCCCTATTAAATAAACATTATAAGGGTTGTGAGAATCCCCATGCATTTCTGACATTAGCAGTACTCCGAAGAGGCCTTAAACCGCACATCTAGATAGATTAATCAAATTTAGAAATTTCTTTGACCATGCTTGTTTTAACTTGGATATTGCTAAAACACTTAGAGAGAAGATGTTTGAGTCCTTGTGGATGAGATATATAGATTACTTGACTTGGTTTGTATCTTCATACTTGATGTGGGTAATTCCCTAATGACTTCAGATGTGTTATTTTGAGATTTAGGGAGATTTTTATGTCTTTTGCAAGTGTATGAAGTGAATTCTCTAGTACATTTCCTTAGGAGTTCTAGGTTAACAAATGAGGTAGTGTTTACTTTCTTATATAAGGTTTTGTAGATGATTTATCTAAGAAAGGCCAACCCAAATAATGTATAAGACCCAACGAAAGTTATTGATTTGAAATAAAAGCTAGGGAACATGTCGACCGAAGACCATATAAATGGGTTGGGACCGAATATAATTTTTTTACTAAATTGTACAGTGACTTGGAGTAGAAATATGTAAAGTGAGGTTTGGGACCTATAAAATGATGTTTGTCTATTGATTTTATGCATTGTATTCTTAGACTGTGTTGCCATGTCAATTTTCAAGGATAAATGAGCTAAACAATGGGTCTAATAGATTGCTAAGTTGGAATGGAGAAGTTGTATTTATCATAACAAGAGTGCATAGTCAAATCAAGGGTTGAAACATTGTAAATTACCAAATTTTATTTTCTACAACAAGAGCACAATACAAGGGGTTCAAGTTACTAACTAGTTGCATCCATATGAATGTTATATGATAGGTGGAGAACTACATGTAGTTTGAGGCTTCTTTAGAGTATTTCCAATATATTTGGTGCATGAGGTGTACTAAAACCTAAACACTAACCTTCTTATAAGGTATTCTACCATGTATATTGTTTTAGAGTGATTTGGATGATTGCATACAATATCAAGATTGTGACAGCTACTGTTTGACATGGAAGTACCACTCCAGACCATTGAAAGACATAGAAAATCACACAACCCAATTTTGAAGGTGTTTAAGACCCTACAAAAGGGTTAGGACCAGATTATACATCCTGACCAGACCGTACGGTCTTACACCAGAAGATTTCCATATCACAGATCCAACAATGAATTTTGGTTAATCTTTGCACTTCCAGTTTATGCAGTCTATCTTCCCACATTCTTTTTGTATAGCTCTATAAAGCTAATTTTCTCACTCTCTTGTGTATTTTGATATTATATTCATTTATCAAAAGAATCAATACATTATTTTGATTTTGTATAATTGATGTTGGAAGTTAATTTATCATAATAGTTTCTAGTCTCTAAACCTTACATTCCTTTTTATTGTTGTGTAATGCATAACAAATCTAATTAATCTAAAAAGGGTGTAAACATATAATTCTTCTTGAAATTATCTGGGTTTTCACTTAATCCTTAAGGGTTCCATATACATTTTCTTTATTCATCCATCATTTTATTTTATCTTTATTGTAAGTGAAAGTGTGGTTTGTAGCCTTGTAATGCTCATTAAACATGGTGTTAGCTACAATTAAAATTATATCACTATCTGGAGAAGATAAAATGTGATATTTCATAATATATTTTGTAAATAATATCTTTTTTTTATTAAGGGTAAATATTTTTGAAGGGACTATACCCCGTATACAAAAGGGCTCAAAAGCCAAATACCAAAAGCGGAAGAAACATCCCAAAGGAGAGCAAAACAACCAACACTAGAGGGCTCAACAACCTGATAAAACAACATATTAATAGAAAAGGATCAAGACGTACAATGATCCAAAAAATAGTAGAAGAGACCAAAAAAAAACAAGAGATATCTATTACAGAATATCTCAGCCCAAAAACAGCACCAAAACTGTCAGTCAACAACAACTTCGCAGCCAGTAAATAGCAGCACAGCTCCACATCACTTGATAGCCCAGTCAATCTTCGTTTTGATCATTTGAAGTGAGACAAAGAATGCAATGGTTGTGGCCTGAGAAGGGTCTTTTAAATCTGCCTGAGCAATTTCCATATCTCTTTTCTCTTTATTGTAAATAATATCTTAAACAAGTCATTACGGTGTAATATCTTAGGTTTTCTAACACCTTTATGGAGGCCCTACCTTTTAATAGAAATGAGATCATCAAATTAATTATTTTATTGATGTCATAGTTTCTTTGGCTTCCTCATGACCTTGACATTCTCCACTATTATGTACATGTCAAAATATGTTTTGAGTGGTTTATTTGCATCTTCCATTAAGAGGGTGTTTTTAAATAATTACTCTATTACCATAATACTAGATGACGCAGTGTTTGACTCCAAAATATGAGAAACTTATAATTTTGAAAATTTTGGCTACTAGTTGCAAGAAAATTTATGCAAAGACATTCAAAAAATTCAACCAATATAAAGTGTTAGATCATTCATTTATCAAAATTTCCAAAATTAGCACTTTTTGTACCTTGCTTCAAGTAGCCAAACTTGTGCTCAAAAGGCTAAAACACACTAAATCAATAAATCAAGATCTAAAACCTCATCACACCTGTTAGAAATCACCAACATGTCATGTTAGGAAACTTCATCAAGTTTTAAATCATCATTTTTCATTATTCCTCTTGTAGACCTCAATTTCTCCTTATAGCCCTCCTAAAAGCATTTTTCTGACATAAAACACAATATACTAAGAATATTTATTCACTAGTAAAATTTCTAGATATCCATTATCCTCTTCTAGGTTTTTAAAAAGTTTCATGCACTTTCCAAGCGCATTTGGTTTTATTCCACTTTTATTGTTTTTCACTAGGTCTCTCAACTAGCCCTAATCACATGTGAGTCTCTGTGACTGGAAGAATCTAGAAAACTTCAATCAAATTTGATAATTTTTCTAGATACCTTTTCTTAGTTCTTTCTTTCAAGTAAATTTCAATGCCCAACCCTTTCTACACTTCACCCAATAACCATTTTTCTCCTTATAGGCTTGGCAATTATGTCTCTAGCTAGGGTTTTGAATAACTAACTAGGGTTTTATCATTTCCTCTTCTCCTCCTCTCTTATAAAACCTTACATCCCTTATAACTCACTTATTTAAGTATTTCTCAAGGTTCAAATCTTCTTTAAACCTTCATTCTCCATGTTTTCCCAACTTTTCCTTCTAGTCTTCTTATAAATGACTTTCAACCTCAACTTTGTTTTGATCTTTATTAACTTGTTTAGCTCCCTTGTTACTCTTTGAATCACTACTCCTCAACACTCATCTCACTTCCTACATGCTCATGTCAACCCATTAACTTCCACAAGTTACTCATTCTTTCCAAGGTATTCCTCTCTAGCTTCTTATCTTGACCTTGCTTACTAGACTGAGTTCATACTCTGTTTTGATCTTCCTTGGTTCTCTAGGTTCAAACTCACTATACTCATCCTCTCATTGCTACTTTAATCATGTCAATAAATCAAACCCATCTTCAAGACAGTCTCACACCAAAATACTTGTTATGCCCCTTTGAAGTTCTTTTCATTATCTTGATTGTCATAGTTTGATATTAATGAATTATACACTACATACTTTGCCTCCTAACTCATAAAACGAGTTACATTTCTCAATATTCTTCTTATTCTTTGCTCATAGGTTTCTCATACTTCAACAATCATTAAATATGATCTATGCACTTATAGTATTCCTTTTTAACTTCCTAAAACTGTGAAGGTCATTGTTAAGTTTGAAAGTTCTTTGTTTTGGACTAGAGATTTCTTTCTATAGTGTTTACTCCTTGATATCACCTTGAAAACTCTTAGAGCCATGTTTACATGAATAATATAGTTCAAAAAATAAGGAGGATTGACTCTACCAAGATTATACCTTCCAATTCCTTATTAGACCTTCTTAACTTGTACTTGTCACTGTTAAGACTGTATGTGCTCATTTGAAGCCTCAAATCTTCTTCATTTTATCTAGTCATTTTTCCAAACACTTTATCATTACAATAATCTTCTCGATATTCCATTTCAACTAGTTTTTTTTCTGATTTTCTTCTAAATCTTACCCAATTTTTTTGGTCTTTAAACCCTTAAGACATGGTATCACAAATCTATTTTTTCTTCAAGGTCTTACTCTCTTGATTTAGATTACTAAATGGATTATAAACTCACCTACATGTATTGAGGCAAGGAATATATATTCATCCTTAATGAATTAGTCCCTAAATATTTAAACTACTAATCAATCCCCTTGATTTAATTTAATTTGAATTAAATCTAATTACAAAGTAATTAATGTAATAAATGATGTATAATTACTAATATACAATACGACACAAGAAAACTAAGATGTAGAATATGAAACCCTAAGTAAGAGAGAGAGAGAGAGAGATAAAATATGGCTTCTCTAATATCCGTACAATCTAGAATTGATCTGGGTGGGGAGAAGTGATGAATGTAGACACTAAACCCTGCACTTTGGGTAATTATCTAGTCCGTGTTGCATACTACTATTCATGTGATTCCTAAGTAAGAAAATTATTAACTAACCCATGTCTTTGGCCACATTTCTTTGCTTTTTGTTGTTACTTTTTGTCTTTCACCCTCACTTACTCAGTTTTCCTTTTTATACTTCTACATTTGTCATCTTGGACACCAACAACCAGCTAGGACGCTAGTGGCAGGTTCCTCCATCCCCTCTGCGCCCCCCCTGACCTCTTTGTACTTTACTCACACTATTTAGGTCCTTTCTAGCCATTTGAGAATCTTATATTTTTGGTATTTAGACTTTTCTAGGTTAATTACAAAATTCAAGCAAAGGAATCAAATAAATATAAAGTTATATGACCATAATAAAGGAACAAGCACTAAGCATTAGCTATCACCACCTAAGGTTGCATCCAAAGGCTATTCAAGAGCTCCATTGCATCCATCTAGCACCATCCAAGGGACATAAGGGCTAATTATTTTGCATACACTTCATATCAGGGAAGTTTATTTCTATTCCATGCACACATGTACTACATTTCTTTACATCTAGCTACTTTGATCGCTATCAAGTACGACACACACAAGAGCCACATAGGGCACGATTTCCACACACACACATAGAACTACATTGGGTCTGAGATGTAGTGCATCGATTAGTCATAAGTTCACAATTGTGACATCTAAGGACATTTTGACCCCTCATTATGCATCTTTATTTTTTAGGATTTAATGTTTATTTGAGGGTTTTACAGGTTCATACTTCACTGCAGGTTTTTGGTGATCTCGGTGATCATTGTATGACCTCATAACGAATAACTTGCTTCTCTAAAAAGTTGAGTTTCCAAGAATTTTCACAGACATAGGCGCATGTTTCTAGTCTGTAGTGCCTGTGGACGCCCCTGTCTAGCTTGCTCCTCTAGATATGTATTTTTCTGGGTCTCTGTGCGATGCTCTTGTCTTTCAGTTCACCTAGTAAGCACTTTGGTACACATCATATTTTATCATGAATCATCTAAGTACCTTCTTCCCCTTCTTGCAATTAGGGTTTCATACTTTATTGTTTAGTCTTGCTTGGGTTTTATTTATGTACTTCATTATTGTTTATTTACTGCTACAATAGTAATTAGATTAGGCATATAAATTCACATTTAGCTTAATCATTTTGGTGAATTTTTCACCTTGTCAAGGAATGACTCAATCTTCTTATCCTTATTTTGCACCCGCTAAGGTTTCAGGCATGGTTACTATTGTTGCTGATTTCATGCAAGTTCATACTCAACTCCCCCTCGCTTTATTATGCCTAGGGTTGATCCTTCTATCAATGTAGTAACTACTAGCAGCACTCATCCTCCTCCAGATCCACCCATTTCCATTACATCACCTATTACTTCTACAACTCCTCCTACTACTTCTAAGGGCTATGATATCATTGAACAACTTAAGAATGCACTGACCAAAATCTCTTTCTATGATTTACTGCACAATGCACCTGATTTTCATCAAACATTAGAGGCCACTCTTCATTCTATTCATATAGACAATGATAATTCTTTGGTGGCCTTCACACACCTCATTCAGTCTCTCAAAAAAAATTCCTGTGCTATATCATTTACTAATGATGACATATCACCATTTGCTAATGACAATCCATGTGCGCCCTTACTTATCACTGCTATTATTACCACCACTTGCATTAAAAGTGTACTCATTGATAATGGATCATTCATCAACCTATGTGCTCATTCCCTTATCAAACAATTAGGTATTAACAATAATCTAATTTCTGATAATTACACTCTTATTCAGGGATATTATGTAACTACGTGCACGTGCTTCGGAACTATTTCATTACATATTCAAGTCAGGATAAAAATGTCCTCACATAATTCTTCATTATGGACACCTCATTTCAATTTAATCTCTTGTTAGGTAGACCTTAGATTCATGGTATGCAAGCAGTTCCATCTACTGTGCACCAATGTCTCAAAGCCTTACATGATGAGTACGAACATACTATCACTACAGATCTTAATCCATTCAAATTATGTCACATGGACCCCATTACTGCCATGCATATTCCTCCTTCACAACATATTCTATATATTAGTATTGATACATATGACATTGGTCAATCTAGTGCTTCAATTTCTTCTTCTGCCACTCTAAGTGCTCTAGTTATCTCTACTCATACTACTGCAATCATCTCACCCACAGTGTCTGCTCTGCTAAGCACTATTGATTCGCTCGTTGAGGCTCCTCTCACTCCTACATCTAGTGTACCTCGCACAAATATCCTCAACGTAACTATACAACGTGACAATGCAAACACAGATGACTTTGATGACGAAGTTGATACTATTGAACTTACTGATGGAAGATTGGGGAAACTTAATTTCACTCTTATTGATGTAGATGACTCCTATTTGATGAAACTTTTGTGGCTAATGGCCCTATTGAATACAAATTCAAGTCCCCTCCCTCTACTAATGCTATGGTGATTTATCAAGGGTATTTCAATACCTTGGACATTGTTTCACCCTCCCCTAAGTAGTCCGCATCTACACCACCTCCTTTCACATGCACACTCTTAATCAACAACTCTTATTGGCATCATAGTCCAGTGGATTGTACTTGTTCTGATAATATTTTCACATACAATGGTTTAGCTAGGATTGGATTTATGTTTAATGACATCCCTCCACTGCCTCACTCACCTAATCTCTATCATATATATTTTCACATTACAATCACCTATGGTCTTCATGTATTTCATTTAACAGTCTTTGTTTCATGTACCCTTCATGCCTCTTCACTGACTCTCAGAAAATATTGGTTTGACTATATTGGGGGTACTTTAGACTCCAGTCACACTTCTATAACTTTTCATATGTCATTCAACAGTTTTTATTTTTGTAACGATTCATCTCATAACCATTCTCAAAATCTTACTCATTGGTATGCACATGGGTTTCCTTTCACCAATGAATAATATGCAATGATCATCTACATCCTTTGTCGCAAGGGCTCTTTATATGATCCACCTCATACTATTTCCAATCAAGTCTCCAACGCAACTCCAGTCAACTTCAATCAAGATAATGATGATCTCCTACACAGTGGCACTTGATCCTCCTTATCGTCACACACTTAGGGGGGCATCACACTTCCCCCCCCCCCCCCCCCCCGCATTCTTACGCGTCTTAAACTCTTGTCACATCACACATAGATCATTGCACACAATAGAAATTAGTATCATCATTCCCCAATAATGCACTCTTGTGCTTTGTTTCACACTTGACTGTTGATGGCATTCTATACACATGAACCTCACACACTACACACACTCAAAATACTCAATCTCCTTGTGTATCTATCAACACACTTGTGATATACTCTTCTTACTACACACATTCAACGCAACATGAATCACACTTTCACGACATACCTATCTTACATTACATCATATATATCACTCACGCACAATCAACATAAACATCTTATAAAATCTACACATTTGAAATGCACTGCACATTCGGTGCTCTCACAACATATTTTTCTTATGCAACCTACTCTACAGTCAACACATTCCCAACATCCTTCTCTCTATCGTGTAATCAAATTCAAAATTACACATTCAATCATTTTCACACACAATCAACATGACATACTACTTAATCAATGATACACATTACACACTCAACATATCAATCTCTTTTAGAGACATTCAACAGCACATATTCTACAATCAACATATCTCTTACACAACCAATATGACACACTATCATATGACGCACTCTAGTTCCACAGTCCATACTTGACTGCTGAGGGTCTACATATCAAATGGACCTCATCACACTCACGCATTTAATCACCTCACTCACTCACTCATTTTTTCACACTCTACACTTTGTGCCTTAACAATCACATCTTTTTAGTACACACATTTCAAACCATTTCCCGATGACGTAATCGCGTTTACGGTTCATTCTTGACTGCTGAGGGGGCATAAATAAATGAACCTCATTACATACATACACATCCACTAGGGGGGCATGTTGCTCCTATCATTCACTTTGCATTCCATTTTGTCTCATCCATAGCATATTGCATATCTTGGTTGCATTTAATCTTGCTTAGTTATACTTTTACATATACACTTTATTACAGCATGCTAGATAGATATCTTGTATGTCATTATATTTATCATACACACATGCACGTTCACTTTCCCTTCTAGTTGTGATCGTAGATTCTACAGATCTATTACACGCAGCATGGATGCTTGGCATAGTACCTATTACTAGTCCCACAATAGATCTTGGTGGAATCCACTTTTGTACATTATATGTGTTATTGTTTCATTTTGTTTCATAGACACACTACTATATCAAATTATACATGCTTTGACATACTTTTTAATCTCTCTAACATGATAACAGGTGCTTCGTGTGCAACATTTGTTTTGCAGGGCTATTTGCTTCCATGGTTATTTGTTACATTGTTTATCATTACTTTTTCTTTATATGCCATTGTTTGTAGGCTTTACCCTTTGTCTTGTGTGCACACTATCTGCTTTAGGATTAGTAGGCCTTGATTTTCTTGCAACATAGTGAGTGATTTCCCATGTTTACAACCCGTTTTTCATGGTCTACATTGTATTCTTATGTGTTTACATTATCTTCTTGTGTCTTAGCTTACATATTGTCTTATTAACATATATTTTGTCTACTATGTGCTTGTTTGTCTTTGTTTATACTAACACTTGTCTCCTAGCCACTTTGTTTACATGTGCCTTGGTTTCTACCAAGCACATTCCCTTCCCCTTGCAGGGCACAATTTTAGCATAGGGGTCTATCCTCATTTGGGCCGAATACTCCTTCAGTAACATCGCATGCACCCCAAACAAGGGGGACATCATTTAGGTGAAGCAGTCACCCCATACATCATTATACACAACATAGCATGGTACGGGTACAACAAAATTTTCAGTTTTAGGGCTCATAATCAAACTTGGGTCATTAACATAGAGTGTCCCTTCCTAGATGCCTATAATAGGGGGTAAATTACATAGCGATAGGTAGTTCAGCACAGTCTATATAACTCCACACAACAGTCTTTTACATGGCACACAGTCCTTAGCACTTGTGTTTATACACACCAGCTGTAGCGTGTTCTACATTGCGGGAAGTGGTTAAAGGTTAGAGGATAACACTGGAACTTTTATCTCTACACTTCTTCCATATCATTGGCATGATATCACCCCAAAAAGGGGATCGGATGCAACCATGAGATCAAAAAGCATTTGTCTACATACATAGCTTCAGGATCCTTTCTACACTCTTTTCCTCATCACGGATCAGGTGCACATGTTATTTTTTCACAGTTTCATAGTTTTACATACTTTCCTTGCACACTTTTTACATATTACGATCATATACATCTGTAGTTGACTACTTATTCATTCTTCTCTTTTGTAGGTCCATTATGCATGGGAAGCAGTAGTCAACATCACTTCATAACATCATCAACAACAACATTAACATCAACAAAAGGCACATCGCTACATATACACATGTGTTTCCACCCTAATTTCATTTTCATCACCACTTTCTCCTCCTTAGCATCCCCATGCTTCACACTTTTATCACTCTACACTTTGTCTTTTCCCTCATCACACTCTTTCTACATCAATCTACATGGTTATCAGGTACGCATCTCTATCTACTTTATATTACCAAGATTTCCACTGACCAACATAAAGTGGGGGTGAATGTAGACACTAAATCAAGCACTTTAGGTAATTATCTACTTGTGGTTGCATACTACTATTCATGTTATTCCTAAGTAAGAAAAGTGATAATTAACCCATGTATTTGGCCACCTTTCTTTGTTTTTTGTTGTTGCTTTTGGTCTTGCACCCTCACTTACTCAATATGCATTTTTATACTTTGGCATTTATCCTCCTAGACATCAGCGCCCAGACAGGACATCAGTGTCAGGTGCCCTCATCCCCTCTAGGCACCGCTAACTTCTTTGTACTTTACTCACACTATTTGGGTCATTTCTATCCATTTGATCATCTTATCTTTTTGGTAGTCATCCTTTTTTGGGGTTGGTTACGAAATTAAAGCAAAGGAATCATATAAATATAAAGTTATGTGACCATAATAAAGGACCAAGCACTAAGCATTAGCTATCACCACCTGAGGTTGTATCTAATGGCTATTCAAGAGCTCCATTGCATCCATCTAGCACCATCCAAGGGACACAAAGGTGGGTTATTCTGCATACACTTCATAGGATGGAAGTTCATTCTATTCCATGAGCACATCTACTACATTTATTTACATCTAGATACTTTTCTCGTTATCAAGTGTGACATGCACAAGAGCCGCATACGGCACAATTTCCACACACACACACATTGAACTACATTGATTCTAAGATGTAGTGCAGTGCTCAGTTATAATTTCACCATTGTGATAATTGAGGACAGTGTGACCCTTCATTCTACATCTTTCTTTTTTGGGATTTGATTTCGATTTAAGGGTTTCGTAGGTTTCCGACGAGCTTGGTAATCATTATGCGAACTCATAGTGACCAAAAGAAAACAATAGGGAAAAACTTGCAACCCTGAAAAGTTGCATTTCTAAGAATTTTCACAAACATGGGCACTTGTTTCTAGTCTATACCACCCGTGGTACTCTCGCCTCTTTTTGGGTGCCCCTGTTTAGCTTTTTCCTCTAGATATGCCATTTTTTTGGGTCTTTGTGTGATGCTCCTTCCTTTCTATTCACCTGGTCGACACTTCAATACACATCATATTTTATCATGAATCAGATAAGTACCTTCTTCTCCTCCTTGCAATTAGGTTTTCATACTTTATTGCTTAGTGTTGTTTGGGTTTTGTTTATGTACTTCATTATTATTTATTTATTGCTACAAGAGCAATTAGATTAGGCATATAAATTCACATTTAGATTAATCAATGAATAGGTTTCTAATAACATCATAATTGATCTCTATAAATTTTGGAACCCATGGACAAGGTTGGGCAAGGCACCCGCGAAAGGACAGGGGTGCCTAAGCGTTGGTGATTGGATCTGGGTGGCTGCGTAAAATCTCTGGATCTGGTTTCTATTGTGTCACAAGGGTGTCACATTTTCTCCTTGTTGATCACATGGTAATCAATCTTTGATCACCAAAGGTACCTGTAACCTGTAAAAAAGGAGTTTGCATGTATAAGCCCACAAACCACATCAAACCTAAAAGTAAAATATAGAATTGGGAGTCGGATTGACCTTGACGATCACCCCAAGAGTGAACATACAAGTGAGCATTTCTCTACATTTCATACTCCATGTAGTTCTTGTGAGTGTGTGTAAAAAATTTGCCCTAGGATGCCCTTGTGCAAGTTGCACTTGATAGCGGGTTGTAGCTAGAATGTAGCAATGTAGTAGAATGTGTGGATGGAAAAAAATGAACTTCCCCTTCTTATGTAATATATGTATAATATGTTGTCCTTTGTCCCTTGAATGGATGCTACATGAATGCCTTAGAATACTTTAGGTGCCTTTTGAATGCAATCTCAGGTGATTATAGTAATGTTTAGTGTTTGGTCCTTGATTTTGAACACATAACTATGTATTTATATAATTCCCTTGTTGTAAATTTGTAATTGACAACTGGAAGGCTGACCCATAAGTGAAAAATATGCCCAGAAGGAGTGAGTAAGATAAGAAAGGGTCAGGAGCACCCAAGAGGGACAAGAGTACATGGGTATTGTTGTCTTATTTGGGTGTTAGTGTCTGAAGCAATCAAAGATAAACAAGTGAACTTAAGACTGGGATTTAGGGTGTGTAATACTAAATATAAAACAATATATAAAGAAAAGAGGCTAATGATAGTTGTTGACCACTAGTTTTCTTGCTTAGGAATCATATAAATGCTAGTGTGTTTTTAGGACCTAGAAATTTACCCAAGTGCATGATTTTGTGTCTACATTTTCCCCCACTTTATGTTGTTGATTCAATGCTCAAAAAACATAAAGTAGATAAGAGATGCATACCTCATGATCCTATAGAGAGTGTTTCAAATAGCATGTCAAGTGGAAAATTGAAGCGTGAAGTGATTGCAAAGTGAAGCGTGGAGACTAGGAAAGTGACCCTAGGGTAAAGTGTATGTGTTTCTTATACCTATTTTTATGCTTGTATTTGTTATTGTAGCAGGATATTTATTTTTGTGTATTAAGGAGTATCTACAAAAGAAGAGCGAAAGAGTAGTCTAAGTCTTGTATATGAAAAATATGAGCAAAGTATGCAAAAGTATGTAAAACTAATAGTAAAGGAAAGTGTGCACCTGATGTAAAAGAGTGTAAAGGATAAAAATGTGTCCAAAAATGCTATGAAGAGCAAGTTTTTTGGGTGATCCCATGCCGAAAGTTATTTTTTGGGGAAATCTCACTCCAAAGAGCAAGTGTTGGGGAGAGAGGTCTAATTTTACTCCCCTTCCATGACTCTACCCAATAAGCACCATTGTAGATGATACGTCCTTGATTTGTTCTTGTTGTCCAGAATTATTTCCAATTGTATTGATTATTCTAATTGAAATGGATTGTAGGATATTTCATGCATTCTGTATCTAGAGGTTTGTGCCTATAACTATAGAATTGCTCTAAAGACTTTTGTGAACTGTGTTGATATGATAAGTTTATTATATGTGCCTCTAGGACATTAGTGCCCATGAACTACTGTCTTATGTTGGACATTGGTGTTTGTGCTATGTTGAGGACCCAATTCAGATTCTAGGTCATTTTGTGATTGTGTTCCTATTTTTTTATGTACTTTGTAGATTTTTGTTGTAGTTATGAGTTGTTGTAAGGATGATTTGTTCACCCAATGTATACCCCCCTCATTTGGGGTACATGTAATGTTGGTAGGAGAATTCATCCCAAAGGAGAGTACCTAATGTTGAGCTCAACTATATACCTGTAGGGGGTAGGGGATGCATATGGTAGAAATTATGGCACATGCAAACAAAGTGGCTAGTAACATGTGTTAGTAGTGAAAGTAGCAAGCATGCAATAGACTATAATGTAATAAGTAAGTATTAAGACAAGATAGACTAAAAAAAGTGGGTTTCAGACATGGGACATCGCTCACAATGTCATAATACAATCAGGGTTGAATCAGACAAAAGCATACAATGAGCATACATGACAAAGGGCATAGCTTGCAAACAATAACATATAATGGAAAACAATGGCAAGCAAAGTGTATTGGATAACCATAGTGGCATATAGTATTTCAAATAAAATGTTACACATGAAGCACCCGTTAGCATATTAGTAAGATAAATAATATGTCAAGGCATGTATGTATCAATGGAAAGTAATGTGCTAAAAAGTAGTAGTAAAAGATGAAACAATAACACTTGTAATGTGTGAGAGTAGTAAAAGGTATATTCCCCCAAGATCCTAAGTGGTTCTAGTAGAAGGTACAGTTCCAAGAATCATTGCAGTGTGTAAGAATCTGTAAGAGATTTGCATTCACTACAAAAGACCAAGTGAACGTGCATGTGTATATATAGAAAGATGATGACATATTGAGTATCTCACTAGCACAGTAAGAAAATTACCTCATGTAAGTAGTATAACAAGCAAGAGTAAGTACAACCAAGATATGCAAATGTAGTGTATTGTTAGAAATTTCAAACACTGAGAGGGGGTGAATCAGTGTTTGATCATACTTTTGAAACAATTTACAATTCTTCAACCATTCAAAATTAAACAAACTTAACCATAATGAAGCATGAACATTCAAACATGAGAGAGAGAGAGAGAAGAAAACACACATGAACACACTATGTAAAGTGGGAAACCCTTCAAGGGATAAAAACTCACTGAAACCAAAGAACTAACTTGGACAAGAATGTCCTGTAAATGTTACAATTGGTTTCACATTTGATCATCAACTCAACATGGAGCTGCAACTCCAAAATTTAACCAAGCACTAACTTATCTTTATTAAGATTCTACTTGTATGGAAACTTCAACTCCAAAATTTAGTCAAGCACTCACTAACCTTCTATAAGCTTCAACTAACAAGGAAGCTTTAACTCCCTAAATGTTCAGCATCCACTCATACTTCTTTACATTTTTTTATCACTTCTTGTGTGTTATCTTCCACAACTGATTATGATCACTTCTTTAGCTTAAATCCTTCTCTTTTCACTCTCCTTCATCTACTGTAGGTAATCTCCTCAATGCTACCTCTTCAACATCAGATATCCCTCTCACAAATCAGCATTTTCAAGCTCACAAACTGCTACAAAATTGCAGTACTTCATTCATTTTATAGGCTTCTAATCACATTTACTAGGAAACTCCTTCAATGGCTCATTCATCAAAAACAGCTCCATACACACTCAAATATTAAAACATATCAACTCAAACCTCTTGAAAATGTCTTACACTTCACCTTATAAAAGTAACTCTTGACATTCACTTGGCAACTCGAATTGGAAGAGAAAATGACATCATGCAAAACTAAATTTTAGCAATGTTTGCATCTGATATAATGTCAGATTCAAGTGCACATCTAAAACAACCTATCATGGAAGTTTTAACCTTCATGTGGATCACTGAAAGACACCTAAATTCGTTGCACAACTGAATATATTCCTCTTGTAACCGAACTTTGACTTCTTACATTTGTTTTGCAATTACCATGTTAGAACTTTCGTCTTCTTCTTTTGGCAAGTTGTCTTTGTTTCTAACTAACTTGACCATCCACCACATGGAAAAATCATGTGACTTCATTACAATGACTCTTCATGTTCTTTATAACCTCTTCATATCCTTCCTAACATGTCATTTCTCATACAACTTTGATTAGAGCTTCAAACTTGCATTCATGGAGGTCCACAATTTTTAGTCATGGTGCATGCTTATTCAATACTAATTTTTACATGTTCAAGATCCAAAAAATATTTGGAAGAGTTTAATTTTACATCTAGTACACCTTCAAAGCTTGGATCAGCTAATACTTTCTTCTTTCATGGAATAGAGATACTTGATTTGATCAAGGTATATGTGAGTTTCCATGCACAGAAAAAAAAAATCTTGAAAATATTGTTATTTAGAGCACTAAACCTTATCATTAAGACACCTATCATACGTCAATGGAAATATCTTGATGTATTATTTGAAATTTCACATCCGATTGAAAGAAATTATAAAAACATAGTAAGGACCATCATTTTTCTCCAACTTCTCAAACTGGTTTGACTGTGTTCTAGAAGCTTAAAAACTAGTCTTTGCTCCTCATGTTCAAACCACCTTCAAAGTGTTCTCCAAGCTCAAATATCACTTTTATCAGTTTAAGAACATCACAAAAAAAATGTGCAAGCATTCAGAGGCATGCCTTCTTTTAACAAAACCATATACTCACATGTAGTAATAAGCTTCTTCACTAGCTCAAAAAGGGTAGTTTTGATAATGTAAAATTGTACATATAAGAACCTTATCAAACCAAAAAAAAAACATGCTCATATCTCATATGTAATGTCTTTATTTTCTTCAAGACAAAAATAAATCACTTCATGTGGAAATTCATACCTTCAAGGCTAGTCTTGCATTGTAGCATTCTCAAATGATAGGAGCACAAACAAACCCGTACAATTAAATTTATACAAAGGAAGAACCCAAGTGACCTCATGATCATCAATAACACATCTCCAACATCCTTCAAAAAATATTTGAGCATGGGTTATTTTTCAATTTTAGTCTTTACACTAAACTCTTCACAAAATGCATGTTTTCTTTTGGGTTCCACCATGATTCAAGAGCTCAAACTAACATGAAAAGATATATGATGAATTATATACATACCCAAATTCATAAAAAATCAAAATAATTTCATTTATATGCATAACCAAGCATTTTTTTCCATACTGATTTCAAATAGGCTTAGGAGGGTTTCAGACACATCCACAAAAATGAATAGAACTTTCTTATTTCTCATCCATTTGACCTCAAAAATTTTGCATAATATTTTTATCCCTATGCTCTTTAAATTTTTCTCTTATGATTTATCTGAAGCAAGATCCACAATTTATCTTGAATGCTAAGAAGTCATAGTGCTACTTTAGTATACCTTACTTAACCTGGTTTTGGTAAAAATGCAATATCTTGAACAAAACTCCTCCTCATGTCCTAAAATTTTGTCCACGCCTTCATGAATCTCTTCTCCATTATCTCTAATAGCTAATTTTTCATAAATGTACATGTACCTTATTAGTAAATCTCATTTGTGTATGTTAAACTTGTTTGTCTTGAAGGGCAGTCCTACTAATGACCCTGAAAATGCCTACAGACATTGAATTATGACATGTATCTTAATATTATGAATCTTGAAAATTCCCTTACACACTTCCCATGCCTAAACTTTATTTCTATGGGTTTATTTGCTTCATACCCTCATGTTGGGTGCCTGAAATAGGCTAATTTGGGTTAGTTTACACTGCAACTCACCATGATTGTCTTGTTATTCTCCTTATATCCCCTTAACTATGTCCTATTAAGTGATTTATTTCTATAACATGATTCACCATAATCCTTAATCCTTCACTTCAACTTTCCATGTCACTTTGCTAACTAGGCCTAAAGATTGCTCATCCTGAACTGAGCTAGTCCAACTAATTACACTCATATGCCCCTGTATTCATCCTTCTGACCATGTTTCCACATCATATACATGCTAAAAAAATTACTGACATCATCCTACTATGCTCTCACATCATCGTTATGCATGTACATTTCACTAGCTACTTAAGAAGTCAGTGTTTAGTCAGGTGTTCTCAAGCCTTTGACATGTTCTTCATTATCTGACTCAGTACAAGCTCCCTCTATCTCTCTTACATCCTAATTTTTCATTAATATTCTTTTGACATTAATGAGAACTTAGCATCCACATGCTAACATGTATGAGTGTGATGGGATGGTATGCAATGTGTGAATGTGATAGGAGCGGCATTTCCCCTTAGGGGATGTGTATGAAATGAGGTTCATTTATAAATTCCCCCTCAACAATCAATAGTGAACCATAGAAAAAGAGTGTGCCATCGGGAAATGGTTTGTGAATGTTTTCTAAAAAGATATATCACGAAGCATAGAGCGTGAAAGTGAATGTGATAAGGTTCATTTCAGATTTAGACCCTCAGCAATTGAGTATGAACCATGGAACTAGACTATATCATGGGGTAATGATGATAAAAGGTGTATATCAAGATGTGTAAGAGTATTGAGAAATATTAAGTGTGAATCATAGAGCGTGATAATAGATATTATAGACAATTGATGATACCGAGAGGGGGACAGGAAAGCATGATGCCCCCAAGTGTGAGGAGGATAGAATGTTATCCAACGATAGTGAAGGGAAAGGGCCCTCCACCAGATATCCAAGGGGAAAAAGGCATGTGACAATACACTAAGATTGTTAGAGTATGAGAGTAATGACATACATGTGAAGGAAACCTGTGTAGTGAAGGAGGTGGTGAACACCTATGTGAAGGGGCTACCTGAGTAGGGGACTTAGGTTGACGAGATGGGTTAGTGGACTGATGCGGATGAAAAATTCATGAAGTAGGTTGTTTACGAATAGGAGAAATAGGTGTAGAGTGCACCTTTGATTTGAGAGGACCAGGACGCCTAGATGTTGTAACTAGTGTAAATATATCATCCAAAGTAGGCTTAGGAAATGGTGTGCATGGTGGAACACCTTTAAGAGTGACAACCTGATTATTGTGAATGAACTTGATGCACAAATGATTCATGGAGGGAATGGCTTGGGTCGTGTGAACAAAAGGAAGACCTAAGAGCACATCACAACCTTTGATTGAAGATGCCACAATGAATTACACAAGCATGGTAAGAGGCCTAACTATAACGGGAAGCCTAATGTAGCCAAAATAATTAGGAATAAGATATGTGATATTAGATAGTGGAAATTTGATAGCCATGAGAAGTGCAATGGAGCACACACTAATAGGAGCCACTTGATATATCATGGTGTTATTGAGAGTATATGAACCAATAGAAGTGTTGATATGTAATGAATCAGAAGTGAATGTAGTATGATACTCGTGATCTAAAAATTAAATTATTGGTGGTGATGCATCAAAAGAAGTGACAAGGAATTCAAGGGGCCTCAATGAAGGAGGGGGCATATCTCGATACATGTATGATTAGCGGAAGAATGAATAGCTTGCGTGTCATGCTTAGGAAAAGGGTCATCAAATATTTTTAGATTTTTATTTTTGTTGAGTGGATTAGAAGTAGATGGATCAGGGGGCTCAAGTGAATTATTGTCAATAAGATCTTGAATGAGACGCTTGAGTTTGAACCAACGATCAGTAGGATTCCCAATGCATTAATGATAGTCACATTTAGCATTTTAATCATAATTATGGTTGCGGGGGTGAGATGGATCAAGATTGAGTGGTGTTGGAAGAGTTATCAGATTGCTTTCGATGAGTTGAGGTAATAAAAACCAAGGTGCATAGGGTAATTTTGTGAAAATATGCTTTGTAGGTTGCCATTGAATATTTTTAGGTGGAGAGATGGAATTAATGGTTTCCTTTGCTTTGGTTGGCTTAGGAGATGACTTGAATGTTGATTTAGCTTGAAACCTATTGGAAGAGGATGAAGTTGAATCGTGATACTTTAATTTTCCTATAGAGAGAAGTTTGACTTCGTGCATTTTGTTCATATCGCATAATTGATAAAATGAAGGAGAGGTCTTAAAGAAAATACTCTTCTGAAGTAGTGGTAAGAGGATTTGAACAAAAAGATCTTATAATTCTAGAATTATCGAGCACATTGGTCATCTTAGTGAGTTTTTTCTTGTAACGAAAAACATAGTCAACTAGATGCTCATTAGATCTTTGTTTGATTTGAGTGAGCTATGGATAAGAGATCTTAGTGTCAATATTGATGGAAAAGTGAGCAAGAAAATTATCAGATAAATGTGTAAAATAATTTATCAAATGAGCAGGTATATCATAAAACCAATGCATGGTGTAACCTTGAAGACTCCAAGAAAATTAGCTTAGCTAGCAATGTATGATCATCTACATAATCAAGA
The DNA here is from genome assembly GCA_019776745.2 of Taxus chinensis. Lineage (NCBI taxonomy): Eukaryota > Viridiplantae > Streptophyta > Pinopsida > Cupressales > Taxaceae > Taxus > Taxus chinensis. The sequence goes on from CM034146.1 coordinate 982,437,289, forward strand.
CATGCCACATGAAAAGATCTAAGATGCTCTTGATGGTCACCATGGCCATTGAAGGTGGGATACTTAGGGGTGATGAAATTTAGAGGAAGTATATAAGAAGAAATGATGGGTGTGAAAGGGGTATGAAGGAAAAATGAGGAATCAATATATGAAGAGTAGCATGAATTAACATGTTGTAACTAACGGATTTGAACTTGTAGGTCCTGGTAAAATGAATCTAGGTCTTGATTTCCGGAAGAGGAATCAGGTTGTGTATTCAAAGCATTGGGATGAAGGAGGGGAGTGGTAGTAGTAACAATAGAAGTAGGAGTATTAAGGGGCTGGGTGGAGGCCATTATAGTTAAGGTAGAACCTACAAGAGGAACATAAGTAGCATCTCGAGAGTGTTTGGAAGTAAGTAAAGCATTAAATACATGCAGAATATGTAAAGGGTTGGCGCATAATGCTTGACAATAATTAATGAGCTAGTCTAAATATTTTTTATCAACATTAGTGTCCTCATCATATGATTTCTCGCTATCAGAGGATTTAATGTTTTCTAAAGGAACATTATGTGAGTTAGCAAAGGGATTATCATATTCAACCATTAACTTAGAGGACTTACAAATTTTTTATTGGGGATATTTGATTCCTAACTATGTAAGGTGCATAAGATCAGGGTACACATATAAGGAGTGTGTAGGGGCAAACAGAAGTTTGAAAGAAGAAGGTTGCGCCATGGGAAGTCAAATTTTGAATACTTATTGTTTTACATGGATGGGCTAGGAATAGATTGAGTGTATAGCACGTCTAGTTGGAAGACTTGGAGACTAAGCAAAGTCTATTTTGGAGAAGTGGAAGATCAAACGACATGCATAGTTTGGGGCTAATAATAGGAATAGATCTATAGTTATTATTAGGATAATCTATTATTAGCGAGCTTGCATGCTCTTGTAGTTTCTTTTGTGTCGGAACATGGTTATTGTTAGCATGTAGCCTATTTTTGAGAGTATAATAGTAGTGAAGGGAAAGTCCCCACTACCTATAAATATGTATTGATTTTCATAGTTTGATAGAGACAACTTATAGTAAGGTTATGTTGTTGGTTTAGGGTGCGCATGACCTATGATGATACTCTTGTGTATGTATTTAGCTTCTATGTTTGACAGTAATTAATAAAATGGATCTATGTGGTTGGATATTGGTTATTGACTCATTTGTTACTAGATCTTGCATGGTAAATTTGATCTTGATTCTTGTTTAGTTCAATCTTGCATATGGTTGGGATCTAGATCTAGTTTATGTCTATGATTTATACTTGATTGCTTGTTATGGATCTGGAATAATTGTGTGATCATGCTAAATCTTTGAGAAAGTTGTCCATAAAAGAGGAACCTAGTACACTTACACATTTTGGGTGAGCACTTAGGTCTTCCTGAGTGATGTGCTAACAGTGTGCCTTGGGCTATTTAGTTAAATAAAAGACTACATTTTTGTTTCATGTTGTTGGGACCTATTTTCAAGTTTACTGCAAGGATGTTGCATGATGAAGACGTATCGGTTGACTTTGGCTAGCATTGAAAGTAGGATTGATGATATAGAGGAAGATTTTACTCATAGATTTAACATTGGACCTAAATTTGATGCACGCATGTGGGTTGAATAGACATTTGTATCATGAGCTCTATGATACATTCTTTAGATTTTTTCCCATAGAGTTGTATGAGTGGATGGTAGCATATGCATCAAAGAGAAATTGGAGGTATAAAACAATTGTGTGGACACAGGAAGATTACCAGGCCCTGCATGATGTTGATTTAACTTGGAAACGTGTTGTAGATCATTGGTGGACTGGTTTTTTACATAGTTATACATTAGAGTATGTTGTTTCTACTTATTCTTGTCTAGAGGTTGTTGAGTTATCAGTTCTTGAGTGCGAACCCAAAGGATCCTATTTGTGTGTTATCCCTTTAGCAATTGAGATCTTGATTGTAACTCTGGATTTAGAAGAACCTCCTATGGTTAGCTAAACCCCACCACATGGGGGGGGGGGGGGGGTAGGAGCAGGTGTGGTGAAATATGTCATACCTTGAAATAGAAAGACAAAGATAGGAGAAGGAATTTGGCTTAAGTATAATGAAGCACGCGAGAGGAAATTGATGAAGAAATATGTGACATTGAGGAGTATTTGGAGTTGCGGAGAGAGATGGCTTAGGAAGGATTTGGGGCTCACGTGGAAGATGTGGAGCCAGATCATTTAGTTCTTCCATCATTAGGAAAATGTGGTAGAAGGTCCCCCTCAAACTATGATGATAAAGCATCTAAGGAAGAGCAATTAAGATCTGTGGGTGCACATTGGATCCAGCCTAGTGACCTATCCCTTACGCTTGGTGTTCTAGTCCCGGAGATAGTTGTTGAGAATCAAGCTAGTGTAGGTACTTCAGTAGTGATATGTAGCTTTCATTTTCCTTTGAATACAAGAGTTTCTAAGATGGCTACATAGTCTTCTTTGTTTGGTGGTCCTATTGGCGGTATATTGTCTGTCGCATCTTCAGGGAAGAACGTGGGTGCGCTAGAATGTTAATAATATGTCTGGAAGTAGTACAACTTCACATACCAGTGGGGGTCCAATTTAGTACAACTATTGGGACACAAGGCATCACATCCTCTGGCCTGGTGCCCACTACAAGAGGAGAGTTATGTGGTTTGAGGTCTAGTGGATCTGGTGGTTCTAGAGGTGGGGTGAATACTGGAGGTAATACAGGTTTTGGATCAAGTGGGCATGGTCCAGACCAACCCCATCAAGTGTATTATGAGATGTCTCTTCACCTACCATAATATAGATGGATTAAGGATGTATTTGATCACATGCATATGTGTGAGATATTATGGTGTGCTAAGGGAATTACAACTCTAGAGTGTAAGGTAAGTTAATTTGCTACTACTTTACAAGGGCACACACATAGCTAGTACAAGAAGTATGATCCAAACTAGACTTGTGTAAACTATACCACATTTTGTGATGTTTTCTTAGCTGAGTTCCATATACCAGAGTTTGAACAAAAGAGCATTAGTGCGTTGAAGGACATTAAGAAAGACATGGCTGAAATTATAAAGGAGTATTATGCATGGTTTAAGACTCTATTGTCCAAGTTGTCTTATGATATCCATCCTAGCTAACATGCTAGGATGTTTCATTGGAGGCTTGAATCACACCTTTTAGAAGGGATCTCTCACATAAAAACTTTATAGATCCATGCGATGCACTTGAGGCATAGCTATGTGTTGAGGCAAGTTGGGAGCATAGACACTGAGTGTAAGCCCATTCTTGGAGGCGCAGATTACATCCATGGCAAAATAATTGGAAAAATTGTCAGCCAATTCAACTCATGAGATGCACAGTGGTATTTGGTATACATATTACGAGGTGGAAGGACATACTAAAGATAGATTCCCTCATAAATCATTGCATGCCATGATGCTAGATTGTGAGAGTTGTCATTTGGATCATGATTATAGTAGGTGCCCCCTGTTTTAGCACACAATAAGAAATAATTTGTCTTGTTATCGTAAAAATTTTAAGTCTTCCACTCATGATACCGAGAATTACATATTGATTGATCATATTCATGATGCCATTGAAACTGGGTTACGACAGACTAGTGTTGCAAACAATTCTAAGGAATAAGGTGAACATCATAATCATAACCATAATGAAGGGCATTCTGATGGAGGTGGTAGAGGTAGAGGTTACCATGGATGATTCATAGGTCAAGGTCATGGTGGTGGAGTATCTGAATTCCCATGAGGAAATTTTTTCACATGTAGATCCCCTGATCATTATAGGCAGTGAATTCCCTCAAAACATTATTTTCTACTAGTGCGGAAATAATCACAAGTTTGAGGAATGCCCAGATTTGTATGAGCATATGAGAAAGTAGCACAAACAATATAAGGGAATGGAAATGGTTAGACTATAATGCACTATGGAAGATTAGTGGATGTCGAAGTTAGCACTTGACCATGAGGTGATACCAGTGTTAGTGGATACATGCGTTGAGGTTTCACACGTGTGTGATAATCCAAAGAAGAAACCTATTATTACAAAACAGGAGGTATTACATGAAAAGTATCCAGATCCTACTCATCAGAAGGAAGTATATCAGGAAAATATGGAGGTTATCAGAAACTTGCAGGTTGAGATACAATGCTTAAAAGAGAAGTTACGGAAACTGGAGAAATCTAAAATAGTTGAGCTTCCTCAAAAATATGTTGATGAATTGAAGGAGGTTTTTAAGTTGCTACACCAAGAAAACATCATTCCTTTGTTAGGGGAGTGGTTAAGGGAGAAGATATTGCGCATTGGAGCTAAGTGTGAGAGAAAGATATTACATGCAAACTTACCACCTCACAATCTTGAGTAGGACAGAGATAACATTGAATGAAGTTGATGGATGGTTGTTGAGTAATATATTGATTTATACAGGTGCATAAGTAAATTTACTCACTTTGGATGCATGGAATCAGATGGGGGAGGCCACCACTTACAGACCATCTTAAGATTTTTTGTATATGGAAAATAGGACTAAAGCCATGCCCATTGGACTATTGAAGGATGCCACTACTAGTATACAAGGGGCCAAGTTCACTGGGGACTTTGAGGTTTTTACACTTGTAGAAGTAGATAGTTTTCCATCTTTGATGCCATTAGTGCTATGCAAACAATGCTGAATTGCGCTTCAATAAAGGAAATATCATTTTTGAGAAAAAATAGGAGAAAAATGATCATTCCTTTGACAATATGAAAAAACAGAATTTATGTGCACCTTATGTAGAACCTTTGAGTGAAGAGGATTTGTACAATCTATGAGTGATACAAATAGTGTTGCATGTTCCAACTAGGCACATGGGACTTATGAAATGGTTGGGTGTGAAATGAAAAATATAGTAACGTGTGTAGTCAGGTTGCACTATGTTAGGAACTTAGGCAGTAAGCAGGTACTAAGGTACACTGGCGAAGGGAATCCTGATGTGTTTTTATGTGCCATGGAATCCCAATGGATAGATCAAGTGGAGAGAAGGAATATGTTTGTATATACCTTATGTAGGATAGTAGCACACTGATGGATTGTACACAGAGATATTATTTTAGAGTGGAGAGAAATGAGAATCACCTTCTCTACTAGATTTCTTTGGAGCAATGCACCTACCAAGACATGTAAATTTCATGATAATTATTCTACTTCGCACCACATTTAGAAGTGTGAGAAACTCTAGACAGAGGGGTAGGAGGCCTTACCACCTTCACTGCAGGTGCATAAGTTTTACTTCACTTTATGTGCTTGTACGTGTGCATGTTATGTTTATGCAAAATTAAATCAAGAGATGGGGAATTGGTATGAATTGACTATAGGTATGATTTAGACCTTTGACTATTTTTCTACTAAACCATCGGTGAATGAGGCATTAGAGATTATTAAGCACTTAACTATGGGAGATAGTGCAAAGGATTAGGAGCTTATCCAAGAATTACTAGGTGAGTCAGATTTGGAGGCACACTTTAAAGAAGGAGAGACAGATGAAGAGACAGCTTGGGCACACCTGGCTAGAAAAAGAAAAAGGTAAATTGTTTACATGATTGATGATGAGGAAGTGGATAATCTAGATGTTAATCATATATGTGAGTACACGTGAGGTCTTAAATAGTGCAGATGAGAAGGTGTGCGTGTATCATGAGCCTATGAAAACAGAATAAGGTTAACATTGGGATAGATCCAAACCTAAGGAGCCATCATTGGTGACTATTGGTTTGACTTAGAGGTTGCAAAGTTAATTGAGCTGTTGTGTGACTTCCAAGACTTATTTCCTAGAGGCTATCATGAGTTGAAAGGGGTATATCAATATTTGGGTGAGATGAGGATCAAGTTAAAGGAAGGTGCGTGCCCGGTTAGGAAGAGGCCTTACAGGATGAATCCTAATCTGTGTGTCAAGGTAAAGGAAGAGATTGATAAAATGTTGAAGTTTGGAATCATCGAGCCCATTTAGGAGTCAAAGTGGGTTAGCCTTATAGTGATAAGTCATCAAAGAAAGATGGATAGGATAAGGGTATGTGTGGACTATAGGGAGTTGAATGTTGCATGTGTAATAGATTCATTTCCCACACCATTTACTGAGGAAATATTGGAAGGTGTTGCAGGGCGTGAGATCTACTCCTTTACTGATGGATTTTCTAGATATCATCAGGTGCATATTGTTAAAGAATATCAAGAAAAGACAACTTTCACCACTTAATGGGGAATTTTTGCATACAAAGTTATGCCTTTTGGATTGAAGAATGCGCTTACAATATTTTCGTGCGTATTGTGGTGCAAGCATTCTAGGACTTTATTCATAAATTTTGACATGTTTACTTGGATGATTGGACATTTATGGGCTAGTAAAAGATCATTGTGATAATTTAAGACTTATGTTTGAGAGGTGTCAATAGTTAAGCATCTCCCTAAACATCAAGAAGTTTGTATTTACTACACCCTTTGGAACTCTATTGGGACATACCATATGTAAAGAAGGCTTGTTGGTAGATCCTGCTAAGGTTGTTGTCATTTTGGGCTTAGAGGAACCTACTAACCACAACAAGGTGCACAGATTCTTGGGGCACACAAGTTATCAAATGAATTTTATCAAAGGTTATGCTATGATTGTGGCATTCTTAGAGGAATTATTGAAGAGTAAGGTAAAAATCCATTGGGGTGAGGCACAACAGGGTACGTTTGAGACATTGAAGGAAAGGCTTACTTCTGCACCCATTCTACGCTTTCCTTTATGGACCAAACCATTCCATGTGTATATGGACACCTCTAGCATGGTCATTAACACAATATTAGCCTAGTCCTAAAGAGGGTATTGTTGATCATCCTATTTGTCTTTGCAAGAAAGAAATTAACCTTGGCTGAAGCATGAATTATACAACTACTAAGTGCGAAGCATTGTCCATGATTTATGCATTGCACAAGTTTAGGCAATACTATGTTTGAAACTCCATTCATATTTTATACAAATCACATGGCACATAAGTATATGGTCAATAAGCTAATTTTGCAAGGACGCATATGCAAGTGGATTCTCTTGTTCCAAGAGTTTGACTTTACAATAGTTGTGAAGCCATGGAAAGAGCAACTCAGGACTAGATCATTTGTCCATGGTTAATTCAGCTGAGGACACACAGAGACATTGAGGACACAATGTCAGATGCACAATTATTCAGATTGAACCACACACCTCTGACTTAGAGGATATTGTTGTATTCATGCGTACTAGGTGTGGCACCTAAAGGGATGAAGGATTTGGAGAAGAAACAACTTGTTATATGTGTCACGCCTTACATGTTAATTAGTGGATATTTATACAAATTAGGCTGGGATGAGGTTTTGTGTCCTGAGTGTGTACTTGAGAATGATCATATTGCCATTATGGAGGAAGATCATGGTGGTATTGCAAGGTAGACATTATGTAGGAAATGCTACCATGCGTAAGATTTTGTTAGCAGGCCTTTCATGGTGGAAAACACTTTACAAGGATTATATAGAATATTGTAAGGGCATGTGACCATTGTCAGAACCTTGGAAATCCTGGGCATAGATATGAGATACCTTTGAGTCCTATTTCTAGTGCATAACCTTTCAAAAAGTGGGAAATTGACATTTGTGGGTCCTATTTCCCCACCCTGCAAAGGACAGGATTGTGTTATATTATAACCTATATAGATTATCTTACAAGGTGGGAAGAAGCAGTGCCTACAAATGATTACATGAAAACTACGACAACAAGGTTTTTGTGGGAGAACATAATTAACAGGTATGGATGTCCACTAAGTCTGAAAAGTGATAGGGGAACTCAATTTCTTAATGAGACCATCAAGATACTATTGATAGAATTTATGGTAGCACACCATAAGACAACACCTTATCACCTCACAGGCCAATGGAACTACTGAGGCTTTCAACAAGATATTGGGACATGCATTGACAAATATTTTTGATGTTGGAAGAAAGGATTGGGATGAAAAAGTCTCTGTTGTACTTTGGGAATATAGGACAACTGTATAAGAGGTTAAATAAGGCCACACCCTTTTAGTTGGTGTTTGGTGCAGAGGTTGTTTTACCATTGGAGTTAATGTTACCTTCCCTACGTATTACCGCATGCATGAGGGATGGATGATGAGACAATAACTTGAAGAGTGCATGGATAAATTGATGTAGTTATGACGAGTGACACGTCATAGCACGTTGGAGCTCAGAATACAGAAATGGCTAAGATATAAGGCATAGCATGATCGACACATTAAGAATAAGTAGATTGAAGTTAGACATATGGTTCTTTTGTATGATTCAAATTTTTTACACCATCTTGGAAAGTTCCAAGTGCATTGGTTGGGGACTGTATGTTGTGACTTACATACTTGATTCAAGTGCTTTCAGTTACATGTGTTGGATGGAACTAGGTTTCCTAGTTACTTTAACAAGAGTAGGCTGAAGCCCTACTATAAATAAGTCTTCTTGGTGTTTGTAATAAGGAAGTATTTCCATTTAGTTTAGGTTTCATTTAATGCATTCCTTTATATGTGTTTCATTTCTTTTTGTTATGCTTTTTCAATTTAGTTTAGTGTTTTGTGTAAGAAGTGTGTTTGTGTGCCAAAAGTTACTTACTATCTATTGAATTCATATGCACAGAGGACCGCGCATACTTTTAGTGTGGGGTGGATTGAGAAGAAATGATTGGGGCCTTGTTACAAATTGAAGTGCATTGTAAAATTATAGTTTCTCAAGAGTAGAGATAGGTTTGAGAAGAAATTTCAAGGAAATTGCTCAGATTCAAGACCATGTGTAGAGGGATAGATGCTCAGTATAAAGTGAGGTAATCTGCAGCATTGGAAACTACTTGGTATGAGGCACATTAGATAGGTAGTTAGGTGCAGGAAGGCAGTGCGTAAGAAAATTTGTGGACAAGAAGTAGTGGGTGCACTAGAATATTATGACTGAGGCATGTAAAATTTAGGTGTAGAAGGACATGGTGCAACGTGTGGGAAAGCGTGGAGGTAGAATTAATGTCATGTATAGTGGTAGTTGGGGAGAAATTAATGAGGGGAATTTTGAACTGAGCTATAATTTTGGTGAATGTAATGCTATTGTTACCTTTCATTCTTTGATCTATCAAGTTGTGAAGTGCGACGAAGAGCTTAGTGTGACAAGTGATCTATGGAGCGGAAAACCAAGTGAGTGTGAGTCACATCATTAATAGAGATCTATGGAGAAGTGTTATTGAGCTAGTTGGGCATGTTTTTGAAGGTGAGGTTCATGCAAGAACTAGGGTTTTAGGAAGACAGACTCATGGATAGGGAAAACTAGGGCATGAAGATTGAAGGTTTTGATTTGAATTCAAGGAGTACATGATAAGGTAGAGGAAAAGTAGAAGTTACAGAGTGTACCTATGAATTGAAAAGAGCAATGACACCTAAGAGAGTCCTAGTTGTTGAAAATGAGACCAAGGAAGCAACATAAGAGTGGTTGGTTGAGATACAATACCCGAGAGGAGGTCATCGAAGGAAGGCTGTGGAAATCAAAGATAACCCAATGCAATATTATTGACTTCAATCACATGACTAAGAAAACCGTTAAGGATATTAATGTCAAGACTTTCTGGAAGATGAATAGGAGGATGGAATATGGGAATAGGGTTCTAGAACACATATGTGCACAGGTTATTAGAAAGCGTAGGAGTCATGCAAATTTATGAGATGTCATTCTTTGGCAAGCCCAACCAGTTGTACCAGTGGCTGATGTCATGTGTACATGAATATTTATTCTACTTCATGGGTAGGAGGATGAGGATCACAAAAATTTGATTGATAAAGTCATAGGTCTATGTGACTCTGGTTCTGAAATTTGTAGGTGATTTATCAGATGATGAGGGGGTTAAGGTGATGGTTTCATGCATTCTAGTACAAAAAGAGGGGATGAGCATTCAATGTCACACACATAGATGACCTAGAAACAAGGGTAGTGGCATGTTTAGTTGGTTGCAAACTGGTGCCTTGAAAAGATGGACAAAGGTTAATAAGTGTTGGCTGCATATAGCACACAAAATGGTGACAAAGACCTATTATAATATTACAGGATACATCACTAGAAAGTCTAGTAGCATAAGCATGCACCCAGGCTGATAAAGGTGACAAGATAACCTGGGGTGCTATTTTACTCTTGATTATGTTTAGTGAAATAGGTGTTCTTGATGGACCAAAGGAAAAGGTTTGGGAGTATCCCATGGAAAATAAATCACCTGCGAAGAAGTTTTCTAAGTACACATGTCATGGTTCCATTTCAAACACTTATAAGGAGTGTCCAGGATAAATGGTTTAGGAGGTTGCGCTGGGAATTTGAATTAGAGTGGTGCATACCATGTGAGCTTCCTAGTGTATTGAATGGACAAGAAGAGTTTACGGTCATACCAACATTTTAGTATGGGAAGAATTCTTCATGAATACATGGGAGAGAAGAGCCCTTGGTGTAAGTTACCTTTCACTTTCACTACACGTTATTTCAAGGATTTGGTAAACAAAATACACAATACGCACAAGTTGAAATTTGATGCTGACAAAGTAGATGCAGACATTCATATTCTATGAAAGACATATGTATGGCCCAATAAGGAGGCTGTATGTGGAGACAATAGAGATAGACAACATTGACATTACTCTAGAGACTCTGGTTGTAGGGAAGATTGAGCCCACTGCGCATATATGTGTACCTGAGGCCATGGTTTAAAGATGGAAAAGTGATTGTAGGAGAGGACTTGTCTTTACCAGGTCCTCTAAAGGGGAAACAAACTATGGGGAAAATGATGTTAGTAGAATAGACACCCCCCATGCAGGAGGAACAAGGACATGAGGGTTTGTAGAATGTCCTAGAGCATGGGAAGGAGGAGTAGCAAGAAGATATCACTGGCCCTTGATCATGGAAGAGAAAATATTACGTAAAGGTGTATAGGTGTAGGTGTTAGCACTCACCCTTTACAGTCAGTAAGGATATCACCACGTGCATAACACCAGTGAAGAAGGAGGAGGAAGAAAGAAAGAAATGACGGAGATATATTCTGGTCAAGGATAGTGATGAAGATAAGTCTTCACATAGAAGTGTGCATGAAGATACATTTCCACACCTAGTCTTGAGGTGCAAGAGGATGAGGGAATAGGTGGTGAGAAACCTATGTTCGATGAGGATGCCCCTATTGTAAGAAAGTAGGGACCTGAAGGTGAAAGATCCATTAGTGGAGATACAGAGATAGTAGAAAATGTTGTGGGCATGAACAAGGAACTTGAGGGAGAAGAGGAAGTACAATAGGACATGGGCACTAGAACATAGGAGCACATAGATGATTGCACTAGTGATCCCAAGGAATATGAGATGGTAAGAACACAGAACCTCAGCTATGTTGATGATGTAACAAAGATAATTTGTGCAAGGTTCAAGAGTACCATTGCAAAGGAACGGTTATATGGGTGGGAGATGATGGATCCAGATATGGCGACTACACACACCTGCAAACAGTTATTGTGGAATATGTAAAATCACATGGATGAGCCTAAATTTGACGTGTGTGAAGAGCCATGTGTGTCATGGAGGATGAAAGAGAGCTCCACATTCCCACCATGTAACAATCAAGCCAACTCAATTTTCTGATGAACAAGTAAGTAATGCATTAACAAAGGTATCTGCAGAGGTTGCGTGTAGAAATATAGATAAGGTGGTAACCATTCAGACTTCGTTAGAGGATAGAAAGGATAAATGGTAGAGATTAAGCACCTGAATAGAGGAGAAAGAGAGCATTGAGGCTAAGGTGTGTGTGGTACTTGATATGGTGGAGCAGATTGGTGATGAAATTTTACAAGAAAGGCCGCATAGTTGGAAGAGAGAGTGGCTGAGAGATTCCCCTCTGCTATGCATTATTTTCACACATTGGTTCATATGGTGTTGGATGAGGGTACACATATGGATGCCAAAACCAAAGGATGTTGCAGCACAGGTGGAGAGAGCTAAGGCAACAATAGCACACTGAATCATAGGGTATGAGTCTTTGCTCCAAACCCTGAAAGATGAAATGAAAAAGGAAAATTTGGCTTTGAACATTTGCACAAATCCTGAGATAATAATCAAAACAAGGAATCTAGTGGAGGAGAATGTAGTCCTTGTAGGAAAGAACAATGAGACACTTGGGTGTGAAGGAGAGGCTCACTTTAGTAGAAAAAAAGTGTGATGCACTTACAGCAGCCCAAGACCCTCACAAGGAGAAGATCAAAGAAATTGGGGAAACTCATAGCGAGGCATATGGATGTGATGGAAGGGATGGTCTCAAGTTTTGCCAACTTTCTTAGAGTATTACATGAATGAGGGTGAGAACATGACTCCAGATGAGATGGAAGGGGTACTTTCAGACATCCCTTGAAAAAAAATAAGGCACTCAGTGATTGGAATGAGCTGGAGGAAGAAATAAAGAGTAGTTATCCTGAGTTGCTACAATTTCAGGCTAGTAGGGCATCATGATTCTTTTTAGTATTCATTCATTCCTTATGTAGTAATTATTCTTTTGTTCCTTATTATTTATTTATGGAGAAGACAAGGCATGGTTACCCATTTTCGGGGGTGGAAATGAAGCAAGTGTGGGGTAATGTTGATTGGGGATATTTGATGCCTAACTATGGAAGGTGCATAAGATCAAGGCGCACAGATAAGGAGCGCGTGGGGGCACAAAGAAGTTCAAAAGAAGAAGGGTGTGCCATGGGAAGTCAAAGTTTGAATACTTATCCATTTTACATGGATGGGATAGGAATAGATTGAGTGCAGAGCACATCTTGTTAGAAGACTTGGAGACTAAGAAAAGGTTATTTTTGACAAGTGGAAGATCAAATGACATGCACATTTTGGGGCTAATAATAGGATTAGATCTATATTTATTATTGGATAATCTATTATTAGCAAGCTTGCATGCTTTTGTACTTTTGTATCGGCACATGGCTATTGTTAGCATGCAGCCTATTTTAGAGAGTGCAATAGTAGTGAAGGGAAAGTCCCCACTACCTATAAATATGTATTAATTTTCATAGTTTAGAGAGGATGTTTTGTAGTAGATTTATGCTACTAGTATATGAGTGTGCATGACTTATGGTGATACTATTATATATGTATTCAACTTATGTGTTTTACAATGATTAATATAATGGAGTTATGTGGATGGATTCTTGTTATTCATGTCTTTGTTATTGGATTTTGTGAGGATAACCTGATATTGATTCGTGTTTAGTTCAATCTTACATATGGTTGTGATCTAGATTTATTTGTATTTTACTTATGGATGGTTGTGTTACCTGATTTTTCCCCTCAGACAAAATCCAATAAACATGACCTTGCACAGAGAAAATAAAAGGATCATTTCGGTCATGGGAGCTCATACTCCTAGCTTGAATCGAGCAAGTTAGGTTAGGCAGGCCGAGCACATTGTAGAGGAGTTCAGGTTATGAAGGAGATCTAGAGTCTGAAATTCATACTTTGGAGGTGTGGTCATTCAGAGTTAGGCCGAAGAGAAATTTGGGGACTTGGCAGAAAGAAGTGCAGAAACAGGATTAGGAAGCCTGAAGTCTGAAATTTAGACTTTGGGATTTTGAAGTTTCGAAGGTTTCACGAGCTTGTAGTGAACAGTGCCACTTGGGGAGGATAAAGGTCTAAAACCCAAAGTCTGAATTTGAACTTCAGGCTTATGGGATTTTGGAGATATACAATGATCAAGTGGATGAACAAATCCTGAAACCCAAACCCCTGAAAACCCGAAACCCTGAAATCCTGAAACCCAAACCCCTGAAATCCTGAAACCCAAACCCTCGAAATCCCAAAACCCAAACCCCCAAAATCCCTAAAAAATAAGGGTCCAAAACCCAAAGTCTGAATTTTAGACTTCAAGGTTTCAACATTTCGGGACGTTGAAGCCCTAGTGCACATAAATTGCGACTTGAGGTCCAAAACCTAAAATCTAAATTTTGAACTTTGAGGTTTCAACATTTCGGAGGTTTCACAAACTCAATCAAATGAATAGTAACATAAACTCCAAAATAAAAAATCCCAAAGTTCTAAATCCTGAAAGTCCAAAATTTCATATTTCAGAGGGTGCGACACAATTTTGAAGTCCGAAAAGGGTAGATTAGCCACTCACATTTATTGCAGTATGGCACCCTCATCTACAAATGGTCATAAATTTTGACTGGGAGCTTGTATTTTCAAAAAATAGGACTTTTTGGAAATCTTTGTGTGTCCTCTACACAACTACGATTGGTTTTCTTAATTTTAGAAGGTGTTTCCATATTTCCCACCTACCAAAATGAGGAGGTATGGGCTTCCTTTCTTCTCCAACAAGGCAAAGTACATGGAGGCATGGGTCTTGCAGTAGCATCCATCATAGTTGTAAGTGATTTTAATGCATTTTTGGGTGGTTGAAGCAATATTTCAAAATCCTTCTCTCTCCCTTTCTCTCATTCTTCCTATATATTATAAGGAGGGGCTCATTTCAAAAGGTTAGATAATCTTGCTTCGCACCCTACCTTCTTCTCTTGTCTGTAAGTGAATTTTTGGAGTTCAAATCTCCCATTCAAGTTGTAATACAAATTTGTATCTCTTTTCCATTGTAGTGAATTGTATCAAATATGTGGAACAATAATATAATTTTTTGGATGAATTTCAACCCTCTCTTTTATTCATTACATTCTCTTAATCTCTCATTACAATTTTGGTTCACTGTGCATGTTAAATTGTGTTGCATATTTAATGGTCTATGTTTAATGGGTAATGAATTTAAATCAATTAGTTGAATTGTGGTGTGTATTCATCCCCTTAAAACTTATTGGTTTTCATCTCCATGAAAAGCAAGTGTTTAGCATTCCGCTTGGTGCATCACCTCCATCAGCTTAGGTTTAATTTTTTGCAATATTTTTAACCTTGCCTCCTTGGAAAGTTAGAGTAGATTTTGAGATAAATCCCATACAATTTGAATGGGTGTATCATAATAGAGGAATAGGAACTGGCCTTCATCCGAAGATCTCTCCCAATTGTAAAGTCCCACACTTTGGGAAAAGCTCCATGTTCTGCAATCACACGGACAGTTTCAATCTATCGAGTTGTAAACAATCATGGGTGTTGTGATTATGCATCAACATTTTTGGCATGCCTGGTGGGATCAAGAATTCATTCCATGAGATTTGAAGGCACTTTCAAAAAATTCAGACTTAGAAAACTACATATTTACAATTTAAGACCTTTCACCTCTCAAGCTGAACTCCGAAATCAATTTTCAAGGGATTAACTTGGTCAAAACAAGTCCAAATTTCACCAGCTGATAGAGAGGAGGCTAATCTTCAAAAGGGTATTTTTATTTTTTTGAAATTTTGATTTTCTAAATTTTGGAATTTTTTGAATTTTGGGTATCGGGATTTCAAACATCTCAGGATTTTGAAATTTCAGGTTTTGGGATTTTAGGGTTCTCTAAACTTCAGATTTCGAGGTTTCAAACATTCAGAAGTCTTGCATTTTTGGTTTTTCAGGACTATCTTTTCAAATCAAATTCCAACCTCCAGAATATCAAATATACAGGTCCTTCAAAGTTATCATTTTAATTTTGTCGTGTTTGGTGTGTGTCTTGGAAAAATTGTAATATTTTTAGGCTAATTCCACAACACATCTGGCGAATCCAAAGGGATAGAATTCATTGGTGTACTAGTATAGGTTTCCCAAGTACATGAGAATATTTTGAACTAGGTCTAATACTAGAGAAGAGGTCCTATTTGTCTACCTACAATTATCACCAGGAAAAGGAGAGGAAAAAGACCAAAAAGATCACCATCTCCACCTAACAGGACTTTGTCTACACCTCCACCTGGAATACCTTTTCTCTAATCAACAAGGGTTCTTAGGCCAATCATAATGGCACATCTACAACAACAACCACCTCAGGGACCACCTAATCCCTTTGTCAACTTCACGGGTAGTAGTCCACTTGTTCTAGATGCTCAAAATCCAATTTTGGTTGTAACACTAAAGAACATTTCCTATTTCATAAGAGAAAATCATACTAATCCTATTGACCACATCCAAGACATTGCAAATGTCTGTGTGATTCACTAAATTAATGAAATGGATGTTGCAATCAAGTTAATAGCTTCCTCATTCAAAGGCAAGGAATTGCAATGGCTCAGGAGCTTGACATCAGGATCTATCCAAAATTGGGACCAGATATGCACAACTCTCTGCAATCAATTCATAGAAAGAGAAGACAATTTTTCTTTATTGGAACAATTGACAACAATCAAAAGGGCTCCTAACAAGCTGATAGAAGATTTTAATTTCTATATCTAATGGACATGGGATAGGATTCTAATAGCTTTTAGACCAACTGCCGAAGGATCATTCCTTTAATTCTTGAAGGGTATGAATTCAGACATAGCCATGATGATCTAATAAATGGGAGGAACAAAATTGTTAGGGGCCTACGACATAGCAATCATAGCAGAAAATTGTTTGATTCAATTTTGTAAGCTTTCACCAAGGCCATCAATGCCTCTCTATCCAGACATGGTAACTCTTATGACTAGTCAAACACCTGAGTTGAATCCCATTCCAACTCCTAAAATTCAAAGTAACAGTGAGACGTAAACTTCTTCAAGAACTTCTAAAAAAATCCATGAGGTTATGAAGTAACTACAAAACCTATGGAATGAGCTAGTAACTCTGAAAAGGTAGAAAGCTCAAAGTTCTAGACCGTATCAGCCTCCAACTCAGTATCAACCCAGTGTTGGGGTGTGGGGCCTATTTTTGGTCTTCTCAAATCAATATTGAAGTTTGGAATTCGAATTGGGAAGATGAAAGGTCATGACCATTTATTTTCCAGCCATGGGAAGATGAAAGGTCATGATAGTTTCTTTTCCAATCGTGGGAAGATGAAAGGTCATAGATTTCAAACTTCTAGGTTTGGCGTTTGGACTTCTTACAGGATTGTAATCCTATAAATAGAGATCTTAGGGCATCTTAAATATATCTTGTGTGTTCAAGAGGTCTTGAGTCTTAGTGATCAAGAGGTGATCAAGAGTGATCAAGGTTAAGCAATTGGGTGTCAATTGTGGTTTAGCATATTTAGAATTCTGTTGTGAGTTCATAACTGAGAGAAGACTGTGAGAGGTTTTTTACTCTTGTTGATAATAAAATCTGAGCAAGTTCTTGGTGGACGTAGCCCACATTGGGTGAACCACGTTAAATCTTGTCTTGTCTTATTTTGTGCATTATTTATTTATGTTGTTATATTTCTGCATGTATAATTCTGCTATATAGTTTCCTACTACTGTGGTTTGAGGAATTGTTTCCACATATTTGTTCTCTAATTCCTAACAATAGGTATTAGAGATTTGGTTGGTTTTTTTCTAAAGTGGTAAATCACAGGGAAAATTTAGCTTGAGTGGGAGCTATGGAAGATGAGGGCAGATCAAGGGTTGAGAATTTCAATGGGCAGAACTTTGGTTTTTGGAAGATTCAAATGGAGGATTACTTATATCAAAATGACCTCCATGTTTCTTTGGCTAGAAAAGCAAAGAAACCTATAGCCATTTCGGATGATGATTGGGAGTTACTGGATAGAAAGGCACTCGGGGAAATTGGGTTATGCCTTGCATCTTCAGTTGCTTTCAACATATCACAGGAGAAGACCACAAAATGTCTCATGAGGGCATTGGGGACGTTATATGAAAAATCCTCTCTCTAATAAAATATTTTTGATGAAAAAGTTATTTAATATGAAGATGTCTGAGAATGGTTCTATTGTTGTTCATTTGAATGAATTTAATACAGTTGTGAGTATGTTAAACTTGGTAAAAATTGACTTTGATGATGAGGTCAGGGCTTTGTTGATTTTGTGCTCCTTACCAGATAGCTGGGACAGCTTGGTTATGGTTGTAAGTAATTCAATCTCTAATAATTCAAAGATGAAGTTTGAGGATGTAATAGGTGTGATCCTAAGTGAGGAAATGAGAAGGAAGAGTACCGGAGATTCTTCTACTTCTAAAAACACTTTGACAGTAGAGAGCAGACGGAGACAAAAGAACAGAGGGAAAGGTAACTGTGGGAAGTCGAATGATTGTGAAAGGTCAAATTCCAAGAGTAAGTTAGAATGTTGGCACTGTGGGAACGTTGGTCATGCTAAGAAAGATTGTCGAGCTCATTGGGATAAGAAGAACAAGAAGGATGAAACTAAAGAGGTAAATGTGGCAGCAGGTGATGTTTGTTAGGATGCCTTAATTATTTCTTTAGATAATATTGTTGAGTCTTAGGTGTTAGATTTGGGGGCTTCTTTCCATGCCACCCCACATAGACATTAATTTATTAATTTTTTTCAAGGAGATTTTGGACATGTATATCTTGGTGATGATGAACCATGCAGAATAGTAGGGAAAGGTTGTGTTCGGGTGAAAATGTAGAATGGGAACACATGGATACTTAAGGATGCCAAGCATGTGCCTAAGTTGAGGTAGATCTTGATATCAATGGATCAGCTGGGCAGTGATGGTTGTACAGTCAGTTTTACAATGGATTCTTGGAAGGTTACCAAGGGAGCTCTTTTGGTTGCAAGAGGTAAGAAAACTGGTGCTTTGTATTTAACCAATGGTGTTGATTATTGTAATTAGTTATTGCAGATGGAGATGCAACTTTGTGGCACCAGAGACTCAATCATATGAGTCAAAAGGGCATGCAGATTATAAAGGACAGGTTTCCTGGATTAAAGGATTTATATTTAGACTTCTGTGAGGACTATGCTTATGGAAAACAGAATTGGGTGAGATTCCTCAAGGTTGGACCTACCAGGAAGGAGGGTAAGTTGGATTTAGTGCATACAGATGTATAGGTTCCAACTAAGGTAAACTCTATTGGTGGTTCATGTTATTATGTCACTTTCATTGATGATGTAACTAGAAAAGTTTGGGTATATTGCATTAGAAAGAAATTTGATGTGTTTGAAACCTTCAAAAGATGGAAAGCCTTGGTTGAGAATGTTTGGTTAAGCCTAACACTGCATACATGTCCCAATGTCATTGTCTTGTAGGATGTTTCCATAATTGACTCAACACCACTCTTTACACTATGTTTATCAAGGAATTTCACTACCAAAATTGGTGGATATCTATCAGCAGACTAGTCACACATGCTATTTAGAACAATATATGGAGCTAAGGCTACAATTAGGTTAGAACCAATTGCAAACTTTCACATTGAGCCTCATGTGCCAAGTCGTATCAATGTAAATTTCTCAGCCTTTGATCAAGAAGAATGTTCAAATGTTATAGAAATATGTACCAAGGTTGAAGGCATTTTGGATTTAACACTCAATGATTGGGCTAACAAAAGGCATGCATTTGATTCATACAAAGAAATGGAAGAATCTGAATTAGGAATTATATTGTGTACACGAAGAAAATTCACTCGTTCCTAATATCACTAAGTTGGAAAATAAGGATGACAATCAAGTATGGAAACTATTTTTTAATGGTTCGAGAAGCAAACAAGGTGTTGGAGGGCGTGCAATATTGGTTTCACAATAAAACATCAAGTACTATTCAGCTTTCAAGTTTTAGTCTGCATGTTCAAACAACACGGTTGAATATGAGGCTTTAATTTATGGACTTCATTGGGCCAAGAAAAGAGGCATAAAGAACTTGCAGGTATTTGGGGATAGGGATTTGATTGTTAACCAAGTCAGTCGACAATATGCTGTGAAGAATGAACTATTCAAGAGCTACAAAAATAGGGTATAGGATTTTTTCAAGGACTTTAAAGCTTTCAACACCAATTCCATACCTAGGAAGAAGAATGAACTCGTGGATAGACTTGCATCCTTTGGGGAAACATTCAATGTAGTTAACAATATCAAAAGAAATAGAGCACAACCACATATCCATGTGGTTGTAAGGCCAGCAGTTCCAATTAACAACATGAGCTGGCAGGTGTTCGAAAATGATCAACATATCGTTAATTTCTTGCAATAGGAAGCTAAATTTTTAGATAAGAATTAGGATAAATTAGAGCAGCAGTACAGGGATTAGGTAGTGCAGTTGCAGACAAACGAGATTCCAAAAGGCTTGGTGATGTTGGAGTCTATCTTCAATCCGAATGATCAAGTCTGAAAGGAAAATGACAACATACATTTCAAAGGAGAGGATTCATAACCAATTTTGGTTAGAGAAGGTAATATACTCCAAATCGGAAAAGTAGCCACTAAGAAGGAGAGATATGAGTTCATACTACTTTTCCAAGAGTTTCTAGATGTCTTCAGTTGGAGCTGTTAGGACCTGAAAGGATTTAATCCTAAGTTGTCTCAATATATGATAGAACTGGATCCAAATGCTAAGTCGTTCAGGAAAAATTAGAGACAAGTCAACTCACACATTGAGCCTCTAATGAAGAAGGAAATAAAAAAGATGATAGAGGTGAGTATTATATTTCCAATCAAGCACTCAAGCTAGGTTGAAAACTTGGTACCAGTCAGGAAGAAGAATGGAGAAATCAGGTTATGCATGGAATTTCAGGATTTTAACAGAGCATCTCTTAAAGACCACTATCCACTCCCTTCAATGGAGAAAATCTTACAGGTAGTAACCAGTTCAGAAATATTCTCTCTCCTCGATGGGTATTTAAGACATAATCAGATAATGGTGAAATAAAACGATCAGTTCAAAATGTCTTTCACCACTAAGTGGGGTACCTATGCCTACAGGAAGATCCCATTTGGACTGTCAAATGCTAGAGCCACTTTCTAAAGGGAAATGGATATGGCATTCAAGGGGTTGATCAAAAAAATAGTGCTAGCGTATCTTGACGATATCATTATGTTCTCTAAAAATGCATTTGATCACCTCTCTCATCTGAGACATGTCTTTCAAGGGTGTAGGAGATTTGGGGAATCATTGAATCCCAAAAAAAGTGCATATTCCTAGCTCACGAATGCAATCTCTTAGGCCATATTGTGTCAAAGGAAGGATTGATAATTGACCAAGAAAGAGTTGAAGCAATTTGAGCATTGCCCTTGCCAAGTCATAAGAAAGCACTTCAAAGCTTCTTAGGAAGGATCAATTTTATCGGCAGGTTTGTACCAAACTTTTCCACTCTTGTGAAGCCAATAACGAAAATGTTGAAGAAGAGCATAGAATTTTAGTGGAAATCTAAGGGAAAATAAAGTTTTGAGGCTATCAAAGAGGATATATCTCAAGCCCCAACTCTCATTAATCCAGACTTCTCCAAGGATTTCATGCTCTATGCCTTTGGTGGTTCGGACACAATCTCCACAATATTGGTGCAGAAAAAGAAGGAGGGATCTCAACAACCAATTGCCCTTTTTAGCCAAGGTTTGGAGGAATATGAAACTAGGTAATCTTTCATTGAGAAACATGTTCTCGTGGTTATCAGGAGCTTAAATAAATTCAAGCACCTAGTCTCAAATAACAAGATCCAACTGCTAGTTTCCCATGTGGGAGTCAAGGACTTCCTTTTGAACAAGGATTTAAATGAGAAATGTGCAGGATGGATCAATCATGTCATGGAATATGACATTGAAATTAAAGTCACTAAGCTAGTCTATGGAAAAGGATTGTGTTAACAACTAGCCTTAAGTCAACAATATGAAGCAGGTGATGGAAAAGACATTTTCTTGGTACTACATGATAGTTGAGAGCAAGCAAATGATAATGCACCCACCCCTTGTTAGACTCAAAATATGATACATTTCCTACAAACAGGACTATGCCCTCCAAAAATGAGAAAAACAAAGAGGAGATACATCAGATTACAAGCCATTCCATATGTGCTTGTTGATGGTGTTTTGTTGAAGAAAGACATCAATGGCATTCTATTGAGGTGCATTGGAATAGGTCAAGTTAAAAAGGTGTTACAAGAATTTCACAATGGAGAGGCCGGAGGTCATTTTTCTCCACGGGTAATAGCTCTCAAATAATGAAGGCAGGGTACTATTGGCCCACAGTGTTCAATGATTGCTATACTTGGATCAAAAATTCTAAAAAATGTGCATTCTTCACAGGAAAGGAAAGGCTAGCAGCACTTCCATTGCACCCAATTTCAGCTGACCAACCATTCATGTAATGGGGATTAGACTTCATTAAGGTCATCAATCCAAATTCAATCTAAGGCCACAAGTGGATACTCATGGAAACAGACTATTTCACCAAGTGGGCTGAGGTGATAACACTCAAGGAAGCAAACGAGTCTAGCATATTGGACTTCTATGAAGGGA
Organism: Taxus chinensis; assembly: GCA_019776745.2. Taxonomy (NCBI): domain Eukaryota; kingdom Viridiplantae; phylum Streptophyta; class Pinopsida; order Cupressales; family Taxaceae; genus Taxus; species Taxus chinensis. The sequence continues at coordinate 982,459,645 of CM034146.1, forward strand.
TAGTGACTAGGTTCAGTGTACTGGCCACTATCATATCATAAAGTGCATTATCCTTTCTAGGTTCCAAGATCATAGAATGGGTTGTTAGGAACAGGATCTACTCAAGCACATCTTCAAACTATTACCCACAGGGTAACAGACGGGCAGAGTCCACGAACAAGAATTTTCTTAGAATCATCATAAGGACTCTAGATGAAAACCAGAGCACATGGCATACTAAGCTCAAATCAACCTTGTGGGCTGATAGAATCACACTAAAGGTTTTGAAAGGTAATTCCCCTTACAATTTGGTCTATGGTAAGGAAGCAGTGCTACCTATATCATTGGAGCTACTCGCATTGGAATTCATGAGGTAGTTTGAGTTGTCAGAATTTGAACCAATGGAGGCTAGGTATGCAGAGCTGATGGAATTGAAAGAAATCAAATAACATGTAATGTAGAAAATGGAGAAAGATCAAGCCTTAGTCAAAAGATGGTTTGATAAGAAAGTAAGAGCAAGGACCTTTCCGGAAGTGGACTTAGTTCTAAAGTGGGATGCAAATCGAGAAAAACGGGGTAGGCATTCCAAGTTTGATTCCATTTGGAGTGGCCCCTACATACTCACTGGATGTAAAAGTAGAAATGCCTTCTAATTGTCTACTTTGGACGGAGAGAAAATTCTGCTTCCAGTAAACGGAATCTATCTTAAACATTGCTATTGAAAAGGAAAGATTTAACCCTTGTAAATACTAGCTTAGGATTTTAATTCCTCTCAGTGTGTATGTACATTGTCTTGTTGTATTTTAGGTTCCAATTTCCCTAAGTGCCTTTGGCACAGGTTTTGTTTCTCTGAGGTTGTATCATTGTGCATTCAGTGTGCCTCTGAAGGTGAATGTTGTAATAGGGAAGAAGTTCGTACTTAGGATAATTGCTAATTTCAAAGAAAAGCAAATGCAGAGAAACTAAAATTAGGTTTTGAGATAGTGAATTTTAGGAACATGTGAAAATTCTAGGTCAAAACAATTTTCTACTCTCACAAATCTCATTTTTAAGATTTTCTTATGAAAATTGAGAGTGCGGGCAATAGAGCAAGTTCAGGATCAGCAGTTTACAAGCATTTGGGTGCAAGTTTCAAGCACAATATCAATATCCAGCTATCATTCATAACTCCATGCCCAATGGATACTTCAAGGCAACTGATCTTTCACCTAATAGGTAGGTGATCTCGCTAGTCACCAAATTGTTATATGATTTTTCCCCTCAAACAAAATTGAACAAACATGACCTTGCACTAAGAAAATGAAGGATTGTTTTGGCCATGGGAGCTCACACTTCTGGCTCAAATTGATCAAGTCAGGTTAGGTAGGCTAAGCACATTACAGAGGAGTTTGGGTTATGAAGGAGATCTAGATTTTGAAATTTGGACTTCGGAGGTGTGGTTGATCGGAGTTAGGCCGAAGTGAAATTCAGGAACTCGATGGAAAGAAGTGTAGAAAAAAGAACGGGAAGCCCGAAATCCTGAAGTCTGAAATTCAAACTTCAAGGTTTCAAAATTTCGAAGGTTTCATGAGCTTGCAGTGAACAGTGCCACGCGAGGAGGAAAAATTTTCTAAAACCCAAAGTCCAAAATCCAAACTTCGGGCTTTCAAGATTTCGGAGATATACGACAGTCGATCGGATGAATAAATCTCGAAACCCAAACCCCTAAAATCCTGAAACCCGAACCCCCAAAATCCCTAAAAACATAAGGGTCTAAAACCTGAAGTCTGAATTTCAAACTTTAGGGTTTTAAATTTTTGAAATGTTGAAACCCCAGTGCACGTAAATCACGACTTCAGGTCTAAAACACAAAGTCTGAATTTCAGACTTCGGGGTTTTGACATTTCGGAAGTTTCATGAACTCAGTTAGATGAACAGTAACCCAAACTCCAAAATAAAAAATCCCAAATTTCCAAATTGTGAAAGTCCAAAATTTTAGATTTCAGAGGATTCGATGCAATTTCAAAGTCCGAAAAGAGAAAATTAGCCACTGGCATTTTTTGCAGTATGGCACCCTCATCTTCAAATGGCCATAACTTTTGACTGGGAGCTCAGATTTGCACAAAATAGGGATTTTTGGAATGCTCTCAGTGTCCTCTACACAATTATGACTTGTTTTCTTAATTTTAGTAAAGCTAAGTATTTAAAAATGAATAAATGTAGTCTACCATTTCAGAGGGTGTTTCCATATTTCCCACCTACCAAAATGATGAGGTATGGGCTTCCTTTCTTTTCCAACAACGCAAAGTACATGGAGGCATGGGTTTTGTAGTGGCATCCATCATTGTTGTAGGTGATTTTAATGCATTTTTGGGTGGTTGAAGCAAGATGTCAAATTTCTTCTCTCTCCATTTCTCTCATTCTTCATATATATTGTAAGGAGGGGCTCATTTCAAAAGGTTGGATAATCTTGCTTCGCACCCTCCCTTCTTCTCTTGTCTGTAAGTGAATTTGTGGAGTTAAAACCTCCCATTCAAGTTGTAATACAAATTTTTGTCTCTTGGCCATTGTAATGCACTTTATCAAATTTTTGGAGCAATAATATAAGTCTGTGGATGAATTTCAACCCTCTCTTGTGTTCATTGCATTCTCTTGAGCTCTCATTGAAATTTTGGTTAATTGTGCATGTTAAATTTTATTTCATATTTAATGGTGTGTGTTTAATGGTGAATGAATTCATAGAAATTATTTTACTTGTCGTGTGTATTCATCCCCTTCAAACTTATTGGTGTTCATCTCCATGCAAAGTAGGTGTTCGGCATTCCTCTTGGTGCATCACCTCCATCAGCTTAGGTTCAATTGTTTGCAATCTTTTTAACCATGTATCCTTGGCAAGTTATAGTAAATTTTAAGATAGATCCTCTACAATTTGAATGGGTGTATCATAATATAGGAATAGGAACCGACCTTTATCCGGAGAGCTCTCCTGATTACAAAGTCCCATACTTTGGGAAAAGCTCCATGTTATGCAATCACACTGACAATTTCAATCTATCGAATTGCAAACAATCAGGGGTGTTGTGATTATGCATCAATAGGTTGTTGTGGATCTAGATTAAATGTGTGTTTATCATGCTAACTCGTTGACAAATTTGACATAAAAGAGGGACCTAGTGCCCTTGCGTGCTTCGGGTGAGTGCGTAGGTATGCTTGAGTGATGTGTCAGCGTTCCTTGGGTTGTTTGTTAAAATAAAATATTGCACGAATAGATGGAGGAGGCTCAATATACTCAAACAAACTAAAACAGCCACTATGGGTGATAGGCATAAAAGGAAAAAACCTAGATGGAAGGTGGGATTCGAGCAATGGGTTCACCAAATGATTTAATTTAATTTGAATTAAATCTAATTACAGAGTAACTAATGTAATAAATGATGTACAATTTCTAATATACAATATGACACAAGAAAAATAAGTTGTAGAATATGAAGCCCTAAGTAAGAGATAGAGAAAAGATGACTTAGTTGATATCCCCATAATTTGGAATTGATCTAGGCAAGGAGAAGTGATGAACAGGTTTCCAACAACATTGTAATTTAACTCTGTAAATTTTGGAGCTCACGAACAAGGTTGGGTAGGGGTGCCCATGGAAGGACAAGGGTTCCTGGGTGTTGTTCTCTTGGCTGGGCATTGGTGTTTGAAGCCATGAAATATAAAGAAGTAAATTTCTTATTGGGATATACGGTGTGTAAGACAAAATAGAAAAAAAATACGAAGAAAAGAGGCTAAAGATAGTTGTCAACCACTAGTTTTTTTGCTTAGGAATCATATAAATGTTAGTATGTTTTTAGGACCTAGAAATGTACCCAAGTGCGTGATTTTGTGTCTACATTCATGTCCACTATAGTATCAGTTTAAGAAATCTTAATCTAGGATTCATAAAAGGTGGAACACATAATTAACCTATCATACATAGATGGAGATCATACAAATTGTTCCTTCATAACCCAAATACTTTCTCTTACTCAGTGTTATAATAATCCCACTCTCAAATAAGCAGTTTATCCAACTTGCACCAGAATTTACTCCTCATTATAATGTAGAGACCAAATGTCAAGTAATTAACAGTGTTCTTGGATCTCTCACTATTATCTCATATGCTAACTATTATTAGGCTTCTCTCACCATATTACAATCTTCAAAACCCCTCTAAATCCTTGAAACACTTATGAATATCCTAGAAATAAGTTTAAATACTTGCAAGACATTGTTCATAACTTCAGACACATGGTTTGTTCTTCCTTCAATATGACTATCCTTCATGAGATTTACACCATTTTGTAAGCTTATTCTTACTCTTCAAGGTTTGCACTGATCTTTCACATCTAAATAATTAATCACAAAACATCTTCAATGTCATTAAAACAACAATTCATAATTATTCCACACATAATTCCTCATTGAATCCCTTAAAAAAAAATTCTATACAAAAAGTTATTTATTTGATTAATGACTTGGATTACACACAACTTCATGAGCCATAAGGATCTAGTACAAAATTTTCACTCTCAAAACTAACTTTTCTCCACTCTCTCCCCTCTATTTCAAATCCCATATGAATTATTTTACAAAATGAATAGAAGAAAAGAGTTTGGTTAAGTCTTCTCCACCACTAACCCCAACTAGACAAGGTTAACTCAAGATGAGTTAAGACCTAGGTAAAGTGAGAGGTTCATGACAAAGTGGAATAGATGACTTATAGCCTTCATGACAACATGAGGGAAAATTTTAGTGGTGAATTGTTAGGAAATAAGAGATAAAATATGTGGAATAATCCCTTACAAAACTGCAATAGTAGAAACTAATATGAAGAAAATATTATATATCTCAAATAAAAGTGTAGAATAAATAACACAACACAGAGAGACAAGATTTAACGTGGTTCACCCAATTTGGGCTACGTCCACCAAGAATCACTTGCTCAGATTTTATTACAAGCCTCCACTCTCTCAATACAATACCCATATCCGTTTGGAGCTATGCTCAAAAAACTCTACAGAATTCACACTTGAATTCAAAACACATCTGCAATACATTTTCTTGTCTATGTATCATATGCATAAGACCATATAAATAGACAATTGCTTAAGCAGTTTGATACAAAACCGTGGGTGTCAAAACCATGGGCAAAAACTGTGGGTATCAAAACCATGGGCAAAAAACCGTGGGTATCAAAAAAATGGGTACCAAAAAACCATGGGCCCAAAAACAGCCCATAATGGTTACCCATTACCCATGGGTTAATAAACCACCCATGAAAATTTGCTTTGGGGGCTTCGCCCCCGAACCCCCCTAACCCGCTCACCGGTGAGCGGGACCGCTGTAAAAATACCTGAGTGTAACACATAGAAGGTGTACCACACTCTAACATGAAAATAGGCTCCACAAACATATACAATCTCCCACTTGGAGACTGATTTCCACTGAGCAAGCTTCTCAACCCTTCACTGTCATCTGTGAAGGCCAACCAAAGCTGAACATAGCTTTAGTTTATCCCTTGTGACCACCTTGGTCATCATGTCTGCAAGATTCTGACTGGTATGAATCTTCTCCAACTTCAACTTATCTTCCTCCAAAGCTATCCTGATGAAGTGATATCTCAACTGTATATGCTTCATCCTGGAGTGGAAAGCAGAGTTCCTAGCTAGGTGTATAGCACTCTGACTATCACTATGCAGCTTACATTCCTCATGCTTATGCCCCAACTCCTCAAGCAATTGTTGTAACCAAATCATCTCTTTGCTTACCTCTGTGGCAGCAACATACTCAGCCTCCGTGGTTGACAAAGCCACCAGCTTCTGTAGTCGTGAAATCCAGCTCATTGTTGTCCCACCTACAGTGTAAATATAACATCTCATGCTCCTCCTACTGTCTACACCTCCAGCCATGTCTGAATCTACATAACCACGTAAAGTGGTGTCTGATCCACTATAGCACAAAACTGTCCCCATGGTCCCTCTCAAATACCAAAGGATCCACTTTACTGCTTGCCAATGCTCTTTACCTAGATCACTCATAAATCTACTCACAGCTCCCACTGCATGGGCAATATCAGGCCTAGTGCACACCATAGCATACATCAAACTACCAACTGCTGATGAGTAAGGTACCTTGGACATCTGGTTTCTTTCCTGCTCTGTCTTGGGACACTGCTCCTTTGATAACTTAAAATGGCCTACCAAAGGAGTCCCAACCAGTTTAGCATCCTACATGTTAAACCTATCCAATACCTTCTTAATGTACTCTTCCTGAGATAAAGTCAGCTTCCATTCCTTCCTATCCCGAGTTATCCTCATACCAAGGATTTGTCTGGCTGCCCCCAAATCCTTCATATCAAAGGATTCACTTAGTTGTTTCTTGAGTACTTTTATTTCCTGCATGTTTTTACCTGCAACCAACATGTCATCAACATACAAACACATGATAATATAACTTCCATCCTCAAATTTCTTTGTATACACGCAATGGTCAGAATGACATCTAATATAACCTTGCTCCATCATGAAGCTATCAAACTTCTTATACCATTGACGTGGATCTTGTTTCAAGCCATACAAGCTCTTCTTCAGTTTACACACCATCTCCTCTTTACCTTTGACCTCATAGCCCTCTGGTTGTTGCATATATAGTTCCTCCTCCAAATCACCATGGAGAAATGCAGTCTTTACATCTAACTATTCTAAGTGCAAGTCTTCTGCTGCCACTATTCCAAGAACAGTTCTAATAGAAGTCATTTTTACTACAGGAGAAAAAATCTCATCAAAACATATACCTTGTTTCTGTCCAAACCCCTTGACCACCAACCGGGCCTTATATCTTTTCTTTCCTCCTTCGTCTTTAACTCTGTACACCCACTTGTTCTGCAATGCTCTTTTTCCTTTCGGTAGCTTCACCAAATCCCAAGTCTGGTTCTCCATGAGAGACTTATGCTCCTCATCTATGGCTTGCTCCCACTTCTTACTGGCATCTACCTGCATTGCTTCATCAAAGCTCTTTGGCTCTCCACTATCAGTGAGTAATAAATAATAAAGAGAAGGAGAAAAATGTTCAGGTTCTTTTCTTACCCTAGAAGACCTCCTCACTGTAGGAGTTTGGGGTTCCTATTGAGTTGGTTCCTGAACTGATTCATGGGTCACTGTCCCATCCAGAAAATCCTCTACCACTGCATATTCTTTCTTGGATTCTTCCTTGTTTTCCTGCAACTGTTGCTTATACATGACTTTCTCATTAAAGACCACATCCCTAGACTGAATGATTTTCTTGTCCTTAATACTCCAACATTTAAATCCAAAGTCATCACCACCATAACCAATGAAAGTACATTTTTCTGATTTAGCCTCTAGCTTGGTCCTATCATCCTTGTCTATATGAACAAACACCTCACATCCAAAGACTCTAAGAAATGAATAATCAACTTTATTACCATACCAAGCCTCCTCAGGTATGCCTCCATCCAAGGCACTTGAGGGTCCTCTGTTTATCAAGTACATAGCTGTGCTCACCGCTTTTTCCCAAAAAGAAAGAGGTCAGTCCTACATGTAACCTCATGCTCCTAGCACGTTCCATTATTGTTCTGTTCATCCTTTCTGATACCCCATTCTATTGTGGAGTTCCTGGAACCATCTTTTGCCTGCGGATTCCATTCTTAGAACAGTAATCATTAAATTCATTGTTGCAATACTCCCCTCCATTATCTGACCTGAGACATTTTAGCTTAAGACATGTTTCATTCTCTACCAAGGCTTTCCATTTAACAAAAGTGTCAAATACATCAGATTTGTTTCTAATACAATAAACCCAAACTTTCCTTGTTGCATCATCAATAAAAGTAACATAATAACTTGAACCCCCAAGAGATGATACCTGAGCTGGCCCCCACACATCAGAATGCACCAACTCTAACTTACTCTCTTTCTTTGTAGGTCCAACCTTGAGAAACCTTACTCACTTTATGTTTCCCATATATGCAGTCCTCACAGAACTCCAAACCTATTTCTGTATATCCAGGAAAATTCTTCTTTATGATGTCCATGCCCTTATGGCTCATATGACCGAGCCTATAGTGCCATAATGTTGTATCTGCATCTGAAGCCACAAGATTACAATCATTAGTACTATCAGTGGATAAATACAAGGTTCCAACCTTCTTACCTCTTGCCACCACAAGCACCCTTGGTAACCTTCCAAGAGTCAGCTGTAAATATCACAGTACAACCATCACTTCCCAATTGCCCCGCCGATATCAAATTTCTCCTTAATGTAGGCACATGTCTGACATCCTTCAATAGCCATGTATTCCCATTCTGCATCTTAACTTGAACAGAACCTTTTCCAACTATACTGCAAGGCTCATCATCACCAAGAAAAACATGCCCAAAATCCCCTTGAACATAATCAACAAAATAATGCCTATGTGGAGTAGCATGAAAAGAAGCCCCTGAATCTAAAACCCAAGATTCAGTAATATTATGTAAAGAAAGAATCAAAGCATCCTGGCATACATTACCGATGCCACATTTGCCTCCTTGTTTTCTTCCTGTTGTTTCTTCTTGTCCCGAAGCTCCCAACAGTCCTTCTTTGCATGCCCAGACTTTCCACAGTTCCAACATACAATCTTGCTCTTGGATTTTGACCTTGCCTGATCTTTCGATTTTCCACGGTTTCCTTATTCTTCTGTCTCCCTCTAGTTTCCACTGTCAAAGCATTCCCTGAAGTAGAAGATTCCCCAGAGCTTTTTCTTCACATTTCCTCACTTAGAATCACCCCTACAACATCCTCAAACTTCAACTTCGAGTTAGCTGGAACCGAGTTGCTTACCGCCATTACCAGGCTATTCCAACTCTCAGGTAAAGAGCATAGAATTAATAAAGCCCTAACTTCTTCATCAAATTCTATTGTAACCGAAGCTAGCATATTCACAACCATATTGAAATCATTTAAATGATCTGCTACTAAACTATTCTCAGACATCTTCATATTAAACAACTTTTTCATTAAAAATATCTTATTAGAGGTAGAGGGTTTTTCATACAACTTCCCTAATGCATCCATCAGTTCTTTTGTAGTCTTTTCCTTTGAAACATTAAATAATATTGAAGATGCAAGACACAACCAGATCGTTCCAAGTGCCTTCTGATCCAAAAAATCCCATTCCGCATCTATCATACTTGAGGGTTTGTTCACCTTCTCAGACAGCGGAGTATAAAGATCCTTCTGATAAAGGTAATCTTCCATCTGCATCTTCCAAAGACTGAAATTCTGCCTGTTGAATTTATCAACCCTAGATCTTCCATCATCTACCATAGCTCCCACTCAAGATAAAAATTTCCCTGCGATTCAACACTTCAGCAAACCAAACCAGGCTCTGATACCAATTGTTAGGAAATAAGAGATAAAATATGTGGAATAATCCCTTACAGAATCGCAACAGTAGAAACTAATATGCAGAAAATATTACAGATCTCAAATAAAAGTGTAGAATAAATAACACAACATAGAGAGACAAGATTTAACGTGGTTCACCCAATTTGGGCTACGTCCACCAAGAATCACTTGCTCAGATTTTATTACAAGCCTCCACTCTCTCAATACAATACCCAGATCCATTTGGAGCTATGCTCAACAAACTCTACAGAATTCACACCCGAATTCAAAACACATCTGCAATACATTTGCTTGTCTATGTATCATATGCATAAGACCATATAAATAGACAATTGCTTAAGCAGTTTGATACAAAACCGTGGGTATCAAAACCATGGGCAAAAACTGTGGGTATCAAAACCATGGGAAAAAAACCGTGGGTATCAAAAACAATGGGTACCGAAAAACCATGGGCCCAAAAATAGCCCATAACGGTTACCCATTACCCATGGGTTAATAAACCACCCATGAAAATTTGCTTTGGGGGCTTTTCCCCCGAACCCCCTTGACCCGCTCACCGGCGAGTAGGACTGCCATAAAAATACCCGAGTGTAACACATATAAGGTGTACCACACTCTAACATGAAAATAGGCTCCACAAACATAACATGAATATTTGTTAATTCATGAATATTCTAATTTTTGAAATTTGAAATTGGTGAATTTTTAGGGTTGGAATTTTCTTAGTGGATTTTCCACCTTGATAATCCTCTCTATAATTTTTTTTACATAGGCCCCAACAGAGTTTCCCAAAATTTACACATTGAAGAAAAGTGTTGTTAATCCATAAGTGAGGCCTTAGCATTGCAAGATTTGAATGAATTGAGAATTTTTATGAGATCTCTTCAACCAATTTTTTGATAAGATGAGATATTGACATGTGGCCACATTTTGTGTAAAGATTTTACCAAGAATATGTCCATTTAAAAATTTAACTCCTTTTATTTGTTTGGCGAAGCAACTAGATTGTGCAACCTGTCATCCAAGTGGAAGATCCTTGCAAGGGATCAAAAACTTTAAAGTAAAATTTGTAAAGAAACTAGATCTGAAAGAGGGCTCAAAGATCTCATAAAATGGTATCCACATTGACGTAGTTACACTTAAACGATATCATGAATTTCCTCCAAGTAATTAACAAGAAAAACATAAACTCGAGGAAAAAGTGAATGCATGAAAGAAAATGGTCTACTCATACTCATAGATAAAAAAAAAGATTACATATGGGGAGCGATTTGTAACTCCCATGTCTGGACATGTCATACTTCTATGATGGAGTGAGGAGTTACAATGTTAAAATATCATGTAAATCCCATATGACAAGTATAGCAGATTCTATGGCAGAATCTGACATATGTCATATAACTCCCTAATAGACCTATGACTCATGTAAGTAAGATTACTCACCATGTGTGAGGTGGAAAATCCATAATAAAGTAATAAAAGGAAAAAATATACCTCACACCAACACCCCCTTCGTCAAATCTTAGGTAGAGGTAGGGAAATCCAGAAAGAGAAAAATAACTCCCCTAGACAACTAAGAAAGATGTGTCATATGTGTCCTAAAATATAAAATCATGATGAGGTACCCATGTACAGATTGTAATCTTTCTAGAAGAAGAAGAGGAGAGGAAGGAGGAGAGAACTATCAAGTTCCTCCAAAATATGATTTCCAATGAATTCCCAAGGAATCTAATGAACCCAGAAGTCTGAAATCAGCGGAAGAGGAAAGGGAACCATAAAATGTCTCAAGAGGTTGTTCAACATGCAATGGAGATAATATATCAAGGATGCGGAGACAATCATGTCAAGCTTTGCAAGATGAAAGTCCATAATCATAAATGCATTTTCAAGTAGGTGGAGCTACGGAGGAATTAGATCCTGAAGAGGTGGATGATCATGATATTGCCAAGAGTCTCTAGAAGCCTATGGTGAAGAAACCCTGATCTCATAAATGGAAGTAAGAGAAGGAAGAATATGTTGCAAGGTGATATCAGTATCCTCAAGCATGTCATCTAAATCTGAGTCAAATAAATCAACATCCTGTTGTGGAGGATTATAGGAAGCATGTGATGAAGTAACATTGAATTATTGTTGAAGTAATAGGTGATGGAATGATCTCTATGCTGGAATCAAAAGAATCTATAGATGCTCTCAAAGGAGAAACCTGGAGATTTGATGTAGCATGGATAGTGTGTGAAAAATCAACTATTGAACCATGTGGAGGAGAATTTCTAAGAGTTTAGAAGGGAGTAACATTGAATTATGATGAAGCAACATGTGTGGGTGCCACCATATCATACGAGAATGTATCAGTAAACTCACTATCATCGATAGGTAAGAGGTCATCTGAGGATCCATCACTTTCAGGTGAGGAATAAATATCTCCATGTAGCTGACAAATGAAGGTCCATGTCGTGTGAGGCAACTTAGTGAACTCAAGTTTATGTTGAAGGTCTTCATATACAGTTAGAAAAATAAGTCCATATGTTATGTCATTTTTGTTCAACCAATCATTATGTTGTATGGGATAGTTGGGTTCAAGAGTAATTCTAAGGAGATTAGGTAGCAATTCATGCATGATGCATTGATCCAATATCTCATTTTTCCATGCAAACAGTTATTTGAACATAAGTGAACAATATAATGATGAAAATTGAAAGCCATGACTGAAGAACCTTCTAAGGAACAATAATATTACCCCATTTTTGCGGCACTATATAGTTTAGTGCATTGATTATAGTCAGATGTATTCGTATGACGAGAAACAGTTAGTCACTCACCTTGTAATTGGTGAAAAAACCATGCAAGTGTGGAGACCACAATAAGTTTCAAGCATTTGCAACAAAACGTCACTGTAACAAGCACAAAACAAAAGGCAAAAGCAAGCAGGAAGGGAAAGAGAAATTTCCGTGTGAGAAAAAATGCCTAATAGCGCAAGAAAAGGATATCCCTAGCCACAAGATTTGGTGGATGCACTCACTAACCTGTAAGAAAAAGGAGTGTATTACAATAAGCTTTGAAAAAGTAGATCAAAACTACTTCGGACCAAATATATGGCCAGCTCTGCACCAAATAAAAGCAACTCTGGACCAATTGTAGCAGCTCCGAACCAAATGCAAAGAGCTCCAAACCAAAAACAAGGAGCTCCGGACCAAGGGAAAGGATTTCCTGACCAAAATCACTAGGTACAGATGAGAAACACTGGTGGGCGAGCTGGCTCCGGATGAGGAGTGTTTCAGGAGAGTTGGATCCAGACGAGAAGCATTGGGCAAGATGGATTTGGATGAGGAGCATTGGGTGAGATGGCTCCAAATGAGGAGTGTTGCATGAGAGATAGCTCCAGACAGGGATCGTTTGGCAAGTTGGCTCCAGGTGAGTCACAACCGAGTTGAGGGGTGAGTTGCGAGCGAGTTGAGATGATGCAATACTGAGTTGAGGAGTCGAGCCCCGAGTTGGGTCTAAGACTCAAGTAGCAAGGCAATGCACCGAGCTGTTAATGAACTCACATAACGGGCTAGTAGAGCAGGTGAGTCAACTCCCCACATGACAATATGCTCGAACCAGGGTAGGGACGTTACACTGTGTGAAGAGTGAGCCACAAGGAAACCGTCTGAGGTGGAGAGGATGCACGAGGCGCAGAGGAGAGGTAGGGTTAATTTTAATATAAAACTAAAACATTTAAATTAGAGTTTTCAAAACTAAATACCTTAAAATTGCAAAAGGATTGAGGTCAAAAACTTAAATTATAATATATTTCTAAATAATGAAATTTAAATTAGGATATTCTTAATAAGGAAATAATAAGATGGTAGAAAACTAGGATTGAATATGTTTTGCAACACGAATGATATTATTTCACCATCTTAATTATTTGAAGAATTATTCATAAATGATTAAAGCTTAACCTTGAGATAATTGGTAATAGGTATTGAATGGCTTCAAACTCTCTTTTCAAATAAAAGGAGTATCAAGAAAATAATAATTGAGTGGGAAATATTTTATATTTTTTGTTTGATATATTAGGGTAGAAATAAAAAGGGTAAATAAAATTATAATGGAAAATTTGGTAAGGTACATGGAAAAAATAGGGTTTATTTTCATTTTAATTATATAACGGGAGAGGGTATTATCAATTGAATAATTAGAGGTAAAAACTAACATTAAGGATATTCTTTAATACCCTTTGAACGAATGTATTATACCATATTTTTAATTAGTGAACCCTATGCACCAAGTTTACTTAAAAGATATTTTGTGATTTTCATCACCGGAAATTTGCAATGGACTTCCAAGCTTTTCCATCATTTGAACATTTGATTCTCTATTGTTTCCTTCCATAGAAAATCTTAAGACTCTAGTTTCGAGACAATGTTGATCTTCTTCAACTTCATTCATTGACTCAATCTCTATTGACATTTTAGACAAATAAGTTGCTTCCACAAATGCTCCATGATCCTCTACTTTTTTGTAGGGTGCTAAAATTGAGTGCAGGTTGATACACACTCTTTTCCTAATTTTCTCCTTAAATTGAGAGATTTGAAGCCACAAACCTTTCAAATTTTCATTTTTTCTTTGTCAATCGTGTTTTCTCTATTTAGATATTATTAAATGATTGGTGCAAGTCCGCAGTGGTGGTTGAATTAACAGTCAGGAGTCTTAGTTCACACCAACATCATTTAAATGAAACTTCGTAGCTTTATAATGCATCGCCATGACATTATGTCGGGTACAATATGAAAAAAATTCTATATAGATATTACACCTTAGTATGGTTTGATAGGCCTTAGGAGTTTATAACAAATATGACATTTGGCTTTGACCTTGGTAATTGGGCTTGTACAGAAGGTTAGCTAAAGGATATGGGAGGTTGGTGGTGTTCAAGCTCTATTGTATAGCTCATAGTCCCCTCTCGGGCAACACCTAAGCTGAGTATGTCTACTTTTATTAGACATTATTTTACTCTTCAAATTGAGTTCGAACCCATTAGGGGTAGATAAGTAATTCATTGATTTTTGCAAATACATTATAGAGTTGGCAAGTGTATTGACATGTGATGAGCTTGGGTGAATTTGAGATGCATCTTGCAATTTGATTAATAGCTCAAAAGCTGAACGGGCAATGTTTGTTAATTACACGTCAGCACATCTTGTTATAAATGACATTGGGTCGAATGGATGATGGGATGCCATAATAAGCATGAAAGAGGTGGGTGAAACTTTTATGGAGTCTTCCTGGCAATTGAACCAGGCATGAATGAGCTAAATCCCTTGTTTCGAGAAAGACAAACACCTTGTAACGAAGGTCAAGGCATATAAGTGGAGGTCTCACTATTTTACACTTTTTGTACCTTCAACACGAAGGTGCAAGTCTCACAACCAAAATATGGTTTTTCTTGCCCATTTAAATTGTGCCCTTTAGACTACTATGTTCGTGTTAAACAAATCTTGAAATATGACCAATGGGGGAAGCGCTATCCAGAGATTGTGAAGTGGTAATTTAGAACTAAGGTTAGTAATGTGGGCTTTGTGAATATGTAATTACTAGTTGAGATTCTCTCTAATCGATAAATCTCCTAACACTTAGTAAGATTGCAACTCCAACAAATCTATGGTTTTAGCTCCAACAATGCGAAGTGGGTCTCAACCCAATGGCAACCAATTATCGAGTTGAGATACAAACTAGCTTGATCCAAATAGTAACATAGTGCATCGATTCAATTTGAATAACGCAGACCTATAACAAAGTTATTAGGATGAACTATAGACACTGCGAGTTAGAACAAAGTAATGTCATCTTTCTTACGATGGATTATGGACGGAATGCACAGGAATGAAAAAATCGTAGAAATGCAAAGTGTATCCCATAGATCAACGCAGGAAGTAGCAGGTCGCTACAACGGTTTCACATATTCGAGTCTATTTAGGATTGTTGTCCCCAAAATTCACATATTTTTCGTAAACTGTTGTGCATGTGCAGGACATTTTAACTCCAATACAGGATCAGTAACTGACACCCCACAAGTGCAATTTTAACGTACACAATTTTGCCTTAACCATTTAGTGCATTATAGATGTTTTCACTCTATCTTGGAAATTCGTTGAACAACCCTAGACTTATATTGCAGTTTCAACCCCTCTTATCACGGATATCATAATCTACAACTGAATACTGTAAATCTTTCTAAATGACCACACTGTTCTGGTAATTGTGGCATAACATGTGAAGTTGTTGAAGCCTTGAATGTATGCCAGATTGAGGCGAAGAGATTTTGCTCTCTCTGCAGTCTTAATAAGCTCGTGGTGGGATCAATTTCAAGTGGAGTGGAGAAGATGATTGGTGAGCTTCAAGTAGATGATTGGTGAGCTTCAAGGCATGGACAAGAAATGTGAATCAAGAATACAAAGGAAACACCAACAAAGTTTAGTCTTGAGCAGCATCCGTGCTGAGCAGATTGTCCCATCCATGATAATGCCAAACAGAAGTAGTCCAGACACATGGGTGGATTGGAGGTAAATCCAAGCCATGAAGCTTGTAGAATATGAAGCCCATGCAGAGATCTGATAGAATGGAACATGGGTCGATGTTCAATAGGGTGCAGTTCAAGATTCACAATCTGCAAGTGGCCAAACTCTGAGTGACTTATGCAATGCAAGTTCAAGATACGACATTAAGGAGTTTCGCGTATGTAAAGCCTAGAAGCTCACATAGTTGATGTTTCAATTGGCAAGAGCTTAAAAACAAGTATTCGTTCTTGAATCCTACAAAGCAACCCAAACCAAAAGATGAGTAACCACCAATGAGGTAAGGATCAGAAGCATTTACAGACCCTAGTATGGAGGCAATCAAAGCTTGAAGATGAGATGTAATGGAGTCCCTGGCGAAATGACCAAGGTTGGTGAAGCTCTTGCAAGCGCTGACGACACTTAAACCTGCAAAGTGTTAGGTTCAAGGTGCCAAAAATGAAAGAAGAATGTGCATTTGAATTCAAAAGTTACTCGAATTCATACATGAGCATCAAACACATGAATAATGTAGAGCTTGTGTGCAGGGTGACCTTTGTTATACCAATAGTGAATATGTAGCTTGTTTGTTCGATTTTAGCTTATAAGCTCATAGGTGGAAATGTGTTGCGTGTTGCGATTACAATTATAGTGGCATATCTAATAGTGCTCCCAAATCATTTGCAAAGACAGCTTTATTCATGCAAAGGTGATCAAAATGTATGAGACTAGAATATAATAAAGTGATGAGCTCGTGCCACGAACCTATGAAAAACCTTCGGCAACCAAATGATGAAGCCACAAGCTATGAGCAATTTATCACTACTGTATTTTACTTCATTTCAACTTGTGAAGGTGTAGTTGACTACATCTTTTCCAAAGCTACGAGGCATTGTTGACAGTAGTATGATTGCGGCAATACAATATCCAAGTGATACTCCAAAAGTGATGGTAACTTTGAGAAGATGCATTGATCAATGTGGCCAAAGGTGATAGCACTGCCACCAGTATCCATATCTTTGACATACTCCATTGGAAGAGAGGCTCAAATGAAGGTGACAAAAGTTCCACGTATGTTGAGTCAACAATGTCATAAGATTGGAGTTGAGTATGACATTACTAAAGATTCAAGCATTTCAATATCAGGAGTGAGCAGAATGGTTAAACTTGAAGCTAATCATTCAAAATTGTAGTGTCATGTCTGGTCAACCTTAATTGAAAACCACACGAAAGCATAAGGGGGATTAGATGGGCTTGTCTAAACCCACAAGACTAACGGGAAGACAATGAGCATAAATTTCCAGAGTTTATACAATAAATTTCAAAGGTGTTGGTGACTGAAGTGTCGACATGTTATGAAGCGTATTTTCCTAACCAAAGCCAAGGGTCATGGGTCTTAGGTAATCTTAAGAATACGATCATTACAACTTAGGTCTCAACACCATTGAGTGATAGGAGGATTATTGTGAGTGTTGACTAGCATCCGAGCTTCTAAGGCAAGAAACACGTGTCTGAGCATAGGCCATGGATGATACTATAGCCGAGGAAAGAGACAAAGTTCCAGGTGATAGTGTAGCTTAGATGGATGAAGATCAATATGCTCGACTTGGTACCAATTACTAGGGAAAAGTATGGTCCCGAAACTTACACATTAAAGTCAAAGTGAGCTCAAATGATTTTCCCTTGTGGACCCAAGACTGATCACAAACCAAACGATTGACCGCGTATGACTTGAATATGTAGAGATAAATACTACTTGTCTCTCAGCATCTGAAAGCCAGACGCGATCAAAGACTATCGACCCACGTCATCCAATGAATGGCTTAAATTGTGAAATGTATCGTGAGAATATTTATTATCGAGTGGTGAACTCATATTTCAAACACATACCCTAGAAACACTCTTACGTTGACACCCTCACCGATTGTTGCCCACATAGTGACCCAACACCCTGCAGGGTCATACACAATGATGTTGCGTAATCAAAGTTAGCATGCAGGACCCAACATCAAAAAAACTGTATCATGAGAAAGTAAGATCGAGTGGTCGAGCACTCAATCAAACACATAAACATAGAAACACTCTTACGTACACCCTCACGTGAAAAGATTGGCCCAAAGGACCCAACACCCTCAACAGGGGGTTACACAATATGTCTCGCACCTCAAAGTTAGCAATGAGGAGCCTCAACATCTTTTGTAACAATGAGATCAAGCACTCATAAAGTGAAATTGTGGACCCATTTCATGTCGTCTATAGATACCCCATAGATCACGAAACGTTATGCAAAATCAAGTAGGGAAGTTTTCGCGACTTGAAATCCAAACTGGGTCAACACATTCAAACTAGGTTGAATCAAACAATAAGCTGGTGAATCAAGGGATTCAATCAAACTTGCATCTGAGAAGGAAATCTCTGTGCTCTTCACGAGTATCCTCCAACAATGGCATTATGGTTATCCTGATAGGATACATGTTCTTTACCTACAAGAGGACATTTGAGGCATTCAGCACAAAAACACTCATTAACAACCTTGTCTTCTTTGAATCCAAAATGCTTTGTTTGCCGCTTCATGTTTTTTTCATCCTCTATTATGATTTCAATCTTGAAACTTGCATGGTGCATATAACAGAAACGATATTGGCAATTTAAACATTGATCAGAAGAATGTATCCCTGATCCAGATCAAGATTCTGACATGAAATCTCTTTTTATTTTGCAAGTTTTTCCTCTCTACATTCCTAACGAAAATGGGTGAACCCAATCAGATTGAACTTGATAAAGCCGATCTTCATTGATAGAGGGCAGCGAAGCTTATTCCTCGATATATAAATAGAGAGAGATATATGGTTGTTGCGGGCAGAAGACAATTTTATAATTAGAAGCAGCAGTGGCAGGACAAGTGAAGGTGCTGGTGGCATCATCGGTGGGATAGCTGTAGGCTTGCGGGCATTGTGCCTTGAAAAACTTGGAGTAATTATTGGGTTGGCAGTTGTTGGCATAGGCCCCTGTGCAGCAGTATTGTGAAGTGTTAAATGTAGCGCAGGCACTCTGGCATCCACCGCTCACCTTAAGCTCACTGGGACACACGGAATTTATGTGGGCAGCGCATGTTATTGGCTTGCAGCTGCTGCTTGTGCTTGTCGGGGTTAACGACAGCGGCAGATTGAATCCGTCTACAAGGGAGATGTCGTAAAAATCTAGGTTTTGGAATTGGTTAAGGGAATACTCCGCAAGAGTTGAAGGAATCTGCCCGTAACCTTGACACGCGAGCATGCCGTTGCAGTCGCCGGTTTCGCAGGATCCTCGACCGCTGGCGTCGAAGGAGCAGCCCGTGCGGCCCCAAATTCTGCCCTCCGTTGTTCCGGCGGGAACTTGGAAGTTCCATGACTGCCCTTGCGCCAGCTGTTGCCCCCCGCCTGGATTTGCAGCTGCCCACACTGTGTAGGGGCACTGGTTTATGATGTCAAACGTCGCTGCCTTCACACTCACTCCTGCAAATGAAAAACTTTTACATCAAGCAGTGGTAAACTTAGGTATAGCCAAAACAGACAATGCAGAATGCAAACTGAAAAATGAAAATTTTACTGCAGAGAAAAAGGAACAAAGTTGCTGTGAGTGCAATCGAAACTGCTACCGATCTCGCCATTCAATGGGAGTGTTTACTTTATTCTTGTTCAATGAAAGTATGTATTATGTATGAAGGAAAAATTGCCGTGTAGTTTCCGTTACTCTGGCTTGAAAGTCTTTCTTCGAAATTTCCCAACAAAGTAGGACGACCCTTCTTTTGACTTTTGATGTGTACACAAGCAGGAGGACACGGCATCTACGTGGCGGTCCTCACAAATATTTTTTTGACAAATGAGCCTCGAGAAAAGGAGGTGAAATCTGGGGGTCATTAAGGTAGGGGACTCTAGAGTACTATAAATGTAAGACCTTGTTCTTTTGTTCCTCCATTATCTATAGTTGTTTTTTGAAGTGTTGAGTCCTTGGAATCTATGGATTGTCAACGCCCAAGTCATTTTTAGAGGGAGTTGTTTGTAACTGCCTCTTGAAATAAGGGGCAGTAAAAGATGGAGGGGGTTCTTTTCATCCTAGGATGGTCCAATATACTTGTCAAATTTGATGACCATGAATAGCAGGAGTTCTAGAGGAGTGTCGTAGGTGTTATAAACTACGTTGATGATTTTGACAATCATGAGATTGACTAGTTCTGTTTCAACCCATAAGTTAGTTGTAAGCATTAACCTTTTGATGTTTCCAAAGAAGAGCTTTTTGTTGCAGATTATCGTCATTTGTTTCTACAAAAATAATGTACCTAGTGAGTTGTGCATTACAATGGGCGACAAGAATATTTAATGACATGAGTGATCATGTCTTGAATATTTAATATTTCAACTGAGTGATCATGCCCTAGGTGCTCTTGTGTCAGTCACACTTTGTGAAAGTAGCGAGCAATAACTATGTGTAGAAAATGTAATAGAATGGTGAATGGAATAGAATAAATTTCCCTCCTATCAGGGAAAATTTTAGTGGCGAATATTCGTAATATGGCGAATATTCCATTTTTGAAAATTTTGAAAAGGTGAATTTTCTGGTGCAGGTCAGTGACCTGTTCGCCTAAAAATTACACTTTAATTTTTTTTAGGGGTCGGCTTCGCCTACCCTTGAAAAATATCCCCTATATAATCCTAGATTATTCGCCAGGTACAACACTTCTACTTCAAATTTTGTCAACAATATGATATATCCTGTATTGCAGACGCGCGACAAGGGGGTAAGTTATTGACGCGCGACAAGGAGGGTTTGCAAATATTGACGCATAGTAGACGCACGACAAAGAGTTTGTTGATGCGCGACAATGGGGTTATTTGTTGACGCGCGACAAGGAGGTACTGCAGATATAGACGCACGACAAACAATTTGTTGACGCGCGACAATGCGGTTATTTGTTGACGCGCGACACTGACGGATAGTTGACGCGCGACAAGGAGGTACTGCAAATATTGACGCATAGCAGACGCACAACAAAGAGTTTGTTGACGCGTGACACGGAGATTTTTTTGATGTGAAAGCAGAGGGCGGAGGCTGCAGACACGCGACGGGAGATTTGTTGTCGCGCGTCAAAAAAATGCATTGGCACGCGTCAACAAACCTCAGTGACGCGCATCAACAAGGTTGTTGACGCGCGTCACTGAGGTCTGTTGACGCGCGTCACTGAGGGTGTTTTCCGGCGCATCAATGCATTTTTTTGATGCGCGACAGCAAATCTCCCATCGCGCGTCTGCAGCCTTCTGTTACACCACTTGAAAATCAAGTGAAATTTTTTCATACAACCCCCAAAAAATTCACCTTCCCGCGAAACCGGTTCTGGGGATATTCGCCAGGTATTTTCCACCTTCGATTTCCAAGAGGTCTCTTAAAATGAACCCTGCCTCCTATGCAATGTGATGTAAATGAACAAGCCTTGTGCCTAGTGATGGACCTAGATGGATGCAAATGAAGCCTTTGATGGATGCAACCTAAGGTGATGATAGTAGTTCTTAGTGTTTAGTCCCTCATTATGGTCTCATAACTTTATATTTATATGGTTCTCTTGTTCTAATTTTGTAATTAACCCCAAAAAGGCCGACCACTAAACAGATAGAAAGCTCAAATGGCTAGAAAGTACCCAAAAATTGGCGATAAAGTGTAAAAAGGCCCAGGGTTCCCTGACTGGAACCAGGGCATCTTCGAGCACCCCAATATAAGCATGGGCGCCCCAGTCATAGCTAAAATGACATAAAACGACGAAAACAAATTGGGCAAGTGTGTATGGGAGGTCAACAGTGACGACAAAAATCAAAGTAAAATGACCAAAAGACAGGGGTTAATTAGTACTTTCTTCACTCAAAAACCATATTAATAGTAGTATGAGACCGGGACTAAATAATGTCTAAAGTGTGTGATTTTGTGACTACACGTACAGGTAGTACCTTGAATGATCAATTTCATAGGTGACAATTGGTCTTTGTGCATAAATTCTCAAAAATAGTATCTGTAGACACCACAATTTCAAACCTATCCTAAATCAATTAATTTCACCATTCCATTTCCCATAAAAATGCACATTGAAGTAATCAATGTTAATCAATTAATTAATATGTTTCAACCCCTAAATTAAACCCAATCTTCCCCACATGATTATTTTCTATAATTTGGCAATGAAGTGTGGATGAGCCCTGATTATGTGAAATGTAGGTGTTTCCCTCGAACTGGAGCAAGGCATTCTCTACAACAAGATCAACTACTTTGCACCAATGGATAAATGGGATAATGGATTTGGGACACTTATAGATGGGGCTATTTGGACATTAGGACGAGGTGGAGGGATGTTCTATGCTCGAAGGATGCAAGAACTTTGACAAGATATTCAAGCTTGATCGAACGTGGAGACATAAATGTTGAAAATACCTCTGAGACAAAGAACCCCAAAGAAAAACTCAACATGTTAAAAAACCCCTTCCCTAACCATGATGATAATTCGAAGGACAAGGGTCAATCATCAAACAACATTGAGTATGACTCAGTCATCTCGACCATAGACTATGACCAAGATCTAATGGCTACCATAAAGATCAAAACCGACTATGCGGTCACCACTAGACAAAAACAAGGTGTGGGTCCCAGCTACAAAATAATCTGCTACTTTGTCTCCCACACCACCTTCTAATCCATCATCTAACTCCACTACCACTTCCACTCCACAACTTATGTCATCATTTAACATTGTCAAACAATTAGAAAAGACCACAACACAAATTTCTCCTACTTAAAGAGTTGGTTGTATTTGGTGACTCTTTACTTATCATTGAATAGGCTATTGATGAATACCAAGTCAAGGATGAAAAACTTATTCCATATAAGCACATGGTAGATAGCCTTAGAAGCTATTTTCAATTGATTAACTTTGATCAAATCCCTAGAATTCGTAACAAATCTGCGGATGCCATGGCAACCATTGGATCTCTGTTAGAAATCGCATCTAGTCAACCCCAGGCACATTTTCTTGTAGAACATCTTCTAATGTCTGCTTATAATCTACCTGAAACTACCATGGTATGTGAAATCATGGGTCCAAATAACCCTTGGTACCATGATATTTACACCTTCATCCACGACAAATCATTTCCTACAAACATGAAACCAATTTATAAATGTGCTTTAGCATAGTGTGCCTCTTTTTACACCATTTTAGCAAACACTCTCTATATACGATGTTACGATGAGACCCCGATCCGATGTCTTAATCAAGAGGAGGCCTCTAGCATTCTAATCGAATTCCACACTGGTATCTGTGGAGCGCACATAAACGGTATGGCTTTAGCCAAGAAAATCCTACGTGTTGGGTATTATTGGCCCACCATGGAGAATGACGCATGTCATTTTGTCAAATGATGTCAAGCTTGTCAAAAACATGGCAACCTTCTCAACCATTGCAATCAATCACCACCCCATGACCCTTCTCTCAATGGAGGTTTGACCTCATTGGTAAAATCAGACCAACGTCGTCTGACGGACATAAGTTCATTATTACCACTACCAATTACTTCACTAAATAGGTAGAAGCTATGCCTCTCACCTATGTTACTCAAATCCAAATATAAATTTTCATTTTTAACAATATCATCTATCGGTTTGGCATTCCGTCCTCTATTGCCACAGACAATGGAAAATCATTTAAAAACTAGGATGTAAAAGACCTCACCAAACATTTCCACATCAACCTTAAATGGTCTACTCCATACTACCCCCAAGGTAACGGCCAAGAAAAAACTACCAATAAGATTTTAAAATCCATCATGGAAAAAATTGTTGATACACATGGAAGAAATTGACACACTCAAATTTATCTTGCTCTTTGGGCTTACCACACACCTACAGGAGCCACCCCGTTCTCCCCCATTTATGGTTGCAAAGCCATTTTACCTTTTGAGGTTGAAATCCCATCCTTGAGAATATCCCTTAATGATGTAATTAATGAAGATAAATATCGATAATCATGGCTTAATGAGCTTGAGTTTCTCGATTAAAAACAACTTAACGCCCTTAATCATCTTCAAGTCTATCAAAATCGGCTGCAACGCAGTTACCATAAAAAATTAAGACCTAGAGAGTTTGAGGTTTGTGATCTCGTTCTCAACGAAAATAAAAATAATACCACTAAAGAGCGAGAAAAACAAGGAAAATTTGAACCTAATTGGTTAGGACCCTATGTAATTACAACTAAATTTGGCTCTGGAGCCTATAAATTAGCCATTAAATATGGTCAGGAACTTGATGAACCAATGAATGCAATACATTTAAAGAAAGTATATTCTTGAGGTGCTCTCTATTCTAGGAGACAACTACTTGTACATTTTTCCTTTTGTCTTACTCGTCTCTGAATAACTTAAAATCATTCATTCCATTGGTAGATATTTTTCGTTATCAAAATCACGTCTTCATATTCATCATCATGAGACATGTGTTAATATAAATCCTATTAAGTTTTGTGGGTATCATACTTCTTATAATGTCTCCCATTTTCAACTTCTTTCACCCATGGTCATACCTAGAAGCTTACTGATGGTAATATATTCCCTTCAAATAAATTCTCTTTTTCACAATAAAGCTCTAAACTTCTTTACCCGGTTCATTTGATCATCCATCTCAGTCTTCGGTGTTGAACCCTCGTGTCCTGCTAATCGTGTGGGGCTGAGCTTGGGGGCATACGTTCCTTCCCAGATAAAAAAGCATTATTTTAAAATTCAATAAATTATGAATAATTCATTGTCACACCTTTGGTCCTTCATAGTCTTTGGTGTTGATCCCACACTTCTTACTAGTAGTGTGAGACTGGGAATGGAGGGAGGTACCCTTACTCATCTACGTCTTGTCTTCGGTAATAAACCCTTTCCTCTTACTAGTGGCATGAGGCAAAACATAGAGGGTCACTCATAAATTGTAAAGCATAAAAATGTTACAAAAACATTCAAAATTTTAAAAACATCAAAAAAAATTACTCGCCTATGTTTTGTCTTCGGTGATGAGCCCTTGCTTCTTACTAGTAGCATGGGGCAAAGCATAGGGAGTCATAAAAAATAAAAAATCTTATAAATCTGAAAGTGCTTACAATTATAAAATCCCCAAAGAAGTAATTTAGATGCCTAAGTAAAGAGAGAACTATCCCTTCATCTCGTATCTTACTAATCAGTAGGCCACGTAACTGCCTAAGTCTAGTACGTGACCTATAAAGAGAAAGTCATTTTGAAACTGGTTCAGTGACCTTAAGAAGAATTGAGTCACAATTTTCCAAATCGATTATTGTTAGCACTTGTCTCTATATTCATTATGTACATCATGTGTCCTTCTTAATTCCGGGTGATGAGCCCTCACATCTTACTAGATACTTGGAGTCAAGAATGGAGTTGGACTTCTTTTCATCTTATCATCACCAACATATCCTACCAATGGAGTGATAATTTTCATATTATTCAAAGCATGAGTTACCATGAGGAACATGGTACATATGGAAGATACCTCGGTTTATCACCTCTTATAAGTAGTTTACATTTTGGTCCATAAAATTTCTTTTAAAATTTCTAAAAACAATATAAAAATCCAAAAAACATTCAAAAATCTCAAAAATCCAAAAACCTTCGAAAATCTCCAAAATACATAAACATTTGAAAACGCTTAAAAATCCCAAAAACATATAAAAATGTTGAGTTGTGGAGCTTAATCGCTTCACTGACATGATTTTATAGAATTTCTGGAATACACAGTAATTGGTGTTGGTTGACAAACCGACCGTCAATCACACATGAATCGATATCGGTCAAGACAAGGAGGAACCGACCATCTGGTTAGGGATAATCAACATCGTTTAAGGCTAACTGAGCATCAATTTGCCTGTGTGTGACTACTATAATTAAGTTGCGGGAATCAGATCTATCGATTAGTTATAAAGTGAATCTAATGGTTGTAATTGCATAGCTAAAGTTCCCTAAGATTGTAGATGCATATATAAGCATAAAGCTACAAATTTAGAAAGTATAATTCAATTGAGAATAGAGAGAAGTATTACATAATTTGAGAGAAAAAGAGAAATTTGTAGAAAAATTTGAAGAGGTGAATTTTCTGCCGTGGGTCAGTGCCCTGTGGAAGATTTTCACTCTGTGATAATTAAATTGACTGTTTCTTTGTGGACGTCAGCTTCACCTACCATTGAAACGAACTCACGTATATAATCTTTTGTATTGTTTCTTCTTGTTTACTTCTTTATTGATTGTTTTACTGCTTACCAACTGATTAATATATTTGTACAACCAATGTATAGTAAACGCCCAACAAGATGGTATCAGAGGCTACAAATGCGCGATTTGAGGGTTATGTGTGTTGACAGATTTACTCACAGAGGAGATTTCTGATTGACATGAGAGCAGGGAGAGCAATGGGAGACAGACAGGGAAAATTTAGAGTGACATGCGAAATTTGATGTGCCGTGACTATCTATTATGGAAGCATGACAGGTGGAGGATTGTTTATGCACATTAGAAAGATTTATACTTATTTTCAGATGAGAAGGTAAGACCTTTAAAGATGATTGATGAAGCGTGACAACATTCTTGATAGAAAGGCTCTGGGATCAGTAAATATGAGTATTGACATCATTTGTGGCTTTCTGAATATTACTTAAGTAGGATCTACGAAAGAGTTGACTCTGGGATCTATAAGATTGAGTTTGATCATTTGTGGCTTCGAATATTACCTAAGTAGGATCTACGATAGAGTTGATGAAAATTATCTATATGAAAAACCTAGTACTTCAAATAAAGTTTATTTCATGAAAAAATTGTTTAACTTAAATATGTTAAGAAGGTGGATCTGCATCAAGTCATTTGAATGATTTTTGGTGTATTGTAAATCAATTAAAATAAGTTAGTATTCCATTTGAGGTGTGGAAGATGAAAGAACTTCAATTATTACTATGCTCTTGAATAATCCATTGGTTGTTTCTTGATGGACTTGCCCAACTAGCTGTTATTACATTACAATCTTGTGCTACTATTTATTCTTTAAAGTTTGATGATGTGGTTAGTATAGTCCTAGATCTGAAGAATATATCTGTAGGAAAAGTACAAGAGAATCCATCATCTGGGATCCATGCTTTGAATGTAGAAAGCAGGGTATGTGTGTTAGACAGAGAGACTCTAGAGAGCTAGAATAAGTGGGAAATCAAAGTCTTAGAATGGGATAAAAGATCTAAATAGATCTAAATCAAAGGTAGAGGTAGAAGTTTGATAATCTGCTATCAATTGTGGAAAGAAAGGTCATGCAAAGTGGAGGATTATCTGGTTTAAGGAAAGATTTATAAGAGAATGTAATAGATGAGAAGGTAAAGACTTACAAAATGTTTTTGCAAGAAGAGAAAATTCAAGATAGCCCTAAGGCTCTCCTTGGATCTAGTAAAATTGAGTCATGGGTTTTATATTTAGGAGCTTCGAATTTCCATGCAACCCCTAATAGAGTTGATGTTATTTAGCAAATTTATATGAATGTCCTAAGTGGGTAATTTTGGGCATGTTTGATTTAGGAGATGATTGAACCATGCAATACTACTGACAAAGGTGAAGTTCATCTTGAATGATTTGTAGTTCTAATGGAAATACAATTAAAATATTGAAATATTTGAGGCATGAAGTCCAAGCATTTTAGAAATCTAATTCTTTGCAGAGACAATTGTGTGATAACTGGTTGCTGTTAGGTAATGTGGAGCCTATTTTCATGTGTGAAAGTTTGAAGACTGTACACTATAGAGTACTATACACTTTTCATGAAATCCTTGCCAGGGTTTGGGGCTAGGCCGGGCCTCGAGCAGGAAATGTTCGGGGGTGCAACCCCCGAAATTTTACGGGGGACAAAAAGAAAAATCCAAGTGCCCGATATAATGGGAAATGTGATTTTCTCATATGGGTGGGATCTAAATCTAGAGGTTTAAAGGTATAATTGTTGGAATTGTTGAAAGAAAGGTCATGTAAAAGAAGTAGTTGTTGGTTCAATGAAAACAATGCAGAATGTACCAAAGAATGTAAAGATTGCAAATGTGTTTTGAATTCGGTAATGCAAGATTCCCTAGATTCTCTCCTGAGATAGCTAAAATAGGATCACGGGTTTTAGATTCAGAGAGCTTCTTTCCATAACCCCTAATAAGGGTTATTTCAGCCTAAATTATGAACCACGGTAATTTTGGGCATGTTTATTTAGTGAGATGATTAACCATGCAATTTTACTGGTAGAGGTGAAGTTCATCTTAAATTTAGAATGGAAATACATGGATATTGAAAGATGTGAGGGATTCCAATCCTTAAAAGAAATCTAATTTCTATCAGGACAATTATGTGAAATGGTTGCATGGTTACACTCACAGCCAAATCTTGGAAATTTATTAAGGGATCTCTTGTTGTAGCAAGAGGCAAGAAGGTAGGATCATTGTATTTGTCTACCTGTATTACTAATTCCTTTTCTGTTCTATCTACTTCAGATTCAGATACAAGCATGTGGCACAATCGGCTAGGCCATATGAGTGAAAAAGGAATGCATATCTTAAAGGCAAAGGGTAAGTTATCAGATTTGAAATGTGTAGATCTTGATTTCTATGAGCATTGTATTTTTGGAAAGTAGAAGAGAGTGAGATTTCTCAAAGTTGGGTCAACAAAGAAGAATCATAAATTGGAGCTTGTACACTCAGATGTGTGGGGACTAGCCCAGGTAGCTTCTCATGGAGGATCCTAATACTATGTTACTTTCATTGATGATGTAACATAAGAAAGGTATGGGTTTATTGTATTAATCGTAAATATGATGTTTTTGAAAATTTTAAACTATGGAAAGCCCTTGTGGAAAATGAATCAAATTCAAAATTAAAATGCCTTAGATCTGACAATGGTGGTGAGTACTGCAACAAGACTTTAAATGATTATTGTTCAGTAAATGGAATATGTAGAGAAATGACGGTTCCTAGAACACCATAGGAGAATGGTGTTGTAGAGAGAATGAACAGGACAATCATGGAACGTGCTAGAAGCATGAGGATACATGCTGGATTTCCCTTACAATTTTAGGCAGAAGCAATAGACACGGTGGTTTATTTGATTAACCATGGACCTTCAAGTGCACTGAATGGTGGAATACCAGAAGAAGCTTGGACTAGGAAAAGAGGTAGATCTTTCTTTTCTTAGAGTATTTGGCTCAGAAGATTTTGTTGCATATTGATAAGGAAAATAGAAAGAAATTGGATGCTAAATCCAAAAGATGTACTTTCATTGGTTATGGGTCTGGTGATTTTGGATTCCGGTTTTGGGATTTATAAGGTTCTAAGATAATTAGGATGTCATGACATTGATTGGAATGAAAAGAGAATGTATAGGGATCAAGTTTTGGTACCCAAAGGTGAACCGAGTGAAGAAGTTTGTGGATGAAAATGAACTCTCGGATTCCAAATTAACACCTACAAGTTTACACAGTAACCAATATCAGTTTAGCGTTAACCGAAATTGGTCCCCTGTACCAGCGTCGGTTAGAAAAGAGACAAACCAACGTTGGTTGGGAACCAGCATCGGCTATAAGGTGACCGATCGGTCACTATCAGAAGTAGATACAAATCTACAAGATGAGTAGATTGAGCCTTCCAACACCCCAAATCTTAGTGAGAAGGTCATAAAGGGTAAGTAGACCTCCAGAAATATTTTCACCTTCCTTGTCTTATTTATTATTGACTGAATAGTGGTGAACCAGAAAGCTTTGAAGAAGCAATGTAGGATAAAACCCACAAGTAGTGGGAGCATGACATGAATGAGGAGATGGACTCCTTAGAGAATAACCAGACATGGAATTTGGTTAAGTTGCCAGCAGGTAAAAGAGCATTGCAGAACAAGTGGGTTTACAGGATCAAGGAAGAAGAGGGTGGACACAAAGAGATACAAGGAAAGACTTGTAGTAAAGGGATTTACACAGAAAGCAGGTATTGACTTTAGTGAAATATTTTCTCTTGTTGTTAAGATGACTTCTATTCGTACTATATTGAGTTTAGTTGCAGTAGAGGATTTGCATTTAGAGCAACTTGATGTCAAGACGACATTTCTTCATGGTGATTTAGAGGAAGAGATTTATATGAATCAACTGCTTGGGTATGAAGTCAAAGGTAAGGAGAAACTTGTGTGCAGATTGAAAAAGAGCCTATATGGGCTCAAGCAAGCTCCAAGGAAATGGTATATGAGGTTTGATAGTTTCATGCATGAGCATGGTTATTTGAGATGTGAATCTAACCATTGTGTTTATTTCAAGATGCTTGGAAATGGGAGCTATATTATTTTGTTATTGTATGTGGATGATATGCTTATTGCAGGATCTAGTATGCAGGACATTGGTGAGCTTAAAGAAAAGCTAGCTCACACATTTGCAATGAAGGATTTGAGAGCTGGAAAGAGAATCCTTGACATGTAAATTCACAGAGACAAGAAAAACAAGAAGTTGTATTTGTCTCAGGAGCATTATATCAATAAGGTGTTGGAAAGGTTTAATTTACAAAATTCAAAACATGTAAGTACACCTATGGCTGGACACTTCAAATTGAGAAAAGATCAGTGTCCTAAATCACATGAGGAGGTTGAGTACATGACATCGAGTTCCGTATGCTTCAACAGTTGGGAGCTTGATGTATGCTATGGTTTGTACTAGACCAGACATTGCACAAGAAGTGGGAGTTATGAGAAAATTTATGACTAATCCAGGTAAAGAGCATTGGAAAGCAGTCCAATGGATTCTCAGGTATTTGAGAGGGACACTCGACATGCCGTTATGCTATGGAGGGTCAGATACTTCTTTACGTGGCTATGTGGATTCAAACATGGCTGGTGATTTGGATGGTAGGAGGAGCACCACTGGATATGTTTTCACAGTAGGTGGCATGACAATTAGCTAGATTTCTAGATTGTAGAAGGTTGTGGCCTTGTTTACTACAGAGGCTAAGTATGTTGCGGCTACAAAAGCTAGCAAAGGAGATGATATGGATGAGCAGGTTCATGGAAGAGTTGGGAAAAGAGCAAGAGGATTTTAGATTGTACAGTGATAGTCAAAGTGTAATTCATCTGGCAAAGAACTCAATGTTTCATTCTAGAACGAAACACATTCAGTTGAGATATCACTTCATACGATAGGTATTGAGAGGATGGAAAGCTGAAGTTGGAGAAAATTCATACAAAGGAGAACCCTGCGGATATGCTAATGAAGTCGTTGGCAAAGGAGAAGTTGGAGCTACACTCCACTTCTGTTGGTCTTCGAGTTTGAGACTTGAAGAGGGAGAAATAAGCCAAAGGAAAGGATCAGAGGATGGAGTTGTATGGTACAGTGCAGTGATTTATTTCCAAGTGGGAGATTTTTGAGTTGTGGAGCTTAATCTCTTCATTGACATGTTTTTGTAGACTTTTTGGAATACATAGTAACCGGCGTCGGTTGACGAACCACCATCGGTCACCCATGGACCGGTATCGGTTAGGCAAGGAGGAACTGCCATTGGTTAGGGCTAACATGCATTGGTTAAGGCTAACCGACATCAGTTGCATGTGTGTGAATACTATAATTAAATTATGGGAATTAGATCTATCTTTTGTTGTAAAGTGAATCTAATGATTGTAATTGCATAGCTAAAGTGCCCTAAGATTGTAGATGCATATATAAGCATAAAGCTAGGGTTTAGAAAGTAGAATTCAATTGAGAATAGAAAGAAGTTTCCTTTTGAGAGAAAAAGAGAAATTTGTAGAGAAGAAAGTACAGGACATCCAAGTAGGTGTGGAAGATTGCAAATCTTCATTGTATTTCCTCTGGGATAATAAATTGGCTATTTCCTTGGTGGACGTAGCCCACACTGGGTGAACCACGTTAAATCTTGTGTATTATTTCTTCTTGTTTATTTCCGTATTGATTGTTTTATGCTTAGATCTGATTAATATATTTGTACAACCGGTGTGCTAACCCCAACAGAGTGCACTCTGATTTTTTTGGGATGGAAGGAGATTCTAATTATATGGTTTAGACCATCAAAAATATGTTTCTCTTTGTTGAATTGAAAGTTAACTCAATGAAATCATAATGGAATACCTTTTGAAGATGATTTTGTTGTAACAAATGTTGGCATAAAAATTGCACTAATCTGACTACCGAGATGTGCTTTAACCACTTCCCCTCGCATGGATCTGTCAGATGCTGGATTAATCAGTGCTCTGAAAAACTAATATCCTTGTTCGAGAACAACATGACACAATTCATTCTATCAAAACCTCTATGTCCCACTGGACGTAGTGGGCAAATTCAATAAATCATCAAAGTTGAATGCACCCTTTGGATAGAGATGTGGACTGGTCCTCCCCTTCCAACTAACAAAATGGAAAGTTACTCCTAGGATGTGGGTGACTTGCATGTTGGAGTGAGTCTCTAGAGAGGGACATGGTTCCCCTAGTTGTAACACCTAAGATGTAATTCCACTCCTAATACTACTCTACTGTTATGTGAATGCAAAAAGGAAAAAGGCAAAAGTACCTTAAGGAAAAAACTAAAAAATATGCTCTGATACACTCGCATTTTTTTTTAGGGCATCTCGGATCTTGTTTCATGGCCACATATCTAAGACCATTGGAGCCATACACATTACTGCAATGGATATGTCATCCTGATAAAGTGTATATCATGATGCATCTTGTTATGAAGCTATGATTAGAAAAAAATAAGCTTTTTTCACATGATTATGGCTTCCTGGATTATCAAAATATTGACTGAAATCTAGCAACTGAATCCTGATTCAACCATGTTAATTACATTCCACAATCTATGGGAATCCTACAAATTGAACACCATAAATGCATAAGGTATGTGAAATTAAACTACAAATTAAGGATAAAAATAGTATCACGAGATAACATTTGCTATCTTAACAAATCACTCATCACTCACCATGATAAACAAGTATTGTAGGAAAGTAAAAACTCACTCATCATTTCTATTGATCCTAGAGGTGAAAACCAGTATCACTCTTATCACCATTCATGACCCCCTATTCCTCCACTTCATATTCTTTAAATTCACTCTTCCACTAATGATGAATAAAAAGTCTTACTTTATCACTTTTTACATATGGGAATCTCCATGGAGTTTTTATACCCTAATTCTAGAGAGGGGGGGACTATAGATAATAGTAGACCATGCAAGTATGATCAGGTCATAAAATAGATGAATAATGCATAGACATCGTGTGTGAATTTGGTTTCTTCTACTCTAAAATAGTTGCCTCATCCCATGCTCATCAAAGTGATTGTACGTGCCCATAAATAGATTATTGATGTCACACTCTTCATCCTACACCGCATATGTTCCTTCATCCATTCTAAGTGCATGACTCCTTCAAATCCTCCCTTCCTTGTTATGAAAATCCTGCTCACCTCTTGTTCCCCGGGAGTCGCTTACAATATAGAGCCTTGTTGCATCGTATCTTGCCAATATTAGCCTCCTACATGATCCA
Organism: Taxus chinensis; assembly: GCA_019776745.2. Lineage (NCBI taxonomy): Eukaryota > Viridiplantae > Streptophyta > Pinopsida > Cupressales > Taxaceae > Taxus > Taxus chinensis. Next base: position 982,493,179 of record CM034146.1, read on the forward strand.
AATTTGCATTTTGATCGACACTAAATTAGCAGTATGGAAAATAGCTTGTGAGACGTTCCCCTTGGGTCCATCTTGTCATACCCTCTGTCCCACCAGTTGGATCGAAACATTGGTGAAATCTTCCTAGCATTGTTCTTCAAGTAGGCCTTGGAAAATATGACTTAACTATCCTCGTCGCATGGAAATTTTACTTGTGGGTTGGGCATACATTCATGGAATGGATGGAACGATTTGGAACAATTCCTCGCATTCCATCATCAACACCAAATATTTTTTGTAATCAGGGGGATATCCAAAAAACCATTTCACCCTTTGTACCCAAGGAGCATTTTTTGTTAAATTTTCTAAAAGGGGTTAACCAAGTATTGTCAATACCTAATAATTGGAAGCATTATTGGTTAACAACTGACATGGCAAAATGATCTTACTTAATAGTCCCTGTGAGGGGGATAATTTGTAAAACTTACAATCCCCCGTCAACTTACACATTCAAAGCCAAACCGACATTTTCTTGAACATCCCCCAACATCAAATTAATCCCAACCATCGCTCTTTCTAGTTCTTGCAAACATGAGGTTCATACTTCCCCACTATTCGTACTCAAGGGAGGGGATCACTAGGAAATCTAACTGTAACCACTTGTGCTCACATAAAAATCTGAGTAAAGGGTATTTTTGTGAGTTGAACTTATGAGGGTAGACTTATCCCTTACCTCATATTTGTGAGTCGAGTCCAGGTGTGCATGGGAATAGAATTCCCCCTGGTATCCCCTGACAACCATATTATAGGGGAGAGAATAAATCCTTGTCTGAACAACCCATCCTATCACTTAGTGCGTCTACTAGGCTTCCACCTGGAGATGAAATAGGTCTCTTATACCCCAGTTTCAAAATCATATAAAGATGCAACTTTATTGAATGAAAAATTATGATGTTTTAACCTGCCATTCTTTTCAAGTCTTTGTTCCTGACTAAATCCTCAACTTACCTTCACCTTACCACAACTTATCACTCACCTTTTAACCTAACTCTAGCTCATTCCCTCTTATAGGTTAGTTGGACTCATCCTACATATCTAGTGTCAATGGAACTCTTGAGATCGTCTTTACGTTGATTGGTATTCCCCTAACATTATTTAAACATCATCTTGTACATGTTTCCGCACTTGTAGATTATTTCTATAAGTCCCATAACTAAAATTAACTCCTCATTTTGCACGGCCTTGTTCACGCACTTTTACCTTCTTCATTTTTTCATCATTCCTTCTTTCCTATGTGCCCACTGATCATTATAGATGGACTTCCCCTAACATCCCTTCGTTGGCATTTTCTTTTCCAATCATCATTTACTTTTTCCCTTTCTTTACTTTTCCTCTCATCCTTCCCCACCCATCATTATAGGTGGACTTCCCCTAGCGTCCCTTCACTGGCATTTCCTCTTATATCATCCATTCTCTATTCCCTCACATCCCTTTTCTCCACCCCCACCCTTTCTTGTCACTTCTTCCCCACCTCTCCATCTTTCCTTTTTTCTCTTTAATATCTTTATTGTCTTCATCATACATCCTTTTTCTATTGTCTCATAATCCTTGTATCCTCATTTCATGCATCTTTTCCAATCTATGTCATTCCTCCCCTCTTTCTTCTCTTTACATTCTAGATACTTCCCACTCTTCACCAAATATCTCCATTCTTGGCTTCCTTCCTTCTGCATAATTTTCTTTGTTTTCCTCCCCTCCTTCCCACTCTTCATTTTATTTCACCTCCTCTATATCATCTTCTTCCCCCTTTTCCCTTGTGCTTCCTTCTTACTTCCCCATTGATAACCTGGCTCTTCAGTGTTATCCCATATTTTTTATCATCCCACCCTCCACATGCATTTCCATGTGGTATGTTTCATATTCTTTACCTTGGTCTTCCTCACGATGATTGGGTTCCTTCAATATTCTCCCTGTATTTACTTTTTCATCTCTTCTTCCCCCATCAGGTTTTCACCTCCATCCTGCCCTCCCCTTCCTTTCTCTATCATTCCCTATCTTTTTAATCATTATGTGACAGTTTCTCTTCTTTTGTCTAATCTTATCCACACTTTCCTAGTCCCTCATAGTTTCTTTCTTTTCTCTGTTTTACCTTCTCTTTCGTCATCATCCTCATCTCCTTCATTTTTCCATCCTTCTCTCCCTATTTCCTAATTTTACCCCTACTCTCATCTCGTCTTCTCCTTCGTGTTCATCTTTCCTCATTCTCCATACCCTTGTCTTCTTCACCTCCTACTTTTATATCTTATTGCTTTTTCAGCTCTATCATGTCTTTTGTTTTCCATCATTTCTCTTCCTTCATCTCCTACACCCTTCTTCATTTTTCCACTCCCTTCATTTTTAAATCTCTCTCCCCTTTTTTCATAATTTCACCCTCTGCTCTTTCATTTTCTTGTCTTCTTCTTGTTTTTCCTTCATCATTCCCTTCTTCCCCTATCATTTTGTTGGTCACTCAAACTTGCACCCATGTCTCAGATTTGGAAGGACGGATTCGTTTGAGACAACAATGGAACTGTCTCTAAGTTGTGAGACCTTGTGGGCTTGAGATGGATCTCCAAAGAAGGTCAGTTCCTCTATCTATTTCTACTGCTAGTGCTACTCCTAATGCTAAAAGGTAAAACTAAGCTAACAATGCCAAGGGACCAAAGAAATAAGGATAATAGAAAGGAAAACTAATCTAAGGAAGGCGAAAGCACTAGAAAAAGAGGGATGAACACTATGTGTTCTGAGTGAAAATGAAGGGAAAGGCGTGAAAGAAGGCTAGGCAATGTGTAGCACAACTAAAACACATTTAGCTAGATTAGTTTCATGGAACACAACCAAAAAGGGAACTCCAAGGGACATGGAATGACACAAAAAGCACGCAATGTAAAAGACAGGAAAGAAGAAAGAATACAAACATGCTTAGAACAAAGAATAGTCACAAAATGATGCTTCCATTAGTTCCAAAAATGCACAAAACTGTTACAATGGTGAAAGAGACCGATATCCATATGCACGAGCTAGATATAGAGGTCTGTAACTCAGAATACAAAAATATGAAGTCCTTAGCAAAGTGCATAAGGATCCAAAATGTCCAACATTGAAAATGAGCCCAAATCTTACATTTATAGATGAATCCATGGAAGAAAAAGAGAAGAAGGAGGGAAAATATGAATTTGAAATGTAACACTCAATAAGAAGTATTCAATGCCTGTAAATCCGTCTGCAAATATGTCAAATTCATTTCCCCAAGTCTGTTTGGCGTTTTGGAGAAGGAAAGAGGGTAGATCATATCAAATTGGGTGGTTGGAGCTGACCAACCCTTTTCCACCACACCCATCACCAACTTAGTATACAACTCACTGCTATGAGCTGACCGACCCTTTTCCACCTAAGCCCATCTAGCTCTTAGCTAATGCTTTAGACCACTAGCTCACTCTCCCTTTTAGAATTGTTTGGAGGTGAAAATAATCCCTCTTTTTTAATGTTTTAAGGTTAAAAAAATTCATTCATGACATTGTAATACTTTTTCTGGATATATTTTGCATGTATATTGTCCTTCTTTTCAGTGTCGAAGATGTAGGGAAAGGTCCGCGATTGGAAGGAGGCTAATCCCCCCTCACAAGAAAAAAACCCTATCTAAAATCTGATGCCATTTCCAACGAGTACACATACGACTCCTTTTGCACCCATTTCAGGCAATTTTTTAATGTTTGCAAATCCTATTAGCATTTTCCATCAATTGCAGGAATCATTTTCTTGCTATAAATTTTGACTCACTGCTCAGTTTTGAGCTCTTCTTTAGTCTAAGTTGCATGATTTTTCACACACTATGTGATGACATTGTCAATTTTGTAAACGTACTAATTTATAAAGTGTCACATTCTGGGGGGTCATTATTACTCTTGGGTATTGTATTACATGCGGATGCGCTATCGACTGAGTCTAACGTCTTGCTTTCGTGTACCTCACACTTCTTGTTTCTACATCATGGAGGGTGCTCTTTCTAGACTTGAGTGATGTAGGATTTCCTTACATCCTGTACCACTTCTTATTAGGAGAGAGAACTATTCAGCTTTGTGTGCTTCCATGGAACGCTACTTCGCCCATGAGGGTCTTTCACACTTCTTACTTAGGCCAGTTCCTACACCCACTGATCATCATCATCTCGAGGACTTTCTCGACACTTGTGACCATGTTTTTGGTCACTTGATGATGCATGTCTCTAAATCTCTCTGGTTTCATGTGGCAGACTTAGATCCACCCCAACGTGTCTAAAGCATTCTTCAGTCACTCTATGGAGACCCTTCACATACTGCCGCTGTTGTTGCTGTTGTTGATCCAATTTCCTCCTCTTGTTCTTTGTGTGATGGTAGTTCTACTGACATAGACTTGCTTGGTTATTCTTTTGATGACGAGGATTGTGCACCTAGTTCTGATGTAAATATTACTACAGAGGACTTCTCTCCTCCTCTCACTATTCTAGAGAGTGTTGTCACCCCTCCCATCTCATCAGACATTGAGTAGTCTCATACTTAGCATCATACAGTCATTGCACATGCCTCCTTTCCACTTTCAATGTGTGAGGCCCCTTTCACTACTCTACCTTCATTGGATGACTTATACCTCTCCGACATCACTCTTCTGTTTGTCGAGCCCCCCCATTGGGATGAGTATCTACCTGACCTTGGTCATATTTTTACAGAGTCCACCTGTGATGCACTATAAGCTCCTCATCCACCGACAAGTGTTTTGGAGGAGTTCATCATCTCCGTTATTAGGAGTGCCCCTTCTAGGACTCTTATCACTTCCACTTTTCCGGAGACCTTCATTGATCCACCCTTGCTTGTTGATCCCTTTTATGTTGTGGGGGTTGTTGTGTTGCCTTCACATCACTTGGAAATCCTTTCTATAGGTGTTCCCATTCTTCACTCAGATATTTCTATTCACATGGCATTACCTTTGGTTCCTTAGCACTCATTTGCTAGACATATGTCACACTTTCATGAAACAGACTCAGAGTTCTTCGTGTTGTTTCCTTTAGTTTCCTTTGTGGAGTAAGTGAACTTCTAGCATGTCATTTATGTCCTTCCCAAGGGCAGGCATATAGTTCGATGTGGGTAGCTCTTCTTCAGTTATGAGGCAGAGGACCACCTCATCGACATTCTTCTAGGATATTTCCTAGAACTACAGATTTCAGATCCATCCATAGCATCTTCTACATCCCTCTTGTCTCCCTCTTCTTCTCTCTTCTTCATCTTTTCAAGAGACTACCATTTTGTACATGGGTACCTTTTTAGGCTTGTTTATGGTTGAGACCCATCTTTGGCATCTTTCTTAGATTAGAGAGTGTGTTGTTTTATTGTGGTGGATGTTTTTCCCACTGGGTTTTCCTTCACTGTTTGGGATTCTTTGTTGTGTATGGGTACCTCATCAGGCTTGTGGTTGGGACCCATTTTTCATTTTGTGTGTGTTTTTTTGACTTGCCTTGCCTCATCCTAAGTTACGATGAAGGGGGGGTGTTGGACATATGACTCTACATGATAGGTAAAATATTGTAGGTTTGACTTGTATGGTAAATTGGGTACCATACCTTGTCTTGAGTAACATATGGGTACCAATAAGAAGACAAGTAACCACCCACTTTAGTGGTAAAATCTCTTTAAAAACATAAGGAAAAAAAAGGGGGAATATCAATGATTGACACATCTTGAGCTATTATCAGACACCCCTTTGGACATGCATGGAGAGTTAACTCAAGATCCTTGATGATTCCTAGGGTAGTTGATAGTTGAACCATCAAGTTGCAAGACTGCAATTTTCACAGGGGGCTATACTTAAGACCTAAGACATCAAACAATCTTCTTAGGCATGACAGAAGTACTAGCACTTGATTCAATCATCTAGTTATGGACAAGATGTTTTCCTATGATGAAATGACATATAGAAGGGTGGGGTTTTAATCAATTTTACTTACTTTCTTCTCCTTTTCTTAGAAGTAGGATGTTGACAAAATGTGTTACATTTTGGGTGTTGAACTCAGTACATAGAAGTTGAGTCAGAGCTTCATGCAACAAAGTCACGTTGAGATGGGATGGTCAAGGAATCCAAAATTGTGACATTTATGTTTTTCTTCTTCATCTGGTCATGTACAATTGCTTAATGGAAGACCCAATGATTTGTGCAAGAGGTACAAAGCATATTTTCTTGATTTTCTAAAACAAAGGTAGGAACCTTAGCTGGCACAAAGGCTTGACCTACAAAGGTTAGGGATGCTAGCATTCCACATTATACAAACTTTTTGTGGAGCTATCGCGTGCTAGAACTTGAGCTATTCTTACAACAAATGGATGACCTAAGTATGCCTCCTTTTGGCTTTCAAAATAGTTGTCCTTGTTGCTCCAAGAATTAGGAATTGCATCTATAGTTGAGCATTCAAGACCCTTTTATACACCTTGTGTTGACCCAAACACTTTGAGCACATGGAGGCTTACATCATCTTCAATTTGATTGATTCTGCAAAAATACTCAACCAAAGAATATCTTAGTTCTCTTTGGGAGGTGCTTCTGGATTTTCTTGGCTCTCATGAAAGTTTAGGTGTAAGCTAATATAAGGCTCATAGGTAGAGGGCATTTTTTGATCATGTAGGCCCTACTCATAAAGGATGCAACATTGGTGTAATGATATTGTATGAGGAATATTGCAAGGAAAGTACATGATTAGGAATTCTTGTGCCATGTTGTTATTAACAGGACAAGTGCTTGACTTGTACTAGGCACTAATAATGGGTTTTGTAAGAGGAATCATTAAAAAGTAAAGTGTAAATTAATTCATCTATCATTCTACTGGTTAATTAATAGGTCTGTAATTTTATATTGATTGTGCCAATTAGAGGAATTTTAGTGTGATTTAGCCTGATTAAAATTATCAACTGTAGGATTGATCCTATTGGCTTCTCCAATGATATGACCTTGTTTGAATAATTAATTTCTAGGTCAGGGCCTTTAATTCATCATCGGAAGGTCGTTTTAGGGTATTTGTTGCAAGAGAACTAGGACATGGATGTAACTTGGTTGCATGCTAATTGCAATGGAATAGGGAGAAATAGAGTGCCTTTGACGTGCTGGAGACAATTATGGGAACAAGGGCATAATTAGCACCTAGGCACCAACTTACTTGGGCCTAAATATAGGTGTTTTCTTCCCTTATTGCAATGTTGTATGTAGCAGGTAAGGTTCTACCTCCATGGATTGAATCATGACTGAAATTTCACTATTCAAATCCCTTAGATAGTACAAGAAAGCATGTTGGGATATAGGCCTTACCACTTGAGGAATTCTATCCCAAGTCTTATGGAATCTGATGTTGAAATTAGTCATCTACTTGTTGGGCATGCGCTTTGTTGTAGTCAACTGCTCCACCAGTGATAGATGATCTGATTTATCTTCAAAGTAATTTCATAGAGTTGTTCCAATCTCATCCCAAGTAGCAATAGATGCAGGTCTCAGGCCCTTGGTACCATTAGAGTTTTTACCCTTGAAAGAGGCTACAAAAAACCTAACAACAACATCATCATGTGTATCATCAAATAGAAAAAGCATACATTGGCCACATCTTGAATGTGTTCAATAGGGGTGACTTGATTTTCTCCGTGAAGTATGGAATACTTTTGAGTGTGGTCATTGGCATATCATGCTATGGGCATTGAGATTGAGTGGGCTTCCGTTAGTGAAATTAGAAAAGTTCCTTGGAGGAGGAGGAGTTAAAGCACCATGGTAGGGCCCGCTTGTCTATTTTGAGGAGGAGTAGAGTGCATCGTAACATGCTGGAGATGGGGATGTGTGCACAGAAGATCTGCCACATGTGTTTCTCGGTGAATGAAATGAAGGTATTCAAAGGATCCTTCAGCTGTAACACTCTATCTAGTATGCATTCTTCTCATAAAAGGTGAACTCAGGACTGCAAAACATGAGATCTGGAAATGTTGGGAGTCGCCAGATGTGTTGAAATAAGCCTCCAAAGGATGGAAATACTAAGTTCACACACCATAACTTAGTAATATGAAATTTAAGATTTCACTGTTTGTCCCACCGTGAGTGCCAAAAACTGTTGGTCATTCAAACCTACACCCATGTCTTGGATTTGGAAGAACCAAGTCATTTGAGACAACAATGGAATCATATCCAAGTTGTGGGACCTTGCGCACTTGAGACAGATCTCCAGGAGAAGGACTGATTCCTATATCTATTTCTAGTACTACTTCTACTCCTAATGTTGAAAGGGAAAACTAAGCTAACAATGCCAAGGGAACAGGGATAAAAGGATAAAAAAAGGAAAACTAATCTAAGGAAGGTGATAACACCAAAAAAAGAGGGATGAAGACCATTTGTTTTGAGTGAAAATGAAAGGGAAATGTGTGAATGAAGGCTAGGCATGTGTAGCACAACTAAAATGCATTTACCAGATCAGTTTCATGGAACACAACTAAAAATGGAGCTGTAAGGGACGTAGGAATGACACAACAAGCACACAATGTAAAAGAAAGGCAAGAAGAAAGAAAAAAACACATGCTTAGGCTAGAGAATAGTCACAAAATGATGCTTCCATTACTTCCAGAAATGCACAAAACTATTACAATGGTGAAAGAGGCTGATATCCACATGCACGAGCCAGATATAGAGGTATGTGACTCAGAATACATAAATATGAAGTCCTTAGCAAAGTGCGTAAAGCATCCAAAGTGTCCAACATTAACAATGAGCTCAACTCTTACATTTATAGATGAATCCATGGAAGAAGAAGAGAAGGAGGGAAAACCCTGAATTTGAAATACAACCACCAACAAGAAGCATTCAATACCTGTAAATCCACCCTGTAAATCTGTCAAATGCATTTCCCCAAGTCTTTTTGGCGTGTTGGAGAAGGAAGAGAAGGTGGATCAGATCAAATTGGGTGGTTAGAGTAATCAGATCTACTCATTAATGCCCAGAAAGATGTTTTCCCATTTCTCACTTGCCATATCTACCAAGAATTTGAATTTGAATATCTAGCATTATTGCCTACATCAGGAGTTATCGATTGAGACTAGGCATGCACAACAATCAGAGCTCTGTAGTGAAAAGATATGGCTATTAGAAATTTATCAGAGCTGCCTAGAAACACAAAACACATGGAACACACTGATTGACTGAAAAGATTGGCCAACTATACAAAAGTGTTTTGTCATTTCCACCATGTGTCACTCATTGTTTTTTTCAAGATTCAGCATCCTATTTGTGTGCTTTGATTGGTTTTATATCACACACTAAAGTGTGTTTGATAATTATGTGTCATAGAATGACGTAGAGGAGGGTGCAAAGGTATGTGTGTGAAAGAATGAGGTAGGGAAGGATGACATAAGGAAGGTGCATGTAATTGCAATGCACGTGGTGGAAATGAGGAAAAATGGTGATCAAAAAACATATGGTCAAGGTACAACTATTACAAATTCATGTGTGGGGTGCATGAGAGGATCAAGTACTTAGTTGATTGAAGCAAGTGCAAGGTGCGCATATAGGATGAATAACTACTGGGAATAAGGTGAATGCAAAAAATATGCTTGAAAGGGAAGAGTGGAACAAAGAGGTAAAGGAAAATGTAAAGGGGAGAAGGGGAAGCACACAAGGGCATACGAGGAAATAATGACCAAGTGAATGTGCCAAGGAGACAATTGAGGTGCGTACCATTTGCAGTGAATATCTCTAAGCCAGAATATGAATGTAAGTTTTCCAAATAACTTGGTATTCTCATAATCAACCACTACTCCTGTCCATTCATTTTTCTCTTTCCACTCTTACTCATTACGTCCTTCAACACATCTTCACACCTATAATTCAAGGCCAATTGAATCCTTTCCCCATTTACGCAAAGCAGTCATTCCATTCTCTTACACCCCATTCTTGTCCTCCTCTCCGCAGAATTGACTTCTTCTCTTTTCGAGAGCTCTGTCGTATTTTCCATCCCCGTTAACCCTCTCGAGGGGGCATCATCACATCTATCCATAAATCACCTCTTCCCATGACATTTTTCATCTTTGAGGATACCATGACATTCATCACCTACCACCTTCTACTCTCTGCAACAAACATTTTCTCTAATTTTTTCTTAGCAAAAGTATATTGAATTCTTTCCCTATTATTACAAGAAAAATTTTGTTCTACTTATTTCTTAGATAATGCTTTCTCTTTTCTTCCTCTAATAAAATTCTTATCGAAGGAAAACCTTCCTTAAGAAGAATCTCTTCAAAATCTTCAATCCTGTCACCTGGGGCATATTCATCCATCTCGTGTACTTTCTTTGAAAGAACACTACTTTTATAGTACCCTTCCAAAGAGGGGAGAATGTAGACACCCAAATTTCATGCCTATCATAAATCAATTAATTTCAACATTCCATTTCCTATAAAAATGCACATTGAATTAATCGATGTTAATTGATTAATTAATTTATTTCAACCCCTAAATTAAACCCACTATTCCCCACATGCCAAATATTCCTCATGACCTTCCTACTTGCGAATTATATATTGAGCTTTAATTTTAGGTCATTCCTCATGTCTCCCACTCACCTAATCACACTTACTTTCCATAATCATGATTGCTCTAAACCCATGAATTAATCCTACTTTTAGGATATAAATAGAGCCTCATCCCCCTCTTTCAAGATAAGATTGACTATCATGTTAGAGTTCTTGCATCCTTTTAGCATAGAACATCCCTCCACCTTATCTTAGTACCCAAATAGCCCCATTTTGATCATCCCAAATCCATTATCCCCTTTATCCATTGGTGCAAAGTAAGTTGATCTTGTTACAGATAAGTCATTGCTCTGGTTCAAGGGAAGTACCTACATTTCACACAATCAGGGCTCATTCACACTTCATTGCCCATTCCAAGGTTTGCTAAGGAATCATGAAGGATGAGGTATCTAACTAGTTTTTATACTTTCTTGTTATTGGTTTATTTTCCTAGCTCATAGTATCAAATACAAGTTGTTGCTTTAGTAAAAAAAGACATGTAAGTGCTATAGAAGAGGCCTAATTTTGTGTGATAAGGGTAGGGGTTAAATCAACCTCTATGGATGAATTTTTTATCTCTATTCAATAAGGTGGGACGTCATTGTTGCTCAAATTGTGGTGGATGTCAAATTCTTGGTGGTCTAGCATTTCCAAGTCATCAAGCCCCATGTTGTTTCTAGGATGGAGTTGGGACTAAAGTTTATAATCACCTCATTGAGTTAGTGCACCTCTTTTTTCTTATTTTAAGGCCAGTAATTGTTCTTTAGGGTTTCCTTATTAGAAATTATTGTTGTAGTCATAGCCCATATGTCAAAAGAAATATTATAGAATGGATAGTATAGCAAGAGTTCTCTCCCAAAAAAAATCTCAAAAGAAGTAGAATTTTCTAGAGGGGATTGAAAGAAGTGAGGGAAACCTGCATGATTACAGGAACACTGTATAATTTAAATTTATAAATAGACCGATGTTTTTTGTAAGACCATGACCATGTGGCCTTAATTAGAAAATTAGATTACATGGTTAGAGGTCGAGTCCTGTAGGCATCAAGGAAGAGTGGTGTGTCAAGAGTCTAAGACTCGTTGTTGATGACTTGTCGTAAGACCTTCTTGCCAATATTCGATTAAACAAACTAAGGACTACAAATAATAAAAGATAATTTTTATGACATGTTAAGAATAAACTAAACACAATTGTTAGTTTATATAGTTTTTTTATAAATAGAGCTTATGTTTGAGGTGGATATATAAAATGAAACTATAAACACCCTAAAAATACATACTTATTTCTAGTCATCACCAATTATCCCTATATTTTTGCATAATATGCCAAATCAGCTATAGAATGCATTCTAGAGCATTACCCATTCATATTCCATTAGAATTCACCTACATCCCTTTATAATCAATTTAATTAATTCTAGCATGCTTAAAGCATACACTCACATCCCTTGGCTAATTTAATTAGCTATTTAAATAAATAAATAGCTAATTATCCACTCACCATCCACTCATCTCCACTTCACCATCCAAGTCACTCGAGTTTAACTAGCCCACTCCACTCAATTTTTAGAACCCTACAAAGGTGGAAGTAGTAATATTCACGTACAACCACCTTCTCGAATAAAATAAAATAAAATAAAAATATTCATTTCCCCTTAAATGAATATTTAAACTATCCAATTTCATAAGCCAAATCAACTTGCTAATTCAGGAAGATGCATTCATGATCCTATAACTCATTCAAACCTTGATCCACGGTCCACAGCCTCTCCTTCAGCTATAAATATGAGGTCCAATCCTTTACAATTCATCCTTGGAAGCTGTAATAATTTGCATCAAAAATTTGCTCATTTTCCATCCAAATTTACATACCGAAAGGTTGTCATGATAACTCATTTTCTCGTAACATTCCTCTTCCATTTGGAAACAAGATTGGAGCACCCACAATCAAACTATCCCAAGAGATCCAACAATTGTAGTAACACTTTTATCTCATCTGAGGTTACAAGAAGACTCAAAGGAAGTTTTCAATCTATGTATTTGGTTATTTCTTCGTTGCTTTTAGTTTTCCTTGTACACATTATGGCACACCCGGTGGGACACCTACACAAAAAAAAAATAGTATCATTTTTTTCTAAACTATCTTCATTTGTGTGTTCCTTGTTTTGTTTCAGACCTATTGTCAAATTTTCAGAGTGTTTGGCCAAGAGAAATGAGAGAAAACTTCAAAAACATAGTCAATTTTCCATACTTTTCATAATTTTTTGAGCAACTATAGGATCCATGTGCTAGCATATCATTACATGCACTAGCATTACTTGTGAAGTGTGTTAACATAGCACTGCAAGTGTTAACATAACATTGCATGTGTTGGCATAGTGTTACACATGCTAGCGTTCAACCACTATTTTCTTCTCTATCACATTGCACATGCTAGCATAGCTCTACACTCGTTAGTTTTCAACCATTGTTTTCTTCTTTGTCACCTTATATGCGCTAGCATTCAAATCCTCTTTGAAAACTCTAGCATATCACTATACGCAATAACATTAACTTGTATTTATGTTCTTTGTATAAATCTGCAAACCTTTGTTACACAAACACGTTTAAGTGCATTTACTATCGTAGCATGTTATGCTAGCGTACCTAATTACACGCGCTAGCATGATGTCACTATCTTTTACTAATTTATTTATTTTCCAACATGTTAAATCTTTCTTAATCATTTTTCAAGTACTGGTTTTTACTAATTTTCTTGGAGGGTTTTCATAAATAATCAATTTAAGTGTTTAATTTACCTTAAATTTTTGTTTAAAACTAATCTACACAAATCAACCACGTATGCTCTTTTCTTGCACCCTCTTGGGTGATCTTGAAAAATTAAAAAATGGTGAAGTTTTCCTTTTTGTTTTATATTGTGATTTCATTGTAGAAAAACTAATAATTTGTTGATTGCAACACCACATCTAAAAAATATTACCTTGAAAATTCAACAAAACTTCTAACTGCAGGTTGCCTTGTTCATGACAACAACAAAAAATTGTTTTAATTACATTTTATAAACTAATTTTTACAAGTTCAGATAAGGATTTATTCATGTCCGCTATAACTGTGGGAAGTGCATAGACAAATTCTAGAAACTCATTGTGAGGAGTACCACAAGAACCCCAAGGTAGTTGGCACCTTGAGGGAGGTGGACAACAAAATGGGAACCCTCACCTACTTGACTAGTACACCCATGATATTTAGAGCCAATGTTATCCATGGTGACAACCTTGATTTGATTAATTGAGTGGAGTAAAATATAGCCTTGTTAATCGAGGGGGGTAAAGTAAACCCAATGACTAGACATTTTCTAGTGTACCACGTTTGTTTGGATAAAGACTTGGCATTTAGAGAGATATCTAATATATAGGAAGCTTGACTAACTGAACCAAGTTACTTAAAAATCCTCCCTATCATCGTTATTCTCATCCAATTTTATTGAGTCCTAATTAATTTTTGTTTCATATTCTTCTCTTGAACCACATCTTATTCCATTTTCATCAAAATAAAATCTCTTCTCAAACTTTACAAACTCTTTTCTTTTTGGATACCCATTCCAAATTAAATTTATCATGTCTAAGTCTCACTCTTTGAATTCACTTTCCAAATTTTAAGCACTTCATTTGATTCAAATCAAATTCTAAGTCTTAAATCTTGGATACCCATATTCCTAATTTAAGCAATCCATTTCAATCCAAGTCTTATCCTTTGGCATTGAATTTATCAAAGTCAAACACAATGACAATTCAATCACAAATTCTTTGCTTTAGATACTTACTCTATCCAATATAAGCACATCTACAAACCCATTTTCTTTGCTAATTCTTCTATTATAACATTCACTTTGTTAAAGTTTTAAGCACTTTCTTTCACTCTCTCAGTCTTCTATTTTAATGTTCACTTTGTAAAAAAAATTTAAGCATTCCCCTTTCATTCTTCAAATATTATATTTTAACATTCACTTTGTTAATAAATTATGAATCCCTTTCATCCCTAAGTCTTATATTTTAACATTCACTTTGTTAAACTTTAAGAAACCTTCTTCATATCTAAGTCTTCTATTTTGACATTCACTTTGTCAAAATCTAAGCAATTCATTTCATCACTATATCTTATATTTTGACATTGACTTTGTCAAAGTGTAAGCAAAATCATTATTTTTCTCCACGTCTCATATTTTTACATTCACTCTTGTGAGAGTGTGGGAGCACGAGGATAAAAAAGAAATGTGTGCACATCAACAAATTTGCACTCAAACAAAAAGGGTGACATAGCTCCAAGATGAAAGCAAGAATTCAACCACAAGAATTGTGTATGTAAAAGAAAAAGGTCTACTCATACTCATTAATCAAATAAAAAGGGTATAAATAGGAGTGTTTTGTACCTCCCCAAGGAAAGACTTTTCATACCTCCATGAGGGAAAATGGAGTTACAATCCAAAAATGCAATGTAACTCATGTATGATACACATAGACACGTATGACAAATTCTATAAAAATAATCTTGTCATATAACTCCTAATGACACCTAATGATATATGAATCACCTAAGTGAGATGACTCATCATGGATGAGGTAATTTACCTAATCAACAAATAAAAGATGAAAATTACCCCTCACACCAACACCCCCCTTCATCGTAACTTAGGATGAGGCAAGAAAATTTTAGACAGAGAAATGGATCCTGACAGTAGCACCTGATGATTTACCCACGTATATTAAGGATCTCAAGTAATGGAAGAAAATCTAGTGGGAGTTCAGGCCCTTACTTAGCCCAAAATATCAAAATTGGGCAAAATCTACTCCCAGACAGCTAAATTGGTCAGTTTGGGAACACAAGGAATTGTTTCTTTATTCCTTGTGTTTGATGCATAAGCGAATCGATTGATGGGATGAAGTAGGGTAGGTGAGGTTGTTTTTACATCCAAGGAAGGGATTGACAAAAGAAAAGGAACTATACTTGTGGTTCAAGTGTTCTTTGGGTGGCCGACATCACTGATCAAGGGGCAAAGCAGACAATTATCAGCCGGAGCGGTTAAGTGAGGCCCAAGTGGACATCGGCGCAATAGTTCCACCCTTCCTCCAATTCCTTAATCACGTGCTTTATCTACCCAATACCAAAATAATTAAATCAGCCTATCATGACCCATAGGGGAACTCTGTCGTGTTCGTTTTATGCCCTGGAAATTTTCATGGCCATAACTTTGTCCCTGCAACTCCAAATCTTACAGAATTAGTCTTGTTGGAAAGGTCTTGTCATGCACTTCACTTTGGCATCATGAAATTTAGATGTTGGTGGAGTTAGGTGGGTGAAATAGGTGAAAAATAATCTTAGAAATTAAGATGTAGTTTTAGGTAGTTCAACTACTATATTTGATTAAGTATGGTGCCCATTCCTTCTCCTACAAGAAAAGTGATGTGGGAGAATGATCTTGTAGGGATGCCTATCATGGTTTTCAAAGATTTAATACATGTTGGTGATGGTTGAAAGTATTATTTTGAGTTTCTCTCTTTTCCCTCCTCTCTTTTCCCCATTATTCTATATATTGTAGAGTGAGGCTCATTTATAAAGGTTGGACTCTCTCATAATACAAGGGATTCATTTAGAGTGTTTCCTAAGTGTTTTGAGTTGTAGGCCTCAGATTTAGACATCTGCAAGGCATTTTTTCCTTCTTCCTCAATTTTAATGGACCGTGCATCTTTCTAAGCAATAAAATTCACATTTTGTGGCTATCCTCTGCCCTAGCTTGTGTTTTTTTTGCATGTTCTTGCCTCTTCATTCATTGTAGGTGTGTTGTGCATGTTTTATCCCCTTTACAGGGTTTTTATTTTTGTTGTGCTTCAGGAAAATGGAAGGTTGAATGTTGTTTTGGATTGTGGCACTCATGTTTGTCCTCTCCTCCTTCATTTTTCTCTCATTTTCCCTCGTTTGAGAGTGGATTTCCCCCTTTTTATAGGTTTTTATCACCTCTGTTAGCTTAGGATTTCCCTTCTTATGCATCTCTCTCTTCCCCTGGTCCATTGGATTGTTCTAGAGTAGGATTTAGATAGTTACAATTCCAGCAATAGGAGTAGTTTAGCATTAGGAATAGGTAGAGGAACTAGCCTTCTCTGGATTTTTTTCTCAAGAGAAAGTCCCACAACTTGGATATAATCCCATGTTTCCTCAAAGCCATGAATCTCCATGATTCAGGTGCGAGTGTAATTTTTAGATCCAACACAAAAAATTGATCATAAGTATGTAAGTAATGGAAGATAATTATAGACTATGCCAGCAGCCCAAAGTATCAACTTACATTCCAGATAAAACATACGGGTTACATGCAAGTGAAGGAGGTTGAATTTATATTTTGAAGAGCCTATTGTTATTCCTCTCTACTAATTTAATTTAATTTTGAATTAGTTAAATATAAGTATTGTAGAATCACTTACTGAACCAAATGATGTATAAATGATGAAATATAGAAATGACACAAGCAAGATAAGATTTAAAATATGAAACCCTATTTGGATTTATTAGATAGTTGTATAGATTTTAAGGTCATATATGCCTGAGTCTTGAATTGTTTCGGAATGGGAAAAGTCGCTTGAACAGGGTTTGCTAGAGTGTTGTGAAATGACAATAAACAACTATCTACAATATTTATTATATGAGGCCGGTACACAAAGCACCTTTGTTTTGTCAAGGGAACCTTGTTTTTACAGACCACTTCTAGGTGGTCGGACGAAAACAAAAGTGCTAAAAGAAAAATACTTATTTAAAAAAAACAATTTCCTGATGTCACAATTATCCTTTTTCAATTTGCGGGATAGTCAACAAAATTTGATGCACCGAAGGTAACTGTAACTTGCAAAAGAGATATCCGATCTACAGAAGCCCACAAACCACAGTCAAACCTAAACAGGGAGATGACCCTATAACCGCGATCCAACCTAACTTTAGTGGGCACCCCGTAGAGTGATACTGTACGGTACCGAGCGTTGTAGCGTACATCTAAAAATACATATCGTTCGTGTGAGTGCGTATGGAAATCGTGCCCGAGGATGCAACATTATGCAAGTTTCGCGTGATAATGGGTTGGAGGGAAAAGTAGTTACAATGTAGTAGAATGTGTGGATTTAATATGAAGATAAACTTCCCCTTCCTATAAAGCATTATGCAAAGAGGGACCAATGTAACCTTTGTCGCCTTGTATGTATGTCACATGGATCTCATTGAACTCTTAAAAAGTGTCACTTTGGAATGCAAGCTTAAGTGAACAACGATTGGAACTTTTAGTGCTTTCATCCTTTATAGTGAACACATAACTATGTACATGTTTTGGTGCATTCCTCTTGTTATAGGGTCCTCTCCCCTAATTGACAACTGGAAGGCCAAATCATAAGTTAAATTAATATGCTTGAAAAAATAAAAGATATTTTTAAGGAGCAAATTTATATGAGAAAGGGTCAGGGACACTTTTTCCTTGAGGGTGCAAGAGTCTTTGACACAATTATAGCTGTCATGGCTGTGCACTCCATGTCTTTAGCTCCATTAAATAATTGTCACATTAGCATTTTTGAATGAGTTATGGGGTCATGCAAAGTACCAAATAAAAAATTGTGTTAAAACCTGAATGAGGGCCAAAGATATAGTTATCAAAAACTTGTGATTCTTGACATTAAAGTTGAATCATGTAAATGCATCAAAATGTACTTTTAGGACCTAGAAATTTTTGCGAGTGCTTAATTTTATGTCTACATAGTACATGGGAGATCTGCCCAATTGGTAATCAACTCACGAACTCTGAGCCTTGGGAATGTTTTAAATATTTCAACTTATGATTAGGTTGGAATGTTTCCTAAATAATTTAGTCTTGAAAAGATTTTGTAAGGGTGAGTGGAGCAAGTTGATGGATCCATGAATATGGGGTCATAAGTAGATTTCTAGAATTGCAAAAGAACAATGACATATAAACTTGTGGGGATTATTATCAATACGGACACTCAACATTAGAAAGGGTCACATAAAGCTCATGTAATCGAAAGCATTCGGCATCTAGTCACAAAACATTAGCCTTAGTTTAAAACCTACATGGAACCGTTTAGCTCCATTGAACTCTCAAAGAGGTTGATGCTCCACTATAGTTCTTCTTATGCTTGAAAAAACTTAGTTACAGATTGTAGTTCAAAAGGCCTCATAAATCTGGACTGACCAGATATAGTTTACATTTACCATGAATGGTCTACACGTTAGATCAAATTGTGTATCTTGGGATGGATTTTATACACAACTCTTTTCTGGGAGCAGTTGATCTTGGTTTACACTCTATTCTATATAGTCGGGGTGAAAGTGATAGATGTAATATGGGAATACTTAGAAAATGGAACGCTAGCAACAAAATTGCCCACAATAACTATATTACTATATACATATGGGAATCAAATTGGTGAGTGATGAATTGATTGATATAGAAGGGCCCTCAATTCGATTGGATCAATGGAAAATATGATTTGTATCTCATTTGTGACCTTGAGCCGATGGAATCAGGCACGAAGTTTACAGTCTTAAACTTAGCCATTTGAATGTTTGCACGGGATAAAGCTTGTGTTTGAGAAGAGCCTACCTTGGATTAGTACTAAATTATTGAATGGGATTTATCTTATTCAAGCCACGATGAAAATATTGTTTATTTCTTTACGAGAGACTACTATCAAACTCACTTTCAAACTTTAGCCACCTACTTGCTATAAGTTTTTGTGAAATGGTTTTCAGTTTATGAGTAATGGATTCATTTCACCTGGAAGGACCCAAATTAGTGGTTATATGTGGTAAAAGGCTCCAAATTAATGACTTTGGATAATGACCTTCCAAATGCTTTCCTTCATGCAAAAGATAGGGCATGTTCATTAAAAATTAAGGGTGCGGATCTGATGATACAGTAAATAACCACGATCACGATCTAGACTAAACCAGAAAGTGATATTGCTAGAATGGCTGGGAAAACCGAGGTCCATGGATTTCTTCTTGGTTATCAAAGAACCGTCTTCTTGGTGAACCTTGACAGAGCGCGAGCGTGGTTTGAACCATCATCGAATTCAAAGTTTGAAAAGAACGTAGCACATTATTCATAAATCATGACACAATCAAGAACCGTTTGAGAACACAAGCAATGAGCATGGTATGTAGCAAATTGGACCACATGAACCATGATTCCTTACTATCAAGTGCGGGCACTACATTTAGTTAGGGTCGGAACATTCCCTAATGATTGGAAATAAATAGACCGTGATCATGGTTTTTAATACCGCGATCGTGGTTTATAAATCACGAGCACAATGGGTCACTCTTCTGGGATTTGATGTCCACTTAAGGGTGCCTCAATCATGCTAAAGTCACCACATAACTTTTCAAAATAGTTAGGAAAAGTTGAAGATTACATATGCATAGTTCATGTCCATCAACTCTTCCTGATCGAGATTCTCATTGATAAATATGGAATGCTCTAAAATTAGGCCTACAGAGCATGAGCCTCCAATATAAAATGAGATTTACACGAATAGCGATGGGTTGGGTCTCACCCACAAGAAATTGTGGATCGAAGAAAACTATGGAGAAATATTACGAAAACACCACCACACCCCTCTTCATGAGAAGCTGTATTGCCATTGGTTTTGTAAGCTAAATGCACTTTAATTGGTGCAAAATAAAACTAGAAACTTGATACATCGTAGAAAATAAATCATGTTGAAGGCTCCTAGTCTTATTGACAAGTAGGGCTTGCAATTAGATTTTTCTTGCTAAGTCTTTATAAGGCCACATAGTAATTATATGCTTTGTCAAAATGGTCTTTATCTTGAGGAGTTAATAAAATTGTATGTTTGGATTTGCTTGATGTGCCTACTCAATTTTGTCTGTCCAAGTACCCACAATAGGATATTAATCAATGAATATTATTCGGTATTTGTATTTAGAATCTCGATTTTAGCTATGGTCTAATAATCATACTAGTTAAGAATTCGATAGATGCTTCAAGAAAATAGACTAATCAGATTATTGGTGAGGATAATGCAGGGTTATGAAACAAAATGACGTAATTTCCATTTGATAAATAGCATAAGGCTTATCTAGAATTAAGTAATACTAATTCTAAAATTATTCCTTAGTATTGATAATGGTTTGGCTATTAGGAATAAGTTTTAACAATATTGATTGATAAATTGAGAAAGCATAGCTTTCTTTCCTACCAAAATGTCAAATAGCTTTGTAGAGTTCCTTGATAAACAAAAAACCATCATATTACTAAGGGCTTTAGATCATTGTGAATATTAATATAAGGGTAAACCACATACTAATCATCAAAGGAATATGAGTCGTGTGAACTGTATACATAATAGCAAGAGGTATGCTAAGACCTACATGGAGCTACACTCCATGCAGGTTTTGAACCAGGTTGGGACATGCTTTTCTGGAGTCCAAATGATGCTTGGAAACATCCTATATTTATTTCTGATCCAAAAATGCACTCATAAATCTCAAGGAGATTACTAAGTTTACCATGAGTATGGTTTGCATTAGATCTAATCCCTTTCTCCCTATTTGAGAGTTTCACTCATAGATCTCTATAAACAAATCGATTTAAAGAAGCTTTGTCTCTGACCTTGAGCCAATGGAGTAAGGAAGTAATTAAAACCTCCTTGGCTGCTATATCAATGTTTGTAACCTAAAGCTGTATGTTTGAGAAGAGAAACCTCTGAAGAGTTTCTCAAGGGTCGAGAAGAAAACTCTTGCATTATCAAACCATTTGCAAACTTTCAGCTTCCTACTTGTTGGAATACATTTTTAGCAACTAGAAAGCTCCATGTATTCATTTCACCAAAGGACCTTCTATTAGCGATATATAGGGGGAAAGGAACCAGAATTTCTAACTTTGACAAATTATTCGAAATTGGTTCCTTCACGATGAAAGTAAAGGGCACACTTTCACGAAAAAATGGGGTAAAGTGAAATTTCAATAAGCCATCACTCTAGACTAATCCATTTGTGATAGAAGAATGGTCATGAAAAGACCTCAATCTTGGTGAGCCTTGACGTCCTGATTGTCATCAAATTGAAAGTTAAACAAGTGTACACTTCCAATAAAGCATGAGAATGCTTAGTGTATATGAGCTTGTTTCTTCGATTCATTCAACGACTTGTCAACTACAAAATAGATAGGTTATTCATCTGGCATGCTTAGTGAGAATTAGAATCATAGTGGAATAGGTCATATAGGGTTAGTTAGGGTTGTGTACAGTCGTGTGCATTCACAAGAGTGTACACAACACTCCTATATGTACCTCTCTTTTTTATCTATGAGCAAATGCCAAATATGACATATGTCTCACTTTTTCTGATGACTTAATTCTCATTTTGTGTGGACAAGATCTCTTGAATTACTACAAGTGGAGTTCATATACACCAAAACCCCCTTCATCGAAGCTAAGGTAGAGGTCGTGGAAAGTCATAACTGAAAGAGAAATCTCACGTAGACAACTAAGAAACATGTGTCTATGGGGCCTCGACAAGTAAGCTTGATAAGGTACCCATGTAAAAACAACATCTTCCTGGAAATAGAGAAAGAGGAGAAGAATGGGTCTCGGATAACTAGGCCTTATGAGGTACCCATAGTACAATAAGGACCTCAAGTAATGGAGGAAAAACCCCGAAGGGAAAAAATCTACTTACAAGAGATAAAAGACTCCCTAAATAACCTAAGAAATATGTGTCAAATGAGTCCCGACATCTAAAGGCGTAATAAGGTTCTCATGTACAAACTACAATCTTTCTAGAAGAAGAGAATAGAACTAGAAAGCCCAAAGAAGATGGACTACTGTAGAATACCTCACCTCAAGAAGAGATCACAAAGTGAAGATACTTCACCTCAGTGAATGGTTTGGTAAAAATGTCTGCAACCATATCAGATGTCCTACAATATTATAAATCAATGATGTCATCATGGATCATCTCCCGAATGAAATGCATATGTATCTCGATGTGCTTTGTCCTCTGATGTTGAAATGGATTTTGGAAAATTGAGATGGTGTTCATGTTGTTTTAGTAGATGATAGTAGGTCGTCGATAGTGAATACCAAACTTTGTCAAAATACCTTGTAACCAAATAGCTTATGTGGCAGTGTTAACTTATCCTTTGTACTCTGCCTATAAGATATTACAATTGCATTCTGCTTCTTGCAATACCAATTAACATGACCTAAACCAAGAAAAAAATTGTATCCTGAGGTAGATTTCTGATGATCTAAATCATCATCCAAATTAGAATCAGTAAACCCAACTAATTCAATATCCACTCCTCCAAGATAGTGAATTCCATTAGTATAAGTGCCACGAATGTAATGAAGGATCCGCTTAGCTACTTTCTAATGTAACTCATGTGGATCCTACATGAATCTAGATATGATCCCAATGACATACGATATATCCATATGTGTGTGAGTAAGGTAAATCAATCTCCTCACCAATTTTCGATAGAGGGTACTATCAACCAAGGGAGTAGAGCAATCAGAAACCAACTTAACCCCGGAAAGGAAAGGAGTAGGATAAGGCTTGCAATCAGACATATGAAACTGAGCAAGAAAATCAAGATATTACTTAGGCTACAGAATCATGATACACGAGTCATATTGTGAAATTTGAACCCAAAGAAATTAATGAAGCAATCCTAAGTCAATCATGGAAAACTTGTTGGATAAGGCAATCTTCACATAATTGATGATAGAGAAAGAATTGCCCGTAATCAACAAGTCATTGACATACAGAATAAGGATGAGTATGGAGTCATCTTGTTGCAAAATATAAACATTTGGGTCAGAGTGACACCGAGTGAACCCTAATGTAAGTAAAAATGAGTCCATCTTGGCATACCAAGCCTGAGGAGGCTTGTTTAAGACCATAGAGAGACCCCTTTAACTTACAAACGAAGGGGGGATCATGGGCATAATCGAGAGGTTTTTTTCATGTAGATATATTCCTCTAGGTCCCCATAAAGGAAGGCATTCTTGACGTCCATTTGATGGACTTCCCATATGTTAGTTGTAGAATCCGAAGTATGAGGGTCGGGAGGCAAAGGAGGATCAAAAGGAAGAGGGGCATACTCAACAGCATCATCATCTCAAGAGTTAGATTCATAATCAGAAAGAAAAGAACCTCAGAAGATATAGAAGTAGAAATCGAAGGAGACTCGTTAAATTTCACACTTCTCTCAATATAAAGCTCATGAGTAGTAGGATTCAAAAATCAATATCCCTTCACACCATTCAGATACCTGAAAAAGATACAAGGTTTGGATTGTGGTTCTAAAGCCTTGCATTTATTCTTGGGAATCTGAGCCATAGCCTTGGATCCAAAGACTCAAAAATGCTCAACATCAAGCTTGCGTCCAAACCAGGCTTCAAAGGGTGTCATCCCTCTTACTACCTTGTGTGGAACACTATTCTGAATGTAATTGTAGACACCTAAATTCCAATTTTGCAATCTTATTGCCAATACGCGTGTGAATCACTCTCATTCTTGCAAATTCCATTATAATTAGTGCTCTTTACTAATTAACTAACATTTCTTGCCACTTTGGTCGGTTAACAGCACTTCATTGATCACCAAACCTCTTTCACATTTAGGATACCACTTTACGACGAATCTTAAGTCAAAATCCTCTTCAAAAATAGGCAATTAGCGTTTATTAGCTAATTAAGCCTATTTTACCCTTGATTTGGTCAATATACCCTAGTATTGACTCAAACCCCTATTCTAACCACTCAAAATCACCCCATTCACCTCTACAACGTCTCAGCAATATTTAAAAGCCTATCATATCCTCCTAGTTGACCCTAAGTGGTTGATTAGGGCTTCACACCTCTTAATCACTTGGTAATTCACTAATTGTGATTAGCAAGGCCTAAATCATGATTAGAAATTCTAATCTAATTTGGGGGATTTTAGTCCCACATGCACCAAAATACCAGTTTATCCCAAAAGGAAAACTATAAAAAGGGTGCAACTCATTCCTTTATACTTTACATCATGCTTTGATTTGCATCTCATATAATAAATATGATATATAACCAAGTTTAATCCTTGTTTAAAGCCTTCAATGGGGTTAGTAGATGGATATCCAAAATGACCAAGTAGCCATTGGAAGAGGAAATTTCACCTTGTTTAGAGTAGCAACCATAATCATTCAATTTCCCTCTTAGGTCTATTTAGGCCCATGTTAGGTAATTCAAGCATATTAGTAGGCATGTTTAGTTAGATTTTGTATTGTTTTCATACTAGTTAAGCATTCTTGTAAGCTTATATCTTAAAGTTACATTCCTAGAATTAGAACCTTAGCTAGATGGGTGGCAATGGTGTTAGCTTTCCTTGTTTAGTCATGCAATTTTCTTTGTAAACTTTAGGGTGTCATCATTTGGCACGCCCGGTGGGACAATACCTCATTGCATTCACTTTTTAAATCTTTTTAACTTAGTTTCAATTTTTTCATTTCAAGTTTATAGATTAGTTTCAAGTTTCCTAGATTAATTTAAAGTTTTCTAGTTTAAATTTCAAGCTTTCTAGAGTACTTTTAAAGCTTTTTAGATTAGTATCTCAAGATTTTTAGATTAATTTCAAAGTTTTAGAGTATTTTTCAAATTTTTAGATCATTTTTTCGAGCTAGGTAATTGTTTCAACTAGATTAGTGGAAGAAGTTTTGTTTTTATGTTCCTTTCAAGATTCAAGGAGGTGAAGCCCTGTCAAAATTGTCAAAAAAAAACCAAATTATTGACCTTTTTGAAGAAATTCTTGTCAAAACTCGAATTTTGACCACTTCCAATGAAGGGGCACAAAGGCATTAATCTGGGAGTGTAGGCTTTAAAATAGGAGCACACCCATTGACAAGGGAGCGCAAGAGTTGAAATAGGTGTGCAACTACTTCTCTAGAAGTGCACACGTTAGCTCATCATTTTTTCAACTGTCAGTCATTTTTACAAAGGGGGAGCACACACGTCAACAGGGGAGCATAGGCATTGAAACAGGTGCACACCCGCTTCTCTGGAAGCACACACATTAGCTCATTTTTTCAGTTGTCAACCATTTTTACAATAGGAAGCACAGGAATCGACAAGGGATCGGAGGTGTTGAAACAAGCGTGCACACGCTGACAGGGGCATGCAGGTGTGTCTGTATAAATTTTTCCTGTAAACTCAAAGTTTCCATTTTTGGTTTTTAGGATTTATGTTACTTTTTAAGGGTTTTTAGATGCCATTTTTTTCAATTTCATAGATTTAGAGTAATTTTTCTTATAAAATCACTTAGGGTCTTGTTGTCGTGCAAATGTGCAATAGGGAAATTGACAACTTCCAAGCACGACAACTATACCCCCATGCCAAAATTTTCATGTTTTATCATTCCCAGGCACCCCAAGTCAAATCCATTAGTCTGGTCACCCCCTATTTGATGTCAAATTCATCCCCTAGGTGATTTAGGAAAGTATATTCATTCCCCCTAGGTGATTTTACGGAGTTCTGAAAAGATGATATCTACAAGCAGTTGTGGGAAAGGCTATCACTGGCCTTCCCAAGACTGGATCAACCCCCTAGAGCAAAACGGAAGGGAAAAATTCAACATGGAGGTGAATTAAATACTTTAGAATATCATGGAAATTATTTTGGAAGATTTTGGGAATTTTTGAAAGACTTGGAGCAGTCTAAGTGAAAACAGGGTTCACAAGCCTAGGCAGTTCACAGGCCTAAAACAATTGTTGGGCTTCAAAAGAAGATTTTGGGAGCTCCAGATGGAGTTAGAAGTAAAATGAAACATCGAAAGAAATATGATTCCAATACCTACATGATGGTGAAATAATATTTTTCACAACACCTTGGTGCATAGGATTTTCAGATAATTTTTATCAAGCACAAGTGGAGTCTCAAATCACAAATATAATTTTTCAAGGATCGTATGGATGAATAAATACATGATAACCCATCCATTTGATTCAAAATTCCATTTCTAGTAAGGATAATATAAAATTTCACCAATAAATTCCACCGGGAGCTCAAGTTATCTTCTTTCTAAGTTGCCCTCTCAAAGGCAGTTTAGGACAAAGTCATTTTTCGGGAGGACACATGTTAGCACCAAGAGCCTGGCAGGATTTCATGTCCCTAAAGTCCCTAAGGTTAGGTACACCAACCCTTTAAAAATGCACCCAGCCCCCATGTGACCTCTGGGACCTTCATGTGACCTCCAGTCTTGACAGTTCAGCCCTCAGGTGCATTTTTGGAGCATCAATTCCCTATCGTTGGATCAAGCACCACGTGTCAGCTCCAAGACCACCGTGGAAACTAATTTTCCTCATTTCCCTGAGTTCAGGGACATCAAGCATGTAAAAATCCACCTATCCCCTATGGGGAGTCTTTTGGTCACCCACGTGACTGACTTTCAACCCCCAGGTGCATTTTTAGAGCATTCATTCTCTGTCGTCGGATCAAGCACCACGTGTCAGCTCCAGGACCACCGTGGAAATTTATTTCCCTTATGTCCCTAAGTTGAGGGACATCAAACATGTAAAAATGTTCCCAAACCCTATGGGAAGTCTTTTAAACAACCACGTGACCGACTTTAAGCCCCTATGTGCATTTTTCAAGCAAATCCCTTGTCATTGGATTGAGGACACATGGCATCACCTTGACCACTGTGGAAATTTATGTCCCTCATGTCCCTGAGGTCAGGGACATCAAGAACACAAAAATTCACCTAGCCTCTCCATGTGCATTTCTTTTAAAATTTAAATATGGCACTTAGTCATTTCTTCTCATTCACAACTTCATACCTTGTCATGGCTCTGTGCATGATTGTCTAGACACCTGGTCCACCATAGTTGCTCCGAACCAACTCCACCATGGCCACATAAACACCCAATATATGAAAATAAATATATTTTAGAGGAATGAATGATCAAAAGTGCTGAAAAGATGAAGAACGAGAAGAAAATGATGGTTTTTTGCTAGATAACCATGAAGTCGCCTAATTAAGAAATCTTCAAATCTCACAAGATACACATCAGATCAAGGTGTCATCTTCAGAAAACTTCCACATTTTTCAAGACGATCATGATGTAACAAATGGGAGGTCAAATAGTGCTCTGGATCATTTTCTCTAATAAAAATCCCACTTTGTGCACCGGCTCACATTCTTTGGATTTCCCATCATTCCAGCAATGGAAAAGAGCTAAAAACTTGCACACAAGCTCCAAATGAAATACCTATCACAATGGAGTTGTTTTAATTATGAACAGAGATAAAAACTAGACCTACAAATTTTAAGCGCCATTAATGGCCACCATGGTAGCTCTGTGCCTGAAGCCACTGCTAGGTGAAAATTTCAAAATTTATTTCTAGGCATTCTAGAGGGAAAAACTATGTGAAATTTGGAGGGTGTGATCTTAATGACAAGATAAGTCCCAACAAGTATATTCCATCACAAATCAATCACTAGAAACACACTTTCTGAAAATAGCAAGCTTTCATATGCAGACATGTTATGTCTGGAAAGTCATCATCAAAAGCAGCTAACACAAAGGCACCGAGCATTAAAGATCACGAGGAACCCAAAATGAGTGTTCAGAGAAGAAAACAGTGAAAATGACCAATTATTAAAAATATTAAGTCCCTTATATGTGTGCTTACTAAAAATAGTAAGTCGCCCCAAGAAGTGGTCAAAGCAAAGGTAGTGTGTGCATGATCGAATGAGGGATTTCACATCACGATGGTCGAGAAGAGGGAAAAAATCACCTCTGACTACAAGATCGAATGAGGGAGTTCACATCACGATGGTCGAGGAGAGGCAAAAATCACCTCTGACTACAAATAGTAGGTTTTCCATCTATACACTTACTATTAATAGCATGTTGTTCTCAAAGGGAAATTTTGGTGCAATGAGGCATAGAGGGATGATCATCTCAGGGAACTAGACAATATTTTTTGACACTCACCACATATTTTGGGTCACAGGTATATTATACGCACACTAGGTGTTGCGGTCATCAATGGAACAGTTCACTCAACTTGACAAGCATTCATGAGCTGATTTGAAGGATTTTCATAGTGTGCAATGAGTTTGAAGATTCAGAGTTTCATCACATCAGAGGTTTCAATCAATGGGGATCATCAGACTTCATCAGGGGAAAACATCTTCTCACTCTTCCCTCTCCCCAACTTTCTCTCTCTTCAAATGTTCTAATTCTTCTTTGGGGTTTTCACTTTTTGATATGCCTTTAAGTCACCCAAAAGTGACTTTAGACACATAATGTCAATTAAGTCACCTTGATTTTATAAAAGGGACTTAAATATTTTGGTAGGAATATGAATAGTCTAAAGTTAGAAATAAGGCATATGGAGGGTCATGAGGAAGATGAAGAGTCAATTATTTTCTATAAATTGTAAATCCATTCCCATTTCAAAGGGTTAGCGATTGATCTTATAAAATCAAGAGTGCATTGTACCCAGAGAAAGCAAAGGAGATATCAATTTTCTTATACTTTACTCCACTCTCAAATTTATTCTATTTCCACACTATGTACAACTTTTGTTTAAGCATCAATACAAAAAGAAGGATTTTATAGCCTTTTTGATGAGGAGATTTTAGAAACTATGAGTTCACAATCTTATCTCGTCTTGTTGCAATTTGTAGGGTTGTTTCTTCTCATAAATGCATGTGTTAAAGTTTCTAACTAGTGTGTGTAGGAATTTGATTTCCTACCTGTAACATTAGTTCCCCTATCTCATTTCTCACTCCCCTTTCCCGATCTTCAAAAAAAGTCTTCCCTAGCAAGAGATTTCTAGCTTTGCCGCAGGGTCAGTGGAGTGCCCCTATTAGATCCCCGGTCAAAAGGCCACCATAGAAATCCACATTTTCTCACACATGCACATATGGCAGTTGCATCTGTTAAGTAGAAGGACTTTGATTCCCAGATCGTTAGCCAGAAATCCACAAGTTTTTCCACCCAAAAAATTTTCTCACCAACAGGTTTGAAGGAATTAATCTTATTTCCATACTTTGTATGAGTTTGGGTTAAGGTGTGTATGCTCTTCTCTTGCACTTCGTGTGATCTAGAGAATCAAAAGCACTCTTAAACCTTCTTTTTCATCATTAGAGTAAGTAGGAAACTTTTTTAATCATCTTTTAGTTTAAATACTTTTTCACTTGCTAAATAACCAAGGCTAGAATTTGTGTATGCTCTTCCCTTGCACCTAGTATGATCTTGGGAATCAAAAGCAATTTTAGTCTTTTCATTAAAAAGCACTTGGATGAATTGGGAATAAACTTTGTGTTTGCAAATTTTGATAGTAGTTAGTTGATTTAATAGTATTTTTCATGATTATTTTCTTATGATATTGTGAATCTATTTTGAAACTACTAACCATTTTGTGAAGGACCTAACGCTAGTCAAAGAAATAATAACCTAAAAAAAAATGTAACTACATATGTGATTGTAGGTTGCCAAAAGGAGTACGATAAAAACCACATTAATTCTAAAAGATAAAAAATACACCAAAATCATCACATTATATTTGCAAGTTTTGGTTAAGAGCTACGGCTCATCCACTCAACTAGGACATAACCCCTTTGGCATAATTCTTAAGCTATAACAATGGGGGTGGTCCTAGGAACCCTAAAGTAGTTCACGTAAGAGGGAACCTTGTGAACAAAACAGGAAAGTGCTCCACACTACCGACTTGTCTAGTATGCTTTGCTTATATTAACATCAAAGATATACGTATCGTGACCCCAATGAAAGTATAATAGAACGCATGTTGGTGCTCATTATACTGAAGGGGGTAAAGTAAAGCCAAGATACTCCCAAATTAGTTAGTGTAACTTTTTTGGTAAATCAAGTTCACTCTAGATATCTTATGACACCTAGAGAGAGAACCACCTAGGAATGTTGTCAACTTGGAGCCATTGTTTTTGTCTTAGATAGTATACTTGAGATCTCTCACAAAGTGACAACTTTTCTAGATTCAAACTCTTGTTTTTCAAACAAGGGAAAGAATCTCTTAAAGTTGAAACTACGTGACATTTTATCACGAAATCTAATTAGTGTCATTTTGTCCTAGTTTTTCACTTATCTTAAGACAGGGTGAAACTCTGCCAAAATAACACCAAGTTTATTTCAACACCACTTGGTCTACACCCTTATTTTAATGTTGCCCATTTTTGGAAAAAAGGAAACAACATATACGGATACCGCTAGATATCGTGTCCACCACTTTTGAATTCTACTTGCGCGACTAGGTTGTAATGCTAGAGCGCAAGTGTTGAAAGTGTGCATGGTACGTACTCAAGATCTAATAGGCCACCTTCTCTCAAAAACCCATATTTGAGACTTATTATCATCATAGTTAGGTGATTACATCCTTGTCTTATTTTGATTTTTTTCATTGCCCACATTGTAGCCATACAATTAAGATATTTGCGTCTTGTTTCCATTGTGAAATTAGTCCTAAATCTCTATATTGTAGAGTTACGATGTTCACATGCATAAAAATTTATTGGTATACTTAGACGTAGGTTTTATATCCTAACTTTTTCTTGAGTTTTGTGAGTGTTGATGATACATTGTTAGCATTGTGATAACATCATTTTGACACTAGAAATCTTACTTTCCCGAAATCTTGGTTCACATGTCCAAATAGTGTTGTTACGTTGCTCACATTGTTATCGTCCATTTTACGAGACTTGGACTTTGTTAGTATTCAAAAACTGGTTTTTAGTATATCTTGTTAGAAGATTGTGTCAACATTCTCTTATCATTTAGGCCTTGTTTGTTGCAAACTTGACCTAACTAGTGATGTTGTGTTGTCACTATTTGGTTGCAAACCTATCTAGACAAAATCTTAGAATAAACTATTTGGTGTAAACCAAATTTTGAGCATTGTACGTCATTGTATTATTCTAAGGAAAACTTGTGTCATATATTTCCTTGCTAGGGAAGATTGTTCGTTATTCTTTAGTTTGTACGTTCGTTTTGACCTATCACTTTTGTGGCTATTCTATAGTCACCTTGTTTTAACAACTTAGGGTCGTTATGCTGCACAAATTTGACTAGGGTCCCTTTTTAATAAACCTTAGTGGAAATCATTCATGTTGTACCCTCTATTCTAAGTAATTCCTACTACAAGAATGGGGTCACAAAATTTAGAATCCAATATATTTGGAGGTGGAAACCCTCTTTTAGAGGATAATCTCATGGTTTACCAAGGTGGTGGAGAGGAGGATTCTCCTCACATGGATGCAGAGCTTCATTCCACCCATTTTGATGACTACATTTTTCATAACAAACATGAAGTTCTTATGTAGGTTGTGGAACTAGGGGCCAAATTACCATCCACAGTAGACCCTTCTCTTATCATCGGCATGGTTCGGGGAGAAGAACAAGTAGACCGCCCTCATCGCACTCTTAACAAAATATTGAACCAAGGTCATGCCTCTACTTCTGAACAAAGAAATAATAAGGAAATACTTTTTGAAAATGATGGGAACTATCACATACCTACAGTTATGGTTCATTGTGAAGATGATGAAGACCATGTTCATCATGCACAACCTCCCCCTAACGAATATCATAACGAAATACCCGTTTAAGAGGTTACGTTATAACAACAGGTCCAAGCCCTCACTCACCAATTAGCAATTTTTTCTTCACATATACAAAAGGAACAACCAAAAGTTGTGAAACAAGCCATACCAAAGGTAAAACCTAAGGTTTCATTTCATGAGTTCCCAATAAACACTCCTCGACAAGAGACACGAAGGGATCCTTATAAGGAATTTTTCACTGAGAATCAGGGTGGGCATACACCTAGGTTTAATCCTTCATATAGGCCTACGGCACCCACGCAAGATCCACTTTTTAATAAAGAGTGGTCAACTATGAAGAATGCCCTTCAAGCATTACAAGAGGGCCAAACCGGTAACAATAACAAGAAATGTCAGTTGGATGAGTTATGTCCTTACCCATTTGACAAAGCCATGCTACAAATACCTTTCCTAAGACATTTTGACTTTCCAAAATTTGACAAGTATAAGGGAAAAGGTGACCCTCATGACCATATTAAATATTTTTATATGGCATGTCAAGAGGTGGTATTCAGCAACAATTATTTTATGTGCTTGTTTCCACAAAGTTTAGGAGCAACGGCACTATAATGGTTTGTGCATATCCCTAAGGGATCCATATCAACATGGCCAGAACTATCAGATATTTTTGTACGACACTTTTCTTTCAATTTAGAAAATGGCGTTACCATGTTAGATCTTTGTAATGCCAAGCAATGAAACAACGAAAAGTTTGCTACATTTGTTACAAAGATGGAGAGGGTTAGCTAGTTGTTTTCCTTGCTCCCTACCTAAAAAGAAGCTAATAGGCATATTTATTCCCAACCTCCATCTAGACATTACATTCCACTTGCAAATTCATTATGGAAACACGTTCAAAGAGGTAATTGAAAAAGGGAGGTAATTGAAAAAGGGAGTCAAATTGAAAAATCATTGTTAGCTAAGGGGACTCTAAAAAATTTCTCCCACAATCAAAATGATTCCAAATCTAATGACAACCCAAATTATGTTCATAATAAGAACACAAACATCATTGGTGATGGGATAGTAGACTCCAAGTGAATACAAGTCATTCAAAACAACAATTCTTTGAAGATTGTAAAGGGAGATCTGCCTATGGAGTATAAGCATCGTACTTTCACTCCTCTATTTGACTCAATGTCATCAATACTAAAACAGCTAGAGGTGGTTAATATGGTTAGATGTCCTAAAACTATGACTTATGAGGATGACATGCCTAAATCATCATGGTTTAGAGATAATTAATATTTTCAATTCCACCGCGTTAAAGGTCACAAAACAAATAAGTATTTGAAGTTACAACACTACATCCAAGACTTAATCAAAAGTGGCGATGTGGAGATGGATTCATCAACTCCTAACAAATCCCCCAATATGAAGACTCTTACTAAACATAATTAGGATAAGAATTTTAATTATGTGTCTAATGAGGAGAATCATTTTGATGCCCTCATTGGTTGTGTAGATAATATTATGTCAAAATTACATCACCCCTGATTGTTTGTGATTTAGAGTATGAGGCAACCAGTGCAACCTACATAACATGGTATTATCTTGTAGTGTGGGACCTTGCAAGTAGGATAATCCTCAAGAGAAAGTTGGCTTCTTATTCTAACCTAGTGCCAAATTATCTAAAGAGCAGAGAATGGCAAGATAAACTAATCCTATTTTAATGCTTTCCAAGGAGACAAGGATAGAAAAATGCATAAAATAAAACTACTTTAATTGAAGGTGATGCACCAAGAAAGGGTGAGAAAATCCAAGTGAGTGAAAAATGGGGAGAGAACTGAGCAAGAAAGGGCTGGTAGAAATGCCACAGTCCAAGACAACATTCAATTCCCTATACTCATAAAGCACAACAAACTATAGACCTTGCAACGAGATAGATACATGCACAATATACTTATACATAAAATAGAAGGCAAAATATGCAATTCATACAAGTTAGGGTGAAAATGGCCACAAAACATGAATTTTATTGCTCATAAACATGCATAATCCATCATATCATAAGTACAAGACAAAATCCTTTACAATGAGCCCAAATTTGAGGAATTTAGCTCACAAAAGCTTTGGAACATATTTGACAGAGTTCTTTTTCTTTTTGGAAAAATCCCCCTCAGAATGAGGTGAATTTAACAATATATAGGCCATTTGGATCACCAACCAGTAGGATGCATTAAAGAGGTATGGGAAACCATTCATTTTGGTACTTTTCCTACATGGGTGGTCATGGGTGCCATGCCTCATTAATTTTGGTCATTGGGTTATCACTCATTCACCTACCCTCATATGGCTTGTAACTCATCCATCCTATTAGCTGATGAACTGACGAGTTGACCAACCTAGTGACACCCCCAACCCTACTAACCAATTGGGAGCCAACCATCTGAGTTGGTCATCAAACCCTGAGGGGTTGGACGACATCTATGTATGCCGACCAACCTCTCGATATGTCATCCATCCGACCAATCATAACCTCACCAACCTGAGCTGACACAAAAGCCAGCCGACACACCCATCTGACTAACCCCTCAGCCAACTAACCAAGCTTCCATACTAGGGTTGGATGTCATCCAACCCTTCACCTGACCAACCATCACCCAGCCAACCATGTTGACACACCTACCTGACTAACCTTCATCTAACACACCATGCCAACCACCATGAGCCAACCAACCATGAGTCAACCAACCATAAGCCAACAAACCATGAGCTGACCAACCATGCCGACACACCTACCTAACTAACCTTATTCTGACACACCATGCTGACCACCATGACCTGACTAACCATGTCGACATACTTGCCTGACTAACCTTGATCCGACCAACCATGAGTCGGCCAACACACAAGCTACCTTGCATGCTACAAAATTATTTTGCCTTTTTCCATCAACTACCAATGCTCTAACATGCTAAGTTATCCATTTCGTAGGGGGTGCAAAAAATCAATAACAATTGGTGACTTGTGGGATGATCTACCTACCTTATCTAGAAGAGTAGTGACCTTAGGGGATCCATTAGGCATGGATTCATATGATTGTTGGAACTATCTTGTCACTTGAAAACCTATCTTCCAACCTCTGGAGCACTGCTGGATATTTTCATTTCAATAAAAACCCCTGGTTGAGGACTGGTTGTTTCTTCACCATTTTTTTCCTGAAACTAGAAAGTGTGATAGAAACAAGGGCACAACTATATACAAATATAAAAGGTCATACACATTCCAAATATAATATGGAGAGAATGCACAAACACTTATTATAAAATCAACCTAAACTAAAATAATGCAATGTGCTACAAGCACTTGTAGGAATTACAACTCCTACACTAATATGTACAAGAAGGATCTTTCACTCAATAACAATGCTTGAGATAGATTCCATTGACTAGAATCTATATTCTTTCTCTGTCCAACCTTGATAGTTGGAAATCATTTTTTTCTTTACAGCCTGAAATCATATAAGGGCCACTCTATATAGCATCAAACTTGGAGTGCCTTCCTGGCTTTTCCCTGTCTGCATCCCATTTGAGGACCAAATCCCTCCTGGAAGTTTTTAGCCTTTTCCTTGTTGTCAAAACTCATCTTGATTTGAGCTTGGTTCTTCTCCATTGTTTTCATGGGCTAGTTTCTTAGCTATTCTAGCTCCATGAGCTCTGCATACCTTACATCCATAGCTGAAAACTCAAACAATTCCAGCTGCTTGATAAGCTCCAAGACTGGTAATTCAAGGGATATTGGTAGACCTTTTTCCCTTCCATAAACCAACTTGAAAGGGGAATAACCAGTTGACTTCTTGGGAGTGATTCTATCAGCCCACAAGGCTGATTTTAATCTGGTGTGTCAAGTCCTCTGATTCTCATCTAAGGTTCTTCTTATGATTCTCAGCAAGTTCTTATTCAGTGGAATATGCTTTCCTGTTACCCTAGGGGTAGTAGTTAGAAGAAGTGCTCAAGTACATGCCATTTCTAACAGCCCAATCAGATATCTTTGCTCCAAGAAAAGCTAAGGCATTATCTGATATTATAGTAGAACGAACACCAAACCTCATTGCAATACCTTCGTAGAAATCATAGAATGCTAGCTTCATTTGCTTCCTTAAGTGCAATTGCCTTGTGTCCACTTAGTGAAGTAGTCTGTAGCTGTAAGAATCCATTTGTGACCTAGGCTGGAATTTGGATTAATCATCCTAATAAAATATATCCCCCATTGCATGAAAGGTTGTTTAGCCAAGATAGGATGAAGTGGGAGGATTGTTAGCTTCTCTTTACCTGTGAAGAAGGTGCACTTATTGCATTTCTTGATCCATGAGTAGCAATCATTGAAAATATTAGGCTAGTAATAACCTAGTCCTCATGATTCTAATAGTTGTCACTTTTGGGGGAAAATGACCACCTGCCTCTCCATCATGAAACTCGTGTAGCACCTTCTCTATCTGATTTACCTTGAGGCACCTTAGGAGGACACCATTTACATCCTTTTTGAGCAAGATACCATCAAACAATACAAAGGGGATACAATGGAGCCTGAAATATCTTCTTTTGGGCTTGCTTAGCCCTTGAGGACTTTAACATGGTTGAAGGAAATGGACTATATCTTGAGTCCAACAAGGATTGGGTGAGGTATCGGTTGATTTCTCTTGATCATCGCGTAGCACCAAAAAAAACTTCTCCTTTATTACTTGAATCAACATGTTGTTCCGAAGCTAGCTATTCACATAATCCCTTCCCCCTAACCAACTTGGTAACCTTAATATCAATGTCATATTCCATGACCTTGGTTACCCATCTAGCCCTTTTTTCATTGAGGTCCTTCTTTAAAATAAAATCTTTTATACCAGCATGTGTGACTAGTAGATGAATCCTATTATTTGACACTAAATATTTGAACTTATTCAAACTTATAATCATGGCAAGGATGTTCTTCTCAATGAATGAAAATATTACCTCATAGTCCATAAGGCCTTGGCTAAAGAATGCAATAGGCTACTCCAATCTATCCTTATTCTACTACACCGAGATTGCGGAGATGGTGTCCTAACCATCGAAGGCATATAGAAAGAAGTCTTTGGAGAAGTCTGAATTAATGAGAGTTGGAGCTTGAGATATGGCTTATTTGATGGCTTCGAAACTTTCCCTTCCCTCCGTTATCTATTTAAAAGCCAAATTATTTTTTCATCATCGTTAATGGCTTCACAAGAGAGGAAACATTCGGTACAAACCTTTGAACAAATTTTATCCTCCCTAGGAAGATTTGGAGAGCCTTCTTATGACTTGGCGATGGTAGAGCATGGATGGCTTCTACCCTCTCGTAATCAATGGTCAATACTTCCTTTGACACAATATGGCCTAGAATTTTACCCTCATGTGCCACCAATATGCAGTTTCTTTGGATTCAAATGACACTCCAAACCTCTTGCACCTTTGGAAGACCTGTCTGAGATGAAAGAGGAGACTTTCTACATTTTTTTAAAAATATAGTGATGTCATCAAGATATACAAGCACTATTTTATTTAACAGCTCCTTAAATGCTATATCCATTGCTCGTTGAAAATTTTCCCTAGTGTTTGATAACGTGAATGGAATATTCATTGTATACATAGGTGCCCCATTTTGTGGTGAAGGTTTTCTTGAACTGATCCTCCTCTTTCACCATAATTTGATTATAGCCCGAATATCCATCAAAGAGGGATATATCTTTATGAACCCGGCCATAACCTATAAATCTACTCCTTGGAGGGTAGCGGATAGTGATCCTTGAGGGAGGCCCTATGTTTAAATCCTTAAAATCCACACACAACCTGATTTTCCCCATTCTTTTTCCTAACTGGCACTAGATTTTCCACCCAACTTGAGTCTTTGATCAGAAAAATGATACTCACCTAATGAGCTTATTAAATCTCCTTCTTCATGAGAGGTTCCATATGAGGGTTGACTGGCCTTTGTTTTTGCCTGACGGCTTAGCCTCTAGATGAAACTCAATGGTGTGTTGTGCCAATTTTGGGTTAAAACCATTCAAATCCTCATAGCTCCATGTGAAAACATATGGGAATTCTAAGCAAAGCCGCACAAGGTCATACTTTTCTTACTCACTGCTCATCTTGCCTATTTGGAGCGTCTTACCCTCTCCCAACCAAAATGGGCTCAGAATCCTCCATTTGACTTGAATGTTGGCCTTCTCTTTCTGGAATTGATCATTTGGGTTGAATATTGACTCTAAAGTCACTAAACCCTTTGGCAATTTGTTTGTTTCATAGCTGCACTACTTGATCCCCGTACTGCTGCTCCAATTTCTCTTGATTTTTAGTTAAGAACTCAGCCTCCTCCTGTAAAAAATTAATGACATGTTTGATCATTTTCAAAAACCTGTACAGTTTGTGTTATTTATCTGGTATAGCTGACCTTATAATGACATGAATATGTGGTTGTGCTTTATCTCTCTTGATACTATCCACCACATCAAATGTTGCTCTAATTGCTACGAGCCAGTCTGTGGCCTTATTATTCTTCTCGCGATATGGCCTCGATATTGAATGCTTCAAGGTCTTTAATCTGATCCCATACCCTATTCTTGTAGGCTTTGAGTAGATCATTCTTAGCAGTATGTTATCCTCTAACCTGGTTGACAATTAACTCACTATCCCCAAACACTTGCAAGTTTTTTAATAACCCTCTTTCTTGCCTAATGCAATCCATGGATTAAAGCCTCATACTTCAGATATATTGTTTGAACAAGCAAACTGAAAGTGAAAAATTGAGTAGTACTTCATACCTTACAGTGACAAAAGCATAGCTCCTCCTCTAGCACCGTGCCTACTCCTTGAACTATCAAAAAATAGGTGCCACACTTCATTCTCATCCTTTTTTCCTTACTTGGTGAGGCTGGGGGTGGGCAAGGTTCTCCTCATGTAGACAATAAACTCCCAACTCAGCTTCTTCCATTTCCTTGTATGGATCGAAAGTATGTACCCTTTGAGCTCAATAATCAAGTGTTAGGTCCAGGAATGCTCCCAACTTTTGTGTTTACCTCTTGAGCCTCCAAGCTTTCCTCTTGATCTAAAAATGGTAGCATAATTTGCATTGATTGGGTTAGGTGACATAAGGCTTCAATGTGAAAATTGGAAATTGGCTCAGATCTAATCGTAGCCTTAGCTCCATACCTTGTTCCTGAATAACATGTAGGGACCAATCCAGTAGACAAATATCCTCTAATTTTAGCTATTGCTGAAGTCCTCTTGAAAACACAATGCAAAGAGTGGTGGCAAGTCTATGACTAGATACATCTTGCAAGAACGGTCACATTTGGGACATAACATGCAATGTAAGGCTCAATCCTTTGATTACTCCAACTGATCCATGTTACCGTTGTCCCATCCAATTGCACCACACCTCTAGAAATGACTTCATATTAGAAGACCCAACTGATCAACTATTTATTTTGGCATTACAGAGCTACTTGCTAACCTGAATCTATCATGCAATTATGCACTAACTTATCTATGATGGATCAATGAGATATAGAATGGTGGAGGTTTCACATTTTTACCTGTTGGCCTCCTTATTTCCTCACTTGCTAGTTGCATATAGGGAGTACCCTCTTCTGATTCTCTTAGGATAACCTAAGATTCCAGGGACTGGGGACCAGATTTCACCATAGTTTCTTGCAATAAATTAAATCTTAGACTAGAGATAGGTAATGCTCCTATTAGTGTGAAATCACAGCACCCCCCAAATGAGTTCTAAAATGTCTACTTTTCTAAGGTAGACTTCATTTGGTGTGATTGCATAACATTGAACTTTCCCCAAGGTGTGGGACCTTTCACGATGAGAAAGCTCTCCAGATTGAAGGTTGGTTCCTTATTTCCTCTATTTAGGTGCATCCATAGAAACTTGCAGAGGATTTTTTCTTAATCCTAATCTAAACTTTACCAAGGAGACAGGGATAGAAGGAGATACAAAAATTAAAACAAAGTTAAACTATGAGGTGATGCACCAAGAAGGGATGATGAACACTTATTTTGCTAATAGACACAAACCAACAAAATGCATACAATAAACAAGCTTTAGATAGCCATATATATAATGGGAGACCAGATGAAAGCAAAAGAGACAAGAAAGGATCTAAAAAATTAATCACAGACGTGTTTCATTGCTCTGTAGATTGATACAGTCCATTATAAAGTAGCCAAGAGGTAGAAACATAATGCAATTTTTGATTGAAGGCCTAAACCCCACAAATCCCTTTGCTAAGAGGAGAAGGGAGCCTGCAAAACAAATAATGTTCAACCCTTTACAATGAATCTTGCCCCCATATTTATAGATTCAACCTGAAAGAAGAAGAGAGAGAGAAGCAAGAAAATCAGGTCAAAGATCAACCACCACTGTTAATGCCTCTGATGAAATCTCTCCCCAAAACCGTCTTTACTGCATCAATCCTTGGTTTGGTGCCTTGAAGGAAGAGGAAAATGGTGAAACAAATCAAATCTGATCTGGATGCTAAGGAAAGAAGATCCTACATTGAAATCCCAAAGATGTTTCCTTCATTTTCCTTCACCTAACCTCCTCAAAATTAGAGTTTAAGACCTCCATGGCATGGGTGAGGCTGAGATCTTTCCAATTCCATCAGATTTGTAATATTTCAAGCCATGAGTTGAAAGATACTCCCCTTTGAAGTTTGTATCAAGTCTGCTTACCCTTGGGACATGCAGCAATCTAGTGCTTGTTTAGAAAACTTTTCTCTATTGACCCCTTGGGAATCAGCAGCCAAACTAGAACAAACTTGGCATGAGGGGGGTCCGCTTAATTCCTTTATACTTAGCCAATTTTGAAGCCTTTTTTGTTCACCAACATTTTGACTATGTTTCCTCTTATGTGGGATCATGGTCGATCCAATATTTGGCACGGAGGTGAAATATGGATAACAATTTGGCAACTCACAGGGGTATCTACTTGCTAGATGAAAAGACCAATTACCTTGTCATATCCATTGGGCATTGATTCGAGAAAGACATTCTGATACTAATTTTTCCTCTTATTCACAAACCCAGCTGCTTGCACTCCCAATGTTCATAATAAATCTCGAAATGAAGGTTTCTAAGAGTAGAAAATTGTTTTAACCCAGGGCTTCATCTATCTCTCTGAATGGACTACACAAAAGCCACAAAATAACACCACACTATACACAAAATTTGAAAGCATATACGCTCAAAATGGAACATGCAGAGTGTGTAAAGAACTTAGGAGAAAATAAATCTACACTACAGTAAGACAATGTGCATAAGCACTTGGAGGAAAGAGAAAACTAAACTAATATGTACATGGTGAGAACTCCCCTTTTAGTAGCAGTGCTTAAGATAGATCCAATTTACTAGAATCTGCAACTCTTCACCCTCTAATGTAGATAATTGGAAAGAATTTCTACTTTTGCATCTTGTGATCATATAGGGACCACTCCAAATGGCATCAAATTTGGAATGCCTTCCTAGTTTTACTCGATCTACATCCCATTTCAAAACCAGGTCTCCTTCCTAGAAGGTCCTTACTTTTGTCTTCTTGTCAAATCATTTCTTAATTGAAGCATGATTCTTCTCTATTACTTGGAGAGCATGCTCTTTGGTTTCTTCTAATTCTATTAGCACAGCATACCTAGCCTCCATTGGTCCAAATTCAGACATCTCTAGTTGCTTCACGAGCTCCAATGCTGGCAACTCAAGTGATATAGGCAACATTGCCTCTTTCCCATAGACAAGCTTGCATGGAGAGATACCTGTAGATCTCTTGGGTGTTATTCTATCAACCCATAAGGTCATTTTGAGCTTTGTGTGTCAGGTCCTCTGATTTTCATCAAGAGTTCTTCTGATGATCTTTAGCAGGTTTTTGTTTGTGGACTCAGCTTGGCCATTACCTTAAGGGTAATAGTTTGATGAAGTACTCAAATAAGTTCCATTCTTAACAACACATCCTGTGATTTTGGAACCTATGAATGCTAATGCATTATATGATATGATGGTGGCTGTCACTCCAAATCTGGTCAATATCCCTTTATAGAAATCTAGGATACTAGACTCATTTACTTCCTTGAGTGCCACTTCCTCAGTCCATTTGGTAAAATAATCTATCGTTGTCAGGATCCATTTGTGACCTTGCATTGAGTTTGGATTGATGACTCCAATGAAGTCCAATCCCCATTGCATGAAAGGTTGTTCAACTGAAATTGGGTGCAGTGGAAGTGTTGCTAGCTTTTCCTTGCCCTTGAAGAATGTAAAATTCTTACACCTTTTGATCCATGTGTAGCAGTCACTAAACACTCTGGGCCAATAATATCCCGCTTTCATGATTTTGAGTGTTGTTACTCTTGGAGCAAAATGACCTCCATCTACTTCAACATGGAATTCTTGTAGCACTCTCTCCACCTGATTTTTCCTAATGCATCTCAACAGAATGCCATCGATGTCCCTCTTGAACAAGACACCATCAATAAGAACATATGGGATGGCTTGTAGCCTGAAATGTCTTCTTTTTTCTTTACTCATCCCATGAGGACACAGGCCTATTCAAAGTAAATCCACCATATCTTGGGTCCAACAAGGAGCAAGTATATAATCTCTCCCCTCTTCTTGATCTTCTTGTAGAACAAGAACAACCTCCTTTTCACTGTTTGTTTCATCTTGTTAACCTGAGGCTAGTTGTTCACACAACCCCTTCCCATGGACCAGCTTGGTGACCTTGATCTCAATGTCATATTCCATGACACGAGTGATCCATCCTACATGCTTTTCATTTAGGCCCTTGCCAAGAAGGAATTCTTTAACTCTCGCATGGGAGACCAATAGTTAGATTTTTTTGTTTGAAACCAAATGCTTAAACTTCTTCAATCCTTTGATTACCACCAGGACCTACTTCTCAATTAAGGAGTACCTCACCTCCTAATCTTCCAGACTTTGGCTAAGGAAATTAATAATTTTTTATGTACTTTCTTTGTTCTGTTGCACCAAGATTGCAGAAATTGTGTCATTGCCACCAAAGGCATACAGTATGAAGTCTTTGGAAAAATCTAGGTTCACAAGAGTTGGGGATTGTGATATGGCTTCTTCGATAGCCTCAAAACTTTCTTTTCCTTCAGCTTTCCACCTGAATGTTAAGCTCTTCTTCAGCATCAACGTTATTGGCTTAACAAGGGCAGCAAATTTTGGAACAAACGCGTGGACAAAATGGATTTTTCCCAAGAAGCTTTGAAGAGCCTTCTTGTGAATTGGAAATGGCAATGCTCTTATTGCTTGAACTCTTTTTCGGTCAATTGTCAATCCTTCCTTTGATATGATATGGCCTAGAAGCTTTCCTTCATGGGCCAAGAATATGCATTTTTTGGGGTTCAGTCACACCCCAAAACTCCTGCATTATTGAAACACCTGCCTTAGATGGGAAAGGTGGTCTGCCGCATTCTTGGAAAACACTGTAATGTCATCCAGATAGATCAACATTATTTTGTTAATCAGCCCCTTGAATGCCATATCCATTGCCCTTTAAAAAGTGACTCTAACGTTGGATAATCCAAATGACATTTTCTTGTATGCATAGGTGCCCCATTTGGTGGTGAAATTTGTTTTGAATTGATCATCTTCTTTCACCGTGATCTGGTTGTACCCTGGGTAGCCATCTAGGAGGGAGAACCTTTCCGACCTAGAAACTACTTGCAAGATCTACTCCATTGAAGGGAGTGGGTAGTGATCTTTAAGGGAGGCTCTATTCAAATCTTTAAAGTCAACACATAGCCTGATTTCTCCATTTTTCTTTCTGACTGGGTTCAGGTTTGCAACCCAACTTGAGTGTTTAATTAGAAATATGATATTCACCTCTATCAGCTTGTTCAACTCCTTCCTCATCAGAGGCTCAATATGTGGGTTGACTAGTCTCTGCTTATATCTGATGGGCTGAGCAGATGGATACAGTTTGATTGTGTGTTGTTCTATCTTTAGATTGAACCCTCTTAGGTCTTCATAACTCCAAGTAAACACATCAGGAAATTCTTGGCAAAGTTGTATGAATTCATACCATTCTTTCTCAATGGCCACCTTGCCAATTTGAAGTGTTTTGTCTTCTTCAACTGGGATTGACTCTAAATCTTCTCCTTTGATCTGCATGTTAGCCTTCTCTTTTCTGAACTGATCATTAGGATTGAAAATGGATTCCAATGTCACTAAGCCTTTGAGAAGCTTATTTGTATGCAACTGTATTATCTGATTCCCGTATTGTTGCTCTAGTCTGCTCTGGTTTATAGCTAAGAATTCAGCTTCTTATTGTAGAAATTTAATGA
This sequence comes from Taxus chinensis, assembly GCA_019776745.2. Lineage (NCBI taxonomy): Eukaryota > Viridiplantae > Streptophyta > Pinopsida > Cupressales > Taxaceae > Taxus > Taxus chinensis. Next base: position 982,537,764 of record CM034146.1, read on the forward strand.
TTTTTTGATCATTCTCAAACACCTGCCATCATGTATTATTATCTGGCACTGTTGGCCTCACAACCACATGGATATGTGGCTATTCTTTGTCTCTTTTGATGTTGTCAACCACATCAAACATTGCCCCAACTGTTGCAAGTATGTCAACAACTTCATTCTCCTTCCCAGGTATGGACACAATACTAAAGGCCTCGAAATACTCCATGAGATCCCATACCCTACTCTTGTAGTTCTTGAGTAGGTCATTTTTGATAGCATTTAGTCCTCTAACTTGATTGGTGTTGGTTGCAGAAAAAAAACTTCAAGAAGAGCAACTGTCAGCGGACAAGAAGTCCCTCCTCTTTAGTGGGAGAGGTTCCCTTATTCAAAAACGCACCTATTTACATATGTACAAAGCATGGTTTCAATATGGAACTTGGATATCATGAAAGCGTTTCCTAAATAGATCATCAATTACAAAAGTACAGAGGAATCAAGATGTGGGAATGAGCAGAAAGGCACCATTCAAAATTATATATGACAAAATAATTCCTTATGCATGTAAGAATACAGTGAATTGGAATAAGATCATTTGTACCCACATTAATAAGATGAAATTGAAAAGACACACAGTTCTATGAATAACATCTACAAGAATACAAAGATTCTCAGCATAATGCAGACAAATGTTCTAACAATATTTAATAGATAGCTTGTGAATAAAAAGAATCAGATAGACAAAGAATGAAGATCCTTTTTATTGATTATTTTATGATTTCCTTACACTTTCAAAAATAAGCCAAGTTCCTCCTTCAAAAATGGCAAGGAAAGGCCAATATATAGTTTAAAAAATAGTTACCTTTGGTAACTACTTCTTTTAACTAATGCTTAGTTAAAGGGTTGTTAATCACAATACCCCAACTAATTACAATAAATCCAAGATGAAGAAAGGAAGAAAGGAGAAGAATCAGGAGAAGAAGACAGGTGTTCATGATTGAGAGGGGCCCACTGATTTCAGGATCCACTGTCTGAATCTTTTCAATGCCTATGCTATGTCTCTGCATCGTGGGACTGATGTGTTGGCAGTGGACTAGGTCCAAAATCTGAGGCACTTCTCCATCTCTTTGTCGAATTCGATGTGCGTATGATGATCTTTATTTGTTTCTTCAATAGCAGATTAGAGAGAGCATATTTCCTTCATCTTTTCCTTGGAAATGGAATCCTCCTTGAACAAATTATCTTTGACAAAAGCTCTGAATTAAGCTTTTATTTCTTGCAAAGAGAGGGGTACTCCAAAGGTCTCATCATGGAGGTGGCAATGTATGTCCTTGAAAGTAGATATTACCAAAGTCTTGAAGGCCTCACCCTTCTGCCAGCTATTTTTTAATTCTCCCAAAGCCTCCTCCAGTACCTTGATTTTCCATTCCACACTGTATACCCATGATTTTGACAAGTTATCCTTTGCATCATCGAAGACCTTGCTCGCCATTAAAATATTCTCATCAGTTTGTCTACAATAGTGGAGGAGAGCTTCTGTTGAAGATTATTCACCTTCTCGTTGAGTTTGAAGACTTCACCAATGAAATTCAATCCCGCAATGAGCATGTCATCCACCATGGCCTCCATAGCCCTTCCATAGATAGAATACCTGTGTATATCTTTGATACTTTGCACTTCATCTTGGCTGAGAATCACAGGTGGTGGAAGAGTAGTCAGTGGGGTAGGATCTAAAATTTTATCCTTGGATAGCAATGACTTGATGAAACCTATGAGAACCTGGGCCTGCTCCTCCAGCTGTTCTATGGTTTTTTTCCCTTTCTCCACTCTCCCAATGACCTTGGTGGCTGTTTTCTGAAGATTGTGGATCTCACCTTTAGGGGTAGACTCTCCCATGGGAATCCTTGAGAGCTCAAGGTCAGATGCTTGCAAATCATGCTCTGGCTTGTCTACTTTGGGCTTGGCTATCTCCAGGAATTGTTGGCCCTGAGCATCAGATACTATTCTGGAGGTATTCCTGGCCTTCTTAGCGGGAGTAGGAGGATTAGTGCCTAACAAGGCCGCCACAGCATCGAAGTTGGGTGCCGAGATTCTGAGAAGAGGACTTTCTCTTCCTACTATCGAAGAGAGGTTGTACCCACGCAAAAGAGGAGGAAGAAGAAGGTGGGGCAAGAGGACCAAGAGACAGAGAACTCATAGCACCCAGGGTGTGCACGGCTGTTGCTTCTAGTTGAGATATGAGTGGGGCACTTGAGGCACTTGGGGCTTCTGGTGTGGAGGAATCAACGGTGCTTGGAAGTTCAGTGCTTTAAACCTCCTTTTCTTTATCTGTAGGAGCTTCTGGAGCGCTTGTAGAAACTGGCACTTCACTCTCCTCGCTTTCACTGAGAACAATAATGTTCTCTGGCCCTGAAGGCAATTCTGAATGCTTCCTTAGGGGATCTTCCTCCACAGGTTCCTTCTTAACTTCTTTGACTTTCTTCTGATACACTTGGGTGGATGAGGAAGGAGTGGAAGATGTAGGACCTTTAGTCGATGAGGCAGGAGGGGTCTGTACAGGTACTCCTGAATCAGGTGACAATACCTCCTTTCTTGGTGTTGAGGTGTCTTTGGAGGAGGACTCACCTGAGTGCCTTCTGAGTTCACGAACTCTCCTGTCAAACCAGATTTTGGTTCTTACCAAGACATGAGCTAGGATTTCTGCCAGATCATCCTTCTCCTTTTTGAACCAATCCAAATCCTCCAAGGGAGTGTGTTTGACCAGGTTGTCATATTCATATGAGTAGAGGTCGGGATTATCATCCTGGAGTCCTTCATGAACTTGGTACAGGTTAAGCTCTTGAATTAATTGAAGAGAAAACCTGCCATAATGTCTCCTCCTTACCTCAAAATCATCAGCACAATCAGCTCAATAGTCCTCTACGTCTGCTCAATGATGATAAGTGATTTTGATATTCTACTCAATAAATTTCTTCAAGTCAAAACAGGTTCTTGGCCTGAAGAAATGGACAGTGATGGGAGTCAAGGCTCTTTCTATGTTTTGAGCATCTAGAGCTGTTTTGCAGGTGTAGTTTCCCAAAGTGATGGGGAAGTGCAAGCCAGTAATTTTCTTATCCCTGCAGGTTCTGTGCAACTTGTCCAATAACCTGCATACCTCTATCAAGGCCATTTTATCATTGCAGAACATGGGGAGTTTAAGAGGAGTTATCTCATAGCCTGTAAGTCTGATATAGGAGAATTTCCTTAATTAGATGAAGTAGGCACCGTATTTCGAAATTAGGTTCATGACCTCATCAAAAAATCTCCTCACCGTGTCGCTCTCCAGAAGCCTGACAATGTACATGGTGAAAGCATCATTCACCCTTCTGAAGTTGTGATTGCTAGTGTCTAGGGTGAACTGAGGGCAGTAGGCAAATATAGGGTCACCCTTGTGAGCATCAATGTATGAGAATCCAAACCATTGCCTCGATGCTGCTAGGGTATACATCAAGTATGAAGTCATGTAAAATTTCTTTGTTTGTTGTACACTGGACAGTTGCTCTGCTAAGTTCATACCGATGATCTCTGCCCAGTTGATATTTTGAGTTCCTTCACACACCATGTTGATAAGAGGGCACATCCAGAAATGAAATTCATTGGTAAAGGGTAAGCCCATGACCCGAGCCAGTAGAATTATAAAATCTGACACTTATTCGTTGAAATCGGCACGGAACAGAACCTTGGATAGACAGGACGCCCCCTTTTTAGGGTTTTTAAGCCAGGACTTCGTCACCTGCGCCTTGTATTTCTCATTGTCCTGATCGAAGAGGGCTTGTGCCTGGTTTTGAGAGATTACTATAGAGTTTTCCATCTCAGGAATCCTTAGGGCAGTGCTAATGGTGGCAGTGTCAAGCTTGGCAATAATTTCTCCATGCACATTCGTTACCTCACTCGAATCAGGATTAAAATGAGCACCGCAGGAGAGTATTGTATCTGCGCATTGTGTTGAGATTGGGAAACCACCGGCGAATGCCAAGCCGCTATCATGAATCATTTGTGCCATAGGAGAATGGTTCGAGTCTATCATTCTTGCCCAAAAATCCCCAAAGTCAAGGTGGCGAACTTCACTATCCCCGATATCGGGAACGGCAGACTCGAGCGGTGAGATTTGTTCCTAACCTTGGAATTTAATCTTCATATTGATATTAATTTGAAAAGCAAGGTTGCAATCTGGACTCGGGATGAAATTGCAGGGGGAATGGATATGTGCATAGAAATTTTGATCGCAAGGGTATGAGCAATAGAGAGCAAGAAAGTAGTTTGCAAAAACGCATAGGGGGTAGTTCATTATATAGCCGGTTGGGAGAGAGAAAGACAATAAATGTGCATTAAATACACATCTACCATCTTGAAAAGAAAGATATTTGGGAAGAGCGGGAAAAATTAGCTCAGATGGCCTTTGGTTCATTTGGGACACGTGGGACGCAAAAGCATGATTCGGCCGATACGGGCGACGCGGGAAAAATATGCACAAATGTTTTCGGGACATGAGGGACAAAAGTACGCGGAGTACGCGATTCAGCCGAATCAGGTGAAAAGTGAACATTGAGCCTGGGTGAACTTGTGTTACTTGGGAAAAAAATTTCTTACGAGCGGGAAAGAAGCGGACTTTGGGTAAATCGGTCGATCGGCGAATAGGGAGCCCGAATGAACTTGGGACATCTGGGACAAAAATGTCTGGCAAACCTACAAATCACACAAAATGACCCAAAAATGTAGATTCTTCCAAAAATTTTGACTTTTCACATTACCAGGACAACAGAAAAAGAGTTTAACTTAAAAAATTTCAATTTTGAACTTCTCGAGAGCAGGGGAAATTTTGAGTGGACAACAGTTGGATCCTTCTGGGGATGACTTGGCATAAGTTCAAAAGAATGAGACAAGGCAAGAATTCAGAAAAACTAGGGGAAGTAGACCAGCACCTTATCCATTGGGCCACGGATTCAAAAGAAAATCAACACAGAAGACAACACACCAACACAAAGAGAAGGAAGGGGAAAGACAAATGCTATATAGAATATACAAAGGACTTCCTAATCACCTATGACTTAAACAATTTCAGGTACTGCCCACTATAAGGAAGTGGGAGAGAAGAACCATCCATATAATCAAGGTAAAAATAATTCTTACCAGCAAAGTGCCTGATCTTGAAAGGTCTGAGCCAAAGGGAATCAAACTTGCCATGGCTACCACGAGGTTCATGCCTTTTATCCCACACAAAACAATGTCTACTACTTTGAAATCCCTGAACCTGGCCTTTTTATCAAACAAGACCTTTACTTTTTGTTAGTGAGCAAATATTCTATCAGCAACTTTCAATCTATCCTCATTCAATTTGTAAAGGTACATGATCCTTTTCTCCAAAGAATCATTGAAACTGGTGTCTTCAATGGCCTTCATTAAATGTAGGGCTAGTTGCTCCACTGTTAATGGAAATTGAGCTTCCACTCCATATACTACCTGAAAAGGAGACATCCCAATGGCTCTCTTAGGTCTGATCCTATCTGCCCAAAGAGCATCATAGAGTTTCTTGTGCCAATTCCTCTGGGACTCATTAACTAATTTCCTTATTATAGCCACCAGATTTTTGTTTGTTGATTCTGCTTGTCCATTCCCCTGAGGATAATAATCTGAGGAGTGAGCTAGGGAGATACCATATCCATAACAAAAATCCATCATCTCAGTTGAAGAAAAATTTGAAGCATTAGTTGTCACTATCTTGTTTGGCACACCAAACCTCACCGAGATGTTCTCTTTGATAAAACTGCATACTACTTCTGAAGTAGTACTCTTTACTGGAATGGCTTCTACCCACGTGGTAAAATAATCTATGGCGGTTAATACATGGTATGACCAGCACTATAAGAGGGATTAAGTTTTCCAATGAAATACAAACCCCATTTTGAAAAGGTTCTTCGATCACAACTGGTTTAAGGGGCAAAGAGGCCAACTTGGGTCTACCCACAAAAGTCTAACATGCTTCACATTTATCAACCCACTTTGATGCATCTCTGAACAAGGTAGGCCAGTAATATCCTCCACGAAGTATTTTATGGGCAGTGACAGTTTATGAGTAGTGCCCCCCACATGCTTGATTATGAAAGGATGAAAGCAACTTCCTCTGTTGTTCCTTATCCACTCATTTTAGGAACCTTCCATCTAATCCACGCTTGAACAAGGCATTTTCCCACAACACATATTGGGCTGATCTTAACTTAACAGCTCTCCTCTCTTTGGCTGTCAAATGAGAGGGGCATTCTCCATAGGTGAGAAAGTGTGCGATATCGGCATACCATTCGTCAATTGAGCCAAGAAACAGAACGGTAGGAAGATCAACTTTATCCTCTAACAACTCATGTCTAGCTCCCTCAGCGATGAGTTCACACAGGCCTTTTCCACTAACAAGCTTGGTTGGCCTGATGTCAACGTCATATTCTTGAACCTTGGCCACCCAGTTTCCTCTCTTGGATCCAAACTCCTGCTGTGTGAGCATGGACTTGATGGTTGTATCCGGTACAAATACTATGGAGTGAGAGTTAAGAATGTAAAAACGAAACTGCTTGAAAGCTTTAACCACTGCGACAACATGTTTCTCCATTATGGTATATTTTAACTCATGATTTTTTAGAATGTAGCTCATAAATTCCATTGGGATTTCGTGATCATTAGAATCTTCTTGAGTCAAAACAGCAGCCAGGGTGTTATCTGTGGCGTAGTAATAGATAATAAAATCTTTGCTGAAATCTAGACACGCTAAAACCGGAGTTTTAGTAATAGCCCTTTTAATTCCTTCAAAGGCCTCTTTCCCTTTAGGAGATCAACCAAATGTTTGTTTTCCTTTCATCATTTGACAGATATTCAAATTCAGCTATGCGAAATCAGGAATGAATCTTCGTAGAAAGTTAATCTTACCAAAGAAAGAGTGTACTCCTTTCTTGCTGGTTGGAAGGGAAATTTGCTGGATAGCATGAACTCCCTCAGGATCGATTTTTATACCATCTTTGGAAAAAACGTGCCCCAATAATTTTCCCTCTGTGACACAAAAGACAGATTTCTTAGGATTTAAAGAGATCCCTTGTTCTCTACATTTCAAGAGAACTATTTCTAGATGTTGGAAATGATCTGCCCTTGTTTTTGAAAATACAGTCAAGTCATCAAGGTATACGACAATACACTTCCCTTTTAAACTTCCAAAGGCCAATTCCATAGCCCTTTGAAAAGTGGCACCGGCATTAATGAGCCCAAAAGTCATCCTTTTGTAGGAAAAGGTACCCCAAGGGGTAGTGAAGGTCATTTTTTGTTGATTTGCGGTATTAACTTCTACCTGGTTATATCCTGAGAAGCCATCAAGCATAGACAACATTTCGGATCCTGTTACAACTTACAAGACCTTATCCATCATGCGCAAAGGATAGTTGTCTTTTAAAGAAGCTTGATTCAGATTCCTAAAGTTGACACAGATACGGATCTCACCATTTTTCTTTCTAACAGGCGGAATATTGGTAATCCATGTTGAATGGTGGATAGGAAAAATGATTTTGGCCTTTAATAACTTCTGTATTTCCTAAAAAATGGTATCAGCTATCTTAGGATTGTATTGCCTATGTTTCTGTTTGAAAGACTTAATTCCAGGTTTGAGAGGGATAAAATGTTGCATTTCCTTTGGTTGAAAAGCTTTTAAATCTTCATAGGAATAAGTAAGGACATCTTTATACTTCCTTAAAAGACTAATTACCTTCTTCTTTTCCTCTGGTGTGCAACATTTTCCATTGTTCATGAGTTTAGGGTCAGTAGAACTCCCGATATTAATTTTTTCATATTCAACTGATTGTTGAGGTTCAGTAGAAGCTTTAAACTTTACATACCTGTCATGTTTGTCAAACAATTCTTCTAAAATTACCAATCCTTTTGGAATATTTTTTCCTTTGATTTTGATACATCCATCCTGATCTGCCTCTTCTTCTTTGACGGCTTCTTTATTAAAGGGCACACTTTCACGAGGCAAATTATCACTTCCTTCAAAGTAAAACTGTTCAAAATTATCCTTGAGTTCTAAGAAATAAATCAGGTGATGATTATCATTGAAAACTTGCGAGTTACTTGCATTATTAGGTACACTGGGCCTATGGATCATCTCAATGGTAAACCTATCTTGGGAGAAGTCAGGATGAGGTATCAGCAATGACCCCGAGACTACTAGTGAATCAGCCCTGGTATTCTCCTCCCTAGGCATTGCTTCGATGGAGAAGGCGTCAATAAATTCAATAGAGTCCCAAACCTAATTCCTGTAATGTTTCAACCTTCTATTCTTTACCTAGAAGAGGTTTCTAACTTGCTTGACAATCAGCTTCGCATCTCCGCGAGCTAGAAGATTCTTCACTCCCTTTTCTTTTGCCACATGAATCCCAAGAATGAGAGCTTCGTATTCTGCTGTATTATTGGTATTTTCAAATTGCAACTTGAATGAGAAAGGATGAATCCTACCCTTAGGAGATACCAATATTACACTAGCTCCAGAACCAGCTGAAGAACAACTTCCATCAAACTCTAATATCCAAACACCATTAGGATCCTTAGGGGATACTTTGGGGAGTTGGATTTCTTTTGGAGACATAATCATATTTTTTCCATGCCCAATATCTTCATAAAGTATTCATGCTTTGGGATCATCTATTTTTTGTACAATGTACTCATACTGCTTCTCAGGCAGCAACTTCTTCATTTGCCCATTAACAGGTATGAGGGCATGTGACCAATCCATTTGAATTTCTCCACCCACATCCTTACAGAATTTCCTACTTAACAGCATCCCATATGAAGGAGGAATGTCTGCTACTAGGATAGTAGCTAAAACTTTCTTTTCAGGCAAAGTGGCAAAGGCTACTTGTGCATCCTTAATTCTTCTGACCAGGGGAACTTCTTTACTCTCCATGGAATAACAAGACCCGTAAGTGCATGTGAGAGTTAGGCCTAAGGCATGGGATACTTTGGCAGACATTACATTGTCTGATGCCCCTGAGTCGATGACGTAGTTACTGAGTCTATGGCTGGCTATAAGGAGTGTCACATAGAATGGTTTGATCTTGTCATTGGGTGAGGTGACAGCGGCTACCAGATTGGGTTGTGGTATAAAAGATGGAGTGGGTAAAAGGCCTTTAGAGGTAGTTTTAGAATGGGAATTGACAAAGTGAATCATTTTAGCAAAAGCCTTGGGATGGGTTTGATAATATTCAGCCTCTGAGATTTGAACCTTGGTCTTTTTTAGGTGATCAATAATATCGAAAGACCCAGAAGTGGAAGAGCTATCATCACTTGGGACTCTAGGCTTATCATTTTTAGGAGAGAAAGAAGTAATTTTAGTAGTAGAATTGACAGGACTTAACTTTGGTGTGGATGAAATGGGGATAGAAGATCCTCTTTTTGTAATTACAGGGATAGTTGTCGGCTGATCCTTAGATCTTTTGGTGGGATGCATCACTTTCTCCCTCTGATTTGTTTGCTCTCGAGTCATGACAGCATATGATTCGTTATTCATGTCTGCTACTACATCATAATCGTCTCCTTCATCAACGCCTTCAGTAGTGAAGAAATTAACTCAAGATCCCTCAAGTTTGTCTGTTTCATCATCAACCTCTTCAACAAATTCTTCTTCATGAACCTCTTCGTCCTCTGGTTCTTCAACTTCACAGGTTGCATTGACAGGGACTTTAATAGGAGGTCCTTGAAGCGCTAGCCTTGTTTGAGAAGCAGGTAAATGATTTCTGGGCTAAAAATTTCTCCTTGGAACATCTACATAAGGTGCGTGCTGAGCCAATTGTTTCTTAATCGCAATAAGATCATTTGCAAGTTTCTGCACTAATGGATCAGTACTGGGCCCAGGAGTGGAAGAGGAAGAAGAAGAAGACTTGGATCTAGAAGGATCTCTCTTCAACTTTCCTGACATGATTAAATCATCTTCGACACTAACAACAAGAGTTTGATCTTCAGCCAATGTCGCAAGATTAGCTCTTCTCAATACATAACTAACTTCAAGTAATTGGGCATTCAGGAAGAAGCATTTTTGAATTTGATCTACAGGTTGAGTGTCTGGTGGGATTTTATTAATCAACTTGTTAAATCGGGCCACAAATTCTCTCATGGGCTCCTGTGGCTCCTTCTTTATTTGAGAAATTTGGGCCAGCAAAGCATGCACATCTTCTGCTGGTTTGAAACGGTTCTCAAACCTAGCTCTCATTGTGTTCTAGCTAGTGATAGCCCCGGCCGGAAGGTGATAGAACCAATCAGCAGCATTATCTTGTAAAGTCTCAAAAAAAAGGCTTACAGAGACATCTTCATGTTCAACTCCCAGTACTCCACATGTAACTATGAAGGCTGCAATGTGTTCATCAGGATGTACCTTACCATCACCTTTGAATTTAGGAAAGTTCTTCCGATTAGCTCTGGGTAACTCATGCAAAGGTTGAGGAAGGGCAAGAGAGCCAACACAATGGCCCCAAGGCAATGGTACCACCATTCTTGGAAAAATGGCTTAAAGAGGAACTGAAACACCAATAAGAATCAGAGCTCGGAGATTAGGACTAAATTACTCTGAAGGAATACCACCCATAGGGGTTCTTTCTTTGGTAGGTGAAGTGCTTGTTGAACGAGCTTCTTTATTTCTTTTTGCGGAAGGGAAAGGAAAACCCTGTTGTTCCAAAAGCTGAAACTAAGAATCTTCAATACTAAGGGCCCTTCTCCCTCGAGTAAAATGTGGAGTCGCCAGATCAAAAGATGATCAATAAATGATTCAGGAACTAGAAAATGCTCCCCAGCGGAGTCGCCAAAAACTGTTGGTCGCATAAAAAGAACTTCAAGAAGAGCAACAGTCAGGGGACAAGAAGTCCCTCCTCTTTAGTGGGAGAGGTTCCCTTATTCAGAAACACACCTATTTACATATGTACAAAGCATGGTTTCACTATGGAACTTGGATATCATGAAAGTGTTTCCTAAATAGATCATCAATTACAAAAGTACAGAGGAATCAAGATGTGGGAATGAGCAGAAAGGCACCATTCAGAATTATAGATGACAGAATAATTCCTTATGCGTGTAAGAATACAGCGAATTGGAATAAGATCATTTGTACCCGCATTAATAAGATGAAATTGAAAAGACACAATTCTATGAATAACATCTACAAGAATAAAAAGCTTCTCAGCATAATGTAGACAAATGTTCTAACAATATTTAATAGATAGCTTGCGAATAAAAAGAATCAGATAGACAAAGAATGAAGATCCTTCTGTATTGATTATTTTATGATTTCCTTACACTTTCAAAAATAAGCCAAGTTCCTCCTTCAAAAATGGCAAGGAGAGGCCAATATATAGTTTACAAAACAGTTACCTTTGGTAACTACTTCTTTTAACTAATGCTTAGTTAAAGGGCTGCTAATCACAATACCCCAACTAACTACAATAAATCTAAGATGAAGAAAGGAAGAAAGGAGAAGAATCAGGAGAAGAAGATAGGTGTTCATGATTGAGAGGGGCCCACTGATTTTAGGATCCGTTGTCTGAATCTTTTCAATGCCTCTACTATGTCTCTGCCTCGTGGGACCGATGTGTTGGTAGTGGACTGGGTCCAAAATCTGAGGCACTTCTCCATCTCTTTGTCGAATTTGACGTGCGTATGATGATCTTTATTTGTTTCTTCAATAGCAGATTAGAGAGAGCATATTTCCTTCATCTTTTCCTTGGAAATGGAATCCTCCTTGAACATATAATCTTTGACAAAATCTCTGAATTGAGCTTTGATTTCTTGCAAAGAGAGGGGTACTCCAAAGGTCTCATCATGGAGGTGGCAATGTATGTCCTTGAAAGCAGATATTACCAAAGTCTTGAAGGCCTCACCCTTCTGCCAGATATTTTTTAATTACCCCCAAAGCCTCCTCCAGTGCCTTGATTTTCCATTCCACACTATATACCCATGATTTTAACAAGTTATCCTTTGCATCATCGAAGACCTTGCTCGCCATTAAAATATTCTCATCAGTTTGTCCCATGAGGTGAAGGTCTACTATGCAACTACTCCAGAGTTTGAGCTCTTTATCTATATTTCCAATAGTGGAGGAGAGCTTTTGTTGCAGATTATTCACCTTCTCGTTGAGTTTGAAGGCTTCACCAATGAAATTCAATCCTGCAATGAGCATGTCATCCACCATGGCCTCCATAGCCCTTCCATAGATAGAATACCTGTGTATATCTTTGATACTTTGCACTTCATCTTGGCTGAGAATCACAGGTGGTGGAAGAGTAGTCAATGGGGTAGGATCTAAAATTTTATCCTTGGATAACAGTGACTTGATGAAACCTGTGAGAACCTGGGCCTACTCCTCCAGCTGTTCTATGGTTTATTTCCCTTTCTCCACTCTCCCAATGACCTTGGTGACTATTTCCTGAAGATTGTGGATCTCACCTTTAGGGGTAGACTCTCCCATGGGAATCCTTGAGAGCTCAAGGTCAGATGCTTGCAAATCATGCTCTGGCTTGTCTACTTTGGGCTTGGCTATCTCCAAGAATTACTGGCCCTGAGCATCAGATACTATTTTGGAGGTAGTCCTGGCCTTCTTGGTAGGAGTAGGAGGAGTAGTGCCTAACAAGGCCGCCACAGCATCAAAGTTGGGTCCCGAGATTCGAGAAGAGGACTTTCTCTTCCTAATATCGACAAGAGGTTGTACCCATGCAAAAGAGGAGGAAGAAGAAGGTGAGGCAAGAGGACCGAGAGACAGAGAACTCATAGCACCCAGGGTGTGCACGGCTGTTGCTTCTAGTTGAGATATGAGTGGGGCACTTGAGGCACTTGGGGCTTCTGGTGCGGAGGAATCAACAGTGCTTGGAAGTTCAGTGCTTTGAACCTCCTTTTCTTTATCTATAGGAGCTTCTAGAGTGCTTGTAGAAACTAGCACTTCACTCTCCTCGCTTTCACTGAGAACAATAATGTTCTCTGGTCCTGAAGGAAATTATGAATGCTTCCTTAGGGGATCTTCCTCCACAAGTTCCTTCTTAACTTCTTTGACTTTCTTCTGATACACTTGGGTGGATGAGGAAGGAGTGGAAGATGTAGGACCTTTAGTCGATGAGGCAGGAGGGGTCTATACAGGTACTCCTGAATTAGGTGACAATACCTCCTTTCTTGGTGTTGAGGTGTCTTTGGAGGAGGACTCACCTGAGTGCCTTCTGAGTTCACGTACTCTCCTGTCAAACCAGATTTTGGTTCTTACCAAGACATGAGCTAGGATTTCTGCCAAATCATCCTTCTCCTTTTTAAACCAGTCCAAATCCTCCAAGGGAGTGTGTTTGACCAGGTTGTCATATTCATATGAGTAGAGGTCGGAATTATCATCCTGGAGTCCTTCAAGAACTTGGTATAGGTTAAGCTCTTGAATTAATTGAAGAGAAAACCTGCCATAATGTCTCCTCCTTGCCTCAAAATCATCAGCACAATCAGCTCAATAGTCCTCTACGTATGCTCAATGATGATAAGTGATTTTGATATTCTGCTCAATAAATTTCTTCAAGTCAAAATAGGTTCCTTGCCTGAATAAATGGACAGTGATGAGAGCAAGGGCTCTTTCTATGTTTTGAGCATCTAGAGCTGTTTTACAGGTGTAGTTTCCCAAAGTGATGGGGAAGTGCAAGCCAGTAATTTTCTTATCCCTGCAGGTTCTGTGCAACTTGTCCAATTACCTGCATACCTCTATCAAGGCCATTTTATCATTGCAGAACATGGGGAGTTTAAGAGGAGTTCTCTCATAGCCTGCAAGTCTGATATAGGAGAATTTCCTTAACTGCATGAAGTAGGCACCGTATTTCGAAATTAGGTTCATGGCTTCATCGAAAAATCTCCTCACCGTGTCGCTCTCTAGAATCCTCACAATGTACATGGCGAAAGCATCATTCACCCTTCTAAAGTTGTGATTGCTAGTGTTCAGGGTGAACTGAGGGCAGTAGGAAAATACAGGGTCATCCTTGTGAGCATCAATGTATGAGAATCCAAACCATTGCCTCGATGTTGCTAGGGTATACATCAAGTATGAAGTCATGTAAAATTTCTTTGTTTGTTGTACATTGGACAGTTGCTCTACTAGGTTCATACGGATGATCTCTGCCCAGTTGATATTCTGAGTTCCTTCACACACCATGTTGATAAGAGGGCACATCCAGAAATGGAATTCATTGGTAGAGGGTAAGCCCATGACCCGAGATAGTAGGATTATAAACTCTGATAGTTCTTCGTTGAAATCAGCGTGGAACAGAACCTTGGATAGACGGGATGCCCCCTTTTTAGGGTTTTTAAGCCAGGACTTCGTCACCTGCGCCTTGTATTTCTCATTGTCCTGATCAAAGAGGGCTTGTGCCTAGTTTTGAGAGATTACTATAGAGTTTTCCATCTCAGGAATCCTTAGGGCAGTGCTAATGGTGGTAGTGTCAAGCTTGGCAATAAGTTCTCCATGCACATTCGTTACCTCACTCGAATGAGGATTGAAATGAGCACCGCAGGAGAGTATTGTATCTGCTCATTGTGTTGAGATTGGGAAACCACCGGCAAATGCCAAGCCGCTATCATGAATCATTTGTGCCATAGGAGAAGGGTTTGAGTCTATCATTCTTGCCCAAAAATCCCCAAAGTCAAGGTGGCGAACTTCACTGTCCCCGATATCAAGAACGGCAGACTCGAGCGGTGAGATTTGTTCCTGACCTTGGAATTTAATCTTCATATTGATAGTAATTTGAAAAGCAAGGTTGCAGTCTAGAATCGGGATGAAATTTCAGGGGGAATGGATACGCACGCAGAAATTTTGATCACAAGGGTATGAGCAATAGATAGCAAGAAAGCAGTGTTCAAAAATGCATAGGGGCAGTTCATTATATAGTCGGTTGGGAGAGAGAAAGACAATAAATGTGCATTAAATAAACATCTACCATCTTGAAAAGCAAGATATTTAGGAAGAGTGGGAAAAATTAGCTCAGATGGCCTTTGGTTCATTTGGGACACGTTGGACGCGAAAGCCCGATTCGACCAATATGGGCAACGCGGGAGAAAGATGCACAAATGTTTCCGAGACATGAGGGACAAAAGTACGCGGAGTACATGATTCGACCGAATCGGGTGAAAAGTGAACATTGAGCCTAGGAAAACTTGTGTTACTTGGGAGAAAAAGTTCCAACGAGCGCGAAAGAAGCAGACTTCGTGTAAATCGGCTGATCGCCAAACAGGGAGCCCGAATGAACTTGGGACATCTGGGACAAAAATGTCCGGTAGACCCGCAAATCACACAAAATGATCCAAAAACGTAGATTCTTCCAAATTTTTTGACATTTCACATTACCAGGACAACAAAAAAAGCATTTAACCTAAAAAAATTCAATTTTGAACTTCTTGATAGCAGGGGAAATTTTGACTGGACAACAATTGGCAACCAATTTACTATCACCAAACACTTACAAGTTCTTGATCCCCAACTTCCTTGCCCAATGAAGACCTTGGACTAAAGCCTCATATTCAGCAGTGTTATTTGAGCAAGAAAATTGGAATCTGAAGGCTTAATAATATCTCATACCTCTGGGGGACACAATCATGGCTCCTCCTCCAGCTCCTTATCTACTCCTTGAGCCATCAAAAAACAATTGCTATACCTCATTGCCATCCTTGTATTCTAGCTTAATTAGGTCAGGAAGGGGATGATTCTCTTCATGTAGACAGTAGACACCCAGTTCATATTTTTCCATCTCCCTATAGGGATCAAAAGAATGTATTTTGTTGGCCCACTCATCTAGGGTCAAGTCTGGGATACATCCCACCTTGGTATCTGTTTCGTTATTGTTTAGGAGGTCTTCTTGATCAAACGTTGAGCAGTTGGCATTGATTGGGCTAGGCACATAGGATTCAATATGATAATCAGCAATAGGTTCATATCTGATTGTGGCCTTTGCCCCATACCTTGTCCTAAAGAGCAAATGTGACCAATCAGTAGACAGGTAGCCTCCAATTTTGGTAGTGAAGTCTCTGGACAGACACAAAGCAAAATGTGGTGGCAAATCTATGATTGACATGTTTTGCAAAACAATCACATTAGGGCAAGCGTGTAGAGTGAGACTCAGATCCTTGATAATTCCCACAGTGGTCACTGTTGTCCCATCTAATTGGACAACTCCTTTAGAGATGACTTCATATTGGAGACTCAACTGATCAACTATTTGTTTGGGCATCACAGAACTACTAGCCCCAGAATCAATCATACAATTGTGCACCAATTTGTATCCAATAATCAATGAGACATAGAAAGGAGGAGCTCTCATGTTTTTACCTTGTTATTCTCCATGGTTTCTCACTGGTTGAACCGCATTAGCGATCACTCTCTCTTGTTGGTTAGGGGGGTGATTTGAGCTTGACCAATTCTGCATGGCATTTTGTAACAGATCCCTCTGCCCTGGAATGGCCAGTGACTCCCATAGTGAAATTTTCAAACTTGTCCTTTTCATCTACTTAATACTATTGAATGAACTATCTTTTTGCTACCCCTTCCTAGACACATTTCTTTCTTACACATGGGTAGTTACAACCGGTGCCTGACTGGGTTTGGAAGGTGGTCTGGATTGGTTCAGTATGTTGGGGGTTATACTTAGAGCACCAGGACCTTGTGGAGTGATGGAAGGTTGAGGGTCACCTGATTTTAGTGGTTGGCCTTCTCCAATATTTCTCTTTTTGGACCATGTGTTGGCAACCACACCTTGAGGAGGGGACCAATTCATCCCATAGAATTCTTCAGCCTGCCAATTGACAAACATGGTCTCATTTAGAGGGCCACCTTGTTGAGCTCCTTGTTTCTGACCTTCTTCTTGGCCAGGTTCTTGTGGCACCATACTGGTTTGCACCATCAAGGCCTGATTTAGAGCACCATTAAAGCACGTTGATTGGTTATGTGGTTGATCGCATGGAAAGCACCAATCATATTCCTATGCCATATTGTTCTATGATGGGACCAATTCTCTTGATGTTGAAGTTGTGTTAGGATCATACAACCTGAAAGGTCTAGCAACTTGGGGATTGTCCTTGGTTTTAGCTCTGATTCATAGTCTAAGGTGGTGGCCTATTCTGCTTATACTGGGGTTTAACTTGATATTGAGCTTGGGGTTGGTATGGCTTGTAACTCTGAGCTTGTTGTCTTTTAATGGTCACTAGCTCATTCCCAAAGTTTTGAAATTGCTTCATCACTTCCTAAAGCTCTTTAGAGGTATTAGATGATGAAGTGGAAGCTTCAGCTGAGCTTTGACTCCTAGGGGTGGGTATAGGAGCTAATGTAGGCACTTGGCTAGTATCTGGGCTTCCTAACTTGGCGTACAAAGGCATGGATGGCCTAGGAGTGATTTTTCCAGCTTGAATCAAATGGTTCTTAGCCCCTATGGAGAGGTTATAGGCTGCAGGTAATGTAGTCCCCCCATTGACTGAATCATCAGAGAAATATCAAAATGTAAAGCCCTAAGAAAGTATAAGAAGCCACCTTCATTAGTGAGCTTTACTGCTATTGGAATCCTAACCCAGGTCCACTGAAATCTAAGGTTGAAGTCTGTCAGTTGCTCGTTCGGGGATCTCTTGATTGTTATTAGTTGCTCTAACAAAGACAAATTATCACCTTTTTCCCAAAATTGATAGTGAAGAGTTGTGTACAGTTGGTTTCAGTTCTGGATAGAGCCTGCTTCGAGAATCCTAAACCAATGTGAAGCTTTCCCTTTGAATGAAGAGGTGAGTAGCTTGACTACAATGTCCATCTCATGGATCTCGTGGATTGTACAGACATTTGTAATATCTTGGACATGGTCACCAGGAGAAATTTGATTTTCCCTAGTGAAATATAGGATGCTCTTTAATGTTGCAATTGGAACTGGGTTTTGTGCATTCAAGGTGAGTGGAATACTACTGGTGAAGTTAACATATGGATTTGGTTATGCCATTCTGATTGGCCTAAGAATCCTTATAGACTGAAAGAAAGGCCTTACAGGTGGAGGTGTTGACAAGGTTCTGCCAGGTGGAGATGGAGACCTCTGAACTCTTCTTCATCTCCTTTCTCTTCCTGGGGATAGACACAAGTATTCAAATATACCTTCTTTCCTTGCTCTAGACTGGGTTTTTCTCATGAATCTCCCAAGCTTGGGCTGCTGAAACCAATAGATTTGTTTCTTTTATAGTTTCTAGATGTACAATTTTAAGGCTTCTTAAAAGCCAAAATCACAAGTGTACATCAATCCTTACTGTAATAAGATGGAGACTTCTTAGTCCCACTGAGCATGCCAAAACTATTAGTGCAAAATCACAGCACCCCCAAATGAGCTCTAAAAAATATGCTTTTCTAAGGTAGACTCATTTGGTGTGATTGCATAACATTGAACTTTCCCCAAGGTGTGGAACCTTACAAAATGGGAAATCTCTCTAGATTGAATGTTGGTTTCTTATTCCTCTATTTAGGTGCATACGTAGAGACTTGTAGAGGATATGTTCTTAATCCTAATCTAAACTTTACCAAGGAGACAGGGATAGAAGGAATAAAGAAATTAAAACAAAGCTAAACTACGAGGTGATGCACCAAAGGGATGATGAACACTTATTTTGCTAATAGACACAAACCAACAAAATGCATACAATAAACAAGCATAGATAGTCATATATATAATGGGAGATCGGATGAAAGCAAAAGAGACAAGAAAGGATCAAAAAATCAATCATAGACGTGTTTCATTGCTCTATAGATTGATATAGTCCATTATAAAGCAGTCAAGAGGTAGAAACGTAATGCAATTTTTGATGGAAGTCCTGAACCCCACAAATCCCTTTGCCAAGAAGAGAAGGGAGCCTACAAAAAAAAAGAATTTCTAACCCTCTACAATGAATCCTGCCCCCCGTATTTATAGATTCAACCTGAAAGAAGAAGAGAGAGAGAACTGGGAAAAGTAGGTTGAACCTCAACCACCGCTATTAATTCCTCTAATGAAATCTCTCCCTAAATCCATCTTTACTGCATCAATCCTTGGTTCGGCACCTTGAAGGAAGAGGAAACAAAGAAACAGATCAAATCTGATCTGGTTGTTGAGGCAAGAAGATCCTGTATTGAAATCTTGAAGATGTTTCCTCTATTTTTCTTCACCTAACCTCCTCAAAATTAAAGTTTCAGACCTCCATGGCATGGGTGAGGCCGAGATCTTTCCAACGACATCAAATTTGCAATATTTTGTGCCCTGAGTTGAAAGATATGCCCTTTCGAAGTTTGTATCAGGCTGTTTTCCCCTGGGACACACGGCAATCTAACGCTCATTTAGAAACATTTTCTCTATTCACCCCTTGAATCAGCACCATACTTACACTTGGCATTCTCCACTTATACCTTTATACTTAGCCAATTTTTAATCCTTTTATGTTCGCTCTTTTGACTCTATTTCCTCTTATGCGGGATCGTGGTCAAATCCAATATTCGACACGGGGGCAAAATATGGATAACAACTCCCACATTAAGATGTTTACGTTCATTTTCTTCATCTGCTCAATAATGTTGAATGGAGATGATCTATCTCTCTGTTGCCCCTTGCTTTGCATAGATTTCTCTTGCACATGGGCTCTTACAACCGACACTTGAGCTAGTCTATAAGGTGGCATGGGCTGACCTTGTGCATTGGGGGTTGTATTTTGATTACTAATAACTTGTTGGGTGATAGAGGGATGTGGCTCATTTGAATTCAATGATTGTCCTAAAATATTTCTCTTCTTAGACCGTCTATTTCCTGTTACGCTTTGAGAAGGGGTTTGATTTATACCACATAAATCTTCAGCCTACCAATTGACATGTGTCGTCTCATTAGGAAGTGCCTCTTGTTGAGTTGCTTCCAGCAACTAATTTCATTCTTGACATGTCTTTTGTTCCACACCTATTTTTGTCACCATAATAGCTTGATTCAAAGCACCATTGAAACACATTGACTAGTTACGAGGTTGATTGTATTGGAAGCACCAGTCATATTCGTGAGCCATGTTATTTTGCACTGAAACCAAGGCTCTAAATGTGGACGTGACACTAGGATTGTAAGGCTGAAATGGCCTACTCACATGAGGTTTTGTTCGGTTCTTATTTGTAGCTTGAGCAGGTGCTCTATTAGGTTAATATAGAGGCCTATTGGGTTGGGCTTACGGTTGATATGACTTGAAATTTTGAGCTTGCTGCCTCTTAATTGTCACCAACTCATTTCTTAAGTTTTGTAACTAATTCATGACTTCTTAGAGCTCCTTTAAGGTACTAGAAGATGAGGTAGAAGCTTTGGTGGAGCTCTAATTTTTGGAGTGGGGATGGGGGTTATTTCAGGTGCTTGACTGGTAGAGGGGTTCTCTAATTATGGATATAGAGGCATAGGTGGCCTAGGCTCTAGCTTACCCACTTGAATTAAGCAATTCTCCACTATGATAGCTATATCATATGCCCCTAAAAGTGTTTTTCCCCCCATCGATTATATCATCATAGTGTTAATGAAAAATCATAGCACCCCCAAATGATTCGTCAGATCTACTTTTCTAAGGCAAATTCATTTGGTGTGATTCACATAACATTGAGTTTTCCCCAAAGTGTGGGGACTTTGAAAATGGGAAAAATCTCTAGATTAAAGGTTGGTTCCTATTCCTCTATTTAGGTGCATACGTGGAAACTTTCAGAGGACCTATTCCTAAACCTAATCTAAGTTTTAATAAGGAGACAGGGATAAAAGGAATACAAGAAATCAAAACTAAGCTACAAGGTGATGCATCGAAGGAATGATGAACATTAGTTTTGTTGATAGACACAAACCAACAAAATATATACAATAATCAAGCATAGATAACCATATTTATAATGAAAGACCAGATGAGAGCAAAGGAGACAAGAAAGGATCTAAAATTGATCACAAACGTGTTTTATTGCTCTGCAGATTGATACAATGCATTACAAATGGCCAGAAGGTAGGAAACGTATTTCAATTTAAATGGAAGGTCTGAACTCCATGAATTCCTTTACCAGAAGGAAAAGGGGAGCCTGTAAAAACAAAAGAATGTCCAACCCTTTACAATGAGTCTCGACCCTGCTTTTATAGATTCAACACAGAGGGGAGAAAGAGAGAGAAGTGAGAAAAATAGTTCCAAGCTCAACCACCACTATTAATGCCTCCCATAAAATCTGCTCCCAAATCTATCTTGACTACATCAAATTCTTATTCGGCACCTCGAAGGAGGAGGAAACGGAGGAGTAGATTGAATCTGATCTGGTTGT
Source organism: Taxus chinensis (assembly GCA_019776745.2). Classification (NCBI taxonomy): domain Eukaryota; kingdom Viridiplantae; phylum Streptophyta; class Pinopsida; order Cupressales; family Taxaceae; genus Taxus; species Taxus chinensis. The sequence continues at coordinate 982,559,101 of CM034146.1, forward strand.
TGGGGAAAAAATAGATCCTGCATTAATGGCCTTGAAGACATTTCTCCATTTTTCTCCCACCTAACCTCCCCAAAATTAAATTTTCAGATCTCTATGGCATAGACGAGGCCGAGATCTTTCCAACAGTGTCAGATTTGCAATATTTCGAGCCCTAAGTTGAAAGATATGCCCCTTCAAAGTTTGTATTAGGTCCTGTACAAAAGGGCGGGAAAACCGGTTTGAAAAATGGGCCCCCTTTTCTATATGGGACACGTGGAGGGCTGGCACTTGTTCGAGGGTGGCCTCTATATTTTTCTCTTGAAATGGCGTATGGGGCTGACATGTGGCTTCCTCCACTGGCCTGCTCAATTTCTATGTTTTTGGCTAAGTCCTTTGCTCGGTGGGGTCATATTTCTTTACCAGGGACACGCGGCGGTCTGGCGCTCATATGGAAACCCTCTGTTTATTCAACCCTTGAGTTAGCACCGTTTGGACACTTGGCACTCTCTACCGCGCAGTCTGCCACCATGCATTGACTATTCAACTTGACTCTGTCCCCTTTTTTGAGATTGGACGCGTGGAGGCTTTGCGCTTGCTTAAAACCCGATCAAGATTTTCCTTTGAAGGAGCATCGGGTTGACACTTGGAAGCCTCCACAAGTATTTGGACTTTTCAATGACCTCCCTCTAAAACCTTTTTGGACCTTGGGCTATGTGGCGAACTGGAACTTATTTGAGCCTCCACCTTTGATTTACCCTTGGAGATGCGCCTTGGACACGTGGACGCCGTGACGGCTTCCGTGGTCCCACCTTCGATACTTAGCTTCTTTAGGGCTGGCACAATTTGAGTTTGAGCCCCTTCCCTATCCACCTTTTGACCTTTGTTGAACATTTGTTATGTGGAGGGCTGGCGTAAGTTTGAGCTTCCCTTTTTGGATTCAACTTTGGAGAAGCGTCGTGCCGACACATGGCTCTCTCCACTGCCTCCTCCATACTTAGCCGATTTTTGGACTCGTTCTGAACCATTTTGAGCCCGAAGACTTTGGATCTTTGTCATTTCTTCTTTTTCTTGCTCCTGGCTCTTTTGACATTGTTCCTCCTCCTTTCTGACCTGCTATTCTATTTCCGAGCCCACTTGTAACCTGTTAAATAGATTTAAGACATGGATCCACTCAACAGAGCTGTCTCTTCTCTTTCTTCTTGCATAGGGTCGTTTGGTCTTTCGCAGGCCTTCCACTCCATTGTTGAGTCCTTCTGTGACCTATTTACAAGATTTAACCATGTTTTCTCTGGTTCTTCTTTGCGGGGTCGTGGCTGATCCAATACTTTTCCCTAGGGGTGAAATATGGATAACAATTTGGTGACTCACAGGGGTATCTACCTGCTAGATGAAAATACCAATTGCCTTGTCATATCCATTGGGCATGGAGTCGAGAATGATGGTCTGATACTGATCCTACCTCTGATTCATGAGCCTGACTGTTTGCACTCTCAATTTTCATAAGAAATCTCGAAATGATGGTTTCTGAGAGTAGAAAATTTGTTTTGACCCGGGCTTCATCTGTTTCTGAATGGGTTATGCAAGAGCAACAAAACAACACCACAACTATATACAAAATTTGAAATCATACATGCTCCAAGTAGAACATGCAGAGCGTGCAAAGCACTTAGGAGAAAAGTAACCTAAACTACAACAAGACAATGTGCACAAGCACTTAGAGGAATGAGAAACTAAACTAATATGTACAAGGTGGGAACTTTCCTTCTAGTAGCAGTGTTTAAGATAGATTTCATTCACTGGAATCTGTAACTCTTCACCATCCAATGTAGACAATTGGAAAGCATTGCTACTTTTACATTTTGTGACCATGTAAGGGCCACTCCAAATGGCATCAAACTTGGAATGCCTTCCTGGTTTTTCCCGATCTGCATCCCATTTCAAAACTAGGTCTCCTTCCTGGAAGGTCCTTGTTCTTTCCTTCTTTTCAAAGCATCTCTTGATTGAGACCTGATCCTTCTCCATTGTTTGAAGTGCATGTTCTTTGGTTTCTTCCAACTCCATCAACTCTGCATACCTGGCCTCCATTGGTTCAAACTCAGACATCTCCAACTGCTTCATGAGTTCCAATGCTGGCAACTCAAGTGATATAGGCAACACTGCCTCTTTCCCATAGACAAGTTTGAATGGAGAGCTACCTGTAGACCTCTTGGGTGTTGTCCTATCAGCCCATAAGGCTGATTTGAGTTTTGTATGCCAAGTTCTCTGATTTTCATCCAGAGTTCTTCTGACAATCTTTAGCAGGTTCTTGTTTGTGGACTCAACTTGGCCATTACCCTGAGGGTAATAATTTGATGAAGTGCTCAAGTAAATCCCATGTTCCAATCCATCCTGTGATTTTGGAACCTATGAATGCCAATGCATTGTCTGATATAATGGTGGCTAGCACTCCAAATCTAGTCACTATCCCTTCATAGAAATCTAGTATGCTAGACTCATTAGCTTCTTTGAGTGCCACTGCCTCGGTCCACTTGGTGAAATAGTTTGTTTGTCAGAATCCATTTGTGGCCTTGGCTCAAATTTGGATTGATGACCCCGATGAAATCCAATCCCCATTGCATGAATGGTTGGTCAACTGAAATTGGGTGCAATGGAAGTGCTGCTAGCCTTTCTTTGCCTTTGAAGAATGCACAGTTCTTGCACTTTTTGATCCATGCATAGCAGTCACTAAACACCCTGGGCCAATAATAACCCACCTTCATGATCTTGAGTGTTATCACCCATGGAGAAAAATGGCCTCCAGCTGCTTCATCATGGAACTCTTGTAACACTCTCTCAATCTGATCTGTCCCAATGCATCTTAACAGAATGCCATTGATGTCCCTCTTGAACAAGATGCCATCAATAAGCACGTATGGGATGGCCTGTAGTCTGAAATGTATCCTTTTTGTTTTTCTCATTTCTAGAGGACACAGGCCCATTTGAAGGAAGTGCACCATGCTTTGAGTCCAACAAGGAGTGGGTACATCATCATTTTCTTCCTCTTGACTATTTTGCAGAACAAAAACAACTTCCTTTTCACTATTTGCCTCATCTTGTTGACTTGAGGCTAGTTGTTCACACAATCCCTTCCCACATGGACTAGCTTAGTGACCTTGATCTCAATGTCATACTCCATGACACAAGTGATCCATCCTGCACATTTTTCATTCAGATCCTTGCTGAGAAGGAAGTCCTTAACTCCTGCATGGGAGACTAACAGTTGGATTTTATTGTTTGAAACCTAGATGTTTAAAATTCTTTAACCCTCTGATCACTGCCAGGACTTGATTTTTGATGAAGGAGTATCTCACTTCATAATCTTCCAGACCCTGGCTGAAGAAAGCAATTGGCTTCTCTGTATCCTCTTTGTTCTGTTGTACTAGGATTGTAGAAATTGTGTCACTGCCACCAAAGGCATATAGTATGAAGTCCTTAGAAAAATTGGATTCACGAGAGTTGGGGCTTGTGATATAGCTTCTTTGATGGCCTCAAAACTTTCTTTTCCTTCATTTTTCCACCTAAATTCCAAACTCTTCTTCAACATCAACGTTATTGGTTTGACAAGGGCAACAAAGTTTGGTACAAACCTGTGGACAAAATTGATTTTTCCTAAGAAGCTTTGAAGAGCTTTCTTATGGCTTGGCAATGGCAAGGCTCTTATTGCTTCAACTCTCTCTGGGTCAATTTCCAAACCTTCCTTTGACACAATATGGCCTAGAAGCCTGCCCTCATGGGCCAAGAATATGCATTTTTTAGGGTTCAATGATACCCCAAATCTCCTACACCTTTGAAACACCTGCCTTAGGTGAAAAAGGTGGTCTGCTGCATTTTTGGAGAACACAGTAATGTCATCCAGATAGATCAGTACTATTTTTTTGATCAACCCTTTGAATGCCATATCCATTTCCCTTTGGAAAGTGGCTCCGGCATTAGACAATCCAAATGGCATTTTTCTGTAGGCATAGGTGCCCCATTTGGTGGTGAAAGTTATTTTGAACTGATCATCTTCCTTCACCATTATCTGGTTGTACCCTGAGTAGCCATCTAGGAGAGAGAATCTCTCTGATCCAGACACCACTTGCAAGATCTGCTCCATTGAGGGGAGTGGGTAGTGATCTTTGAGGGAAGCTTTGTTCAAGTCTCGAAAGTCTACACACAACCTAATCTCTCCATTCTTCTTCCTGACTGGGACCAAGTTTGTAACCCAGCTTGAGTGTTTGATTGGAAATATGATACTTTCCTCTATCATGCTTGTTTAGCTCTTTCTTCATCAGAGGTTCAATGTGTGGATTAACTGGTCTCTGCTTTTTCCTGATGGGCTTAGCAGTTGGATCTAGTTCAATTGTGTGTTGTGCTAGCTTTGGATTGAACCCTCTTAGGTCTTCATAGCTCCAAGAAAATACATCTGGAAACTCTTGGAAAAGTTACATGAATTCATACCTTTCTTTCTCAGTGGCCACTTTGCCAATTTGAAGTGTTTTTCCTTCTCCAACTAGAATTGACTCTGAATCTTCTCCTTTGATCTGTATATTAGCCTTCTCTTTTCGAAACTGATCATTAGGATTGAAGATAGAATCCAATGTCACTAAGCCTTTGGGAAGCTTGTTTGTATGTAGCTGCACTACTTGATCTCCATATTGCTGCTCTAATCTGTTTTGATTCTAGCTGAGAACTCAGCTTCCTCTTACAAAAAATTGATGATCTACTGATCATTCTCAAACACCTGCCAGCATGTGTTGTTATCTGGCACTGCTGGCCTTACAATCACATGGATATGTGGTTGTCCTTTGTCCCTCTTGATGTTGTCAACCACATCAAATGTTGCTCCAACTATTGCAAGCCTATCAGCAGCTTCGTTCTCCTTCCTGGGTATGGACACAATGTTGAAGGCTTCGAAATCCTCAATGAGATCCCATACCCTATTCTTGTAGCTTTTGAGCAGGTCATTCTTGACAACATTTTGTCCTTTGACTTGATTGGCAACCAGTTCACTATCACCAAACACTTGCAGGTTCTTGATTCCTCATCTTCTAGCCCAATGCAATCCATGAACCAAAGCCTCATATTCTGTAGTGTTATTTGAGCAGGAAAACTAGAAATGGAAAGCTGAGTAATACTTCATACCTTGAGGTGACACAATCATAGCTCCACCTCTGGCTCCTTTCCTACTTCTTGAGCCATCAAAGAACAATTTCCATACTTCATTTTCATCCTTATATTCTGGCTTAATGATGTCAGGAAGAGGATGATTCTCTTCATGCAGGTAGTAGACTCCTAGCTCAGATTCTTCCATCTCCTTATAGGGATCAAAAGCATGTCTTTTGACCACCCATTCATTGAGAGTCAGGTCTAGGATACACCCCACCTTGGTATCTGCTTCACAAGTGTTTAGGAGGTCTTCCTGATCAAAATCTCAAACAATTTACATTGATTGGGCTAGGCACATAAGACTCAATGTGATAATCTACTATGGGCTCGGATCTGATTGTGGCCTTTGCCCCATACCTTGTTCTAAAGAGCATATGTGACTAGTCAGCAGACAAATAGCCTCCAATTTTGGCAGTGAAGTCCCTGGACAAACACAATGTAAAATGTGGTGGCAAGTCTATGACTGATACATTCTGCAACACAGTCACATTGGGGCAGGCATGCAGAGTGAGGCTCAGATCCTTGATGATTCCAACAGTTGTCATTGTTGTCCCATCCAATTGTACTACCCCTCTAGAGATGACTTCATACTAGAGACCCAGTTGATCAACTATTTGTTTGGGCATTACAGAACTACTTGCCCCAGAATCAATCATGTAATTATGCACCAATTTATCCCAATGATTAATGAAACATAGAATGGAGGAGGTCTCATAGTTCTTACCTTGTTGCTCTCAATGGTTTCCCCAGGTTGAGTTGTATTGGTAAGCACTTTCTCTTGTTGGTTAGGGGGTTGATTTGAGCTTGACCAATTTTGCATGGCAGTCTGCAATAGATCCCTTTGCCCTGGAATGGCCAGTGACTCCCATAGTGAAATGTTCACACTTGTCCTCTTCATTTGCTCAATGATATTAAATGAGCTATCCTTTTGCTGCCCCTTCCCTGGCACATTTTTCTCTTGCACATGGGTTGTTACAACCGGTGCCTGAGTAGATTTGGAAGGTGGCTTGGATTGGCTCTGCATATTGGGAGTTGTATTTTGAATGCCAATACCTTGTGGAGTAATGGAGGATTGAGGATCACCTGAGTTTGGTGAATGTCCTTCTCCAATATTTCTCTTCTTGGACTGTGTATTGGTAGCTATACTTTGAGAAGGAGCCTGATTCATTCCACAAAAGTCTTCAGCTTTCCAATTGACAAGCATAGTTTCACTTGGAGGTCCCTCTTGCTGAGCTCCTTGTTGCTGATTTTCTTCTTGGCTAGGTTCTTGTGACACACCAATGGTTTGCACCATCAAATCCTGATTTAGTGCACCATTGAAGCACATCAATTGATTATGTGGCTGACTGCATGGGAAACACCAATCATATTCTTGTGCCATGTTATTCTATGCTAGAACCAATGCCCTTGATGTTGAAGCTGTGTTTGGATCATATGACCTAAAAGGTCTAGTAGCTTGAGGTTGTCCTTGGTGTTGACTCTGAGTTACAGCCTGGCTTGTGGTCTATTTTGTTGATATGGGGGTCTAGCCTGATACTGAGCTTGAGGCTGATATGGCCTAGAACTTTGAGCCTGCTATCTTTTGATGGTTACTAACTCATTCCCCAGGTTTTGAAGTTGTTTCATAATTTCTTGAAGCTCCTTTGAGGTGGTAGATGATGAAGTGGAGGCTTCAGCTGAACTTTGACTCCTGGGAGTAGGTATAGGAGCTATTGTGGGTGTTTGGCTGGTACTTGGGTTTCCTAATTTGGGGTATAGAGGCATGGATGGCCTAGGAGCAAGTTTTCCAGCCTGAATTAAATGATTCTCAGCTCCTATGGAAAGACTATAGGCTGCAAGTAAGGTTGTGCCCCCCATTGACTGAATCATTAAAGCAATATCAGAATTTAAAGCTCTAAGAAAGTATAAGAAGGCACCTTCATTAGTGGGCTTTACTGTTGCTGGAATCCTGTCCCAGGTCCATTGAAATCTGAGGTTGAAATCCATCAACTACTCATTTGGAGCTCTCTTGATTGTTGTCAGTTGCTCCAACAAGGATAAGTTATCTCCTTTTTCTCCAAACTGGTCATGAAGAGCTATGCACAGATGGTCCCAAGATTGAATAGAGCCTGCTTCTAGGCTCCTGAACCATTGTGAAGCTTTACCCTTGAGTGAAGAGGCTAGCAACTTGACTGTAATGTCCATCTCAGTGATCTCATGGATTGTACAGACATTTGCAATATCTTGAATGTGGTCACCAGGAGAAGTCTGGTTTTCCCCAGTGAAATATGGGATGCTCTTTAATGCTGCCACCGGGACTAGATTTTGTGCATTCAGAGCGAGTGGGTTGTTACCAGTGAAATTGACATAAGGATTTGGTTGTGCCATCCTGATCGGCCTGAGCACCCTTCTTGATTGAAAGAATAACCTACTAGGAGGAGGTGTTGATAAGGCTCTATTTGGTGGAGATAGAGACCTCTGGGCTCTTCTTCCTCTTCTCCTTCTGTCTGGAGACAAGTGTAGGTGTACAAATTGTCCTTCTTCTCTTGTTCTTGACCTTGTTTGTATCCTTCTCATGAACTTGGGGAACTTGGACTACTGAAACCAGTGGATTTTGTCCCTTTTGGAGTCGTCAGATGTGCAGTTCTTAAAATATTCTTAAAATATAGAATCACAACAAGTGCACATCAATCTTACTGTAATAAAGATGGAGACTTCTTTGTCCCATCGGGCATGCCAAAACTGTTAGTGCAAAATCACAACACCCCCAAATGAGTCGTCAGATCTTCTTTTCTAAGGCAGATTCATTTGGTGTGATTCACATAACATTGAGTTTTCCCCAAAGTGTGGGACTTTGTAAATGGGAAAACTCTCCAGATTAAAGGTTGGTTCCTATTCCTCTGTTTAGGTGCATACGTGGAAACTTGCAGAGGACCTATTCCTAAACCTAATCTAAGTTTTACCAAGGAGACAGGGATAAAAGGAATACAAGAAATCAAAACTAAGCTACAAGGTGATGCACTAAAGGAATGATGAACATTAGTTTTGCTGATAGACACAAACCAACAAAATACATACAATAATCAAGCACAGATAACCAGATTTATAATGAAAGACCAGATGAGAGAAAAGGAGACAAGAAAGGATCTAAAATCGATCACAAACGTGTTTTATTGCTCTGCAGATTGATACAATGCATTACAAATGGCCAGAAGGTAGGAAACGTATTACAATTTAAATGGAAGGTTTGAAATCCACAAATTCCTTTTCCAGAAGGAAAGGGGAGCCTGCAAAAACAAAATAATGTCCAACCCTTTACAATGAGTCTCGACCCTACTTTTATAGATTCAACACAGAGGGGAGAAAGAGAGAGAAGTGGGAAAAATAGTTCAAAGCTCAACCACCGCTATTAATGCCTCCCATAAAATCTGCCCCCAAATCTATCTTGACTACATCAAATTCTTATTCGGTGCCTTGAAGGAGGAGGAAACGACAGAACAGATCGAATCTGATTTGGTTGTTGGGGCAAAAATAGATCCTACATTAATGGCCCTGAAGATGTTTCTCCATTTTTTCTCCCACCTAACCTCCCCAAACTTAAAGTTTCAAATCTCCATGGTGTAGACGAGGCCGAGATCTTTCCAATGGTGTCATATTTGCAATATTTTGAGCCCTGAGTTGAAAGATATGCCCCTTCAAAGTTTGTATCAGGTCCGTACAAAAGGGCGGGAAAACTAGTTTGAAAAACGGGCCCCCTTTTAATATGGGACACGTGGAGGGATAGCACTTGTTCGAGGGTGGCCTCTGTATTTTTCTCTTGAAATGGCATGGGGCTGACATGTGGCTTCCTCTGTCAGCCTGCTTAATTTCTATGTTTTTGGCTAAGTCCTTTGCTCGGCGGGGTCATATTTCTTGACCGGGGACACACGGTGGTCTGGCGCTCATCTGGAAACCCTCTCTTTATTCGACCCTTGAGTTAGCACCATTTGGACACTTGGCACTCTCTGTCAACTTGTCACCATACATTGACTATTCAACCCGACTCTGTCCCCTTTTTTGAGACTAGACGTGTGGAGGCTCTCGCACTCACTTTAAAATCCCGATTAAGATTTGGCCTTTGAAGGAGCATCAGGTTGACACTTGGAATCTTTCCACAAGTCTTTGGACTTTTCAACGACCCCTCTTACCTTTTCAGACCTTGGGCTATGTGGCAAACTGGCACTTATTTGAGCCTCCATTTTTGGATCTACCCTTGGAGATGCGCCAAACTAACACGTGGCTTCTTCCCCATGGTGCTTTATACTTAGCTTATTTTTTGAGCCCCTAGCCTTATCTTCCTTTTGACCTCTATTGACCATTTACTACGTGGAGGGCTGGCGCAAGTTTGAGTTTCCCTTTTTGGATTCAACTTTGGAGAAGCGTCGTGCCGACATGTGGCTCTCTCTTCTGCCTCCTCCATACTTAGCCAATTTTTGGACTCGTTCTGAACCGTTTTGAGCCTGAAGACTTCAGATCTTCATCGTTTCTTCTTTTTCTTCTCACTCCTAGCTCTTTTGACACCGCTCCTCTTTCTTTGACCCTGTTGTTCCATTTTTGAGCCCACTTGTAACCTGTTAAATAGATTTAAGACATGGATCCACTCGATAGAGCCGTATCTTCTCTTTCTTCTTGCATAGGGTTGTTTGGTCTTTCGCAGGCCCCGCCACTCCATTGTTGAGTCCTTCTGTGACCTATTTGCAATATTTAAACATGTTTTCTCTTGTTCTTCTTTACGGGGTCATGGCTGATCCAATACTTTTCCCGAGGGTGAAATATGGATAACACATAGCTATGTTAGAATTTAGGGCCCTAAAAAAGTAGAGCAATGCACCTTTCGTTGCTGGCCTCACAGTAATCAGAATCCAATCCCACGTCTGCTAGAACCTAAAGTTGAAGTCAGTCATCTACTCATTCAAGGCCCTATTAATTGTGGTTAATTTTTTTAACAAAAATAAAGTATCTACCTTTTCTCTAAACTGGTTACACAAGGATGAACACAACACATCCCAGTTTGTAATTGACCTTACTGTTAGGCTCCTAAACCATTGCAACGCCTTACCTTTGAGAGAAGAAGCAAGGAGCCTAATTGCAACATCCATCTCGTTGATCTCATGAATGGCACAGACATTTCCAATGTCTTGAATATGATCAATGGGGGTCATATGATTCTCCCTAGTGAAGTAAGGAATGCTCTTCAATGTTGTCATTGAAATAGGATTATGTGCATTGAGGGTGAGTGGACTTCCGCTTGTGAAGTTGACAAATGGGTTTGTTGGCGGTGGCGGTTGTTGTAGATGTGCTAGTATGATTGGCCTGAGAACCTTGGTCGATTGAAGGAAGGGTCTACCAGGTGGAGGTGTTGATAAGGTTATGTTTGGTGGAGATGGAGACCTTTGTACTCTTATTCATCTACTTCCTATGTCTGGAGATAACTGCAAGTATTCAAGGATATCTTCTTCTCTTCCTCTGGACCGAGTTTGAATCCTTCTCATGAGCTAAACCACCAGTACTACTGAAACTAGTTGATTTTATATTTGGATTCACCAGATGTGTTTTTGTAAAGCCTTCAAAGGCTATAAATTGACCAAGACATACACCCAATCTTGACAAAAAGAAAATTGACTTCTGTCCTCCCGGGCTTTTGATTTGGTGTATGAGGCAACCAGTGAAACCTGCATAACATTAGATTATCTTGTAGTGTGGGACCTTGTAAGTAGGATAATCCTCTGGAGAAAGTTGACTTCTTCTTCTAACCTAGTGCCAACTTCTCCAAAGAGCATAAAATGGCAAGCTAACCTAATCCTATTTTAATGTTTTCCAAGGAGACAAGGATAGAAAAATGCATAAAATAAAACTCCTCTAAGTGAAGGTGATGCACTAAGAAAGGGTGATACAGTCCAATTGAGTGAAGAATGGGGAGAGAACTAAGCAAGAGAGGGCTGGTAGAAATGCCACATTCCAAGACAACATTCAATTCCCTATATTCGTAAAGCACAACAAACTATAGACCCTGCAAAGAGATAAATACATGCATAATATACTTATACATAGAATGGAAGGCAAAATATGCAATTCATACAAGTTAGGGTGAAAATGAATACAAAACATGAATTTTTTTGCTCATAAACATGCACAATCCATCATATCATAAGCACAAGACAAAATCCTTTACAATGAGCCCAAATTTGAGGCCTTTAGATCACAATAGCTCTGGAACCAATTTGACAGAGTTCCTTTGATTTCTGGAAAACTCCCCCTTAGAATGAGGTGAATTTTACAATATATAGGCCATTTGGGTCACCAACCGGTAGGATGCATTAAAGAGGTATGGGAAACCATTCATTTTGGTACTTATCCTACACAGGCAGTCATGGGTGACATGCCTCATTAATTCTGGTCATTGGATTTTCATTCATTCACCTACCCTCATCTGGATTGTAACTCGTCCATCCTTACAACTGACAAACTGATGAGCCAATCAACCTAGTGACACACCCAACCCTACCGACCAATTGGGAACCAACCATCTGAGCTAGCCATCAATCCCTGAGGGGTTGGATGACGTCTATGTATGCTGACCAACCTATCTATGCGTTGCCCATACCGACCAATCATAACCTCACCAACCTGAACCATGACAAAAAATTTCTGACACACCCATCTGGCTAACCCCTTAGCTGACAAGCCAAGCTTCCATACCAAGGTTGGACGCCATCCAACCCTTCACCCTACCAACCATGAGCCGACCAACCATGCTAACACACATGCTCGAATAACCTTCATCTAACACACCACGCTGACCACCATGACCTGACCAACCATGAGTTAACCAACCATGAGTTGATTAACCATGAGACGACCAACCATGGCAACAAACCTGCCTTACTAACCTTCATCTAACACACCATGTTGACCACCATGACCCGACCAACCATGAGTCAACCAGCCATGCCGACACACCTGCCTAAGTAACCTTCATCTGACACACCATTCAGACCACCATGAGCTGATCAACCATGCTTAAACACCTACCCAACCAACACATGAGCTACCTTGCATGCTGCAAAAGTATTTTGCCTTTTTCCATCAACTATTAATGCTCCAACCTGCTAAGTTGTCCATTTCATAAGGGGTGTGAAAAATGGATAACAAATACACCTATTGAAAATGTCAACACAATAACCCTTGTGATATCCCTTGGACTATCTATGTCTAGGAATGTGCTAATGAAGACTGATTATCACATAGTTCCACATACTTATGACAGTAAGGAACCTAGGTTTCAACATTCCCATCAAAGGATGCCTATCACAACTAGACCTCGTTTGATTCTTCACACTTGAGAGCCAATTCGGGTACCCTGTTCCCCACCTTCATCTCATAGTCAGTGGTATGGTTTGGACACTTCTGATCCAAATTATTATTTGGGTTCCTCCCACTCTTCTTCTGACTTCGATCCAAACTATTATTCTGATTCTTCAGATTCACCTAGATCTGCTAAAAATTCTAATTTGGTTCTTAATCACAGTCCTCCTTTGCTTTGTAGGACCTCCTTTATTCACTGCCTCAATGACCCCTTCTTCCTTCGAAAAACTCTTCGATTCAAAGTCCTTCTAATCAATCATCCAAGTTGACTCTAATGTCACATTCATCCAATCAACCTCTTGTGGTAGAACAACTACCCACACCGATTGATTCATTTCAGAATGAAGAAGCAATTAGAGAATTTATGAGGGGTACATGATGGCATTCCCATAGAGGATTACAATCAAGGATTTAATCTTAACTTCAATACGCTTGTGTAATGGGAAGATTAAATTTATTCTTTTTATTAGAATACTAAGGAAGATCCTAAGACCATTGAGGAAGATCTTATCTTCTGATTGCCTAATCATTCTTTATCTATCAGGATTCCTCCATTACAATCTTACCTTAGGTCACCACTTGGTAGCCCATCATTTTCTTCTATATGTGGGCCACCTCCAAGTAGCCCCACATCATCTATATGTGGCTCACCTCCTGACAGCCCATCTTCATCTATACTTGGGGCACGTCCTAGAAGTCCCCTTACCTTCGATTCTTGGGCCACGTCCTAGTAGCCCATCTTATTTTATATATGAGACACCTCTAGGAAGTCCTTCATCTTGAATCTTAGGGCCACATTCTTGTAGTCATTTATCTTCAGTCTATGGGACACCTCATAGTAGCCCATTCTCTTCAATTCCTGGACTGTATCCTTCGCATCCATCATATTGTTCTTTTATCAATGATTGTGGAAAACACACTGTCATTTCTCACATCAATTCTATTTGTCCACTTTCTTTTCCTACTTCTCGGGATCAGACAAGTCACATAATAGCTTACAAGAAACCCAAATAGTTCCTTCATCCAACTATGATAAAAAAATTCCAAGAGCTCCAAATCTCACAACAATTTAAATGATCTTAAAGTTCATAATCAAATGCAATTCAAAAATGCACATCAATGCACCCATCAAGTATGGTGTAAAGTACAAAAACCTCTGGATAGGGACCTCAAGCTCCCACACAAAAAATCCTCGTTTCATGATAAAACGTAGTCATCTATTGAGTATGAGCTCACCGTGATCATTGAGATCAGGGATAATATAACGCTTGATAAGCAAACATGCCTAGTATTCCTTATCAAGGAAATTACTAACATTGTTGTTGGATCACATCATGCCAAGTGACCTTGTCAGTCCCACTTTTTAAAAAAATCAAAAATACAAAAAAATAAATGAGAAAACATTGAAAAAAATCAAAGGTAAACAAACACACATTGCAATCAAGTATTGCATACACACGGGTGTTCTTTCTTCCCTTCCTTGTTATCCTTCTGCAATTCTTCCTACCATTTTCATCCCTTCAATGATATTTTGGTTAGCCTATTCACACACATTTTGTGACAATTATCTCTATGGTATCTATTTGGCCTTGGTATTTTATCACCTTGGTAAATTAAAGAATGATTGACCTCTTAGAGATCCTATCACAATCAACATCTAAAAAACTTATTGCAAAGAAATTTTAGATATATTTGTTGACACTAGCCAATGTCATCATCGTAATCACTTTTTCCTCCTTCCATCAAGCCATCATTGGTTTTTAACCCCTTGTAAAACAAGAGAGCTGAAATAAGTTTTTAGAGAGAAAAAGAATCAATCAAATCAAAAAACACAAAGTTGAAAGCAAATGCTAAAAGAAAAATCAAATTGATATATAACTCTCTCTTGGGATATTTCCAATAATCTCTACCGGGGCTATGGACACATAACTGGCAGTAGAGCAATGTTGCGATTAGAATCAAATGCATCTCCATCGGGGCTATGGATGTCTGGCTGACAGCAGAGCGATGTACGGCTCTCCTTATGTAATCCATCCATAAAAATCAACTTTGAAAAATAAAGCATTCCTACACATTGGCTAGGGTGTCTTCACTTGTTGTTTATCAAATCTTCCCTCCAAGAGATAATAAATTTCCTCGTGCACACACTGGATCTCTATGATTAAACAGGATTAGTATGTTACCAAGTGTCTTTTTTTTACCTTGTTCAGACTCTTACTCTAGTTTGTATCTTGTCTCACAATTTGTGCCTTTGGCTAACCGCTTCTTCATTGCGATGATTCTAAGCTACATTCACAACATTCACATTGTTCTTCTAATTCATTCAGAACATCCATATGTATAAGATTTCCTTTTTCCATTTTTGTGGCACCTTTGTACCCTTTCTTAAAACAAACTTCCACTTCTTTCTATCATGTGCTTCCTGGCCAACTTACGTTCAGGGCATCCTTGCTCCTTCCTAGCACGTCGTTGGGTTACGTTCATCATCATGTTAAACCTATCCATATTGGCCTTGATCCATCTTTTGTGCGTGAAGATTTTTCCTTTGTATATTCCCAGCTAACGTTGGGGGCATTTTCACATCTTCCCTTTCTTGCACATGCGCATGGAATTTTGCCCTTGTACATCTCATCTTTCACTGGGGGCATCCACGTTTCTTCGTTTCCTGTACATAGCTTCAACAAACTTCTCAAAAATAAAAAACATTCAAATATGTTTCACAAAAAAACATTCACATATGTTATATAAATTAAAACATTCAAATATGTTATATAAATTAAAACATTCAAATATGTTTCAGAAAAGCCCAAACAAATTAGTAAAACAATCAAAAACCCAAAACATTGGTTAAATCATTAAAAATCTAAAAAATTGTAAAAAAATTCAAAAAAAAAATGGTAAACATCGTGCATACAATGGAAGCATGTATCACTTGCATTATCCTCAAACATTGAATTTTTTCCTACAAAAATGTCTTTCTGATGTTCTTGTTTGTTCTTGTCTCAAACGACATGCGGATCATCATGATCTACCTCCATTAACAAAGTTGGGTCTGCTTATTGTGTTGGTACTCCTGTGCAACAATGAGTTGGCAAGTACTGTGTCATAGTGCACAAAATCTTTTCCATGGGACTACTTGTGTCCTCCATTTTTCTCTTTCATGTGTTATTGCTTGGGGTATCATTTTTAACCCTTGTTGTTATAACACGAACATTTAGGAATTACAGCTTGATAACAAAAATATTGGTACAATTGTCTTAAATGTTGTTTGTTTGAGTACGTGTGATTGTACTAGTTTCTCTATTAGGTTAGCTGGTTTACTTTCTCATATTGCATTGCATTTTGTATGTTGCATGGAGCTCAATATCCTTTTACTTTCTCATATTGCATTGCATAATGTATGTTGCATGGAGTTACGTATTTTTAGCAGTAAACAATTGTTAGTAATTTATATATTCATGTTATCTTACACTTTTGTTTATTTTAAATAAAGTTCGATGATGTAGACCTATGGGAAAAATGATATAACCAGGTTTCTTATTGAAAGGTTGGATGCAAATATTGGGCTTGTCATATATTCTCCATTAATCATTTCTTCTCTATTATCATTTATTATAACTACTAATTTTTCTTCTAAATCACCTGGGGCAATAAACAACCACGTTTATCCCTATTTTTCTCCCTTTTAAATAGCCAAGGGTTTTGTGCCCGTTATAACCTATTTTCTTCTACCCATTTTGATCATATTTTTTTATCGTCGATTGACTTCTTCTATCACCCACTTAACACTCGAGGGGGCATCCTTCATCTTGTCAAAATTTCTTCAAAAATTTACCTGTTTTATGCTTGTCTACTATGTTTGAAGTGAATTCACTAACTTCACCTCAAACAAGAGCAAATGTAGACACCTAAATTCCACTTTGGCAATCTTATTGCCAAAACACATGTAAATCACTCTCATTCTTACCAATTCCATTATAATTAGTGCTCTTTACTAATTAACTAATGTTTCTTTCTACTTTGGTCAGTTAACAAGCACTTTGTTTATCACCAAAGTTCTTTCACATTCAGGATACCACTTTACGACGAATCATAAGTCAAAATCCTCTTCAAAACAAGAAATTAGCATTTATTAGCTAATTAAGCCTATTTTGCCCTTGATTTGGTCAATATACCCTAGTATTGACTCAAACCCCTCTTCGAACCTCTCAAAATCACCCAATTCACCTCTACAATGTCTCCAAGCTTCAAAAGTTTATCCTAGCCTCCTAGTTGACCCTAAGCAGTTGATTAGGGCTTTACACCTCTTAATCACTTGGTAATTCATTAATTGTGATTAGAAAGGCCTAATCATGATTAGCAATTCTAATCTAATTTGGGGATTTTAGTCCCACATGCACCAAAATACAAGTTTCTCCCAAAAGGAAAACTATAAAAAGGGTGCACCTCATTCCTTTATACTTTACACCATGCTTTGATTTGCATCTCATATAATAAATATGATATATAGCCAAGTTCAATCCTTGCTTAAAGCCTTCAATGGGGTTAGTAGATGGATATCCAAAATGACCAAGTAGTCATTGGGAGAGGCCATTTCACCTTGTTTGGAGTAACAACCATAACCATTCGATTTCCCTCTTAGGTCTATTTAGGCCCATGTTAGGTCATTCAAGCATATTAGTAGGCATGTTTAGTTATATTTTGTATTGTTTTCATACTAGTTATGCATTCTTTTAAGCTTCTATCTTAATTTTACATTTCTAGACTTAGAACCTTGGCCAGATGGGTGGCAATGGTGTTAGCTTTCCTTGTTTAGTCATGTAATTTGTTTTGTAAAGTTTAGGGTGTCATCAGTAACAAGCACAATTCACTACTTTGGCCCAATATTGTGGAGGAAGGGACTTCGAGTGAACCATACATGTGGCCATCTCCTTAAGCATTTGGTTCTTTCTTTATGTAACTCTATTTTGCGAAGGGCTATAAGGAATTGTACGCTGCAAAGCAATCCCTTCATAAGTAAAAAAATTCTCAAACCTATTGCTCACATACTCACTTCCATTTTCAGTTAGAATAACCTTGATAGAACGTTCCACCTGTTTCTCAGCAAGATCATTAAAGTCCTAAAAATGTTTGAAGACTTCAGACTTAAGCTTAATAAAATATACCTAAGTATATCTCGAATAGTTATCAATGAAGGTAAGTATAAAAAGAGCTCTAATAAAGGAAGGAGACGTAAATGGGCTAGATATGTCACTATGAACAAGATCCAAAAGACGAGTAGCTCTCGAGGATTTTCCTTTGGCAAAACTCTTTTTTGGTTTCTTCCCGAGGGCACAACCCTCACAAAGACCCTTAAAAAATCTTATGTAGCGTAACATGTTTACCATTTCGTTTTGGCTTAATTGTTCAAGGTGACAAAAATTTAGATGCCTGAAACACTCATGCCATATCTTACTAATATCATCTACATGAGTGAGAAAGGTAGTGGGCGTCAAATAAGAATTTAAGTGGGAAAAGGTATACAACTGTGAACAGTGATCCGCCTTTCCCTCAGCCACTGTAGTTTCATTGTGAAACTCATGAACAATCACCGAGTTAGGACCAAATTCCACTTGCATTCCTTCACTAAGGTGAGTGAATTGATAAAAAGATAGGAGATTGGTATAGAGATCAGGAACACTCAACACTTGGTTAAATGTTCCCCCATCCATCTCTACTGATACTATATCGGCAACTGACACTTTCTTGTCATCACCCAATGTGATTTGGGACATGCCACATGGTTCGATGTCAGGAAATATCATGTAATGAAATTACTTGTATAATTTACATTTCTGGAGCTGGGTAAATAAAACAATTGAGGTAGGCAGCTAACTTACTATTTATGAAGTTATGAGTACTCCCCGAGTCAGTCAACACCATCACCTTCTATTTTTTGAGATAGCCAATAACCTTGAGTATTTGAGGAGTACTAATACCTAACAATGCATGGCAAGAAATTGTAGGTTGGTGATCCTCTACTTCATCTTCTATTGGTTCCTCAGCCTCTCCTATAATTTCAGCTTCCTCATCATCCTCATTACCTCCATCAATATAGAACAACTTCTTCTCAGCACATTTATGTCCCGGTCCATATTTGCTATCACAGTTAAAACATAATCCTTTTGCTCTCTTTTCTTCCATTTGTTGAGGAGTCAGTCTAATTGGCCTAGCAAATGAAGGGGAAGAGATACTACTGTCTCTAGTGTTAATGAAAGGTGGCCTCCTACTACAAAGAATTTTTTCCTCTGCATGACGTGTGATGATAATAGAATCAGAAAGCTTGATTGGATTAAACATACGTACCTCATGCTCGATGTGGTCCTTAAGACCCCCAAGAAACAAGTCATTCAGATTCTCTTCTGGAATATTCTCCACCCTTAAGGATAGGTTTTGGAATTGATGCACATAATCTTTGATTGATCCTATTTTCTGTAACTTTTCTAATTGACTAAAGTAGTTCTCTGAAACACTGGAACTATAGTGCAATTGCAACTCCTCGGTAAAAACTGTCCAAGTGACACCTAGACCATTCTTCTGCCTCTGAGCACATAACCAACGATACCAAACAAATTGGTCAAGTTCAAGATATAGGGATGCCAATGTCACCTTTTGTCCTAATGGTTTTTGATGTAACTCAAAGAAGTTCTCCATTTGATTTATCCAATTCAGGGGATCCTTACCATCAAATTTGCGCATATCCACTTTTGGCATCATGTTCCGTGTTTGCGAATAAGTTTGATTCTGATGGGACTGGAAAAGTGATCCAATATGGTTAGTTTGTCCATGATTTTGAACTCAAGTTCCTCCTTGGTTGATATGGGCCGAATTTGGGCCATACTGGTTACCCTTTACATGGTGCATGATATCATCCAACTGATGATTGATTTGGGCTATGTCTCCTTTAGAGGCCATCTCAGATTGTACATTTCGCAACTCATACTCAAGTTGGCTCACCTTATGATCAACTGAGGTAAACCCTAGTGTTGAGGAATCTGTATTTACCCCTTCTGACTCCATCTCTTCAATCACTACCCCATCTTTATCTGGGGTTTTACCCGGAGTAACCGAATTCTTTTTTACTCTTGTGGAAGGCCACGCTATGATGTCAAACCTTAGGGTTTAGGGTTTCAATATAATTTCGGCCAAACAGGAAAAAACACAGAGAAGATACTAATACTATTTTTTTGAGAGCTTTTTGAAAATGTAAAGAACTTGAAAATTTTCCACAATTTGCACCCTAGGGAGTGATTTTATGAAAAACCCTAAATTTGTAATACATTTTTCAAAAAAAAAAAAAAAGTCTAAAATTTTCAAGGAACCTTACTTGAAATGCTTCACAACTCTGGTAAAACTATCTCCCACCAATTCGCTTTGGTTCGCAATATGTGGTGGAAACAAAAAATTAGGGTTTTTGCCCTAATTTCGACCCAGATCGCAGCTCCGATACCACTTGTAATGAAATTACTTGTATAATTTAGGTTAAGAGAAACAATAGAACACAAAATAACACAATATTTTAGAATAATGATCTCAATATGCAATTAGAATAGCTTCGCAAATTTGAGGGGGGGCAACCTCCAAACCATATAATAAGACTCAAATGCTCAAATGATAATGAAATACTACCTATAATCCCCTATATATACTATTCATATGCTATGACCATCACTGAGGCCGACCTATTAAGCATGAGAAAGTATAAATGATATAATAAAATGATATGGTAAGCCACAAGTTGGCTACTCATATCCTAATACAAGCAATAGGTTAAGGGCGTAGCATATCAACATGCAAAGAAGCCATATGGTGTGAGGCACCAGAATCTATAATTCACGTCATTGAAGGATCAAATCAAGATACAAGGGACTTTCCTTTCTTCTTATCAGATTTATACTCTCTTGCAGTGGAAGACTTAGCTTTCGGAGCATTTTGTTTGATAGACTCAGGAACACCTATATGATTTTTGTCAAGTAAATGAGTAAAGTGATCAAATTTTTTTCATATAAATTGATTCTCTTCATGACCAATCTTCTTACAATAGAAAAACTTAAACTTTTACTTCTTTTCTTTAGGCTCAGAAGTCGAAGCGTTCATGTTAGATTTGGATTTGTCTTGATTGGTCTTGGTTTCCTTCTTAGGTTGGTCCTTTTTCTCTTTCTTCTTCTTAGTTTTCTTTCCCTTGCTAATACTTGCAACAAGGGCATGTGACTTGGACTTGAGAGACCCCATTTAAATGAGTTTGGCCTATTCTCGAATGAGTTGGGATGAAAAATTGTCAAATGAGGACATATTCCAAGCACTACCTAGAGTGGCTTTCGTAGCATGAAAATTTGACGCGAAGACGAAGTATTCGGGACCTAATCTAGAGAGAATCGACAAGATCGACTTGAAATGTTTATTTTCCACTTTACATTTCTTTAACAATAATCTAGTGTAGATGAACTTCGAGAAGAATGCCTGTAGGTTTTCAAATTCACTAGGATTTAAACCTAGTATTTCATTTTCCAACTCATGCGCTCTCATGTCATCTTGTTGTCTAAACATTTCATCTAATGTTTTCCACACATAATTAGGTGTTTCAGATGACTCAATGTGGAAGAGCAAGTCAGAATAAATAGACATACAAACAATACCTCAGGCTTTGTCACTACAGTTCAACCACTTAGATTTTTCAGGCTCATCGTCAAGTTTAGTCTCAGCTCCCATGGTGAAGTGAAATAACCCTTTACCGCTTAGTTTCATTACAATTTTCGATCTCCATTTGAAAAATGTGAATGAGGTAAGCAAGGGAATTGAAAATGCCTCCATAGTGTAGAGAGAGAAATAAGAAATGCATAAAAGAAAAAACAAGCAACACAACCACCTAGGACAATATTATAACTCCCTGCTTTTAGCACTTTATAGTTTAGTGTGTTGGATACAATCCGGTGCGAGTGTGTGTCATGAAACAGTTGGTCACTCACCTTACAATCAGCGTAATAATGTGCAAGAGAGGAGACCACAACCAAGTTTCGTGGAGCGCAACAAATCGACACCGTAACAAGCACAATAAGCTAAAAACAAGGAAAGGGGCAAAATCAAGTCTTGTTGTGAGAAAAAGTGTATCACATCGCAGCAGAAACCCCCTTATCGCAAGACGGTGGAAAACTCATTCACTAGTCTGCAAGTAATAAAAAAGGTTATTAAAATGCACAAAGGGGCTCAAGATGATTCCCATGGACCACCAAGATGCCAAAAAAAACTCCCGAAAGACAAAAAATGACTAGGAATGGCGCTACACACTCTAGCAAATGATTAGTAGGAAAAAAATCGAGAATAACACTTTAAAAATTGCCCTTTTAGAACATCATATTTAGCTAATTTAAAACGAAAAACGAATTAAAAATGATTATAAACATTAAATACGACTAATTTTAGTCAACTAATCTAAGATTAAAAGAGCTTAATTTTTCAAATAATTTAGATGCCTAAATAAAAAAATAAAACCTTTTAATAAAAAACAATTAGATTTTAAAATTTTACTGAAAACCTAATTATATTAAAGAAAAGCACCTTTTAAAAAAAATAGTTAGATCTAAATTTAATTAAATCTAACTAACTTAAAAAAACTAAATTATATTATAAATTAATTAGATCTAAATTTAACTAAATCTAACTAACTTAAATAAACTAACATACATTATAAACACCCCTTATACCATATCGGATTGTTCTGTGAGGATCAATGCTGGAACCTCATGCACATCAAAGACAGGTTGCACTTCCAATGGAGATGAGAATGTTGCGTAGTTAACAACCAATTTCAAGCAAGTGCATATTTACTGACCATCCGCTTTGATACCATATAGGATTGTTCCATGCGGATCAATGTTGAAACCTCATGCACATCGAAGACAGGTTGCACTTCCAATAGAGATGGGAACGCTTTGTAATTAGCAAGAACACGATTCATAAGGAAAATCAAGTACAATAAAGACACTGGATTGTCTGACATGCTCATAAATCATAATGAAGGAGTACATATAGGAGTGATGTGTAACTCTTGTGCATGACATGTGTACACAACCCTATGACCTATTCAACTATGACCAAATCAACTATGACCTATTCTAACTAAGTGAGATGACTAACCAATTGAGTGGACAAGACGTCAAATGACGACAATTCTAGTCATATACACCAACATAACCACCCCCAATCCTTTAGTAATAACTACAAATTCCAAATCCCTAAACACACTACATTTAGGATATTTTCCTTCGAGAAAGCTAACATGTGTATTCTTTCCATGGTTTTTCCTTATTTCATTTCTTACTTATTACTAACTACAAATTTCAACTAACAAATACCTATTTAAAATTGAGTTAGAGTTGATTTCTCTAAATATGGACATTAACTACACTTTGTGTTGTAGGTTTCATCATGGAGCATGCCAACACCAACACAAGGATCAACACATCTCCATGTAAAGACAAATTTTGTTTCCATACTCAGGTAACTTTTCCTTTAAGAATGTAATTTTCATTTCACACTTAAAAAGGGGCAAATGTAGACACATAAATCTTACAACTTATCCTTTGGAAATGATAAGTTTGGCTTCATCCCTACACTATAGCTTATGAGAACGTCTTAAGCCTAAGAGACCTATTTCTCTCTTTGGCTTGACTTACTTCACTCTACACATTGTTATGTTGTACACATACCCAATTGCAATCATCCAAAGTAGTAAACTATTCCCAGACATCTCACCTAAAATCTTACATATCCCACATGAATTTCTTGTCTAGAATCATATGGGTTGGTGTAGACACCAAAATTTGGTATCACTACCCTTGTCGCTCGCATTCGCTTATTTTACCACGATCACCTATCTAGACCCTTTTTGTTTTAATTCATATTCATATAAAAATTCCCATCTTTCCCACCTATTATCATGTCCATTTTAATTTATTGGTAATTCTCATCAATTATCCCCTAATCCTCATCTCATTATCTAATTATTCTTAATCATTCCTAATTTCTCTTCACTGGGTTGTTTATCATCCCTAACTACCTAGTTGTTCATCCCTAGGCTCCCCTTAGCCTTTATTTACTCCATTTCACATCCCACCTACCCATTTCACTTCCATATGCAGCACTAATCTGTATAGACCCTTCAAAACCCTAGTCCCACACTCAAAGGGTGTGATGCCTTGAGTTAGGCATCTTCCCACCATCCCAAATGAACGGTTCCCCGCAGTTGGCGATGACCCACTCGGGTCATTGTCGACCCTTTAAAACCACATTTCCCCCCATCCAAAGGATGCATAATCAAAATTCTCTTGCACTTTGTGACCTTTCCTTCGAGTTTGAGCTTCTTTGCAGTTGTCTCAATTTCTTGGAGTCCCTTTGAGCTTATTTGCATCACTTGTGGAGACTTTAGGGAGTTTATCTTGGCCTTGTGGTCGTTCATGTTATTTTTTTACTTTATCATTATCATTATTATCAGGTACTGACATTTTGTAGGTCCAGTTGCCATCAGAGCTTCAAATCTAATTTCTTCTTTCAATCATTATGTCTACAGGTTGTCCATTCAACCCATCTACCTTCAACATTGTTTAGGACTGCCCAAATCATCGTCGCCTCAACTTGGTTGCTGTCAACCTAGCCTCTGTTCTATCACATATTCTACCCTCTGGATCCTCATCAGTCTGATCTTCTAGTTTTGACACTGTTTCTAGTTCTCATATCGATTATTTTGTTACTCTGTCAGTTAAGACCCATGTTGTCAGTCTTCATTCGCCACCAACTCAACCTAGTCACCGTCGACCCGAGCCATATTTCTATCCTACCCATATAAATCCTTATATTCTTACATCCTTTATGTTTTTCAGTTTCAAATTTCCTCTGCAGGTTGTTGGTAGTGTTTACAGGTCTCTATCATAATAAAATTTACACTCAGATCTCTCCAAATCTACATTTTTGTCAAGCTTGTTGTTCTAATCCACCTGCTTGGGTCATCATCGATCTGCCCTCTGTAGCCTGGGTCACCGTCGACCCAGGCAGGTAAAATTTGTATTGTGTTGATTTAGATCAAATCTGTAATTTTTAGATTCTGTTTAGTTTCTGTTTCTACATGTTATTCAATCATTTGTCATTGATTTTATCCTCTTTTATCAAATATAGGGTTTGACATCCACATAAGGAAGCTAACACTTCTTGGAACCGAATTTGTCGAATAACCCCCTCATCTACCATCTAATCCATTTCCCTCTTAGTTGTCTTTATTGTATAGGTTCATCAGATTTGCAACAAGGAATTCAACTTTGCGCGTGTCCTTTCATCATCATCTCATTCTGAGGTACCTTAAACCCTTGCATAGCTTGAGTTGCTTGATTTTCTTTAGTATCTAGTCCAATAATCTGAATAGGAAAGATAAAATTTAGTCCAACATTTTGGCATGTTTGGTGGGAGCGCCCTTTTAGGTGAGTCTCTTGTATTTTCTTTCATTTTCCAAATTTCTTCTACTTTCCACCAACATTGTAGGTAGAGGATTTTCTTTTTCTTGTTCATGTTGAGATTTTGGATTACTTGGATATTGCTCTTCACTTGCTTTATTTTGAAGATTAGATAAAAAGGAAAAGTAAAAACCAGGCATTCCTCTTTTTGTCTTAGTTACTTCTTTTGCATCCCATTTTCCCTTCCTTGTGTGTTTGTTCTCATCAAATTTCCACATTTGGTTTTGGGATTAAAACAAACCTCTTACATCCTTGCTTACAAATCTATTATAAGTAGGGGTCAACTGGTTGCATTTCACATTTCATCACACATAACCAAACTCACACATCAATTCACATATATAGACATTCCCTGTCAGGTGGAACTGATTGGGATTTCATCACCCAACAAGAAAGCTGCCACAATATTCAATCCTATACATACTTGGGCCTCACGTACCTTCAAGTATATCAAGGATTCCCAATCCAAAACTACCCAAAACCAGCCTTAGATTTCCATTTCCTAGGTACCCTTGTTATCCATTCCCCTTTTTATTTTTCACAAAACATTGCATGTTTGACTTGTTTGCATTAATTAGTATAGTTATTGTTTTCTTATTTTTTTCATGCCCGTTATCACACGCTCTTTAGCAAGGAAAATGGAAAAAAATATTGCATGAAACAATCCCATCATGTCATCCCAATCACCTTCTTCTCCATCTGTTGCATCGGTTGAAGCTTTTCGGCCTCCCATTATCCCTCATGGTAGTGTGGAGTTCTAAGAGCTTCTCGATGTTAATCCCATAGCCCTCCATGATTGCCTTGATAGAATTCAACCCAACTTCCTATTAATGGGCCACCTCTCCAAAAAATCCATGCTTATCATTCCAATCCCGAAACAATCCAAGTTCTCTCTTCGCAACTTGTGGTCTTTTTCCCTCGAGCCATGAATAAGCTCGTTATGGCCCAACACGAGCTTGATCCATCTTTTTATACCAATCTCGTATCTCATCAAACCACCCAAACAATCACACCCATCCCTCCTAATCTACCTCCAATCAATACAACTATCACCACTTCCATTCCTATCACCTCTTCGGCAACTATTGTCACTAGTGTCCCCATCCAATCTTTTCAACAAACCCAAACATTTCCTCCCATATCCGAACAACATAATCATTCTTTACCTATCACATCACACATGCATGTGAATGTCATCACCTCCTAACCTCCTCTTATGAGTATTTCTCATTACATATTGTCTACTCTGCCTCCTCAATAATTTCAACCCATCAATACTCATATCCCCACTCATCATATACCTCAATAACCAACCCAATCTTAACAATCACATCACATTCCTATCCCTCAACTTCAACCATTACAACAACCCATCTAATCTCAACCAATGACCTACATTCATCCCCATCAAGAAATTCCTCAAACATCCACTCATTCAAAAGTCTACCATCAATCTTATCCGACTACTTCTCATGTCATGCAACCATAATCATTCACCTCTCATGACCCCATGCACGCCTTAATGAATAGGCTGGCTAATATTGAGGCTGCTACCTTGGGACCCAAGGTCACATTATCTTATGAATAAATTTTCAATGAGCATATCCATCCATCGGTCCCAATCAAACATTATCCTCCTCATTGGGAGCTTCCCATATTCACTAAGTTTAACAGTAAGGAAAATCCCCAACAACACCTTCATGCATTTAGGAATGCATGTTACCTCATTACCCATGACAAAGACCTCATGCTTCACACTTTTCATATGTGCTTGCCCAGTCCCACATTGGATTAGTACAATGGCATCCCCTAACACTCATTGTTCTCATTTACCCAACTTGCACAACTCTTCTTAGAACACTTCTCAATCAATATTGCGCACAAGATCACCATTACAGACTTATACGCCATTCGATAATTTGATGACAATCTATCACAAACTTTGTCTCACGATGGTGTGGAGTAATAAATAAATTGTAATTTGTTCATCCATATATAGAGCTCATTGAATTATTTTCACGCTCTTGTGCGAAGCATGTTTCATCCACCTTACAAATCCAATCATTTCAGACATTTGAAGAAGCCTTCACTATGGCTCATAAGCTTGAGACTCGTGCCCTTGAGTAAGGCCAACTTAAGATTAAAGTGAATAAACCAAAAACCAAGTTTACTAAACCATCTACACACAATGACAAATCCAAGAGTGCGGACAATGTCATGGTGCTTAAATCTTCTTCCATGCCCACCTTTAGCACATGGCCTTAACAAAGATCCCCTAAAACGACACCTAACTATACTCCTCTTAGAGAGTCATATAATTTGATATTCAACAAGTTAATGGTGGTTCATCTCATCACGCTTCCCCCCATCTGACCATTCAATGAATCAAGACCTAAATTGGCTTAGTACCATGAAGATAATTATTGTAAATACCACCAAGTTCATGGACATGATATAAAGAAATTCCGAACCTTCAAAGATCTTGTCCAAAAAATCATTGACCAAGGTGACCTTCAAGTGGATAACCCTAACGCAACTCCAAATAAAACACTTGATGTTTTCAAACAACCATTTCCTAATCATGCACCAACAAATCAAATAACTCCTCCAACATCATCACCTTTCCCAATGCCAAGCCGGTTAAGTAGAAGCTTCGTTGCATGCATTCTCGAGTTGCCCTCCTTGTTAAAGAGGAGTTACAACTTCTTCTTTCCACTAACTATCCCCAATGGGTTTCTAACATCATATCTATCATAAAAGCATCTGGCAAGATTCGTATATGCACGGACTTTCGAGACCTAAATATTTCTTGCCCTAATGACGACTTCCCCCTTCCCAAGATCGATCAACTTGTGGATCTTACCGCAGGTCATGAAATGCTTTCTCTTATGGATGGTTTTTCTAGTTACAATTAGATTCTCATCGCATCAGAAGACCAACATAAAACCTCCTTCGTCACTCTTTAGGGGACCTTTTGCTATCACATCATGCCCTTTGGTTTGAAAAATGCCAGAGCCACTTATCAGCAGGTCATGACTTACATCTTTCATGACCTCGTCCATAAGAAAATAGAGGACTACAATGATGATATTTTGGGTAAATCTAAACATCGACATGATCATCTTACTGCTCTCAAATTCCTTTTTGAGTGCCTCATTTGTTTCTTACTTCATCTTAATCCAACCAAGTGTGTATTTTGAGTGCTAACTAGAAAACTCCTTAGCTTTATTGTGTATGTCAAGGGTATTAAAGTTGACCCCGCAAAAATCAAGGATATCATTGAGATGCCTCCTCGTTCCAATATTAAACAACTTCATAGTCTTCAAGGATGAATTCAATCAGTTTGTCATTTCATCTCGCAACTTTTTGATCTTTGGTAACCCTTCTATCACCTTCTTCGTAAAGATGCAGACTTCAATTGGGACTATATCTTCCACAAAGCCTTTGATGACCTTAAGCAGTATCTCTTGTCCCCACTAGTCCTTACACCTCCACACGAGGGGGAGCCCTTTTATCTATGTATTTTTATCACTGATCATGCTCTAGGAGCTAAGTTGACACATCATGTTGACCAAGGTCATCGGCAGGTTGTTTATTATATCAGTCGCACCCTCCACAACTGTGAAACTCACTAGACTCAAGATAAAAATTTGTGTTACACTCTCTTCTTTACCACTTCTAAGCTTTGACATTATATCCTCAATCACAAGACTTATGTTGTCACTAGATTTCATCTTCTTAAAATGATGCACTCTAAGCCATATCATAATGATCACATCACTCGATGGATCATGCTCATGACCAAGTTTGACCTCGATTTTATCTCTCAAAAGTCCATTAAGGGCCAAGATATCACATACCAGCTAGTTGAAGCGCCTGTTCCTACTACACATCCTCCTCATGAGTATTTTCCAGATGAATCCATTAATCACTTCCATCACGACTATGGTACCCTTAAGATGACCCTCATTTTCAATGGTTCTATGTGTCAGTAAAGGGGAGGCACTGACGTCATTATCATTTCTCCTTGGGATACTCCTATTCCCCTCATAAATAAGCTTAATTTTGAGTGCATAAACAATATGATAGAGTACGAATCCCTTATCTTAGGTCTTGAAACTATTGCCTTTTTAGGAGTTCAAATTCTTGACATCTATGGGTATTATGAGCTTATTGTTAAACAAGTTATGGGCGAGTATTAATGTAAAAATGATACCCTTCATAAATATAGAGATACCATCCTTCTCCTCCTTGAGGCCTTCGATTCTTACACTATCTAAGGCATTCCTCGATCGTTCAATTGTTTCGTTGATACGATAGCATCTCTTACAACTCTCATATCATGGAAAACATAGGAATCCAAACTTTTTGTTGTTATTCATCGTAGTGATCGACCATTCCATGAGTTACCTCGCGTTAATCTTGTTGAGTCCATTTTATCATATCTTTGGTATCCCAAATCTTTGATTATCTATCTAAATCCCTCGTTCACTCTGATTTATCTAAAAATGATATGAGGTCATTCCTTCAACGTTTCAACTGCTATGTCATCCTTAGCGGTATCCCTTATAAGTGTGGATTTGATGGTACTCTCCTTCGATGCCTCAAAGCCCATGAGTCTTATTAGAAGTCCATGATGAAATTTGTGGTGGACACTTTAGTGGCTTAGATATAGTTAAGTGTGTTCTTCATCTTGGATATTATTGGCCTTATCTCAATCATGATTGTTGTGAGTGTGTTAAGAAATGTTTCAAATGCCAACAACATTCCAATCTTGTTCGCATTCCTAGCCAAGCCTCGCAACAAGCTCAAGACCTTTGGCCCTTCTCCCAATGGGGCCTTGATCTCATTGGTACCATCAATCCATGATCTTCACAGCAACATCATTCTATCATCACTGCTACCGAATATTTTACCGATTGGGCGGAAGCAATCCCACTCACTTCAACCAAAGTTGCTCCAATTGTTAACTTCATCTATCAACATATCATCTGCCACTTTGGCGCTCCTCACAAAATCATCATGGACAATGGAAAGACCTTTAAAAATAAAGATCTCAAGAAGCTTTGTGACACATTCAACATCAAGCCCAAATTCTCTTCTCCATACTACACTCAAGCTAACAGCCAAGCCGAAGCAACTAACAAAACCCTTCGCAACATTCTTACTAAGACCATTGATCAGTCAAGTTGTAGTTGGCATCTTCATATCCCTTTTGATCTTTGGGCTTATTGAACTAACATTCGTACTTCCAAGGGTGTTATACCCTTCTCTCTTTTTTACAGTTTTGAATCCATTCTTCCCCTTGAAGTTCAAATTCCATCCTTGTGCATATCTCCTCACGACTTCATTCCTGATGAATATTATCACCAGGAGTGTCTAGCACAGCTCAAGTTGTTAGATGAATATCACCTCCTCGCTCTTGAGCATCATCATGTTTATCAAGAGCACATCAAACGTGCTTACACCAAGCACCTCAAATAATGTGACTTTAATGTTAGTGACCTCGTACTTAAAGAAAATCATAACATTAATACTCTAGAAAGGAGCCAACGTGGAAAGTTTTCCCCTAATTGGATTGGACCTTACATTATCATGCATAAGTATGGGTCAAGAGCCTATCGTTTGGCCTCCCTCGATGGTAAAGTGGAAGTGGAACCACTTAACGCATTGTAGTTGTGACCATTCTATTTTTGGCACACTACCAATGAGCACTTAGTCATATCCTTAGATCGTTCCTCCATCATTAGCCTCTTCCATATCTCATTGTAATGATTTGGAATTATGTGGTCTACCGTCATCTTCCCAGTTATGACCTTAAATATGGGCACCATGGCTCTACCCATAGAATTTTCCTTATGGATAGGTTCTCCCTTCTTGGTGAGAACTCTGTGATCATTACATCCATCACCCTTTTGTTTACGTATTGGAACCACGCTAAGGGTCTAAGGGTGTCTCTTGTACATTCATTGTCCCCTACTAAGTGATTTACCTATCTCTAGCTCTTTCCCATGTAAAAGTCAAAATTCATGGATGCATTTATCAAGAAGTAAAAAGTTATCAAAAACAAACTGCTCCCTCGAATGACAATTGTTCATACAAAAAAAAGTGAGAAAAAAAAAGAAAACCAAATAAATAGGCCGATCCCTCGAAGGAAAGTTATCATGTATATAATTCTTTCCATCACAATCATAAATGTATAAAGTATACTAACCCTCAAAGGATGGATACTCTCTTATATCATGGCATCGAAGGCTTTCTTCATTGATGAACCTTATATCTTATTGGCATCCTAAGAAAGCTTCCTGCATCGATCAACTTTCTCATAACAAAATTCCCACATTGATCAATTTGCTCTTTCCCCTACCCAAAACTAGGGCATAGACTTAGGGAAGACACTCATAGAGAATCCTCTTACCGAAAACAATTTACATCACAAACCCCTTTGTCATGTTGACATCAAGTTTATGAGCTCATTTCATCCATATTTCCCTCATGGTCTTTTGGTATAACTAACTATCATTGGTTATGTGTTAACACATGTTTTGGTCTCATGTGCCTTGTGTTACTCGGACCCCCTTTTCGTTTACCTCCAATACATTTGGAGGCATCATTTCCCCATGCATCCCTTGATATGACGTAACATCGTTCATACCCATAGGTTGCTAATCATCAAGTTGCATTCTAAGTTTTCCACATCTATCCTTTATTTCTTTCCAATCACATCTATTCGATCTAAATCATTTGTATCCTACCTATCAACAATCTCACATCTAATTGCATATTCTTATCTATCATCATCTATGTTTATCATCTATCACATCTATTTTCGAGAGAACTTTTTTTATTAGCATCACATATCATACATTAAACACTCGACCATGCATACATGTTCACCATCACCATAGAATATAAAGTACACATATATAATAATCATCATCACACAATCACATCGTCACTGTCATATAAATTAAATAATCAACATAATACAAGTGACACATGCTAGCATACGAAAAAACCATATATATATATCACACACACACACACACACACACACACACACACACACACACACACACACACACATCACATGTCTCAATACATCATGGACCTCTAAGGACCCTCTCTTAAAGTAGAGATGTCATTAAAACCAATGAAGTTAACATCAAAAATCCTAAAGTCTTGCCCCTCTAAAACAAGTCCCTCTATCTATCTCATGTCCTTGTCTCCTCTGCCTTGACCCTCTTCTTGGTAAGGCTGAGCCACACTTGTTGTGCTCCCAAATGGCCCTGCTTTGGCTGCCGCCCACTACTGCACTTGTTGATGTGCGCCACTGCACATGCTCCCAATATCTTAGAGTATGTGGTAACTTATTTACCACGATCTACCCATAATACTTAGCCTCTACAACTAAGGCTCTATATCAGTCCATGGATATCATGCCGAGAGGTGCCATCTATCCTCCTCACTTTGATGGTGTCGATACAGCACTCGTATATTCTGAGGTTATAATCATCATAAAATCTCCAAATCACGCTCTATAGGCCTCCCTCTGCCTCCTGTATCGACCTCTCTCCTGGGTCACTCGGTCCCTCTCCTGCTGAAGGATCAAGGCCTCCCTTCATGTTGCATCTCACTCCTGATGAGAAATATCTCTCTTGGTTATCACCCGAGCTAACTCCACACATAGTTACACCATCTCTGTAGTCTCTCCTCGATTGCCATCTCCATCTTCACCTTTGAGAGCAACCTCTGCCTCTATATCCATCTCTTCATCCTCCTCCTCATCCCCTCTCTCTCCCGCTACCCTACCCACCTAAGTAGTAGTCATCCACTCAAAAAATCATACTCCAACCCCCACATCATCATCCTCATCTCATGGCATTGGTGCCTCCTCCATCGGACCTGTCATGTCCGGACTAGGCAGGTCTCTATCTATCTTCTCATGCCTATAAGATATGGGCTCCTTGTGTACTATCTTAATGACCCCAAACTCTTGTCAACCCCTATCAAACAGAATGGTCTCAATCATCTCTGGTATGCAGCCCTATACCCATATAGTCCTCCTCATCCCTATCAACTCTACATCTACTTTGGGCCATGCATGGAAATCTCTAGAAGGACGCCATCTAATGTGCTCTCCATTGAGATCTGTAAATTTTTCACTATATCGATCTACATCTCTAAATCTTCTATCCCCATCAACCTGATCCGCTTACCATCTCAAGAATATGTAGTAACAAAATTATGCATGTTAGGCATTATTTAGAATGGTCTCATACTAATATTTAGAAGGTTCTCAAGTGAAGAAACTAATAATTAATCCCACCTTTTGGCAATCTTATTTTTAGCTTTTATTTCATCATTCCTATGTATTTCCATATACATGACAATCTATTTCATCATTTCCCCATTATTTTAGCCTTATTTGAGGCACCCAAATATGTACTGAGGTGCCTTGGGGTGCCCTAGTCCCACCTGGGGTGCCCCGATCCTTGGTTTACTTTCCACCTTATTTTTGGGCTCTTTATAGCCGTTTTTCATACTTATATTTTTCGTAATCAGCCATGTTTGGATTAATTATGAAATTAGAGCAAGAGAACCCTATAAATATAAAGTTATGAGACCATAATGAGGGTCTTAGCATTACTTACTGCTATCACTCCATCTAGAGTTACATCCATTACATCACTTTCATCTACATAGTGTCCATGCATAAAGGCTAGGAGATCTGCATCAACACACAACATATGGGGATGCATTCTATTATATTCCATGCACACATGATAGTACATTTTCTATAGTTATTATTACTCGCTACTTCACAAAGTGTGACTGACCCAAGATAACCTAGGGCACAACATGCACACACACACACCAGAACTACATTTGGGTTTGAAATGTAGTGCAATGCTTAGTTGAGTAAGACCACTATTGTGTTAGCTAGAGGTTAGTTTGACCCATTCATTTTATATGTTTTATTTTTAGGGTTTTGATACTTCTTTATCTTTTACAGTTCATTCCTTCATCCTTGCTATTATTTCATACATTCAGTGCAGTTCAGAAGATTTAGTGTGACAAGTAGGCAGAGAATATTTTAGAGTATCTTGTGACACTGAAAGAAGTCAGATTTTGAGTCTTTTACAGAGACTAGGGTGCCTATTCTGCAGAGGAGGGCACCCCAGGTACCCTTCCTAGGGCAGTCCAATCTCATTATATCTATTAGATATGACTCTTTATGGGAATTATGAGTGATCATTATTTCCTCCTCGAATCCATAATCAGACATGCGAAAACTTCTGATAGTATTCAGAAACCAAATAAGTCCTTTCCTTTCACATCTTTACATACTTAGGGTTTTAATTTCCATTTGATACAATTATTTAAAATCATTCTATACTTTTTAGTGCATAGTTTACAGTGTTTTAGTCCTCCTATATTAGATTAACTATTGTTATAATTTCCCATAGGTTAGTTTAATTTTAGTTAATCATTTTGGTGAACCCCTCATTTCTGCATAGCACCTTCTAGGGTTTGCAATTGCATTTAGCCATCATGAGTATCTCCATAAAAAATTATCTGCTTACTCATCCTGATTTACTTCCTCATGTTCAACATATTTTTTCTACTACAGATGTTGTTGTTGACATGCATCCAGGATTCCATGTATAACACTTTTTTTGATTCATTCTCACAACATATAGCATTCAAGGCCAATCCTCCTACTGACATTTATCCCTTTGACAATGACCCACCCCTCCATATTATGTGTCACATTTACAATGTTGGTGTCAAACACACTCTAATTGATAATGGTTATGAACTTAATTTGTGACCCAAGTCATTCCTTTATGATTTAGATCTATCTCCTCATGCCATTAGTCCTTATATTTCACTATTTTCTTCCGATGGCCATTCATTCATGTCTTGGTCATTTTACCTTGCCCATTACTGTTGGTCCCAAAACAATTATGCCTACCATTTTCTTTATTATATATTTTCCCATCTCATACAATTTTTTATTGGGTAGGCCATGGCTCCATTCCATGTAGTTTGTCACTTCTACAAACCATCATTTTGTTAATTTCTTACATGAAAACATTGAGTATATAATCTTTCGGGACCGTGACCCATTCGAGTACTGTGTCCATGACCTTAACACTAGTCTTCATGTCCCTTGCATTGATACTATAGATGAGCCTCAAAATATGGATGACCCACCTCATTTACCACCATTTGAGGGAGCTATTTGTTTACTAGATGCTTTCCCTTCTCCACCACCTCCTACTATAGCTATTATTCCATATTAGTTGTTTGTCCCCCCATGGACATTGATTTCCCATCTTCATCTTCATTAGCATATCCACCCACCATCCACTTGCACAGTCTTCATACATGGTTTGTACTAGGAGTATATTCCAATAGATCCTACTTCACCTGAAACCATATGTATGCATGATGACTTAGCCCGCTTAGGTTTATTTTTCTATACCCTTGTCTTCCACTTTTTGCCATTGTATGTGGGCTTTGTCCTATGTTTGTGTGCACACTTGTTTGTTGTTTTCAGTCCATGATGGTCATGCATGTCTTGTGACATCATGAGTGATGTCCCATTTTTGTAACCCACTTTGTGTGGTCTACTTATTTTCTTGCGTTTTTACACTATCATGCTTAGTAGTTTCTATATTGTTTGTGTATTTTACACTTTTCTTATTGCATACATGTGTTTTCAGACTAACATTAGTTTTGGAATAGCCATTCCATTTTGTGTGTGCCTTGGTTTCTACCAAGTTCTTTCCAGGCTTTCCCCCTGATAGGGCAGATTTATACAGGCCGGAGTGCGATAGGTCCTCTTTTGGGGCCACATTCTCCTTTTAGTGATGTTGCATGCACCCCCAAAGAGGGGGGCATCATTAAGGAGTTTTACATACTAACACAACGTATTCAGACCATTTTATGTATAGTGTACTTTCCGCCCTTGACAATGTGGGTTTACATACAATGAGTGAGTTCAGACCAATCTACAAACTCTATACACAGAGGCATTTTATAGGACATGGTGTCCTTTGTCATTTCTGGGAAGTAATTACAGGCTTAGGAGGTTACAGTGGGTGTGCCTCTCTACATTACATTGACCAGTTGGCATTGGATCGCCCAAAAAACCAGGATAGCTATAAATATCTCTTTACACATATTTCAGCATAAGCAGTTTGAGTTGAACAATATAAAGCATTTCCTCCCTACACTTATTCAACCATGGTGGCATGAGATCACCCAAAAAACTCATGGCAGTATAAGATATCTTTCTACTCCCTTTCTCTTGAAATGGGTCAGGTGCACATGTTCCATTTTCACTTTCCTTTTCATGTATTTTACACATTTCTATACACATGAGTATTTTACAAAACGTTTTTACATACATACATATTTGACTACTTCATCATTTTCTCCTTATAGGTACAACCGTATGAGAAAAAACAAGTCAAATTGGGGGCAAAAAAAATGACAACAATGAAAACAACATAATGAAAACACACCATGATGGTACTTGTCTTTACTAACCATGCAAGTACATTGCACATTGCAACATCTACACACATGTTTCACCCTAGGTTCACTCTCATCACTTTTTTCATGCATATTTCTCATATTTATAATCCAAGCTCCTCCACTTTTTCTTTTTGTCATTCCATGCTTGAATCTAGACCATCGATCACGTCTCTACTACAATTTACATGTACATCAAGTACATAGTTTTATCTACTTTATGTTACTGAGATTACCGCTCACCAACATAAAGTGGGGGAAAATGTAGTCACAAATTCATGCACTTCAGGAATTACTTAGCCCGGTCTCATACTACTATTTAGAAGGTTCTCAAGTGAATAAATTACTAATTAATCCCACCTTTTGACAATCTTATTTTTATCTTTTATTTCATCATTCCTACACGTATTTTCATATACATGACTAGTTATTTCATCACCTTCCTATCATTTTAGCCTAAAACAAGGTGCCTA
Organism: Taxus chinensis; assembly: GCA_019776745.2. Taxonomy (NCBI): domain Eukaryota; kingdom Viridiplantae; phylum Streptophyta; class Pinopsida; order Cupressales; family Taxaceae; genus Taxus; species Taxus chinensis. The sequence goes on from CM034146.1 coordinate 982,596,209, forward strand.
GGCTTGTATTGGGGTACCCATGGGGTGCCTAGGTCCCACTTGGGGCACATCAATCCTTGTTTTACTCTCCCACTTCTCTTTAGGCACTTTCCAGCCATTTTTCATACTTTTCTTTTTCCTAGTTAGCCATGTCAGGTTAATTTATGAAATTAGAGAAAGAGAAACCTATAAATATAAAGTTATGAGACATTAATGATGGTCCTAACATTACTTAATACTATCAACTCCATCTAGAGTTTCATCCATTACATCACTTGCATCCACATAGTGTCCATGCATCAAGGCTAGGAGATCTGCATTAAAACACACACCATAGGGGGGATTCTATTATATTCACATGCACACATTCTAGTACATTTTCTAATAGTTATTATTACTCACTACTTCAAAAGATTAACCTAGGGCATGAAATGCACACACACACACACACACACACACCAAAACTATATCTGGGTCTGAAATGTAGTGCAACACTTAGTTTAATAAGCCCATTGTTGTGACAGCTGAGGTCAATCTAACCCATTCATTTTGCATATTTTATTTTTTATGGTTTCGATACTTCATTTTATTTTACAGGTCATTCCTTCATCCTACATTATTTCTTACATCTGGCACATTTCAATAGATATAGTGTGATAGGAAGGAAATACTTTAGATTATCTTGTGACACTAAAGGAACCAGATTATGAGATTTTACAGATACCAGGGCACCTATTTTGTAGACTAGAGTGCCCCAGTACCTTCTTGGGCACTCTAGTCTCCTTATATCTTCTAGATCTAACCTTTACAAGACTTCTAAGTGATTGCTCCTGCTCCTGAAATCTACAATCAGAACCATGAGAACTTGCGACAATATTTCGACAATCAGCTAAGTCATTTCCTTTTACATCTTTACATACTTAGGGTTTTATTTCTTTTGATATAATTATTTTAAATCATTCCATACTATTTTAGTGTAGTTTATAGTGTTTTAGTCCTCCTATATTAGATTAACTATTATTATACTTTCCCATAGTTTTATTTTAATTTTAGTTAATCAAAATCCCATTGTAAGCTCTATATGGTCCCCTGTGACCCATGGTAGCCTTGGTAGCCTGATGACTACAATATGCTCATTGGCCCAATAGTGTAGGAGGAAGCCTACATCTAACCCTGTCCTCCTCCCAACTCTATACATTGATAGCTCATAATATACCTACAATAGTAGTGCAGTACCAAATGAGAATGTGGTCTGATGATCAACTATGTCTACCAAGACACATGCTAATGTCCATGGGAATCTGGCTCCCCTCGAGTCAGGCAATTCGTAGCAAGTAATCACCATCATAATAAGATAAATCCATATACTCTGCGGTATCCCACGCTCGTACCTCATCTCATAAGAGAATACACCAGAAGTAAAAGTGATATGGGGTGCATCAACTCCAAAGAGCTGTGTCAAAATTGTTAATCTTCTATCCACTTTGATCAAGACTATCTGCTCCCCTTGTATCAGTAGTCTAAGGATGTGATACACATCCTCCAAGGTGATCGTCATCTCACCCGTCCTGAACTAGAAGGTGCATGTGTGTATATCCCACCTCTTAACTAATGCAATCATCAACCCCACATCTCATGGGATCCTTTGATAAAGTCTGAATACTCCTAATCCCATGACCGCTAAGTAATCCCGCTCAACATCGGCTATATCCCCTTTGATCTGATCATATAGTGCTAGGACTTGGTCTCTCAAATACAAGGTCTCTCTGGCCTACAATCATCCAGACAACAAACAAATATCAGTTTCATCATCACCATTTTATCCACAATCGGCATTACCTATTCCAACCCTGGTCGACGTCGACCCAAGTTGGGTTAATATGTCCATGGGTCGATCGAAGCCTTTTTAGGGCTAATTCGATGACAACTCTTTCAAGTCGCCACCAACCACCCCTGGCATCATTCTCAAAATCCAAAAAAATGTAAAAAAATAAATAAAACATAAATTTAATTAAAAACAAGTTAGGGTTATCGTTACTCACCATCCTGCGTATTCTCTGGCATTTCCTAGCTGCTCTTCCGACCTCCATCTCTCTCCAAATCATGATATCCTTTTATAGTCGTAAGCTCTCAATTGTCACTCGCAAGCGTGAAAATGAGCATCGTCGGCCAACTTTCGGGCTTATGTAGTCACCGACCTAAGTTGTCATCGACCCTCTCGAGTCACCGTTAATCGACCTTAAGAGCCGTCGACTCGATTACCCTCCTTCGTTGTCATGTCCTTTGTTAGGGAACCATCTCATCATCCACGTCTACTCTCAAAATCCACCTTTGTGGCCATATTTATTCCCCCCTTGGGGAATTGTATATAATCACTTTTTTTTGTATTTTGCCTTTTTGGCCATTTTCATGTCCTTTGTGGGGGCACCATTATTTCCATCCTCCTTCTCTGTGGACGCATACCTGACCATTGATTCCTTATGTTTGCAGGATTTCACATTATTTCACATTGAGTTGTGCATAATTTTGATGTGTGACTATGACCCATTGGTCCCCATGGCTTGCATCCATACTGAGAGGTTTCCCATTGCATTCCCTCCATTTTGGTGTGATTTTCACAAACTCATGGGCCCGTAGGACATTGTTGTCATCTCCCTGAAGATTGTGAACTCTGTTTCCTATCGATGTGACTCCTAAGATCACTGCCATATGTTTAGCCTTTTTTGTTTGAATCCTTCTTACTTGGGGTGTTTTACCTCGTGTTATCATTTTCACCCTTCTTATTTTCCCACCTGCCCTTCTCCATTTATATTTTTTAAACTTGCGATCAATTCCCCTTTTGTGTCATTGATTCCTCATTTGAGGGGGAGATCGTTGTCAATCTTCCATTATCTTTCATCTTACCTCTTGTCTCTCATCAATTTTGTCTCATGGATTGCTTACGCAAACCACTCGATAAAAAGGGGCAATTGTAGACACCAAAATTTGTTATCACTACCCTTGTTGCCCGTGTTCACTTTTTTTACCATGGTCACATATCTAGACCCTTTTTATTTTAATTCATATTCATATTAATATTCCTATATTTCCCACCCATTATCCAATCCATTTTAATTTATTGCTAATTCTCATCAATTATCCCCTAATCCTTATCTCATTATCTAAATAGTCTTAATCACTCAGAATTTCTCTTCACTAGGTTGTTTATCATCCCTAACTACCTAGTTGTTCATCCCTAGGCTCCCCTTAGCCTTTATTTAGTCCATTTCACTTCTCTATGCAGCCCTAACCGGTCTAGACCCTTCAAAACCCTAATCCCACGCTCAAAAGGTTGTGATGCCTCAAGTCAGGCATCCTCACACCACCCCAAATGGGCGGTTCCTTGCAATTGGCGGTGACCCACCCAGGTCATCGTCGACCTATAAAGCCAAATTTACCCCATCTAGAGGATGCATAATCATAATTCTCTCGCACTTTGCGACCTTGTCTTCGAGCTTGAGCTTCTTTGTAATTGTCTCAATCTTCTTGGAGTCCTTTGAGCTTGATTGCATCACTTGTGGAGAATTTAGGGATTTTATCTTGGCCTTTGTGGTCATTCATGCTATTTTTTTGCTTTATCGTTATTATCAGGTACGTCCATTTTGCAGGTCCAGTTGCCATCAAATCTTTAGATCCAACTTCTTCTTTCACTAACTCTATTTGCAAGTTGTCCATTTAGCCCATCCACTTTCCACATTGTTTAGGAATGCCCAAATTGTTGTCACTTAAACATGGTCACCGTCAACCTAGCCTCTATTATGTCACATATTCTACCCTTTGGATCCTCATTAGTTTGATCTTTTGCTTTTGTCACTGTTTCCAGATCTCAGATCCATTATTTTGTTACTCTGTCAGTTCAAACCCATCCTGCTAGTCTTCAGTCATCACCAACTCAGCCTAGTTTCCATCGACCCAAGCCATATTTATATCTTACCTATCCAAATCCTTATCTTCTTGCATCCTTTTTATTTCTTTTTTTCAGATTTCCTCTGTAGATTGTTGGTAGTGTTTACAAGTCTCTGTCATCATCTGATTACACTCAGATCTCTCTAGATATGCATTTTTGTCTAGTTTGTTGTTTTGATCCACTTGCTCAAGTCGTCATCAACTGCCCTCTGCAACTTGGGTCACCATCGACCCAGCCAGGTAAAATTTATTTTGTGTTGATTTATATCAGATTTGCACTTTCCATCAATTTCTGTATTTTTTGAATTCTGTTTAGTTTTAGTTTGTGCATGTTATTCAATCCTTTATCATTGATTTTATCCTCTTTTATCAAATACGGGGGTTGACATCCACATAAGGAAGTTAACGCTTCTTGGAACCGACTTCGTCGGGCAACCCCCTCATCTACCATATAATTTCCCTCTTTATTTTTATTTGTTGTGCAGGTTCATCAGATTTACAACAAGGAAATCTACTTTGCGCTTGTCCTTTCATCATCATCTCATTCCAAGGTACCTTAAACCCTTGCATAGTTTGAGTTGCTTGATTTTCTTTAGTATCTAGTCCACTAATCTGAACAAGAAAGAAAATTTAGTCCAACAGTTGGGACTAAGTTGTACTATAGTCATGCACAAACCCATATGATCTTGTTTCCCTCCTCCAATGAATCCTTTTTCCAATTTTATATCTTTTTATGGGTTGTTTCACATCCTTTAGGCCAACCTTAAATGTAACATTTATCCTACGAAATCATATATAATAAAGTCTAATGCACTTTATAACTCACCCGACACTTTGAAGAACACTCTTACATATCTTATTCCAAAAGCACTCAAAATATCTCTTCTATCCTTCTACAAAAACAACATATCTCTAGGAGCAACCCCTAATTAGGCCTGAAGCACTCAAACTAGGTCCAAAACTTTAGCTCCCCCATCCAAAAGTCAACAAGTCATAATAAGGTAAAGTCAATAGAAGTCATTGCCAAAGTTTCTAAGGGCGAAGGGAGTAAATCTAACATTCTCGTACTAGAACACATTATATCACAATCGCAAAGGGTACATTCTATTCTATCTATAGTTACACCCACTATCTTCATGTCAAGAGACACACGAGCATGATAGGGGGTTGATTTAGATTTGCATACACACTTGCACATACATTAAAACTACATGGATTTTTCTCCATCCTTCGAGGAGATGTGGTGCAACACCTAGAGTGGTTTAACAAGGGTTAATTACCAAGGTTAGTCCAACTCCACCAAACATTAATTTCTCCTTTTGTTATCTAATCATGTTCATGAAGTTTTAATGCGAGGATCTAGGGTTTCTATTGGTTAGAGGTCACTGTAGGAGGTGTCACACATTTTCAAATCCTTATACCAGACATCAAAACGCATTTTCAGGCCACCAATAACCACCAAAATTTGTAGAGCGCCATCACTCATTGGTTCAAAATTATATAACCTTGGTCTAAACCATATTACATATCAACATTAGTCATATAGTATTATCCCAGTTTGTCTTGTAGTTCCAGTTCTAGAGACTAAGCACTTCCAAATCCTTCTCAACTTGCACATCTAGATCACTTCTCTACCTTTGTATTAAGCTAAAAACATTTTTCTCTTTCTGTTTAAACAATCATTAATGTTTTGGAGCTATATTCTGATTTGCATATTAATTGGATATTAATAAATCAAAGTATACAACATGTTTCTAATCCTCAACCTAAAGGTCTAAATAAGAAAAGAACCCTCATTAATCTATACCTAACACTTTTCTTATTTATTCATATTAGGGTTGAATCAATTGGGTGTTGACTTTGTTAAAGACATTTTTTATACATAAAATGTGAATTTATGTTTGTATAAAACATTGTGAGCATAGGGTTGTAGGAGGAAACAATGCCTTGATTTTCCTTTACCAAAAAACATTCAAGAATCGAGTGACATTCACAAATTTGTTATTAGTACAATGTTGTGGGTACCAATGGTATACAAAAGGTCAAATTTGAAGGGTTGATCATGTTGTCAAGCCGAACAATACATAGTTGTTCATCTCACCCTTCTATTAATGAAATGATTTAATAATGTCCACTACACCAAGTAGTGAATGGAATCAAGAGTTGAGACAAAAGTGCTTTGTGCAAATACAACCATCTGTCAGAAAGGGGTGTTTAAAAATCATATCATTGTTTGTTTTTTTGGATTGAAAAGTGCATTTTCATTAATATTAGTATAACACCGGCCTTACAAAAATGGGTGAAAGAAATCACACCCAAAATATAAATCAAACTAAAATAAACCACTAAAACACGATTGCCATAATTACATATACTTAATATAGGTATTTTTCAATTAAAAAAATGAATAATAAACCTAAGGACTAACAAAGTTATGTTACTATACTTTATATAGTGACCCATATAATATAGGGTCCAACGTCTTATTAGATATGAATACTTGAGAGTAAGTGGTGGTTGTGTGGAGGTGAAGGGATATTGGGTAAGCATACCAAAATGAATGTCCAATTATTTGGGGTGAGCCAATCTGAATGTCTCCCTCGGTTCATCACAAATAGCCTTATCTATATTTGGGGGTTGATGGTCGGTGATGACACACACACACACATACTTGGGCTATCTCTTTCTCCTATCTCCATCTCTTTTTTAGTGATGGGCAACAAATGATACCTAATGTGCTCTTTGAGCTTCATCACTTAGGAATGTTCAACTTTCTAGATGGACACACCTTTCTCACCAACCCACAATACATACGCAGCTCAATTCAATGCTTGAAAGTAACTGTTGGCACCCAGAAGTTGCACCCTGATAGAGAATGGTGTGTGAACTCTCTCTCTTGTTGACAAAATTGGAACACCTCAAGGCTGTGGGTAAATATGACTGAGGTGAGCCTCCAAAGAGGGTTGGTTCCCTTGTGAACCACCTAAAAAATGAAAAATTTTACAAGGAAAAGGGATAAGGAATGCGGGAAAAGGGAAATAAGGGTGATACACCAATAATTTAACACATGCATGTAACTCTGCACATAGAGAAAATCAAAGATCCACACACTTGCACAACTCTAGCTATTTTGCATAATAAATTCAAGGGTTTAGGAGAAAAGGAGAGTAGTGGAGGGAGTAAATTCCACACTAAGGCAATATAACACCCTATCAAACACAATGAATAATCAGAAAACACGATATGAGAGGGCAAAATGGAACTTTTTAAATTTAGAGGTGCAAGTACAAGGCTAGAATTACTAGAGAAAAATAACCCACAATGTGTATGATATGATTTTTACAATCCAATTAGTTTTATTAGATTGCTGCCTTTTTTTGCTGAGGTTACCTAGGGAGAGGGCCTTAGCCCATTGTGGCATCACTGGCCCACACCGACCGTGGAACCATCTAAGGATGGAAGTTTTAAGCTCTCGGCAAGCCCACATATTAAACCACATTATCGTGGTGCCCTATCACCAGGGTATCCAAACCATCGATAGTAGGCCACCTCAACACGAAGCCGATATTTGAACCTTGGACCTCTCAATTATCGGGAGACCCAAGAACCGTTACACCACTACCCGTTGGATTAGACTGCTGCCTTTTAAAAATCACTTATCTGAGCTATTTTTATTTTATTTTATTTATTTATTTTCTCTCCCATCCTTGGCATTATCTAAAAACAACAACTTGCCTTATTAGATGTTTATTTTCCATCTTTAACCCTTCAGCTTGCCTTATTGCTAAAGATAACTTAAACTTGGAACGACAACTCTTATTCTATTCTTTTTTATCCTTTCATTCTCCTTTGTGGTGCCACACCTAAGACAAATTGTTGCATGCACTTGACTATTTTTAATTCACCTTTATCACCCTTGGCACATATAACAAGAACACCAGTTGATAAATTTAATTAAAGGCCTTCTGCTTTTAGCGCCATGGATATTTGGAGCAATACTTGCCAAATTTAGATAATTCCATCCATGCGCTTCTAAAAATAGAATTGAACTTCTGTTTTTAGCTCTTCTTATTTTTAAACCTCTATCTAAAAACAACCAAGTGCTATTTTAGCCACACCATTTTTAGTCAAGCTAAAAATAACTAATCTTCCAAAAATAACCACTCTTCCAAAAATAACCAATCCTTTGCGTGGAAAATATGGTAACAATAATCCATACGAATAAACAACCCAATTAACACTCGATTTGGAATTTCTAGAAATGTGCATGTCAGGTCCCCTTCTATCTTTCCTGGGAGAAGATATCATATTAAATGAGAATTAGGATTTGATGGAGGTACCACAACGAGAGAGTGAGTGATTGACCTAAGAATAAAAGTGAAACTTAGTGCATAGGATCCATATAGTGTGTGATGAGTGAGATTAGTATGAGGTCAATGCGACTAATAAGATCAATAAAAGGGCAAACAACGAAATTGGATATAATAAATAAGGCTATTTAGCAGAGGGAGGCCCCCCTCCCTATATATCTTGGTATATGGCCTTATACCCCTCTTTATAGATTTGGAGGCCCACGGCATACTTCTTTATCCTAAGAAAACAAACCATGGCTCTAGACTAGAGGGAGGCCCAATTGGGGTAGGGGCACCTGTGTGATGACTCTTTAGAGGGGAGTGCCCCTACCCACCCCTATATAGATGACTTGGCAATGTTCCCATCCACCCATATCATATAGAGAAGGTTAGGTGGGTGGGCATTATTTAATGCCTCACCAACTCCTCTCTATATATCTGGAGGCCTAGACCACACTTTTATATCCTGGGAATATGGTCCATGGCTTTAGGCTGGATGTTCCCTTGCCTTGGCTATATATGGGATGGGGCACATTTTCTACATCTATATGGTGATAAAACCCATCCTATCTATAGAGAGGGGGAGACTAGGTTATACTGTAAAACCCCCAGTCCTTATAGATATAGGCATTTCGTATAAACAACAAATGAGACAATGTATATGTGTATAGGGGCAGTGATATACTATATAGAGTAGGAACGACTTCTGAAGGTTGTGTCAAGTGCCATCAATTTGGATCGCCAACATCACGAGAACAGTCTGTCCCCATAGTCCATACATGTTTGGTTCGGTTGGGTATCTCCTAACATACATAAATGCCACTCCTCTCTTAACCTAGGCCTCCTTTCCTTTTTTCCAACAAATCCATTTATATATACAGGGGAAATGAGCCACTTATCATGAATCATAGTGTCAGAGGTTGTTAGTACCACCTAACAATAGTAAATTTAAAAAAAAAACCCTATAGTAGATCATGATTTTTTTAATATGGAGATTTTCTTTCAAAAATTTAAGAATACAAAGGAATTTAAGGCAATCTATTAATTGAGAATAAAATCACCTTCTATGGGTTGTGTATGTGTCACTATTTCATTGGTTAATTTATTGATGTGACTTACTTTATAGACTAGTTCTTATTTCATTTTAAACTTTAACTCAAACAATTAATAGTGCTTTATTTTTTCACATATCTACTGAGGGTCATTGGCCCATGCATAATCATTAGCTCCTTTCCCCTGGGCTGGCCTATTTCATTTCATAGCGACGAAGCAACATCAACCATAAGCAGGCAAACCATATGGACTCTGTCTTCACTTACGGATAATTCAAGGCATTGCTGCTTCCTCATCAGCCCTATGCTACCAACTTTTTATACGAACTTAAATTTACATTCTACATATTTATAAAAAGCCTTTTAACGAATTCAACACCCAACACTGCTTGGGTTGAAATAATGAAGTGTAGAAATCTGCCGTTCAAAATGTTTTGCTCAATAATCTCTCAGCCATGATGCTTAGATTTAAATCTGAGCTATAGTTAATCACGCGATTTAAATTTGGGGTCAATAATGGCGCCCCTGATACGTCTCCTCAGACTAAAAGGGGTGCCCATATTACAGCAACTTCATCTGGAGGAGAGATTGCTTCGCACCACTTCGCACAATTGGTGCATTATTAATGACGGTACCGATACTCCCGCCATTGTCATGGGCATTTCAGGGTATTTTCCATATTTTGATTTTTAATTGTGATGTTATTAGTATATATTTGTGACCTCAAAATCTCAAATTCAAAACTAAAAATCAAATAGCTTCAACAATGCAGGAAACCAGAGCAGCTGATTGAAGTGGAACCCGTATTGCGCGACCGGATTCCTATAATTAAACGGTTTAGTGGTGGAGGCACGGTTATAGTTGACAGTGACACAATTTTTGTGACATTAATTTGCAATCAGGGAGCTATTCCGAATCTGCAGCTTTATCCTCGGCCCATCATGGCATGGACGGAGCAATTTTATGCCCCCGTCTTTAAAGGAATCCTTGATTTCCACTTAAGAGAACACGGTATTGTATTATGAAACCCTAAAACTCCTAACCCCAGATATGCATAATGATTTTGAACTAGAAACTCTTATCCCAAACTCTCAGGTTGGCACTTTTTTAGTTCCAGACATTTGTGCAAACATATGACTAGGTACTGTTCTACGAAACCCCTGAAACCCTAGATTTATACTGTTCCTCTTGCAGCCCATTCTATACTTGGTGCCCCCATTAAAAAATACTTTATTTAAATAATAGAAGTACATCTTTCTATTATTATTTTATTTTCTTTTAGCTATTTAAATATATTTTAAGTGTCCCTTTTCCAAATAAAATATAAGAATACTCTTGGACCATTTAATTAATTTATTTTCCCTCTTGTAATCACCCCTAAACTACAGAAATGATAAAAATAAGTTTAAGGTATCCAAAATTAATCAATTCTGAAAAGGGGACATTACAGTCCGCCCTTCCGAGAATTGCTTGCCCTCAAGCATGTCATTCTGAACCGCCCTGCAAATATTGGGATCCCAAATCCACTTTTGGGAATTTGCAATTCCCAAACCTTGAAGTTGTCGGCTTTTGTTGCACCTCTCTGATATGATTAGAAAACCATGCATTAGGTGAAGCTCTTTCAATAACCTCAATAAATGAGTCCAGAGTAGTAGAATCATGCATCAACTGGGATCTGGAATGTGTGCTAACAATAGTAATACCCTCCATTTTGCTAGCTGAAACTGTTGTTGTAACTCTGTTAGTGATCACTGTGGATTACCAACTCTTTCCCATTTAACTTAAACTTCAGCTCCATACTATGAAAGTTTTGGATGAATTCCCCCAACGAATGCAACCATTGCACTCCTAGCAACAAGTCAATCTCTTTCCAATCAACAACATAAAAATCATCACTCATCTGATGGTCATCCAATGTGAAGCTAAGTTGTCCGGGACCTTTTTCTAGCAAGTTATGGTAAAACCATTGGCTACAATGACATTAAAACCTATTACATCATTTGTCTCCAAATCTCTCCTGGATTCACGGCGGGGGATCGACTTTATTTATAAAATTGTGGGTCTATCAATACGATTATGTTTTGCCCAAATATAGGACATCCACTAATTCAATAAAGGGTTGATACTGTAGTATACCCGTAAGTGTGGCAAGATAGTGCATTCTTACAACCTTTGGTTCTTCTGAATCTTCATCTGATATCACTTCTATGTAATGTGACCTATCCCTAATTGGTTAAGACACCTATGACCAGGTCCCCATGGATCCTGTTGAATGATGTAATCACAACACCCCTGAATGTTTGCAACTCGCATGCGAATTGGAAAAGGTTTCAGTGTGAATTGCAGCAATATGGAGCTTGGGTTCGACACAAGCAAGATGGGACTGTTGTAGATCGGGAAAGCTGGCTCTGGATGAAGGCTTGTAACCTATTCCTCTATTTTGATGCACACATTCAAATTGTAGAGGATCTACTCTAAAATCTACTCTAACTTGCCAATGAGACAGGGTTGAGAAGATTACAATAAATTAAACCTAAACTAACAGAGGTGATGCAACAAAGGAATGCTGAATAATGTGTGCCTGTGCATGTGAAATGAATGTGAAACAAGACTGAAGAGGATGAACACCAACACAGATCAATTTCATGTATCACCAAATCAATTCACCATTAAACACAGACCATCATAATACTGCAACACAGTAATCGTGCACGGATAACCAATATTGCAATGTTGAGATGCATAATGAAAAGTAGTGACACAAGCTCAGAGGGTATGTAAACTCAGTCCACAGACTTCTATTATTGAATCCACAAATGTGATGACATTGCATTACAATGGCCCAAGAGGCAACTAAACTTGCATTACGGAACATGAATGAGAGGTTTGAACTCCACAAATTCACTGTGACAGACAAGAGAAGAAGGGAGGGTGCAAAGTAAAATTATCCAACATTAGAACAATGCCCTTCCTTACAATATATATGAAGAATGAGAGAAAGGGGGAGATAAGAATTCAAAATCTTGCTTCAACCACCCTAAAATGCATTAAAATCTCCTGCAACAATGATGGGTGCCACTGCATAAATCCATACCTCCATGTACTATGCCTTATTGGGCAACGAAAGGAAGCCCATACTTCATCATTGTGGTAGGTGAGAAACCTGGAACATCCTCTAAAATGACGGACTGTAGAGGACGCTGAGGGAGACTTTCCAAAAAGTCCTTTTCTTGTGCAAATCCGAGCTCCCAATCAAAAGTTATGGCCATCTAAAGATTGGGGTGCCATACTGCATTAATGGCGAGTGGTTGGCTCTATTTCTATCGGACTCTGAAACGCCTGCTGCAACCTCTGAAATCCGAAATTTGAGACTTTCGAGCATCCTTGACTTCGAAGGTTGAGTTACTGTTCATTTGCTAATTTGGCTTGAGAGTTCCGAAATTCTGAAACCCGAACCTCCGAACGGGATTTAGACCTTGAGCGTTTCGGACTTCTCGCTGCGTCAACCCCGCATAACGAACCTCCAAAGCCGTGACCTCCGAAAGTCCGAAATGTGAAGCTAAGTTGTTCCACCTTTTTCCTGAAATCAAGTTTATCGAAAATGTTAAAACCATCATTTCTACAATGACTTTTTGAAACATTGCTCGCGTCATTTGTTTTTCGGCGAAGACCTCCAAATTCACCAATCCTTCATCTATAAAATTGTGAGTTGCCCCACTATCAATCAACATGATAATGTTTTGCCCTAAGGACTCCACTAACACCTAAATGTAGAATACCTTGTAAGTGCCTGGCATTGTTGAATCAGCTACGACCTCTGGCTTCCTTCTAATTTCTTGCCTCCGACTATCACTTCCATTGCTGATGCACCAACCTCTGGTTCTTCTCGAAATGATAAGGTCATGATTGAATATCACTTCTATGTAATGCACCTTGTCCCTTTGGAAGACACCTATGACCTGGAACCCCATAGATCCCTGCAAGTGAAGCATAGTTTCTTCCGCCTGAGTTCATTTCGAGTCTCATCCCCCTTTGTCCTGTATCTGCTCAACAGGTGCTACCCTTGGCTGCCCCATGGAAGATGTTTTTGGCTACTCCGAAGGTATTGTCCTTAGCTGCCCCAAAGGCGTTGTTTTTTGTTGCTCAAAAAATGTAGTTCTTTGCGGTCCTATAGGCAAAAAATTTCCCTTTAGTGGCTGCTATTTCCAAATCCAAAGCCTTTTTGATGGCTTCTTGTAGAGAAGTACGGTTGAAAGCTTTCACTAAACCCCTAAGAGATTCAGTTAAACCTTCCATAAACAAAACAACTAAGTCTCCTCTCTGTCACATCAGGTACCATCACAGAAAGCTTCTGAAATTCAGCTACATAGTCACTTACCGAATGTAGTTGTTTGAGTTGAGCTAATTCCTCGGAAATGAATTTTTGGATCCACTCTGTCAAATCTCTCTATCAACCTGTCATTGAAATCGGCATATGAGTGAATGAGATTGTGTCCTTGTGTGATTAGCCCATGGTACCACCACTCATGTGCTATACCTTCTAGATGAAGGGTTGCAAATTTGATGGCTTCCTCTTCCATCATTGGCCTGAGTGATAAAACGGTATCCAACTTTTGTATCCATGCACGAGCCGTACTCTTGCCAGAGCTGTCAAAAGTAGGGAGTGACAACTTCCCTAGTGCATGTTGCAAGTCTCTCTGAGTAGTTTGTGGTCTTGGATCAGCTCTTGGTCCACTCCTATTTTTCTTCAGATTGATGAAATTAGTGAGCGATATAGGCTCTCTAATCTCACTTGGAAGTACCCTGTATTCCACATAGCTAGCAACAATATCATCTGCTATAGATGGTTGAGTTTCCACCTCTGGAACTGCTTCCTCCCTGCAAATGAATTCATGCTGGAAGGGCCTAGAAATAGATCCAGTGACTGTCTTCCGAGTGTGTTGGTTATTATTTCCCCTTGAAGAACTTCCCTCACTGTTTGGAGTCCTTTGCACATTTGTGCCCTGCATAACTTGGATCAACTGACCCATCATATCAGCTAACCTGTCCTGCCCTGAACAAGCTTGTCAAAATGTGCATCTTTTGGGTCCTTGTTTTCCATGACTTCTGGCTGTTTTGTAGCTTTCTTCTTCTCCCTTTTCTAGTACCTGACTTCTTTGTCACTAACTTGCATGAAGTTCAAAGTTGCAATTTTATTTTTAATTTTTAATTTTTAATTTTTTTTCCTTTTCTTCCTCTATTTTTTTTAATTTCCTTCCACAAGTTGGGAGGAAATTCACTGTGATACCACTGTAATATCCCTGAAAAAAATACTTATAGCAAATCTGGATATTTCTGTTAAATCCTAGGGCAACAATATTGATAAAATTTACTTTTATAACAACGATAATCTGATTTTTATAAAAAAAACAACGAACCATAATGCGTAAAAATAAGTCTTTTATTAATTATTTTCAACCAACTACAATAAAAAATACCAGTGTCTAAATACAATTGTCTGGAGCTGAACTAACAAAACACTTACACCCTGAATGACCACTGCAACACCTGATGGAAGTGCCCGGCTGAGAAGTGAGGTATTCCATCCTCAAATCTGTATGCAAATGAGGGATTTCGTCCTCTATTGTTGTTGCAGAAACTACTTGCAGGCAAAGAAATCAACTCATAAATTTCCAAGATGCCTTTACAATGATCCCCAAATCTGCCTTTATAACCTCCCTTCTTCCAAAGTGGGCGCTCCAATCTGGATTACATGCATGCTCCAAAAAACAATTAAAATAATGACTTTATTCCCCTCAAGTTGGTGCCCCAATATAATAATAGGAATATGCAAAATTAAAGGCTTGATCTTCACTTCATCCTAAAAATAGGATCCTGTTCCTCATGCAACCCATTCTATCCTATCCTTGGCACTGTAGAATGTTTTATTTAGTTAGAAACTTTGACTTTGGTGCCTAATAATAGAAATACATCTTTCTATTATTATTTTATTCTATTTCAGCTATTTAAATATAATTCAAGTGTTCCTTTTCCAAATAAAATATATAAATACCCTTGGACCACTTAATTAATTAATTTCCCTCTTTTAATCACCCCTTCGCCTATGTAAAATAATAAAATAAGGCTTCAGGTATCCAAAATTAATTAATGGTTTTAATGTTATTGTAGCAGATGGCCTTTACTATTTCATGCAACAAGAGGGGGAAGGGATTGGAAATTACTCTTGGAAAGCACAAGGTTTGTGATGATTTCTACGTGGTGGGCATAAGAGAAACCAATATGGTTTTGGGAGTGCAGTAATTGCATTTACTTGGAGAATTCACGCAAAATTATTGAATTATGAAGCTAAAATTCAAAATTGAGGGAGGAGAGGTTGTACTTCATGGTATGGCCAATGGAACACCTAGGGCGATCATGGCAAAGCAGATGGAGAGAGTTTTCTGTAAGGGGGCAAGTAACACAAGCAACCCATAGTTTGGTAAGTATTTCCACTTCTAGTATTGATGATAGGTCTTACCATGTGGATATACGATCTATTTTGGATAGGCATGGTACAATATTCAGTGATTTACCATTAGGATTGCCACCGGATGGATGTTTCCAACACATTATAGAGCTGGAAATAGGTTCTAAAGCCTGTCATGATTATTCCTTACTGCCATCCACGAGTTTACAAAGAGGAGACTGAGAAGACAATCAAAGGGCTTTTGAAGATGGGGCATGTCCGCCTAGTTCTAGCCCTTTTGCTTCTTCCATTGTTTTGGTGAAAAAGAAGAAAGGGACAATGAGGATGTGCATTGATTACTGGGCTTTAAACAAGAAGACTATCAAAAATAGGTACCCAATACCGATGATTGATGCATTGACAAAATGAGTTTACATGGAGTGGTATATTTTTTCCAAAATTGATTTGAGATCTGGTTATCACCAAATCAAGGTAAGGGATGCAGATGTGTTCAAAACAACTTTTCCTTGTCATTTTGGGCATTTTGAATTCTTGGTAATGGACTTTTGGTTTGACCAATGCTCCAATTGCTTTCCAGTCATGCATGAACCATGTTTTTTAGCGAGCACTTGAGGAAATTTGTTCTATCAGTCTTTGATGACATTTTGGTGTACAATAAAAACTTGGGAAGAGCACCTAAAAAACTTGGATACAATGCTGAATATTTTGGAACAAGAAGCTCTTTTTGCAGAAGAACCCCATGTGTGAGTTTGGAATGACTAAAATTTTATACTTGGTACATGACATTAGTGCCCAAGGAGTACAAGTTAATCAAGAGAAGATCCAAGTAATATTAGATTGGCCTATACCCACCACTTTGACCACAGTTGAGGGGATTCTTTGGTCTTTGCAATTATTACAGAGGGTTTGTAAGAGGGTTTTCACAACTTGTTGTCCCATTGACTGATTTGACAAAGAAAGAAGTTTTCAGCTGGTCTGAAACAACCCAAACAACCTTTGATAAACTCAAAGAGGTAATGATTTCTTGCTCAGTTTTGGCTGTACTTGATTTTTCTATTCCTTTTGTGTTAGAATGTGATGCATCAGGGGGAGGAGTAGGGGCTGTTTTTGATGCAAAAGCGGCACCCCATAGCCTTTGAGATTCAGAAACTTAGTGAAGTAGACCGTGGGTTCTCTATTTATGACAAAGAGATGTTGGCCATCATGCATGCATTGGCAAAATTTTGGTTTTTGACAGGTTTCTAGTCAAAACTGGTCACAATAGTTTGAAGTTCTTTCTTGGCCAAAAGGACTTGAATGATAGCCAACAAAAGTGGCTAAGTAAGCTCCAAACTTATGATTTTGGCATAGAGTATGTGAAAGGGAAGAATAACATTGTAGTAGATGCCTTTTTCTAGAAAACCTTTTCCATGTTCTATATCTGAAATCTCTACTGAGTAGAAAGTTTTAATAATAACGAAGTAAGTAAAGAACTGTTACACTAATGAGATCCTTGAGGGAAAAATATAGGATAACAAGTATAGGGTGGTTGATGGTCTTATTCTCTACAAGAATAGAATCTTTTTGGTACCTGAATCCAAGGTAAAAAGCAAAATCTTAAGGGCTGTATACACCTTTGCGCTGGTCACCCAGGGTATTTCAAGACCTACAAGTAGAATCAGGGACAAATTCTTTTGGAAAGGACTCGAGGAAGAGGTCCTCCAATACATTAGAGAGTGTATTGTTTGCCAACAAAACAAGGTAGAGCATGGTTTTTCCAATGGTTTGTTGCAGCCCTTACCTATTTTGAACCGAAAATGGGAAAGTATATCAATGGATTTCATCACAGGTTTTCCCAATGTTCAGGGTAAGAATTTTATTTTTGGTAGTGGTTGATAGACTCACTTGATATGCTCACTTCTTTGCTGTTCCTTTCGAGTTTAGGCTACATGGATTACTTAAAAATATTGTGAGTGAAAAAGATAAACAGGTTCCTTAGTTTGTTTTGGCAGGAGCTCTTTCTCTTGACATGAACAAAGTTAACTCTCAGTACAAACTATTATCCACAGATAGATGGGCAAACCGAGATTTTGAACAAGTGGATATGAGGGATATTTGCGGAATTATGTGGCAGGCCAGCAGTCAGCTTGGGTCAAATGGCTTTACATGGGAGAGCATTGCTACAGGTACCACTCATCACATGTCCATAGGTATTACACCTTTCAGAGCTTTGTATAGTTATGATGCTCTTTCCTTTGTGGATTTGGTATTTGCAGACAGTAGACTCTAGAATGCCGGGTGCAAGAGACTTGGTTGCACAAAGCCAAGATATATTGGGAAGGCTCAAAGAGAATATCCAACATGCACAAAACCAACAGAAATTTTATGCAGACCAACACACAATGAGAGGACTTTTGAGGTAGGTTGACATGGTTTTCTTGAGGTTGCAGCCCAATAGACAGTCTTCTCTAAAGAAGAGTGGAGCTGAAAAGGTCAAATCTTGTTTCTATGGACCATACAAGATTAAGCAGAGGATAGGGGAGGTTGCCTATGAGTTGGTTTTGCCAGAGCAGAGTAAGATATATAATGTTTTCCATGGTCTCATGTCTGAAAGAAGCTTTGGGACAAACATATTGTTCCTTCCACTGAATTGTCTCCTTTGGATGATGAAGGCAAATTGTTTTGGTTCCTAAAGTAATTTTGGATTTCAGAGAAAAAAGGTTAAGGAACACGATTATCACAGGGTATCTGGTACATTGGAAGGATTTACCTGTAGAGGATGCTACTTGGGAGGGTGCTGAAATTCTTAAGCATCCAAGCTTGCAATTGCTTAAGGGAAAGCAATTGTGGGAAATGCGGACTGTAATGTCCCCTTTTTTAGAATTAATTAATTCTGGACACCCCGAAACATATTCTTATTATTTTCTGTAGGCTATAAGGGGAAATTAAAGAGGGAAAATAAATTAATTTAAGTGGTCCAAAGGTATTTTTATATTTTAATTGGAAAAAGGGACACTTAAAATTATATTTTTAATCCAAAAAGCAGAAATAGAATATAATAATAATAGAATGTTGAACATCTATTATTGGGCACCAAAATTGGAATAATAATTAAATAAGAATGGGGACACCAAGGATAAAGTGGGGCTGCATGAGTAATCAGATCCTATTTTTAGGATAAAGTGAGGATACAACTTTTTAAGATTTGTATATTCCTATCTTTAGGATGGGCGCCAACTTGGAAAGAGAATAAAGTTATTATTTTATTTGTTTATGGAGCATGCATGTATTTCCAAAAGGGGCGCTCACTTTAGAGGGATTCGAAGTTATAAAAGTAGATTTGGGGTTTATTATTGAGGGATCTTGGAAATTTATCAACTACTTCATTGTTTGCAAGCAGCTTCTGTTTCTGCATCAGCAATAGGGGACGAAAACCCTCATTTGCATACAGATTTGAGGACGAAATCCCTCATATCTAAGCTTGGCAATTCCCATTAAGGGGTTGCAGTGGTCATTCAGGGTACAAGTGTTCATCTAGTTCAGCTAGGGCATTCATATTTAGGGCTGTTTTAGTATCCATGACAACACGTATAGCTAGGACGTCCCCCTCTGGGAACAAATTTCAGTACTGGTGCCACATCTGGAAGTAGTGATCAGTCCAAAGCAGTTTGCATGTTCCTATCTTTTGTGAGAAAAGTGTATTAAGACATTCTAGTGTTTTCATTAAAGCTGATTTGAAATAAATAAATAAGGTCTGTTTATCCTACATATTGTGGTTGTTTTTATTAAAAAAAATCAGATTATTGCATCTGTCGTAGAAGCTAGTATTTCATACTACTGCCCTGGGGTTTTGTGCAAATATCCAGATTTATCTAAAGTTATTTGATAGGGGATATTACATAGTTTTTTACATAATCTCAGTAGATGGTTTCTTAAATATTTATCCCTGCAATATAGATTGAATCTCACTATTAAGACTGGTTTATAATTCTGAAATTTCATGGGAGGAGTCTTCTTTATTTTTGGTTATAGTTTTTCGCGTTTGTCTTCATGTGTAAGTGCCTTGGATGTACAAGCACATGTTATTGCAATTAAAATTACTTCTTAGCCTCTGACCCAATGCTTGTTATGTTGGAAGTTTTATTCCCCACCTCAATCAATGCCTCTTGCCTTAGTTCCATAAGTTGTTAGTGAAATGAAGACTGTCAGCCGAAATCAATTCGACTTTAACATTTTTTTGATCTTATTTGGCCCATTGGGCATCATATAAATAGGAGATGGAAAGGTCTAATTGTTTACTATTTTCTATGGCAACACCCTTGTTGAAGTCATAAACCTTCTCATTATTTGTCTTTGTATGGATATTTCATTTCTTATTAATTGTGTTTTGTGTTTCTATTACCAAAGTCATTGATGAAGGATGGTCCTTGGCAGAACCACTTCATCCTGCATGTTTGAATTGAGATCATTCTGTGGTCTGCGGATGTGATACCATGTTGAAGACCATTTTGTTGCATTTTGAAGAATAGACCTTGTTGGAGATCATCTTATGTTGACCATTTGAGATCTTTTTATGCTCTTGCGGCTGCAACACAATGTCAGAGACCCAAGACTTGCAGGGGTCATAACTTATGAATTCTGTTTATTTGAAATGTTATGAGAGGAACACAATGGTGCCTTCAAAGCCTGTGTGGTTGGTAGTATCTTGTACGAAACATCATGTTGAAGCTGATTTTGTGGTCTCGTGACAACTAAACCTTGTTGCAAGCATAACTTTGTTATACGGACATGAAATTGGGTGTAGGTTGTTTTGAAATTGATTTTCTTCGAGAGGAACACAATGGTGCCTATAAAATCTATGGGGTTTGTGGTTTCCTGCAGGGACACCACATTAAAACTTGATTTGGGGTCTCTTGCCAACGGCACCATGGTGAAGCTATTTTTGGGTCACTTGTGAGTGACACCACATGAAAGCTCATTTCAAGTCACTCACTTAAGGACACCCATGTTGAGAGGTTAAGCGTGAGAAGACCAACACATGTCATGGTGATAACTGTGTTGTGGAGCAAGCTAATTTTCAGCTGCAAGGACATACCACTTATCACACATTTATGCTTAAACACATGTTGGGATATCAAATTGGACATCTAATTAAGTTCATCCGTCTATAATTAGCCAATAGGCTTTTATTGTGGGAATGTATTCCCATTAAAGTGCCGCCAAACCTGTTTTCATGCCCAGAAAACAGCTCATGACCAATGGGAAATATCAAATAAGTTAATAACTCTCTCTCGCTGGTAAACAACAAGCTGGAAAAACAGCCAGTTAATTTTGTCTATTTGTGTTTTTTTGGGGATCAAATCATTGCTTTGAATGGTGGGCAGTAAATTAGCCACGCTATGCACATGGGTTTCCATCTCCAAACCTGCCTGAAATCCACATGCCGTATAAATCAGCTGTTGACACTGCTCCTCACCAATTTCCCAAGTCTCTGCTCGCCTCCCTGTTCATGAGAAACCCAGGTGAAAGCAAATGAGGTTAACCTTTTCCTGGTAACTGTAAATGTATTGGGCAGTGTTGGTCTGATGAGGTTTTTGGCAAGTTAAACTGATTCAGTGCACTAAGTGATAGAAACTGCCCTCAAATCATATGCTCGTGGAGGCTGTTTGCCTGTTCTTGGACAAGACACCAAGCAGTTTAACTGCACCGTGCAGACAGTGGCTGTGGTCAAGTCTAAAATCCATTTGAAATGATTGGAAATTTGGGAACAAGATTTTTCTTGTATGTAAAAAACTTGGGGGGTAAACTTGAGCAAGAAGAGGAAAGGGTTACTACCCCACATCTGATTGCAATCATCAAAAGACAAACATACGGAAGAACTGGTTGAAAACAATATGCTTGAGCTTTGGAATTTCTTCTTATTAAGCTGCTCATATATCTGGTAGGTGTGTTTTAAGCTGAGTGGGTTTGGATTTGGTAATTGTCATTTCTATAATTATAGATCTACTAAAGCAAAAACGAATATGTTCTTGTAATATATTATGGTGGTTAAATCTGATGTTAATATTGTGGAAGCATTTGGGTGTTATTTTGAGTCCCATAATAGCTAGTCCGGGCTCTATAAAATAGATTTTATTTTTGTAGTTTATATATATATATATATATATATATATATATATAATGTATAGTGTAAATTAATATTTGAAGCAGAAGGCATTGTAGACCTTTGAATTGGATTATTTACAGTTCTATATGAATTGTAGCATAGATAATTTTGCTTCTATTGTAAAGTGTCTTATCTGACAGTGCTACATCAGTTGTAGCATAAATAATTTTTCCTGTAACATGGGATGTTCATGTGAGAGCCTAGAGGGTAATTAGTGTGTATAAGTAAATTTTATTATAACGAATTAGAATTAAAGGAGCATTTTGTAATTAGGTGTCAAGTGGATTCTCAGATTTATGAGAGGTTTTACTATCTTTTAAGAGGAAATTATGGTTCTTTACCAATATCTTATTCTTTAACCATATCTTATTATGAAGATGAAAGATATGTAGCTCAATTCATCATAGAGATCTTCTTAGGAATCATCAACACAACTCTTTGGCTTCACGGTTTGACTTCAAAACAATTTTTAATCAAATTTCATGTTGTTTTTTGTCTTTATTTGGGGTGTAGTTTTTGCTATCTTCAATATGTACTTGTTATTGATCTATGATGATGGATTTTGGATTTCGGGTGGTTCAGACTAGCAAACTTTACCCGTTTTCTATGTGAATTTGATTGCATGAGATACACATTTATGTGGTCCTTTAAGTGCTAGCAATAAATTTATGCGAAGTTGTCTTCCACCTGCCCTAACTCTCGCTAATTCTCCCATCGCTCACCGTCCGCTTAAATAGACATCATGCCAATTATTCTGCAGCAGATTTAACTTTTTTACCAGTGGTTTACTTTCTATGTGTATATGCTCATGTGCTCTGGTTTTAGTGAAGTGGCATTCTTTTTCCAAGGCTGTGTATTTCTGTGGGTGTTCAATTGCGCGTGTTCAATCCTAACATGAATTCTCAAATTTGTTTCTTCAGTTTGTTGTTGTGGTGTTCATCCTGACATAAATTCTCATTTTTTTTTGTTCTGTTGAAGATAGTTTTTATGGGTGTTCAATTTCAAATTCTCCAAGCTCATGAAGATATTGGCAGATTTGTGATGAGGAATTATTGACTGCAAACTTAAGACACCATGTTGAGAGGCTAAGTGTGAGAAGACCAACACATGTCATGGTGATAACTGTGTTGTGGAGCAAGCTAATTTTCTGATTTCAGCTGCAAGGACATACCACTTGTCACACATTTATGCTTAGACACATGTTGGGATATCAAATTGGACATCTAATTAAGTTCATCCATCTATAATTAGCCAATAGGCTTTTATTGTGGGAATGCATTCCCATAAAGTGCCCGCCAAACCTATTTCATGCCAGAAAACAGCTCATGACCAATGGGAAATAACTCTCTCTCACCGGTAAACAACAGCTGGAAAACAGAGTTAATTTTGTCTATTTGTGTTTTTTGGGGATCAAATCATTGCTTTGAATGGGGGGCAGTAAATTAGCCACGCTATGCACATGGGTTTCCATCTCCAAACCTGCCTGAAATCCACATGCCGTATAAATCAGCTGTTGACACTGCTCCTCACCAATCTCCCAAGTATCTGCTCGGTTCCCTGTTCATGAGAAACCAGGTGAAAGCAAATGAGGTTAACCTTTTCCTGGTAACTGTAAATGTATTGGGCAGTGTTGGTTTGATGAGGTTTTTGGCAAGTTATGCTGATTCAGTGCACTAAGTGATAGAAACTGCCCTCAAATCATATGCTCGTGGAGGCTGTTTGCCTGTTCTTGGACAAGACACCAAGCAGTTTAATTGCACCGTGCTGACAGTGGCTGTGGCCAAGCTCTAAATCCATTTGAAATGATTGGAAATTTGGGAACAAGATTTTTCTTGTATGTAAAAAACTTGGGGGTAAACTTGAGCAAGAAGAGGAAAGGGTTACTACCACATCTGATTGCAATCATCAAAAGACAAACATATGGAAGAACTGGTTGAAAACAACATGCTTGAGCTTTGGAATTTCTTCTTATTAAGCTGCTCATATATCTGGTAGGTGTGTTTTAAGCTGAGTGGGTTTGGATTTGGTAATTGTCATTTCTATAATTATAGATCTTCTAAAGCAAGAACATATATGTTCTTGTAATATATTATGGTGGTTAAATGTGATGTTAATACTGTGGAAGCATTTGGGTGTTATTTTGAGTCCCATAATAGCTAGTCTGGCTTTATAAAATGGATTTTATTTTTGTAGTTTATATATACATATTAAATGTATAGTGTAAATTAATATTTGAAGCAGAAGGCATTGTAGACCTTTGAATTGAATTATTTACAGTTCTATATGAATTGTAGCATAGATAATTTTGCTTCTATTGTAAGTTGTCTTATCTGACAGTGCTACATCAGTTGTAGCGTAAATAATTTTTCCTGTAACATGGGATGTTCATGTGAGAGCCTAGAGGGTAATTAGTGTGTATAAGTAAATTTTATTATAATGAATTAGAATTAAAGGAGCATTTTGTAATTAGGTGTCATGTGGATTCTCAGATTTATGAGAGGTTTTACTATCTTTTAAGAGGAAATTATGATTCTTTACCAAATCTTATTCATTATGAAGATGAAAGATATGTAGCTCAATTCATCATAGAGATCTTCTTAAGAATCATCAACAACAACTCTTTGCTTCACGGTTTGACTTCACTCTTTCCTTCAAAACAATTTTTTAATCAAATTTCATGTTGTTTTTTTGTCTTTATTTGGGGTGTAGTTTTGCTATCTTCAATATGTACTTGTTATTGATCTATGATGATGGATTTTTGATTTCGGGTGGATCAGACTAGCAAACTTTACCCGTTTTCTATGTGAATTTGATTGCATGAGATACACATTTATGTGGTCTTTAAGTGCTAGCAATAAATTTATGCGAAGTTGTCTCCCACCTGCCCTAACTCTGGCTAATTCTCCCACCGCTCAAAGTCCGCTTAAATAAACATCATGCCAATTATTCTGCAGCAGATTTAACTTTTTTACCAGTGGTTTGCTTTCTATGTGTATATGCTCATGTGCTCTGGTTTTAGTGAAGCGGCATTCTTTTTCAAAGGCTGGGTATTTCTGTGGGTGTTCAATTGCGCGTGTTCAATCCTAACCTGAATTCTCAAATTTGTTTCTTCAGTTTGTGCTTGTGTGTCGTTCATCCTGACATAAATTCTCGTTTTTTTCTGTTCTGTTGAAGATAGCTTTTATGGGTGTTCAATTTCAAATTCTCCAAGCTCATGAAGATATTGGCAGATTTGTGATGAGGAATTATTGACTGCAAAGAGTTTCGGTTGCTTCATCATGGCCATGTTTGCAAACCTCCCTTTAGCCCGGGCCCTTGGCACGGGCATAAATGTCTACTTTGCGTACATTGTCGTGGGCTTCCACGGCTCGGGTTCAATTCCCTACAAGAACGCCCTGGCGGCTGTCCTCACAGAAGGCGTCCTCTTTTTACTCATAGACGCCATGTGATGAGAACAAAATTGGCTAGGCCGGTTCAAATCTCATCATCAACAGGAATAGGGCTATTTTTAGCCTTCATCGGCATGCAAAACAACTAAGGCATTAGCCCAGTGGGCTACAACTCCACCCCTGGTGACCCTAGGCTCGTACCCAGCCAAGTACCTTGCCACCCTCGTTCCTGTGGAGACCATCAATGGAGCCATGGCTCTCATGGCGGGCAGAACCGACAACACTTTTAGTTGTTTAGAAAGAATTCATAAATAGGTTATTATATTTCTAATTAAGTAATATTAAAATAAAATTGATACTATATATTTAATAAAAAAAATATTATGTTAAAAAATACACAATAAATTTATAACTTCTCATAATTTTCCTATCGGTGAATTGCTTGCACCCCCTAAAGGTGCAGGTGCTAGTTGTACAACCTGGTTTTCAGCTCAACGTTTGAGATTTTGTAATGGTTTGAGTGTGAATAGTTTATCTCATTCTTTTCCTTCAATTATTCTTTTTCTTTGGGAATACTTCAAATAGGAATTGGTACCTTATATGAGGCTCACTCAAAAAAACATTGATCATAGAACAACTCGGAAAAAAGAGTTACCATGGATGAAATGTGTCATCGCAAGGTACCTAAAAAACTAGTGAACTAACATTGAAAGCGGAGGGAGCTATCTCATGCTATGAGGCGTCCCAAGAAGCACGACTCAAAGACTCAACACAATGCTGAAGAGGATGGACCCAAAAGTCTCAAAAGATTTGGCAAGAACATGTGGTCTGAAGCTACTATTGAAGAGTTGACATGTGCTGGGGATGGTAGACATACAATCACTGCCAAGTCCAAAACCACTGCTCCTTCATGAAGAGCTGAAGTTTTGCTAACTAGAAGAATGTTTGGTACACACACGTTCACCTAAACTCATATTGCACTAGTGGTCTGGATCCATTGCTCGATCACAAACATAATAAGTAGCACTGTAATTTAAAAAAATAGCTCACCATGGAGACTGTTAACGGTGTTGATAGTGCAAGAGTTCACCAAACTTTAATTGGATCTATTGCCAGAAGATGTAATGTGCCAACTGCAAAAAGGCAACTGCTAGAGAGCAAGGGACACGACACCCGAAGAAGCAGGATCAACCCCATTCCCCCCATATTGTTGAATGGGTGGAGTGACGCTACAAACTTGTATTCGAGTGCACAAAGCCAACTATTTGAACACTGTTAAGCTGACACTTGACTTCACTAGACTAGCCACACTTCATAAGGAGAACTAACTCCACTACAAAGTTGAAGGAGATTGTTAACATGTTTTAAAGAAGTGCCGAAAATACAGATGAAATATACCTCTCAAGAAGACGGCCTTGGTGGCGATGGGATAGTCATGCAACTGAAGTAGAGAAGAAAGTGCTAAAAATTGAGCATACACACATGAAGAGAAACTTAGTTGAAACAATTCATAGCTCCTTAGGTTCAGTGTGACCACAAAGTGATCCTATACAAATATTCTTTACCAAGTGACACATAGAAACTCCAGAATGTTGTCAATCTCTGAAGGATGCCATTTGAAAGCACGAGAATTGCTCTACAACTGCTAAAAAAATAGAGCTCAATCAACATAAGGAGCTACAAAAGGTAGGAAGAGCCGTGAGTGGACTTAGAAAGCTGAATAGTGGAGGAACCATGTTTGTAGTGTCCTCTCAAAAGAAGCTTACTTTTCTGCCACAAGTGACCATACATTCATACCAAATCAATATAATGGCTAAAGAAGACTCCTGCATATGATTCAATGCCAAATGAACTACCACAGAATGCGAGGAAACATCTGAATATGTGCCAGGGTGATCACATCCGATAAGCTGCAGTCTCAACATGCACATGCCTGAGTGAAGGAGCAGCGGAACTTGTGTGTATCTCATGATCCTCATGAAGAGCGAACAAAAATAGGAGCTCTGTCATCAAGTGATCCCATTGAGGATTCAACACCTGCTTCATAACAATGCGTGGCGAGTTTTCCTTAGAGATTATGAGGAGACCGTTGCACAAACACCATATAGTATTCAATATATTCAGAATTAGAATAATACCCTCAAGGTAGGGCAACACCATACAATACTCTTTATGGAAGGAATAACACACAAGATCTCCTAATAAGGAAATTCCACTTTTAGGGGGATACCTCCAACTCCTACCAAGTGGAAGACTAAACACATACATGACATCCTCATAGCGATATTCATCTTCTTTATATAGGTATATATTACTCTTATTAGGTGGTTAACACCTAATCCCAATGTAGGCCTCATACCCACTATTACTCTTATTAGGTGGTTAACACCTAATCCCAATGTAGGCCTCATACCCACTATAACTAATTCCACAAGCTACCTATACGACTTTGTTGGCTAGATTTTCTGCATAGCATCAAACCTAGGCAGTCATGAGATAAATCTCCCTCATTTAACCGGTGAGGCTCCCGTGTCAGATTTGTCAATAAAAATGTGTTATTATCTATCAGGGGTTTTACTTTAACCACTTAGTTCATGAACCATAACTAAGAAGTTCTGCAGCAAGTAAACAGCTGTTTAAGAAACGAAAATTATAGAAAAAGGAAGTAAAGGAATTACAGAGAAGAAATGGGGAAGATGTGCATCCCAATTAGTAGATAGCAGAGCTAATTGCATGCACATAGAAGAAACTTAATAGATTTGAACACATAGAATTATAAAGCAAAGGCAACTCTAGATCCAGATCTAAAATAACACAAAGTTTACTTAAAAGATCTAAGATTTAAAAGCAAGAAACACAGTACACCGTGACACAAAGTTCTCCGGAAACCTGCTTCTTTGTATTCCTCTGCGATAAGTGGCTCTCAGGGGTTCAGCTTAAAGTCTAGAACACAAGATTGCTTCTCACAAATTCTGATCGATCATTAACCCGGAGGTTCTTCTCCTACTTATAGAATGTAGGAGGGAAAGTACAAATAAAAGACTCAAACTGAACTAAAGTATGAACTAAAGTATGAACAAGTAAAGATGACATTTGGCAATCATCCTCAACTAACTTCTTCTTAAGTGACACATGTATCACTTAACTAATAGAATGGTTCCACATGACTTCAAGTAATGGTTGCAAAACCAATAACTTAGAAGTTTTACAATTTCATCCGGGAACATAAAAAATAGAAGAAGAAAGAATAGAAGAAGTCATGCCAGCTGTGATGTTTACATCTTCTTCTTGTTTTGATACCTGATATACTTGTCGAACATATAATTCAGCATCCTTCCATCTGTTTTAGCCACTGCTTCCTTCTCTGTCCTGAATTGCAGCAACCCTTCATTCAACACTTTGCTGCATGCTTCCACCTCTTCCAAACTTGGCCCAAACCTCGCAATGTCTGCCTGCAGCGCCACCAATCTATTGATAGAA
Source organism: Taxus chinensis (assembly GCA_019776745.2). NCBI lineage: Eukaryota > Viridiplantae > Streptophyta > Pinopsida > Cupressales > Taxaceae > Taxus > Taxus chinensis. The sequence continues at coordinate 982,625,017 of CM034146.1, forward strand.
TTCATCGTGAAAGGCTTGGTAGCTTTATCAATTCTCTTTTGCACCATCAGAAGAGAACCTTCCAGGGAATTAGGCACCTCGTTAGAAACAATCCGCACGTATGAAGTAACACCTCCGTCCACTCTTTCCTCAGTGAAAGAAATGATACTGTCTGGTAAATCTGATGTTCTACTCTCAAGCGCCTGCATCCTTTTCAGCAAAACTTTGCAGATCTCCAAACGGAAAGATACTGCAAACTCTAGCTGCTTCCCCTTCTCGACTGATCCATCTGGTACAATTTGTTCTGCAACCAATACATCTCCCGGCAGCTTGTTGATCTCGGCCAAAATACTCAGGTTACTCTCTGCAACTGTATTCATGCCTTCTATGCTTTCCATCAGTTGCTTTAGTTGATTTGTTGCATCGTTCATAACCTTTAGGTAGGCTGGCACTTCCCCAAGTTGCACAGAAGCTTGACGAATAATCAGATCCTTCCATTCGTCAATAGCCTTTACTTGATTGCTTGCATCTTCCATTTCCTGCATAAGATGATCACTCACCTGCTCTGAAATGGGCTGAATGGAAGGTTTAGCAACCTTGGCTATGATCTCACATAATTGAGATATTTGCTTCTGCAGCTCTTCTTTCTCCGCCTTTTCATTGTCAAGCCTAAGGAACAAAGCATCCATCAATGTCTGCGTGTCCTGCTTCAATCCTTCAGTGGTAGCTTGACCGAGTGGTATTTTGGTCACCGTCATATCTTCTGCCGTGAGCTCCTCTTCTATCTTTCCTTCCGCCGGAATTGATATCTCAGCAAACTTCTCTCCCGAATCCTTGATGATCAACCTAGAAGTTGCTTTAGCAACTTTAGGCCTTCTGTCTCTTCTGCTCAGATCCTGAAGTAGCTGCAAGTCATGCTTCTCTAAGTTCATCTCTACTCTTGCTTCTGGAACCAACTGCAAAGCTAACCATTCCGAGAAGTTACTTCTCGGGGAGTAAGAAGTCGCTGAGTGCACTACCATCTCCCGCTCCGCATCCTTTCCGTCAGAAAGTGCCACGGTGTTATGGCTGCCATCTTCTGAAACATCCAAGGACAAAGCTCTTTCGAACTTCGTCATTTGCAGCTTCAACATCTCCTCTGGAACAGGTGATGAACAAAGTGGCTGCGGAGAGAAAACGAACGTCGCCGGATTCAATGAAGGCATGGAAGCATCTTGCTGCTGCGGTGCAATAGTTGATGATCTTCTGGGTACTGGAGAAGTCGGAGTCAAAGCTATGGTCGTAGAAGTGGTCTTCTGTTTCTCTTGAGATCTTCTGTGTACTTTCAATTTCTCGGACCTTCTGCTGCTTTCTCCTTCATGCTTTCGTTTGAGGGAATCTCCTGCGCCTAAGTTGCCCGTGATTTGATTCATCAATACTTCATCAAGGCAGTATCCCTTCGTCAACAGCCAGTTCGAAGTATTCACCAACACAGCTCTAGATCTTTCTTCAATTGAATGGCAGCCTCCAATGTTATCCTGCAGTATAGCTTTATCTCCTCCCATTTGATGGTAAGTGTCAAGTACCACGTTCCCATCATCTTTAAGATCCGCAGGTATCCGCGCTAGTCCAAAGTCGAACACTTGCTTTGCTGATAGCCTGCTGAAATCTTTCTTTCTAACCTCGTACTCACTTCTGCACTTCATCCAGAAATCTTCTAACGAAGGCACATGTGCGTACTCCTGGGAGATTGTCTTCCTGGCTACTCCAAATGGATCGAAGTTAAGCCGTGCAGGGAAGAACTCTTGCTCATACTCGGATAACATTTGCGCTTCCATCCCTCGAGCTCTGTGAATGCTGATGCAACTGTAATATCCCACAGTGATTGGGAAGAAGCCTGTAGACTTGTGCCGTTTCGACTGAAGGTCGTGTAACTCCACAAGTTACCTGCTCAGCTCCATGGCGATGGATCTATCACTCGGATACCTGGGCATCTTTATTGGTTCTCCAGAAAAGCCCGTAACCCTGAGGTATGTGAAATCTGCAAACTAGATGAATAAACTGCCAATTTTGGACACTGCTTCCCACGCTTCCTTGCTTACCCTGTGAGTCTTCAAATCTTTGTTTAGCCTGCAGATGAAATCGTAGAAGAAGTCATCGTTGATCACTTTGAAGTCCTTCTCGCACGCAAGTACAGTAAGCTGTGGGTAGCGCTCGAAAATGGGGTCCTTGGAAAGAACACCACATCTATCCAGCTTGGAAAAGACACCCTGTGAAGCTGCAGCATACACTAAGTATGAAGTCATCTTGAAGCTGAAAGTACGCTTCACGTTCCGAAGCTACTCACCGATGTTGCTGCTAATAATTTCCGACCAATTGATTATAGAATCAACCTTGTTGATTTCAATGGTCCTGATGAAAGCATACATCCATGTACGGAAAGTGTAGGCATTCGCTTCGCCATTCAACCTACATAGCAATTTGACGACATCATCTGCCTCCTGCACCAAATTGTACCGTGGAAGAGTTCTCGGGAACTTTGAAGGGGATCTAGGCTTCTTCATGAACCGGCTGTTCATTATGCTCACGCAATCAGCTCTATGTTTTTTCCCATCTACTGTCAGCATCCTGAATGCTAATAGAAGTCACCACCTTTCGCACTGGAATCTTCAGACAATAATTGATGAATTCCGCATCCAAACGAATTATTGTCTTTCCCGCAACATCACGCACTGATCTGGATGAAGGATGATAAGATCTAGCACACTCCATCACGAATTCTGGCAATTGGGCTGTACATGGGAAAACTGCAGCTCGGATAATTCCGCTACTTTTGACCGCAAGTATGAGTGAACTCTTTCCCGCTCTGGATCTATCAATCAAATCAGAAAGAGGTTCTGGGCCTAGATTTGTGTCTCCTATGTCTGCAAGTTTGGAAGCAATGCATGAATCCGTCGTGCTCTCTTTTTCATCTCCTTTCGCCATGGCTTTGTCTATCTTTGTCTGAATAATTATTTTTCTTCTAACTTGGCCGGATTTCTTCAATACTGGTGCAGATCTGGACAATTCTTCAGATTTGGAGGATATTTGCAATGTATTGGACATTGATAAAAACTCCTTTTCTTTTGTAAAGCACCTGTAATGAGTTCCTGAGCTCCTGTAACACTTGTGAAAACAACTATGCAGACGAAGATCAACCTCATCCAAAGCATGCGCCAAATCTGGAAGCTTTTAGCCTTGTTAGCACTTTGTCTGAACAAAATCCTTCCTCTAATGGGGGCGCACGTTTCTTCCTGGCTGCAATTCTTTACCTGTGAATTAAATTATTCACCCATATGGCTGCGCATGCTTATATAACCTTCACAATTCTATAATTAATAATTGCCCTAACAATTAAAGGCAAATAAGTAATTAAAAAACATGCTTTTCTCTTTTAAAAATAGCATGTTTAAGGACAACCATCCAATAAATCAAATTAATCCAATTTAATCCTTCACACAGCACTTCACTCAAGCTCCACAGTGTGGTTTGACCATAGCCACTGAAAATAGAAATTAATTTAATGTTTTAATGCCTTAAAAGACATTAAATAATACCCAAATGGGGCGCACTTTTTGAGAGGAAGAGGGCAGCCATTAAATAAATTAAATTTAATGCATTTAATCCCTTTCTTTTATTCCATCTTTGACTTTTTGACCTCCTCCAAGCTTGGGCGCACTTTTTGAGAAGAAAGATTAATAAAAAAAATCAAATTTAATCCTTTAAATATCTCACCAAAGGGGGTGCACTTTTTTGCACATGTAATTCTATTTTTAAGAATTTTTTCATAATGAGATTCTTTACCCTGCCAGGCAGGCACCAAAATCCCGTGATCCACTTAAGTGACTTGTCTTTGACAATGGGATTATTTACCCTGCAAGGCAGGCACTAAAATCCCATGATTTCACTTAAGTCACTTTCCTTTTATTATATCATGGGAATTTTTACCCTGCAAGGCAAGCAATAAATTCCCACCTGCCTGTAGCCTCTATTTTTCCCACTGCCTCTATTTTTCCCACTGTAGCTTATATTTTTCCCATCGCAGCTTAAATCCTTTGTTTTCCAAAAATGCGCCCATCCCCGCAGGGGCTTTTCTGTGCACGACTTCGCTTTTTCCCAGTGATCCAGACCTCCGATGACGACTTCCTCCGGGCATAATGTGCGTGTATGTTTTCCAGCTGCTCCAGGCCAAAAATCGGGCTTACCCGGCGAGGGAATTGCTCCAGAGAAATTTCACAGAAAACAAAACGGGACACAACAAAAACACGAAAAAATTGCCAAAAGTTACAAATAAAGCCCAAAACTTAAAATAAGTTAAAATCCTTCTGGCACATAGGAATAATAACATATTCGCTCATAATAGAGTTAAAACAGTGCGCAAATAGCCTCATACGGGGCTCAAAATAATTAAATACAAATTTCCCGCAGACAAATCCCGACGACAGAATAAAACAATTTTGGGCATTTGGGTATTTGGCGAAAAGCGCTAATATGGCTCTTTGGGATTATCTTGACGCAATACAAGAACTTTCAGGCAATAAAAACAACAAACGACCCATTATTTTAAAAGTACGAAATTTTTTCGGATAGGGTAGTCACAGATTTCAGGGTGAAATCTGAGTGACACCAGACTTCATGTATTATGAATATATAACTAACTAGGGGGGATGTGTGCTACATGTCAGCATCCCCATCAATATACATTATAATATCATCTCCCTAGGTACATAACATGCCATCCCTCCTTGACATGTTTTGTCCTTGAAACATGAGAAGAAATCATGTTATGAGTGTGTTTCAAATCATTGCACACTTGTTGCCGTGCTTGATCATTCAACCACCCATATGTGATCTAGGTGGTTGATACATCTCTTAACTTGGTTCTCTAATCTGCTGCACTATTATGATTTCATCCATGACAATCATTGTTCCTCCTTAGCTTCTTTGTATAGCCATAGTGATTATTCCTATGATTTCATGTTCCATAATTGTTGCTGCACCATCAATTCCATGTAGAACCATCATGATTGTTCCTCCAATAACCTATATATCCATATCGGTTGTTGCTTTGATGTGTGCCCTGGCATGCCTCCATGATTTTTTCCTTTCATGAGGATGTGGGTGTTTATATGCAACAACCTTAGGATCCTCAACCTTTTCTTCTACTTTCTTTTCCTCTTCCACCTTTTCGACTGCTAGAGCCTCTCTTTGGATTAGATGAATTTTATTTTCATGTTTTTTCTTCAAATGCTTCTTGATCTTCTATGTTTGCTTCATGCTTTTTTTCATCATCTTCATATTCATCCTCATGCTCTATCTTGACATTTATTTCTTCTTCACTAAGTGAGATATCCTGCAAAGTGACCTTCTTTCTCTTGTACCAAATCTTCATGAATGTATTTTGCACCTCAATATTCATTTTTCCCAAGGTCTCTAACAAAGAATATCCAAGAACAAGATCGAAACCATTCATATTCAAAGCATGAAAATTTGAATGCTAAACATTTATGTCCATAGTGAGCTTCAAATCTTCAAAAACTTGAATATGCTTACCATCCACTTGAGCTTCCTTGATATTCTTTGCTTGAACATGTAGATGTTGAACTAAATCCATGTTGATGAAGTTATACCTGCTGCTAGGGTTTTTGGACACAATTCCCTTCTTCCTTTGAATTCACTCATGAAACTGAAACCTTGAAGCTTTCTTCTTTGGAGCTTCATTGTCTGAACTCTTATCCTCTATTTGTTCTTCATCTTGATCCTCTACCTCTCCTTCTGCATCATATGCAACCTCTTCATCGTTATCATTGTATTCTTCTTTTTCTTCCTTTTCATGCTCTTCCACAACATCATCATTATTTTCTTTCTCTTCTTCTTCTTTTGTGTTCCATCTAGCTTAAGACAACTTGTTCCATTTCCTCCCAAGACCAATTAGATCTCTCTTTTGTAATTGAGAGACCCAACTCCATGTTGAACCACCGACCCAAAGTGAAAAATGAAACCATGTCTTTCCATATGAAAAATACTCCTTAAATTGGATTTACCATTCTCTAGCATAAATCTCACCATTTCCATGGAAACATTGCATCCCCATGATGCACAAAAATTAGGGTTTCAAGAACATACTTCTTTGACCATACTTTGACTTGATGATTTCAGGAAATGTCGGCCTCAAATTAAAAAACATAGAAAATAGGCCCTTTTTAAATATTTGAGATCTTTCCGAAAATGTAAAAAATTAGAAAAATTCTGAAAATTGTGGCATGTGGAGGGAATTTGTGAAAAAATCTAAATTCGCAATAACTTTTACAAAACAAATCTGGATTGTAACTTTTTGAGACTATTTTGCAACCTCAACAAAAAAATAGTTGAAAATTTTGCTGTCGTTTGCAAGATATAGACGAATCTTTAAAATTAGGGTTTCAACCCAATTTTTGCCCAAATTGATGCTCTGATGCCACTTGGTAAGATCTACACATATAATAAATGAATAATTTGAGCAAGATGTAGAATATAATGAAGATCAACACAACACGAGAGATTTGCGGGCCAAGATGCCCTAATATTCAATATTTTTAGGAAAAGAATAATACCCTTAAGGCAAGGTAACACCATACAATACTCCTTAAGGAAGAAATAACTCCATAAGATCTCCCAATAAGGGAATTCCACTTCGAGGGGGATACCTTCAACTCCTTTTACCAAGTAGAAGACTAATCGCATACATGACATCCTCACAATGATATTCATCTCCTTTCTATAGGCATACATTCCTTTTATTAGGTGGGTAACACCTAATCCCAACATAGGCCAGCTCATTGCCCAACATAACTAATTCTTCAAATTACCTATATGATCCCATATATTCTAAACATATAACTAAAAGGGATGTGCGCCACATTTCAGCATCTCCTTCAACCCATATAAACTATATTATCTCCCTAGGTACATAAGTAGTTTGAAAGTCTTCATCATCAACAAAATTTGAATAATCGTCAAAGTTACAAACCATATTGTGTATAGCTAGCTGTATCTTAACTTTGGAAGCTTTTCAAAAAAGGTGACATATGACAACATAATGTTTAACCTTTTTACATCTATAGCAAGTGATATGTCTTTTACCTCTGCTTTTGCGTCTTCCTCTTCCTCTATCATCTTTCCCTCTTCTTCTAGTGTTCGTATCTCTGTCATGCCTTGTGTGTGGATGATTAGATGTACATCCATCACCTATGCGAGAATGATGATAAAAACCTGTCTTCCAAACATTGTTGTATGTGACTCTACCTCAACTACCTCTACCTTCGCTCGAACTACTAAAACTTGCTACAAAAGGCCTCCTTTTTACCTAGGTTATATCCCAGGTAGTCTGCTAGCATGTTGAATTAACAACTTACAAAGAGTGTCATAATTCCCTTCCTTTAATTTATGTTTTAGTTGCAATGTTTTCAATAAAATTTCAATAGGAAGGAGGACCATTCAATGTAAATGTTATCATAGTTCTATCATCTACTGTATCAAACCCCTCTTCCGATATGTGTGTGGATGTTTTTCTTTTTGGACAAGTACTTACGTTCCATGTTTCTCTGAACTTTGATTATGCAATTGTAGCATTAGATCAATTTATTTGTATTGTAGTTTTGTATCGTATAAATCAATGTGTGCCATGCCTCCCAACTGTATTTTGATGAGTCAAAATATACATATGATCCAAATAATAGGAGGTTTTGGGGAACAACGCTCTAGATGAGGACCTAAATATGTTGTTTGCGAGCACATGAGCACTTATGTTGAGTGAAATAGGGTAGAGAAAATAATAGAAATGAAACAAAAGTTATAGTAATTTGTGCGTTTTGTGTATGGGCCACTCTTTAGGGAGATGCATGGTTGCTTATTTTGTACCTATCTGCTTGTTATGTAATGTTATAGATGTGTGTGCATATATTTACAAAGCCATGAAGACATATATAATTATTATGGAAGTTGAATCCCTCGGGTTTCTATGTTTTGGCTCTTTACCTTTCAACAATTATGCAGCTTGACTGCCAAGTGTTTGGTATGCTGACAAATCCTTTGGCATAACGTGAGCTATGAAAGTGCCACTTGGCATGGTACATCATGGTGTGGAGTGTCCACGCGATCGATGCATAAACTTTAGGTTCTATGCAAGGGTTGTGCTGTGTGGTATGTATGTAGGTGCTGCATATATGGATGAGGTTGTGCGAATGGCATGGCCTGACATAGTGCAATGTAGGTTACACGAAACATACTAATGTGTTGCCTTGCAGGACATGGAGTTGTGTCAAATGACGTCAATATTGCATTAAAATATTTTGGCGCATGGATACAATGCTGCCCCTCAACCCTGTATTGGCTAAGCCTTTGAAACTTAGGAGCTGGACGCCTATCGAACAAAGTGTGTTGTGTAAACACCTTATTATTCACTTAGTAATGATTTTTCTTTGTAGGTTATTTGTGCATAAAATCCCACAAATTCATCCTTAGAAGGTGTACTGGGAAAGGGTCGGGGTTGGTTTATAGCATCTCATGAGAGTTCGTCATGGCACTTGCCCTAGCTTTCCTTAGCCTTCTTACCCCTGCTTGAGACCCTCAATACTACCACCTTATATCACCTTCAAATTGTCTTCCTAGAGCACCTTCAGATCACCTGCATACTTGCTTTCAGTGTTTTGCTCGAACTTTGCATGATTATTGTCATTTCTCAATTATATCATTGAAGAATCCACTTTTCTTGTGCTTGCAAATCTGCCCGTAAAGGCTAAGAGGTCGTAGCTTGTAACGCGGCTTATGCTTGGAGGTCATCATTGGAGCATTGGGTTACTAGGAGCATAAAGAATAGGAGCTAAGCTAAGAAGGTCTGCCTTAGTCTTTGAAGTCCCCAATTTTGGTCTATTTAGGTCTTCTACAAATCCCTCTTGTGATCCACCCAACAGCAATCTCTCACAAGATATTACAAATTGAGGAGGGGAATCAATGCACCAATAGTGTCAATGTGAAGGTATCTCTAACCCTAAACCCTTTCTCTTTATGTTGGTTGATTGTTTATTCGATGTATCATATATTAGACTAGGATAGTGTAGCATATCTTTGCCTAATTACGTTATTGCTCTCTTTATAGCTCATGCATAACGCTTAATGGTATTACAGTCCTTCCTGGTAAGTACATGCATATTGCCTAATAGAGTGCTAGACGATGACACAAACGATTCCTTAGTCCCAGGCATGGTTAGAGATGTTTGATGGGAGTACCATCTAGTCTTTCCGTATTTCATTAGCGCATGCTATTTGGGGGTTCTTGCTCCCCTCACATGGTTGTTTGGATTGGTACAATAACCACACAGGTAGGGGCTTTACTACTTTGGGTTTACCCCTCATATATTTTTAGTGCTTTTCTTCTTTTTATTTAGTCTGTCTCTGATCCTCGGGTCATTTTACCCTATCACTTTCTATTCTAATTGAATGTATTCTTGTGTCCCATTGACTTACTTTTGGTCATTTGTGGACATTAATATAATTCATCCTTTCATTTCATTTTATTTTTACAAAACATTTTGCATCTAGAATCTTCTTCTCTACTGTCACAAGTACGAGATTCATTACCCTTCTTTGTGATCTTCCTTACACATTTTGAAATGGCATTTTTCTAACTAGCCTTTTTGGTGAATTGTTATATGCAAACTCTACTTGAGCTAACATCATATCCCATTTTCCTGGTTCATTTCTAATTAAGCATCCAAGCAGATTTCCTAAATGTCTGTTGACAACATCGGTTTTTCCATCCATTTGGGGATTTGATATGCTGAACTGTACTACAATTTGGTGCCCTATTTCTTCCACAATGTTATTCAAAAGTGACCCAAAAATCTAGTATCCCTATCAAAGGTTATACTCGTTGGTAATCCATGCTATCCAACTTGGTTAAAAAACAGATTTGCAATATTTAAAGAATCAATGGTCTTCTTGCAAGGAATAAAATGTGCCATTTTTGAAAATCTATGAACCACAACAAAAATTGAATCATTACTTCATTAATGTACTCTGCAATCGAAGAACAAAATTCATAATCAGATCTTCTCATGGTTCTGGTGCTGGTAATGGTTTGTATAATTCTCTATTTTGACATGTTTCCTTCACCAACTGGCATACCTTGTGTCTCTATAGATTTGCTTACATTCTTATCTATTCCCAGCCAAAAGTACATTTCCTCCAGCAATGATAGGGTCTTATCTCTTCCAAATGACCTAATTTTTGTCTATCTAAGTCCTTGATCAAATTATCCTTCATTGGCCCTCTAGGGATGTACTATTGTTGTTTCTTGAACAAAATTCCCTCTTGCGGGCTTCTCTCACCTACACGTGTCTCTTTACAGGCTTTCCAAGCTTCTGCAAAGTCTGTTTCTTCCTCATAAAATTCCTTTGGATTGTCCAATCCAATTATCTCCACTAACATCATATTCATCAACACAATTCTTCTGCTCAAGGAATCAATTATATTTAACTGTCAGAGCTATGTTTGAGAATAAATGAATAATTTGGTAAGTATTCAACCCAGTTTATATGTTGTTCGTTTAACTTAGTCTGATTGTCTATAAATATCAAGGGTTGATAACCACTATACAAAAAAAACTCTTTAGGTAGCAAATAATGTCTTCACTTCTTTAATGCTTGGACTATGATATAGAACTCTTTGTTATACACTAAATATTTTAATTTTGCTAAATTTTGCTCTCACTGAAATATACAACTGGTCTTCTCTCTTGTCTCGGTACTGCACCATCACACTTCATCATAGTCTACTTGGAACACTTTTTCAAAATCAAGTAAGGCGAATATATGCTTGTCTGTGAGCATCTTCTCCAAAACTTCAATACTAATTACTATTTGGGCTGTCCAATCGAACTATCCTTTCTTTATGTATGCAGTCAATGATGCACCAAATTCCACTAAAGCTCCATATAAACTAACTATAGAAACTTGTTGAACCATGAAAACACCTTACCTCAGTAATATTCTTCGGAGTCGGTGATTCTAATATTACTCTGACCTTTTATGGATCCATCTTAAGTACATCCTGAGCAGGGTTGATGTTGAAGGCGTCTGTATTGCAAAATGGATGTCAAATGTTCAAATTCAGATGGGGGTAGGGTTGTACACCTTGTTGATCAATATATAAGGTAAATGGAAAAACAATCACCTTGTCGGCTACTACAAGGGGGGTCTCATACACCAGATATTTGTCTCGCTTGGCGGTGGCCTAAAAAACTACCTTTACCTTTACCTTTTGTATAAGCTCTTCCTTCATGAACGAACACTGTTAAATTTATCAGCAGCTTCTCTTACTTCAGCTTCTTTCAAACTTGTTTCAGGCACATCAAATGCTCGTCTTTTGTCCCACTAACAATTGATTTGGCATTAGTATGGCATCTGTATGGCATCTAGGTACACAATACTACAAATCTCCCAAGAAATGGCTTCAACACTTCATTCATCAATCACATAAATATAATAGGGGATTTGGCTAGCCCGGATGGCATGACCAACCATTCATACAATCCTTGTTCCTAAACACAGTCTTCTACTAATCTGTCTCTCTTATCTTAATTTGATGGTAACCATTCTTCAAATCAGTCTTAGAGAAATATATGGCTTTACTCAGCATGTCATCCATCCTTGGCAATGGGAACCTATACTTGGTTGTAAATTTATTGATAACTTTTGAATTTGTACGCATTTTCTGTTCTCCATCCTCCTTCGGTGTAAACATGGTTGGGAATGCACATGGAGTAAAAGTTTCTGTAATCAATCCTCTATCCAACAAATAATGAAATTGATTATTTAGAAGATTTTATATTTATTTATCTATATTTTTTTGGGGGAAACCCTGCATTGATTTGATGAATAAATCAAATCAATATGTTTTTTTTTTCCAAATTTCTTCTTCTTGTTTGTTTAGTTCTTTACTCATTGAAACTGATCATCACATTCTCCATCAGAATTGGATTTGTTGTCTTTGCTCCCCCAAGGAGGTGTAGACCGAGGACCACTTCATTTTCAGATGCCCCTTGTATTATGAGATATGGGGAAGATGTCACTGCTTCTATAAGGACTCCAACACTAGCTACCTTCTTTAGATATACCGATCAACGGTGCATGGCTCTTTACCTTTGCGACGCAATCACCCTTCATTGCAGATCCCTACAGGATGAGCCTAGAGGCACCAAAGCCCCCATGTTGATGACCTCTTTCTTCCAGCCTATCCATGTGATTAGCAACACTAAGCATCCGTTGGACGCTAGTATATCACACATTAGAATTGATAGATTAGTTAGGTGGCGCTTCTCTCAGCACATCATTACTTCTCAGGCTACTTAGATCTCCAAGCCTGCTATCTCTTGACATCGTGGCTCTGCTCCTTGTCAACATGGCTCTGCCCCCCTCAGGCGATACAAATGTACTACTTGCCAGTTGCCCCCCCCCAAACCACAAGGGAAAACACATATTACGAGCTTCTTTTCTTCTACGGGAGTTACATCAGCCTTGGATGTTAGGGGTGATTCTAGAGGAAGTATCTTTACTTCCTCTAAGGATCCTCCAACCTGGCTCCTTGACCCGGTATACTCCCTGGCGAGCATTATCAGATCTTTCACAATGATCGATAATGGCTCGGAAGACTCCTCCACTTTAGGCACAAACAAAGACATTCAATGAGATTTGACTCCAATGTTCCTTGGCACCTGCTTTTGCCCTTCATAGTTATTTGTGTTGATTTCTTTGCCAATCATGTTAGTGGCATGCTGCTTTATTTTGTCTATTGTACTTTGTTCCTTTTGTTTGCTTCTAGGATTCTTCCTAGAACTTTATATTGTTAATTGCTGTATCCTTGAGTCCCATTGACCTACGTTGGTCATCTGTGGACTTTAATATAATTTTTTTCTTTCTTTCTTTCTGTGTGGGGCCTTGTTTGGTAAACTTGCTCCAAGCAGTAAATCCATATGATGAGAAATCTTTCACAAGTGGTAATCCACTTGGAAAATCACTTGACATTCTTTTCCATATTCTTTCAATATATGTGCCACTTCCTTTGGCATTTTTTATGCTTCTACTTGCTGTTCTGGCATTGGAAAGACAACAATACAAGCCTTTTTATTCTTCACTATCAGAAATTCTTTGGCTGAAAGTAACATCACTGAAATATTTGGTCCTCCTTCCTTAATAGGAAATAGCTTAAACTTCTTCCCATTCTTGGTAATCTGGAAATTGTTCTTTCTTCCATTATGTATTGCACTTTTTTCATATTGCCATGGTCCACCCAGCAATTCATGAAAAACATCCGTTGGTAGTAAATCATACTAAACTTCATCATGATAGCTTCCAATGTGGAAGTTAAAATTGCAATGTTCTTTCACAGTTACTTGATGACCTTTTATAAAACCAAGAAACCTTATATGCATTGGGATGAGAAACACACTTCAATCCCAAGTTTTGCACCATCTCAGCAGAAACTAGAATTTTGGTGCTTACACAATCTATGATCAGCTTACAACACCTACTCCTTGCTTTGCATGTAGTTCTGAAAATGCTTTTCCTCTGTGAGGGTCCATCCTCTTAATTTTTTGGCCTCAAAATAACTCTTTGCTGCATCAGGTTCTCTCCATGCTCAGGTTCTATAGGTGCAGTCTTTTCTACTTTTGCTTCCACTGCTTGCGCTACATGAAGTCTCTTCATACTTCTTCTGTTTTCTTTATTTACTTCAGAGTATTCATTTTCTCTATATCCATGTCCACATTTGAAACAAGTGCCACCAAATCCTTTGCCCTCTCTGTTTCTATATCTTCTTCTATAAGAATTATAATGGCCTCCTTGGTTTTGCTGCGATGAACTGGTTTCTTCCTCTTCTTTCTTCGCACATGTTTGGCTATTTTTATAGGATAGCCTTCCACGCCCTCTATCTCTTCCTCGTCCATTTGGTTGTCTTCTTGACAAATTTTCTTCTGCTTTTGATGCACTCTGATAGGCTACTTCTATAGAATGCAGTTTTGTGATACTGAAATCGTCTTGTATGGACAGGCAGAGACCATTTACATAACTTGAGATATTTTCTTGATCATCTTCTACATGACCTTCTTGGATAATCAGCTTGTATAATTCTTCCGTTTAATCTTTTACACAAATATATTTCTGTTTTAAATTCTGCTGCTTCTTGAATAAACCTATATGATAAATAGAAGGCAAAAACTTACCTTTTAAGTTCACATCCATTCTATTCTAAAACTTAATCTTATCTTTACTTCTTCTCACTCTTTTGAGCTGCAAGTGATCCCACCATAAGGTTGCACGCCCTTTAAACTTGGCGAAGGCAAACTTCACTATCTTGGAGTCCTCAACTTGTTCATAGTCAAAGTATTCCTCTAACTCTGTTATCCAGTCTATCAAAGTCTTCATAGTTCAGATTTCCAGAAAAAATAGGGATGTCTAGCTTTGACCTACCTGTTAGGAATTCATTATTTAGTACTCACATGGTTATATGTGGGTTAATATATTGTTTGGTATTTCTCTAATAATATTTATGGATTGTTATGTAGGTTGTTTGAACAACCTACATCTATAGTTTATTGTTGTGAGTTGTTTCCTGAATTTTAGGAACAACCTCACCTATTTATTTGTAAGAGCCGAATGCTAATATACAATGGAGAATATTGAATATCATTTCTAGTTGTTCTCTGCAACTCTCTGATCCATTCCCTTTATCTGGTATCAAAGCAGGCTTTGTAGATCCTGTGAGAGAGAAGAGAACAATCGTGAATGTGTTGTATGCATCCAGAGAAAAATATTTATAAGATGCAAGGAAAAATCTGATGAAAAGTGCTGCTTGGAAAAAGCGTAAAAATCCAGGGCATGAGCTGCATTAAAGAACGCATATTGAGATCCTCGTATTTATTTTACAAACCTTGTGTGCATGCATATGCGTGTAAAATACTCGGAATTTTCCATTGTCTCCTCTAATTGGGCATGTCTGCATCAGCAAATCTTCATGTGCTTAGATTTATTGGCTATAAAATCATCTTGATCAGTGCACACTGGTCCTTCAACGCAGATCCAAGAGTGCATCAACAGGCCAAGTACTAGAGCGAATGGGTTCTTGAGATTGCTTCGGGCGGAACCATTTCTATTCATGCTGTGATGTCTCATCAATTAAGATTATGTTATCAAGCATTGAATTTGGTTCGCGTGCATATGTATTTTGGTCAAATCTACAAGATTTGTAAATAGTTGTGCATCTGCCAAGAGTTTTACGTACACAGTCTTCACCAAGGCGTCATTGTCACCTCAATTCGAATGCCTCTTCTTAATTGCGACTTGTCTTGTTGATGAAAATTTACAGTTGGTGAAGAAAACAAAGATCTTCCAAATAGAACACTTTCTTGGTGGGAGATGCTTGAGAATATTCTCAATCAGAAAACCGATTTTTGCCCGTGTTCCGACTTGAGGTGAAACATCATTTGAATCTCAAGAATCATGTTCAACGTGTTGGTTAATCCTCACGTTTTGCAGTCTAGATGCCGTGTGTAATTTGAGGGACTCTTGACCAATATGCGTGGAATGGTTCCTTTGATAGTAAAATGCATGGTTCGTAGATTCAAGGTTTGTTCATTAAATGACATTTATTTTTTGTTTAATAGTTATTATCATCAATAATAAGTCATTAGGGCAGTCTTATTTTATATAGTCTAGATTATATTGTCTTTGTACCACGGTGAAGTTCTTCCATAAGTTTAAGATAGTGGTTATCATATTAGTTGAATTTGTTTTGTAAGTCAAGTGTCTAATGTAAAAACGTTCTAGAAATATTTTTAATATATGGTGGACCATTAGTCTTCAATAGAATCTTTGTCGTTAAATGTTATGTAGTGTTATGCGTGTCAAGTTAAAAATTCATAGTCAAAGTCATTGTCGAATTCACATATTGAATTTCCAATCAAGTCCTCTAGTCTTTGTCAAAAGTGTCATTGTCAAATATTGTAAAAACAAAAAAAAAATTGCCTCATTTTTAGCTGGACGCATTTTTGATGGAATCCGACATTTGAGTTGAACTTGAGGGGGGGCATTCTCAAATGAGCCTCAAAGCTGTTGGAATATGCAAAGAGAAGAAAGAAGACAGAAGGCAAACTGCGTTGTACAAATGAGGTTTATTTATTGAAGAGAGAGGTGGTTGTACAGTTACCAAGCCGAACAACTACATAACTATTTTACATGCTATATAATGTGTTATATTTTAACAAAAGCAATATTCCGCTGAGCTAGCAGCAAGTATACTAGAGGTCGGAGACAATGGAGGATGAAGGGCGATCGACGCCTCTCGTCAGTCACCAACGACGGGGTCGCGTATAGCACTGGTGGCACATTTTTATAATATTTTCAATTGTTTGCTTTGAGTGGTGTGTGTAGAAATAAAACATGTTATACATTCCTTGCCAAAGATTGAAATGAGGAGGATGTGCATTTTGGAATCTGAGAATAGTTGTATAGGAGGGCAGCTGAACTGGAGTGATCCTCTGACTGCAGAGATTCTTCAACTGTCGTACTTCTAACATCGATCGGCCGGTGAAATCTAGCATTCACTAGAAGTGAAAGCGGGAACTGTTGAGTTCGCGTATGTAGGTGAATTGGTGGAAGTGTGATCATCCGGTATGGGATTCACTGTGGTGAAGCGGATTGGTCATGTGTAGCAAGATCCAAGCCAACAGTATGCAAACCTAAAAGTATGTGGAGGCATACGATTTTGTTTCCAGTTTTTCAGATGTGTTTTCTTCCCATGTTCACACTAAGGGGGGGAATGTTAAGAATTCATTATTTAGTACTCACATGGTTATATGTGGGGTAATATATTGTTTGGTATTTCTTTAATAATATTTATGGATTGTTACATAGGTTGTTTGAACAACCTACATCTATAGTTCATTGTTGTGAGTTGTTTCCTAAATTTTAGGAACAGCCTCACCTATTTATTTGTAAGAGCCGAATGCTAATATACAATGGAGAATATTGAATATCATTTCTAGTTGTTCTCTGCAACTCTCTGATCCATTCCCTTTACTACCTTTAATATTAGCAACGACTCTAAGGAGTCTATCCTCAAGCTCCACTTCCAATTCTTGCAATTGATCCTTAGAAGCTCCTTCATCCTCACCTTCTTCAGCAACAATGCCTCTCCAGTGTACAATGTCTGTAGCGTCTAGTCTAACATGCATTTGTCTCAACACTTTTACGAAATCTGCAACTGTCAGTGCTCGCCCTCCTCTTCCAATAAGCATTCCTTTGTATGCCATTTCGTACTCTTCACGATTCTCAATACTTAATTTCAACCCACTTCAGACTCGACTAAGCCAATTCACTCAACTCAACAGGACTTGACCTGCCCTCATCTCAGATGATGGCGAGTGGGTTGTGGGTCGTGTGAATTACTGACAACTCATGTCCTAATCAGAGTATGTAGGCAACAATGGAAAATACAATGTATGTTCACACTAGATTCATGCAATTTCTTCAAAATTTTCGGAGACATCACATTCAAAGACACTCCTTGTCATGTCTCTGGTTGACTAGCAAATCGACTTCACACATATGCACCCCTTCCTAACTCACTACAAGCTCCAAAGCTCTTACTCTTTAGACTAACTACTTCTAGAACGAAAACAAAACTAACTCTTACTGAAAGCGCTCTATTTTTGACGTCTTCTGCCCAAACCTCCTTACACTTACCTTATGCACGACATACATTGGCAAGTGTGTTTTAAAAGAAATTGTAGCAGGGGAACTCAAATTTTACCCAAGCACTTTAGATGCACACATTACAGGGTGAGTTCAGAAGCAATTACTAATTACTGCAAACGCCATTGCATGGTGCTCATTCCTGCCAGTTCCTACATTCTGACATAACTGCTGCTGTAAGTAAGCGGCTCCCTGATAGGCTGTTGATCAAATTTTTCTTGCGAGGCAACACATCAAAGAATTAGTGTCATGAGCTACTGTTGATTCTGCTACATCTGACTGACTATCCTTGGCCAACTCTAATCATGGCAATGGCACATCCAAAATGTATTGCATGAAGAAATTATCTACTGGTGTGAATTTTGCAACATGACATGCTTTGAAAACCTTGCAAAGACTTGTAAAGCTCATTTAGGTTTGCGAAGCTCATCTTAGCTTGCGAAGCTCCAACATGCTTGTGAAGCTTGCATTGGCTTGACTAAGCCCACAAAGCTCTACTTCTCGCGAAGTTCCGCTAGGCTTATGAATCTCTTGAGTTTTGCAAAGCAACAAAATGAATTGCGAAGCACAGAAAAGAGTTGCAAAGCTTGATATAAGTCTTGTGAAGAATAATTTCTTGCATTTGCTTCTGTATTCTTCGCCTATAAATGCTTAATTATTCTGAAAGATTATCATTCCAACCCCAAATGTAGGATAACTTGGAGATCCGGAGATGTTTCTGCATCACAAAGTGTGCCACTAGCTATCTAGCTATTGCCCCGAGTCTGATTTATATAGTTTTTGTTTTTTCTCTAAATACCTGTCTAAGCAAAGTAGCTCATTTGGATGCCCTAAGCATAATTTATGTGATATTTACTTCTTTTGAATTCCAGAAATCTCTCATCTTGTCTGGTTTAGGCATAAATTTTGCAGTTTTCAACCTTAATGAATTTGGAAATTTAGACTCTTTTGTCTGGTTTGCAAGGATAATAGTGAGACAAAGAAATTAAATTTTTGTGGCTTGTTTACAAGGATAATCATTAGAAAAGAAAATTAATAATTTGCTGCATACACTTGTTGCAAAAAGGAATCTTACTAACTTGTAGCATGAACAGAATTCTAGATAAGCTTTTCTTTGTTTGAATGTCATCTCTTCCACTTTGAGAAGACAATTTGAATGTGGTGACTACCATATCCCCATTGATATGTTATTTTTGGTTCTGCAGTCCGAATTAAAACATCTGCAACACCTTGCTTATCGTTTTATTCCATAAGCATGGATGCTATATAGAATACACTTGGCTGTAATGAACAACATGTAGCCTTTTTGTGTCTGGTGAGCAAAACCATGGTTTTTTTTCTAACTTCTAAACTGTCTTGTATTTGTTCTTTTTCCTGGATGAAATAATTGTACAAAATCTATAGCACAGCATGGAACGAAGCATCTTTTGGTGTTATATGTGCATATAGTTTGTGGATAGTTATGCTCAGTATTACTTAAAGCCTAAAAGGTTTTTGAATATTCTCAGACTATGCTCTTGGGGATCGCAAGTGCGGTGGTAATGCACAATCCATAACAAAAGGCCGGTGGCTTCATCATACATCATTTTTGTGGGATTACAGAATTCAAAACATGGCTTACTTGAAACTTCCGTCTCGCACTCCAAAGTATCGTCTGGTATGTGTTCCATATTATTCTTTCTCAAGTATCACCATATTTTCATTTCTCCTTATTATGACTGTATTCCGCTGATATGAACATTAAATACCAGTACGGCCTTTGAGGGTGTCAAGTGTCAAACTGCACAAGGACTAGGAGATTTTTAATGTAATCTCATTAGTGATGCTCCGTTTGCCAAGCTGTCAAGTGTTCTTTAAAGACAATGTTTCTGATATTTCATATTTCTATGTCTCTTTTCAGACCATATTTTCCTATATTTCACAGCTAACCCAATTGTGGATTCATTTCTTTGGTGCTGGAAAAATATCATTGAGAGAGTCTGCTTGAAAGTTAATACTAAAAGTTAGAGGCAAAAATAAATGCAATATTGAGTGTGTTGAAAATAGCCGATGCTTTGGCATTATGAATTCTAGAAGTAACATAAATATACAGGCCTTTCAGTGAGTATAGAAAAAAAACAATTATGTCTCAATGTTGAAAAGAAACAATGTTTAGAGAAACAAAAATTTGCAAAATAAAGAAAACTGGAACAAATGTTCCTTCCAAGAGTAAATGATTCATCCATCTGGAACTTGTATATTTCTTATTCTGGCATTGGGGATAACCTAAGTAGCTGGTTTGAGTATGGTACGTGTATGGGTACGTGTATGGGGATAACCTTCACAAGTTGTCTCAAGACGATTGTGTGAGAGGTGAACCTTCTCTCAACAACCTATTAAAAAAATAAAACAAAAGAAAATTAAAAAACTAATGAAAACACAAAATCTACAAGTAGATACTAGGTATTAAACAAATTTAAAACATAAAAAAGAATTGCAATTTACTAATAAAAATAAAAATAATAAATTTACAAGTACCTTCAGCAGCTCCAAAGAAGAGAAGTTTCTAAACGTGGCTTGGGAGAGGTGATGGTTTGTGATGAACATCTAAATCTCCTCTCCCTCGACATGCACTTAGCCTATCTAGGGAATTTTTTTGCCAATCTTTTGAAGCATGAGGTTGAGCAAGTGAACAACGCAAGGCGTCCCAAAAATGTGCGGATACCTTGCCTCCACCAACATCTCTGCAGCCTTGCATTTTTTTGCGTTACCTTTAATGATTTGAATAATGCTTTGAGGCCCCACCGCCTCAATGGATTCAATGAGGATGTTGGCAATGAATTCCCCATCGTTCACACATCTCTTGCAATCAACGACCTTAAAACACATTGCCCCTTTAGGGCACACTACAACCACATTGATAAGAGGCCTATTGCTTGCATCTTTCCATCCATCATAAATGATGGAGACCCCCGTTTCTGCCCATGATTCCCTAATTGGGTGAAATGAATTGTCTACATATTGTTTCTGCTTGGCCAATAGGGTGGTGCGAACTTTTTCATACATTGGCCCTTGGTAACCTTTTGGGGCCTCATTCACTGCTCTTATCATGTCCTTCCAATATGGTGATCTACCCACATTGAAGGACAATCCCTTGGCATACAAGCAAAGATCTATATGTTCATTCGCAAGATCTTTCACCTCATTTTGAAAAGACCTCTCCAATGGTCCTTTTGTTCTACTTCTCTTCCTTGAAGGAGTATCATCTTGTGTGGGGGGTGATGGCAAAAATATGTCTTTGGGCCACCACAGTGGAACCATGACCTGTAGGTGGGGCCATTAGTGGCTTCCTTGATCTTGTCCCCCTCTTTAACAAAGGGTGACCCATTTTCATTTTTCATGGTGTAGGTTGTGTCTGCTTTTTCTTGCTCCTTGATAAATTTAAGAATTTGTATTTTGACATTGGAGCAAGACTTGTCCCCTTACATCCTCTAAGACCCGTATTAGGTATGTGACATAGGTGGGCCTTCACTTGACTATATGAACTATGGTGTGTAACATTGCACCAGTTGCAAGTCCATTTAGCCCCCCCATCACCTTTAACCAAACTTAGAACTGTCACATGTCTCCAAAGTGGTGATTGTTCATCATGTTCAAAGTGAAATTGCCCTTGACTCACTGACCTAGAACTAGTTGACATTGTGATTGTAAAAATTAGCTGCAAGTAAAATAAACATACAAAATATCACAAAAAAGGAAAAAAAAACAAAAACCCTGTAAGTTAGGGAAAAAAAGATTCAAGATTCAAAAACTTACCTTGGCAGTGAATGGGCTCCTCAATCACCTTAGGAATATGATTGTAATGAAGTTTGATGAAGCTTCAACCTTGGATGAGCAATGGAAAGTAAGTATGCAATGAGAAAAAGAGATAGGATAGTTTTTGCATTTGTGTTTGTGGTCTTTTATCTATTTTTTTGTGTTTGAGTTACTTTTTAGGGTTAGAATTAGTATTTTATTATATATTTTTGTGTTTCTATGTTGTTAAAGTGAAAACAATAATTAAAAACTTGTGTTTTTCTATAGGTACCCCTTGGGTACCTCTTGGGTACATCTTGGGTGTATGGGTATGCTTGGGTACATCTGCAGTCCTATTGGGGCGTACCTGTATGCCTGGAACATACAAGTACACCCAAGATGTACCCGGTTGATACCCAAGGGGTACCATACCCGTACCGCATCCCGGGTACGTACCTAGGCTGTGTACGAGGCTGGGGTAAGAACCGACTTCCTAGGGGATAACTAATCACGACCCATCTCCCAGTAGTGGGTTGCAAAAGGAGATGTTTATAAAAAATCTATCTGAAGTTAAGAGTGATTTCTACAATTTTTAGAAAAATTTATTAATATAATATTGATTCCATGGGACCCTCGAGTAAACTCACAAGATTGGATATCGTACCCAATCAATCAGAATGATAATTGTTTTTGTTGTGTAGTTGCCAATAGGCTAAATCAAGTACTGTTTAATTTGATGTTTTTGTATCATGCTTACCTAATAGTCTTGAATATATAACAATTGAGCAGCTATTTCTAGTATTTAAATATTAAAAAAGAGAAACTATGTTAGTGATCCAATAAGGGTGCCAAAATGGCAAAAGAGAAGGAAGAAATTGAAAAAAACCATAGCAAAAAATTATATTAAAGTCCACAAATGAGCAAAGCAGGTGAATGGGACTCAAGAATACAACTAGTCACAACAACAAATTACTAAGGTAAAAAGAACCCCAAGCATTGAAAAATTAACTATTGTCACTTGGATCATGCACCTGCTAGATCGTTAAATTGATCTAGTGCAACATGGGAACATCCCCAAGGTGTGGGACTCTGGCTCCTTGGGATGACCCTGGCTTCCTACTAAACTATGTGCATCTAATAAAAGATTAGGTAGCAAAACCTACAACTACTAGAAATAAACTAGATATAGCTATTCAATTCATCTCTGAGAAAAAGGGAAAGGATAAAATGTGGTGATGCACCGATAGTTAAGGAACAAAATGATCGGCTTATATAAACACACAATATTTGACAGAAGGATAATAACATGCACAACTTCCTATCTTAACTTCTTAACATAAGTACTTTGCATGAAGGTTAAAAACTTAAATAATAACAAAAGGAATTCACATGTGATTCCACAACTATCACAAGTTAGCTTTGTTTGTCACAACATACAACATGCCAAGAGAAGAACTAACTTCATATGAAGGTAAAATGGATGTTATAACTAGGAAAGAAAGATTCACAAGTACAATATTCAACCATCAATATACACAACACATGCAAGTGGAAGAAGGCTAAATATTAGTTTTGCATATAATATTAAGGCCTGAGCCTATATACAAGTGCTCAAAAGGGCAAAGTCTCCTTATATGATAGATTAAAAAGTCCCCTAAATCATTGTGCATCCTAGTATATATAGCTAAAGAGGTTGAGCAATATTAGCTGGTCTTAACTAATTACATTCTAAAAATAGGATGCATTCAAAACTATGAAAAAGTCCTCGAAAATAGCCAGACGGTTGTGCAACTTTGACGGATCAAACATGCAACTCGAAACGGTGGACTGTGGTTGGAGGACTGTGCAAAAATGGCAGCGATGAAGGAAAACTCTGCTGGAATTGGCGCCACCCTTTGCTTGTGCACCCTGATCTGTATCCATTTCCTCAGTATCATCCCCAGTTTGATTCTGTCGATAATCAAGAAATTGTTTGATGATTTCCTGCACTTCCTTTTCATTGGGCCCGCACGCATAACGATTCAAGATTTCGGCAGAGTCAGATGCACGACTCAGTTTTCCAGGCAATTTCTTTACTCATGATCTTCTGAAGTTGGCCCAAAAACCCTTGGTATAGCACTAGCCTGTTGATAGACTGGAGATCGAAGATCTGAGATACTCCTGTACCTTCCTCAACCAAGCCCTTGAAATCAACAACAATGCCATTTGCTGGGAGTGCGTTAAGATCATTGTTCTGGAATTTGCAATGGATTTTATCAGACTCATCGATGATATCATCAATGACGTCAATTCCTTTGTTCCTTGCATCAGTCAATTTTTGGGTCGCTTCCTTGAGCATTCGGATAGGGAATTTGATGGCCTCAAAATATTCGAAGAGCTTAGAAGAGTCGTTAATGACCCCTTCGCTGACGAGAAGATCAGGATTCATCCTCCGTAACTCTGTCCATGTTTCTAGAGTAAGTTCCCAATTATCACATTCATCCCCCCAAGATATTATACATCTTGGTCACAGTATCCTTCTCTGTCTCAAGATCATAGTGCATAGCCACAACATCTCGGATCGCCTGTTTTCCGTCTTACATCAAATGATCTATCCAAGCTCCGACTGCTTGCCCTTGTTGACCAATTTTTTTCACTGTGGAGAAGGAAGTGGTGTCAAAGCTTGTTGAAATTGCGAGGGCGGTAAAATGAGTGGGTTGCGTGCTTTTGTGAAGGACGGTTGTTAGTTGCTCCACTTTGTTCTTGAGCTCATCCTTGGTGACCTTATCTTTATCAAATTTCTCCAGAAGGTTGCCAACGGCAATCTGGACATCTTGCTTGGCCCCTTCATGAGTAGCTTTTCCCAAGGAGATCTTGGAAATCTGATAATCTGATGCTGTGATGTCTTCCTTGGATTTATCTGCAATAGGTGTTGCGATCTCAACAAACCTCTCCCCCGATTGATCATCCGACATATGAGAAATGGTCTTTGGCTTCTTTGACTTGCACTGGGGAGTTAGATCCAGAGTGCTGAGATCAAAGTGGTTAGCAATAAATACCTTTTTCTTCTTCTTTGGGGTTTACTTGCTTAGCTGGGAAGGAGAGATCATTTGCTGAGTGGACAGCAAGGGCAAGGTAACCATGGGGGTAGAAAGATTGGGTGATGAAGGGACAATTGCTGCAATGGTAATGAGAGGCAAACGAGTAACCAATGGAGGGGGAATGGATAATGGCTGCAGGCATGGATGAAATGGGATGGGTGATAACAGGGGAAGTGGAAAGATGAAGTTGGGGAAGAAGAGTCCCAGACTATCTCCAAATGAAAGAGAAGGAAGGGAAGAAAATACTTGGGCCATGGAAGGAGAGGAGGTGGACAAGATGGGACAAGAGGAAGTGGAGGTAAGAAATAGAGACTGTGAGTGGAGGAAGCGTGAAAGGTGGAGGAGTAGAAGGAACTGAAAATGGGGAAGAAGGAAGAGGAGGTGAGAGAGGAGACTACAACACCTGAGTGGTGGAAGATGGAGAAATACTTAAATCAATTACTTCTGTAGAAGGAACATTAGAAGAAGGTCCAACGACCTTACTTACAAATTTGATTTTGTAAGGCTTAGGAGTGGGCCTTTCTTCTTTTGTAGTAGTAGGCTGGCCCACCAGTGGTTGTACTTGAGTTGTGGCAGCAGGGGCAATTTTCGAATCCTTGGGTGGAATCCCAATGAAACTAGCCATTGGTAGGTGTGGTTGAGGATGCTCGCCTTGCATTCCTCGGAGATCGTGCATTCTTGAAGTGACCAATTGATTGAGGGCAGTGGTTGATCCTTTATATTCATTTGAGTGTAAGTGGGGTCCAGGACTTCCTCGTCATTGCGGAGGCCTTCAGGAACATCTGCGATACCGTATTTGGCCACTTCCTCAAGAGTCAAACTGCAATAATTTTTTTCTCTTATAACCACCTCATCTCTGCAATCAATCCATATATCCTCCAATTGCGGTATGTGGACACCAGATGGCCCGACTATGTCGACAACACCCTAGAACTCAAAGCTGATTCATGGGTGGAAGGACTTGAACGTCATCTGTCGCATCTCTGCCTCGACATTTTGGGCCTTATAGAATGACGCACATATGTATCGACCCAATGTCACAAGGAATTGAACTCCTGCCTTATGCTTGCTCTGTTGATACTTGTGAAGGTGGAGCAATTGCCTGACTAACTCCATCAAAACCCATTTGTCAATAGGGAACCTTGGCAGTTTGTAAGGAGCACCAGAAAACCCTCCTACTCTGAGGTACTTGAAGGTTGGGAACTACAAGAAGATGCATCACCAAATTCTGACCACATTCTACGAACTATTTGTGATCCGACGATTGTATAGGTCTCTATCAAATATACACATAATTGTTAGAAAATACAGAGAGAAGAATAAATCGAGAGAAGGCTGATTGCACACTCAGAACAAGTGTGACAACGTTTATTTATAATATGGAGGTGGTTACAATCTGGTTACACAGTTGCAACTGCATAACTGTTTTTACATTCTATATAATGTGTTATATTTTAACACCCCCTCTTAAGGACTAAATTGGAAACAAGACAAAGTTTGTCCCGAAATTTTACAAATTTCCTAAAGCCCACATGTTTAGTCATTACATTTACAGACTGTGCCATAAGTTGTACTTTAAAATCAGCAGTCCTTGACTGTGATGCAGTTGTCGAATGAAGACGAACCGCAAAACAAAAATCTGGGCCCATGAACAAAAGATATGGCAAGTGGTCCACTGGTTCATTGTTTCGTGATTCATTGACCAGTGATGAATCACCAATGGCTGAGAGTGTCAGCCCCATCTCCAGAGTGCTGAAATCAGAACCTCGAAGATGTGGATTGAAAAATCTATTCCAGGCTTGTGTAGCCTGCTGGAGTTTGTACAAAGACTCAATTATCCTGTGATCGAAGTCACCTCGATCACGTCCTTGCACCACCATGTAGTGCTCATCCAACTTTTTCAAGAAGAGTAATGTGACCATCTGTGCAGGAGTTTAGAACCAACTCCTCAATAGTAGGAGAAATAACCATCTCTGTCTCAGCAGTGGTCTCCGTCTCAACAGGAGAAATAACCATCTCCGTCCTATCTATTTGCTCATCTATCCCCCTCTGTTGGGAAAGATCCTTCACAACACAATGAGCAAACTGTTCATGCTCTACTAGTCCTTCGAGCAAGAACCTCTAAGTGAGTGGCTGGGCATGCCATCTCACCATGCACCGTCAATGCATTTGGAATAGTGGAGGTCTCCGTCCACAACAAATTTGTTCTTTAGAATGAGGAAATCCATCCTCCCAAGGCATGTCCGCCTCCCGTACACCTAGTATAGTGGATATTCCCTCCACAATAGGTGCATGTAGGTTGACTGTATCCAAGTCAACAGATTTGTGAGGAATGGCTTCCTCCCAAAGCATTGCAGCCATCCTGCACATTCTGAATGGTGGAGTTGTCCTCCACTTGTGCATTCATGTTGATCGCAGCCGGATCAACAAGCCGATACTGACCACCTTCCCCAATACCAAGGGCAATTATCCGTCTCTGTTTCACATCAGAGACAACACACTTCTTTCCACAGAAATCCACAGAAATATTGGGATTTTTGGTCAATTGACGAATAGATAGAAGATTCTTTTGTAAAGAAGGTACATATCTAACATTCCATACTAACAATTTATGAGCATTATTCAATACAATACATGTATCTTCCTATCCCCTTCTACTGCAAGTGATTCTCCATCAGCTAGTACTACTAATTCAAACATATATTTGCAGTAAATGAAACATACCAGTCCCTGTGACATGAAAAGTGTGCAGATGCACTCAGAGTCGATGATCCAACAACTGGTACTCACTGTCATTCGAGCATGATGTCGTAAGACAATAAAGAGCATGCCCGTCATCCGAATCCCATTCTTCTGCAACTGATGCCACATGTTCCTCATTACATGGCTTTTTGTTCTGCTTTGAAAGATCATACATTCCGCTTCCGACAATCCTTCTTGAGGTGCCCAACCTTGTGACAATAATAGCATGTGACCTGATACCGAGTGGAAGATTCACCAAATTGACGTCTTCCACTTTCTCTTTGATTGGGTGACAAGAGCACTCTCTGAATGGTCACAATTAGATTTTGCTTGAAGTTGTCTCCGCTCCTTTTGCAGACAGGTAGGAACTCACCTTGTCAAAACGTGAGTGTTTGACTTTCAGCCATTAAATGGAGTGTTTCCACGAATGACTCATACGAAGAAGGCAAGCTATTTAGAACCAAAGCCACCATATCATCATCATCCACTCTTTTTATTTATGGAAGATAACTGGTCTCGGAGATCTTTCATCTGAAGTAGGTGCTCAGATAGCGATCCACCTTCTTGTAGTTTTACGGAAAAGAGCATATTTTTTCAGGTATAAAACCCGACTCTTTTCTGTCGTCTGATATTTACCCTTTAGACTGGCCCATAATGTGCTTGCCACAGTGGCATTCCGCACTTCCGGTATCAAATCATACCGACACCCCGGATAACTTGAGAAGCAATAATGCTTCCTTTATGACGTTTGTCATAATCCTCGAAGTTCGTCGCTGGTCGACTTTCATCACCCTTGATTATTTTATCAGAATCCCGAAATTCCGCGACCGTTAAAATCTTATGACTCCATACATTAAAATTAGTGCCCGTTAATTTTTGTGTCTCCGGCAACGTCAAGTGTGATATATTTGCCATTTTATTATTCCAAAGTAACAGAAAATAATAAAATAAAAAGTTTGCCCCACACTTAATAAAGTATTCTTTTCCGGCCAAAAAATATTAAATGAATGAATAATATGCGTGGCTGTAGGAAAATGCAAAATACGTGGCAGGTAGGTAAAATTTTTTTTATAACATTTTTATAAAATCTTTTGCTACCTTTGTGATTCTGCCCTTCACGTTTATATTGCCCTTTACGTTTTGCGAATTCTGTCCTTCTCGTTTTGCGAATTCGCTGCCCTTTACCAGCGAATTCTGCCCTTCACGTTTTTGCGAATTCTGCCCTTAAACGTTTTTCACCAGCGAATTCTGCCTTCACGTTTTTTTCCTTTGACTGTGCCCACGACCAACGATGACTGTGCTCACGACCAACGAAGTTGTTTATGCCCTTAACGTTTTATTTCACGTTTTTTTTTTTGTATTGATTCTGCCCTTCACGGTCTCACGTTTTTCCTTTGCTCAAAGCCCTTCACGTTTTCGCTAAGACTCTGCTGTGATGAGCGACCACGACTCTCTCCTGGTGCGCACAATTTTCTTCACCACGATCCATGATTCTGCCAAATTCGTGCCTTTTTAGGGCTTCCTCGAATTCTGTTTGTGCCTCTTGAAGGCTTCCTCGAACTGCAAAACTTGGACGCTCTGATACCAATGTTAGAAAATACAGAGAGAAGAATAAAATCAAGAGAAGGCTGATTGCACACTCAGAACAAGTGTGACAGCGTTTAATTTTATAATATGGAGGTGGTTACAATCTGGGTTACACATTTGCAACTGCATAACTGTTTTTTACATTTCTATATAATGTGTTATATTTTAACAATAAATTAGTGTAGAAGAAAGCATCGTTCACTCTTCTGAAATGTTTTGGTCCTTCATCGTCAATTGGGGGTAGAAATCATAATTTTGTGCTCTGGTTCCTCGAACAAACGGATGTCAACCCTGGGTAATTTCTCATCCCTGTTGCGGCATAGACAAGATAAGAAGTTATATAGAAGTTCCTTGTGGTCTAAACTTCTAGCAATTGAGAGTGCAAGGCATCACTAATATGCTTAGCCCATCAGATGAGAGGTGGTATTCTTGCGAAAAGTGGAGATGTATTGATACATCCAACTCTTGAAAATCCCTCGAAGAAGGCAGGTCCACAACTCTGCTGAGCAAGGTAATCAGGTCATTGACTTCTTGGATGAAGTCTGAACAGAGAAAAGTCTTTGGAAACCTCGTTACCGTTGGCTTTGGCTTTTCCAAGTAGCTTTTGTTAAGAATCTTGATATAAGTATCGGAATTACCTTTCCAATACTCCAGAGACGTTTTAGGCGAGATTGATGCATAACCCTCAACATCGGGGAGCTTGAACAAATCCTAGAGGTAATTAGTATCCAAATCTGATCACTACTGTTCAGTCTTGGTCTTTGATTGTTCGTGATTCAGAATCATAGTGTGCGGCTACTGCGTATATGAACTATGGGCACTGTATGGATGGTGGGAAAGCAGCTGCTACCAGAGCTATACCACTTTTGTAAATACTTTTTGATCCAAGTAGACTTGGATGGAGCTCTGATTATGTACCGAAATTTGGGTAGATCAATATGACCAAGATTAATGTCCCCCAATATTTTCAAAGCCTGATGTGATATTTGAAGGGGGAGTAACCCCTTGGAAACGTGTACTTCATTTTCCCTTGCCTTTTGATGAAGACTCCGTCATTTGCTTTGAAAAGTCCTTAGAAACACTTGAAATTGGTTGCGGAAGTTAGGTTCTGAAATGTAACTTCAATCCCTGAAAATAGGCAGGGGCGGAACTCAGACCTTGTTTTGCAACATCTAACCTTTGATTTGCTCTCGACGAAAGTCGGGACTTGTAATACAACTCCGTACTTCCGACTTTGTCTTGGCGGGAGTCGAGACTTGTTTTACACTTGGGAACTTCCGGAGAAGACTTATCGGAACTCACACCTTGTCTAACACCTGTGAACTTCCACTTTGTAATTTGCGATTGAAAAAATCCTCTGTACTTGGTGATTTTTTGGAAAAACTTAAAGCAAATCTGAAGTTTGTTTTACCCATCAAAAATGATTAAAACAAGGAAAGCGAGGAAGAACACTCAAGGAGGCAAGTAAAAAAAACATATAACCCCTTCTTAAAACATGCCCAAAACAAAACTAAACAAGAAAAACCCTAAATGCCCTCAAAAAATGTGGAAAAAGTTCCTAAAACAATGACACAAAACTTGCAAAAACCCATTAGAAACATCATATCTTACCAAAAAATCTGATGGGTCGAAAGAGAAATCACTTAAAATGCCCGAAAAAATCAAGAAAAAGTACAATCAAAAGTCGAAAGGTTGTTAGCAAGCTAGAGCATACAAATGGATAAGTGAAAATGTATGTGGAAATTCGACTATAAATAGAAAAGGGTGCATTAATTACACATAGGTGCCACGTGCGAATGAGTGGCATTAATTTGTTGACTGAACGTCATGAGTTGACTGCGTTTTACTTTTTGCAAGTTGAGCGGGTGTCGGGTTTTGAGGATCAATTTGCAATTTGCAATTTGCATGTAAATTGCAAATGAGAACCCAAAACCCAAAATGCACTGATTTCTTTGATTTTTCGGGAATCAGGTTTTGGTTTGTGATCTACATATAAATTGCAAATCGGAACCCGAAACCCAAAATGCATTGGAAGGTCGGGTTTTAGGGATCAGGGTTCAATTTGCAATTTACGTGTAAATTGCAATTTGAAACCCGAAACCTGAAATACACTAAGTTCTTTGTATTTCGGGTTTCGGGGTTCGAGGAAAAATTTGCATGCAAATTGCAAATTGCAAATTGTTTCCCGAAACCCGAAATCCGAAATGCAAAGAAATTTTTTCAACACTTGGGCAATTTTTAAGATTTCTAAAAAAATGATTTTTAGGCAAAAAAGGAAAATGCAAGAAAATAGTCAAAACGAAAAGGCAAATTGGGCAAGGTGACTTGAAAAGTCAACATTTTTGGCGACCTCCAGTGAATGCTTTCCAAGACCAACCTCTTTTCCAATCCTTGCCAAGACCACCTCTTGTATAACCTATTGTGCATTTTTTGCATCATCTTCAAATGAGGGGTCATATTCTTCAAGGGACTCATCTCATATTTTTATTTTCTTCTTTGCAACCTTTGACGTAAGAATCTGTATCCTTTAATGAAGCCATCTGTTTTTTTCTTCATCTCAAGATATCACATGTCCTTGTATGTCTTCATATTTCTAATGAACAATTGAAGACTTTCACATAGATGATGGATAATGAGTTTCACAACGTTGGAATGACTTTTCCAATCACTTGTTTTTCTCTTACTTGTTGGCTAGAAGCTTTTCTTCTGCATTGTTTATTTGCAACAATTTCATTAGCGTTAGTATATAATCTTCATATATCCTTCCTATTCCACTCAGAAATTGGTTTGTCCCTTATCTATTTGTTAATGTATATCTGATTTTATATGCAATACAGATGTATCCTAGGGGTTAATCTTTGTTTGAATTATAGATGCAATATGAATGTATATCTTTGTTGTCTATTATAGGCACACAATACACACCATTTTTTTGTTTTATTTTCTACCCCACTGGGGGTCTCTCCTGTTTAGGGAGAGGGGGGGTTATAATTCTTGGGGTTAATGGGGTTTTGTTACACCCCCACCAGGGGTCTCTTCCATTAGGGAAAGGGGGGTAAAAATTCTTTGATTATATATGGCCCGAAGGGCCTCTATTAGAGAGATCTCGGATGGCCTATGTAATACAATAGGGCCCGAGGGGCCTCCTTGTCCTGATTATTATATATGTAATACAACCTTGTTATAAGAGGGGGAGGCTCTAAAAATCAAGAGGTGTTTTGATTGTTAGAGCCTCTCCTGTCCTCCACTCCTTTGGACTTGAATCGACTGTTCGTAAAAATGTTTGTCATTTTTTCAGAAGAGTGCTACCAGTTCCCTCAGAGAGGGTGCCTATACCCCTACTGCGCTAATTCGGGAGAGAATACCGAAGGTATTCTCTATTTTTCTAGAGGAGTCTCGAGTAGGAGAGGGGAAGAGGAAGAGAGAGGACCCAAATCTCAAAACTCTCGAGGCCCGGAGATAGAAGGGGTTTTTGTCCCCCTCTACCATGCATCAATCGAGTATAGGGGGAGAGGATAAACAATCCTATCCCCCTCTATACTCCCCTCCTACCAAAAAATTCTCTTTCTAGTACTATCTTAGCACCACAAGTCCCATCAAAAGTGTACCCACCCTACCCCTCCCCCTAAGACAAGACTCTCTTAAAGAGAGTGACCCTTGGGTTCACAGGTAAATTAGTAGGGTTCCTTGGGTCTACCGTATACCCCTTTCATACTGACAAACGATAGCCAACATGAAGACTGACATGCTCCTATCAGTGATTCCCCCAGGAGCCATTCCCGCGACAGTGTGGAAGACGCTCTTAATACCCCCTCCTTTTGGGGAGGGGGCACCCCTCCGTCTATGTATTGTGGAGGGGGAAGGATCAACCTCTAGGGTGGGCGCTCGTTGCCGCATCTTCCATCGACAGGCAAACCATTGAGTCACATTCGTGAGCATACCTATTGTATGATCTAGATCTTTTAGATAGCAGGAGAGTCGAACTCCCAACAACACCTAATAGATTTAGTTGCTGCGCTACCCGCCTAACTCCACTCCTTTATTATAATATACTGCCTCCCTGCTAAGCTCAACTCAAACAAAACCTGGGCCTGAAACCTTATGTAAACCAAACTGTATAGACTTTACACACTCAAAACAAAAGCAAGGACTTCATTTCAGGTGAAGGGGCGTCCTCGAGTGAAGCAAGGCTTCCATTCTCCCCCTTGTGCCTCGTCCCTGAGGACCTCACTGGCCTAGGTTATATATTTCAATACAAATGTGTTCTTTGTCCTGAGGATCTTACTAGCCTATGCAACCAATTAGTAAACCCCTTTACTTCCCCCCTCCCCCCTTCCCCTTGCAGGGGGCTATTAACCCCTGCAATATGTGGGGATCGAGGGGGGGGGGGGCTTTCCCCCTGCTTGTCCCTTCTAGATAAAGAAAAGAAAGGCACTCACCTCACTTTGGACAGTGGGGTCCTTGTCCCAATATGCCCTCCGGGCCTATTATGCATGTCTTTTATAATACCAATGGTGTTCTCAATATGCATGCCTTTTGGGGCCTGCCTATTCTTCATGTCTATTCCAATACAAATGGGGTTAAGCCTATAAGGCACGTCTCTTTTCCATTCAGAATAACAACCCCTAAATCAGATGCCACTTATTTGTTTGATTAACAGCTTCGAGGATCACTGCTTTAATCTCTCTATTTGATGTACTCGATAGGGTGATAAACGTCACATAGAATACTATAGTATTTGTGTCCATTGAGCACCATAAAACCTGTAAGACTAGCCATACCAATTTAGAAAATACTAAAAAAGTGAAAAACACATGATTTTAAGTCCTCTGAACACTTTGTTAATCAATAATGTATTTGGCATCCTTTTTTTCCTAAAGGCTTTGTTGTCATTTATGAAACAATTTCTTGGAAAATGTGGAGAAAACAAAAAAACCAATGTTGAATAGCTGTCCTAAAAGTCAAATGGATTTGACCACAAATTTGAGGGGCGAGATGGCTGAACCAGGAAAAGTGCCATCAAATTTGAAATAGTCCTATAGGATGAACACGATATTAGGGTTTTATGACAAAACCCTGATTTGGCAATATCTTGGGGAAGAAAGAGAATTGGAAGCTGTCGTTCGCACCTCATGGTCCTCTCATGCAAATTTTTCAATGGCTAGAACATAATTGAGAATTTTGACCACATGCTAGAGATATTAGGGTTTCGTGAAAATTGTAATTTGTCAGTTTCTCCCGAATGCTATGAAGAGGTAGGAGTAGTTGTTTGAACCACGAGATCCTCTGATCCATAGGGATCCAAAATGACTCTACTTCATCAGAAACAGTCAGCAACAGAGAAGGAAAAACAACAAACGGAGGTTCTGTCTATATGTTAAGTAACAGGACTGCCGCAACTTGTGCAAGTGCGGCGGTTACAGTAACTGCCGCCTAGCCAAGGTGGCAGCGATCCCAGGACCGACGGTCTGCATAGGGCAGCGGTCCTGGCCACTTACGGATAGAAAACACAATTCGAAACGAACAGTCCTCTGAATTTGAAAGGATGTTCGTTGTCTCTTCTCCTTCATGACCTTTCTCATTCTCCAGTGCACGGGAGGACATGAGAAAGGCTATAAATACATGATAGGTAGGAGAGTGTAAAAGATCATTGGAAGCAAGAGACTTCATGGGAGCAAGTGAGCAAGAAATCTAAAGTGCTGGGAATTGTATTATTGTAGAAGAAAGGAGTGTTGAAGACAAAGCAATCAAGTAACTTGGAAGGAAGTGTTGATATATTATCTACTTCTCTTTCTTACTTATTGTAAATTCTGTATCTCTGTTGATTTAAATTGGCCAATAGAAGTAAAAAGGGAAGAAAGAGCTGGTTGCCCTTCCCAACTGGTTTTTCCTCCATCTGGAGGTTTTCCACGATAAAAATTGTTGGCGTGTGTATGAGCTTATATTCATTTCTCTTTACTACACTTGTTGAGTTATAAGGCACAATAGTAATTCATTCACTAGCTCATCTCTGTTATTTTCTAATAGAAAGTAGAACAACAGCAATTAATTTGTGGTTTTTGTGAACGAATTCCAAAGTTGATAGGGTTTACAAATCATTTTGGTATCAGAGCTAATAAGTATCCAGGACTGTGGTATTTCTTTCTTGAATTTGTATGACAATGACAAGATCTAAAGGCGAAGAAGCTTTACCTTGCGATCCGAGAGATTTCTATAAAGAAGTGGAAACAAAAAATTCGGGGGAGAAATGAAGGAAGAGAACTTGGTCCGTAGAATCGAGATGCTAGAGACCATGATGGATAGGATGTTTAGAAGGCAAGAAGTAACTTGCAAATTTGCAGAAGACAGACTTCCAGTCAAGCAAGACTCCATGGACTCGGTGGTTCGAAGCTTAGCCGAAAAGTTTGGTATAGGCAAGAGTCACCATGAGGAAGATTATGGGGAAGAGCATGAAGAAGAGACTTCTAATGGCAAGAGAAAAGGTAAAATCTGAACATACTCCTTTTAAAGTTGAGACTAAAGTCGAAATCAAAATCTTTGAAGGACAAGTAGATGCAAAATTACTTAGATAAATGGTTGAAACAATTAGAAGTCTATTTTAGCGTCCATAATGTCACCGAGGCACAAAGGATCACCTTTGCACGTCTCAAAATGGAGGGACATGCTCTAGTTTGGTGGGAAAATCATCTAACTACTTGTGAAAAGAAGAAACGTCCTATTGTGAAATCTTGGCAAGACTTTAAGGAATTACTTAGAGCTAACTTCTATCCTATTGGCCATAAAACTGACCAAATGATTAAATGGCAGTATTTTAGACAAGGCAGTGGTCAAAGTGTGCAGAACTATACTACGGAGTTTCGGAGGCAAGCCATGTTGCTGAACATGGATTTGGAGGATGAGGATATTCTGACCAAATACTTGGGAGGACTTCACACACACCTTAGAAGAAAAGTCATCTCCACAAAGCCCAAGGATATCAATGAAGCATGTGTACAGGCATACTACATAGATGATGAGAAAAAGCAAGGAGAAGCAGAGCCGAGGGTAAAGCAGTCAACAAATCAGCAGAAAAAGGATTATGGGCAAACAAGTAACAAGAGTAAGTGGAAAGGGAAAGGTAAACAAGCTGCCACTACTTTAAATACTTGTAAAGATCCCAAGAATTTTTGCAAGAATTGTGATATCAATGGTCATACTGACACTACATGTTGGAAGTTGCATCCGGAGTTACATCCAAAGAACCGAACCAAGGACTCCAAGAAGTCCATGACAGCTGTAAAGATAGAAGAGGAGGTGGAAATCGAAGATGACTCTGATGTAGACAAAAGGCTTGGATGCACGGCCACCAACATGGACAGCGAAGAGGAGATGAGTAGACTATTCTAGATTAAAATTCAGATCAAGAGGACTAAGGTAAATGCTTTGGTTGATACAGGTTCTCAATCTAATTTGATTTCTGAGGTAGTTGTAAAGAAGCTTGGTCTTGAGACTTACGAGCATCCGCACCCTTATCCTTTGGGTTGGGTGAAAAAGGGTGTTGAAATTCAGGTAACAAGAAGATGTAAGGTCAAGTTTGGGATAAATTCCCAATATATAGATGTGTTTGAAGCTGAAGTTATTCCACTTGATGCTTTTGATGTTGTATTCGGGAGTCCTTACTTGTATGTTAGGGATGTTATCTTTATGAGAAGGGAAAACCAGTACAGATGGGTCAAGGATGGGATCAGCTACAACATCCGGGCACACCAGCGTAAGACACGAGTTACTATGGTAAGTGCTAATCAAGCAAAATGGCTTATTCAGGCAAATCATAATCAGTTTTGTTTACTTTTACTAAAGGATAAACAAGATGGGGTAGAAGTTTCAGAAATTTCTAACCAGGGAAAACAAGATTTGGATAGTATCATTCAGTCTTTTCAAGAAGTATTTCAGGCTCCTAGTGGATTACCACCAAAACAGGAAGCAGAGCATGAGATTCAGTTGTTGCCAGAGTCACCTCTACTGAACATCGGGTTGTATAGGCAATCCTTGCTTAAGAGTACTGAAGTAAAGAAGCAACTCTAGGAACTAATAGACCAAGGGGTAATACGTTCGAGCACCTCATCGTGTGGTTCGCCTATTGTGATGGTGCCAAAGAAGGATGGTTCTTGGAGAATGTGCATCGACTATCGTGCTTTGAACAAGATCACCATAAAGAATAGATATCCACTTCCCCGCATAGATGATCTCTTGGACCAACTTCAGCATGCTAAATTTTTCACGAAGTTGGATCTCAAGTCCGGTTATCACCAAGTCAGAATGAAGGAGGAGGATATATGGAAGATTGCCTTCAAAACAAAACAAGGTTTGTATGAATGGTTAGTACTTCCTTTTGGATTATGTAATGCACCCGCTACATTTATGAGATTGATGAATGATGTATTGCGGGATTTCATAGATTCATGTGTCATTGTATATCTAGATGATATCCTGATTTTTAGTGCCACATGGGAAGAACATCTAACGCATTTGCAGCAAGTCTTACAAGTTCTCAGGGAGAAACAACTACTTTGTAATATGAAGAAATGTGAATTTGCCAAACAATCACTTGTCTATCTTGGGCACGTGGTTGGAGGAGGAGAGCTACGAGTGGATCCAAAGAAGGTGGAAGCCATCACAAATTGGCCAACACCAACAGGCGCCACAGAGACTAGAAGTTTTGTGGGATCAATACAGCAGAAGTTACACGCGGAAATTCATTCCGGGTTTCTCGGCAATTGCAACATGTTGGCTAGATTTTCTGCATAGCATCAAACCTAGGCAGTCATGAGATAAATCTCCCTCATTTAACCGGTGAGGCTCCCGTGTCAGATTTGTCAATAAAATGTGTTTTTATCTATCAGGGGTTTTACTTTAACTACTTAGTTCATGAACCATAACTAAGAAGTTCTGCAGCAAGTAAGCAGCTGTTTAAGAAAGGAAAATTATAGAAGAAGGAAGTAAAAGAATCACAGAGAAGAAATGAGGAAGATGTGCATCCCAATTAGTAGATAGCAGAGCTAATTGCATGCACATAGAAGAAACTTAATAGATTTGAACACACAAAATTATAAAGCAAAGGCAGCTCTAGATCCAGATCTAAAATAACACAAAGTTTACTTAAAAGATCTAAGATTTAAAAGCAAGAAACACAGTATGCCGTGACACAAAGTTCTCCGGAAACCTGCTTCTTTGTATTCCTCTGCTACAAGTTGCTCTCAGGGGTTCAGCACAAAGTCTAGAACACAAGATTGTTGCTTACAAATTCTGATTGATCATTAACCCGGAGGTTCTTCTCCTACTTATAGAATGTAGGAGGGAAGGTACAAATAGAAGACTCAAACTGAACTAAAGTATGAACAACAAGTAAAGATGACATTTGGCAATCATCCTCATCTAACTTCTTCTTAAGTGACACATGTATCACTTAACTAATAGAAAGGTTCCACATGACTTCAAGTAATGGTTGCAAAACCAATAACTTAGAAGTTTACAATTTCATCCGGGAACATAGAAAATAGAAGAAGAAAGAATAGAAGAAGTCATGCCAGCTGTAGCATCTACATATTCTTCTTGTTCTGATATCTGATATACTTGTCGAACACATAGTTCAGCATCCTTCTGTCTGTTTTAATGTCTACCTGCAGTGTCATCAGCCTACTGATAGAGTTCATCGTGAAAGGCTTGGTAGCTTTATCAATTCTCTTTTGTACCATCAGAAGAGAACTTTCCAGGGAATCATGCACCTCGTTGGAAACAATCCGTGCGTATGAAGTAACACCTCCGTCCACTCTTTCCTCAGTGAAAGAAATGATGCTGTCCGGCAAATCTGATGTTCTACTCTCAAGCGCCTGCATCCTTTTCAGCAAAACTCTGCAGATCTCCAAACGGAAAGATACTGCAAACTCTAGCTGCTTCCCTTTCTCGACTGATCCATCTGGTACAATTTGTTCTGCAACCAATACATCTCCCGGCAGTTTGTTGATCTCGGCCAAAATACTCAGGTTACTCTCTGCAACTGTATTCATTCCTTCTATGCTTTCTATCAGTTGCTTTAGTTGATTTGCTGCATCGTTCATAACTTTTAGACGGGCTGGCACTTCCCCAAGTTGCACAGAAGCTTGACGAATAATCAGATCTTTCCATTCGTCAATAGCCTTTACTTGATTGCTTGCATCTTCCATTTCCTGCATAAGATGGTCACTCACCTGCTCTGAAATGGGCTGAATGGAAGGTTTAGCAACCTTGGCTATGATCTCACATAATTGAGACACTTGCTTCTGCAGCTCTTCTTTCTCCGCCTTCTCTCTGTCAAACCTAAGGAACAAAGCATCCAGCAACGTCTGCGTGTCCTGCTTCAATCCTTCAGTGGTAGTTTGACCGAGTGGTATTTTGGTCACCGTCACATCTTCTGCCGTGAGCTCCTCTTCTACCTTTCCTTCCGCCGGAATTGATATTTCAGCAAACTTTTCTCCCGAATCTTTGATGATCAACCTAGAAGTTGCTTTAGCAACTTTAGGCCTTCTGTCTCTTCTGCTCAGATCCTGAAGTAGCTGCAAGTCATGTTCCTCTAAGTTCATCTCTACTCTTGTTTCTGGAACCAACTGCAAAGCTAACCATTCCGAGAAATTACTTCTCGGAGAGTGAGAAGTTGCTGAATGCACTACCATCTCTCGCTCTGCATCCTCTCCGTCAGAAAGTGCCACAGTGTCATGGCTGCCATCTTCTGAAACGTCCAAGGACAAAGCTCTTTCGAACTCCGTCATTTGCAGCTTCAACACCTCCTTTGGAACAGGGGCTGAACGAAGTGGCTGCGGAGAGAAGATGAACGTCGCCGGATTCAATGAAGGCATGGAAGCATCCTGCTGCTGCGGTGCAATGGTTGGTGATCTTCTGGGTACTGGAGAAGTCGGAGTCAAAGCTATGGCCGTAGAAGTGGTCTTCTCTTTCTCTTGAGATCTTCTGTGTACTTTCAACTTCTCGGACCTTCTGCTGCTTTCTCCTTCATGCTTCCGCTTAAGGGAATCTCTTGTGCCGAAGTTGCCTGTGATTTGATTCATCAATGCTTCATCAAGGCAATATCCCTTCGTCAGCAACCAGTTCGAAGTATTCACCAACACAGCTCCAGATCTTTCTTCTATTGTGCTGCAGCCGCCATTGCTATCCTGCAGTAGAGCTTTATCTCCTCCCATTTGATGGTAAGTGTCAAGTACCACGTTCCCATCATCTTTAAGATCCGCAGGTATCCGCGCTAGTCCAAAGTCAAATACTTGCTTTGCCGATAGCCTGCTGAAATCTTTCTTTCTAATCTCGTACTCACTTCTGCACTTTATCCAGAAATCTTCTAACGAAGGCACATGTGCGTACTCCTGGGAGATTGTCTTCCTGGCTATTCCAAATGGATCGAAATTAAGCCGCGCAGGGAAGAACTCTTGCTCATACTCGGACAACATTTGTGCTTCCATCCCTCGAGCTCTGTGAATGCTGATGCAACTGTAATATCCCACAGTGAGTGGGAAGAAGCCCGTAGGCTTGTGCCGCTTCGACTGAAGGTCGTGTAACTCCACAAGTTTCCTGCTCAGCTCCATGGCGATCAATCTGTCACTCGGGTACCTGGGCATCTTTATTG
The DNA here is from genome assembly GCA_019776745.2 of Taxus chinensis. Lineage (NCBI taxonomy): Eukaryota > Viridiplantae > Streptophyta > Pinopsida > Cupressales > Taxaceae > Taxus > Taxus chinensis. Next base: position 982,665,630 of record CM034146.1, read on the forward strand.
GTTCACCTGAAAAGCTCGTAACCCTGAGGTATGTGAAATCTGCAAACTGGATGAATACATTGCCAATCTTGGACACCGCTTCCCATGCTTCCTTGCTTACCCTGTGGGTCTTCAAGTCTTTGTCTAACCTGCAGATGAAATCGTAGAAGAAGTCATCGTTGATCACTTTGAAGTCCTCGCACGCAGGTACAGTAAGCTGTGGGTAGCACTCGAAAATGGGATCCTTGGAAAGAATACCACATCTATCCAGCTTTGAAAAGACACCCTGTGAAGCCGCAGCATATACCAAGTAGGAAGTCATCTTGAAGCTGAAGGTACGCTTCACGTTCCGCAGTTGCTCACCGATGTTGCTGCTAATAATTTCTGACCAATTGATTATAGGATCAACCTTGTTGATTTCAATGGTCCTGATGAAAGCATACATCCATGTCCGGAAAGTGTAGGCATTCGCTTCACCATTCAACCTGCATAGCAATTTGACGATATCATCCGCCTCCTGCACCAAATTGGATCGTGGAAGAGTTCTCGGGAACTTGGAAGGGGATCTAGGCTTCTTCATGAACCGGCTATTCATGATGCTCACACAGTCAGCTCTATGCTTCTCCCACCTACTGTCAGCATCCTGAATGCTAATAGAAGTCACCACCTTTCGCACTGGAATCTTCAGACAATAATTGAAGAATTCTGTATCCAAACGAATTATGGTCTTTCCCGCAACATCACGCACTGATCTGGATGAAGGATGATAAGATCTAGCACACTCCATCACAAACTCTGGCAATTGGGCTGTACATGGGAAAGCTGCAGCTCGAATAATTCCGCCACTTTTGACCGCACGCATGAGTGAAGTCTTTCCAGCTCTAGATCTATCAATCAAATCAGAAAGAGGTTCTAGGCCTAGATCCGTGTCTCCTATGTCTGTAAGTTTAGAAGCAATGCATGAATCCATCGTGCTCTCTCTTTCATCTCCTTTCGCCATGGCTTTATCTATCTTTTTCTGAATAATTCTTTTTCTTCTAACTTGGCCGGATTTCTTCAATACTGGTGTAGATCTGGACAATTCTTCAGATTCGGAGGATATTTGCAATGTATTGGACATTGATAAAAACTCCTTTTCTTTTATAAAGCACCTGTAATGAATTCCTGCAATTTATTCAGACAAAAATGGCCACCGGAGCATGAATAGTGAATTTAAATTATAGAAATCTGCACTTTTCAAGCCTGCTGCCCCAAAAATTGGTGTTTAATTTGCACATAAAGAGAGCATGAATCCTTTCAATCAACACCTGAGCTCCTTTAACACCTGTGAAAACAATTGTGCAGACGAAGATGAACCTTTTCCAAAGCATGCGCCAAATCTGGAAGCTTTTAGCCTTTGTTAGCACTTTGTTTGAGCAAAATCCTTCCTCTAAAGGGGGCGCACTTTTTCTCCTAGCTGCAATTCTTTACCTGTGTGTTGAATAATTCATCCATATGGCTGCCCATGCTTATATAACCTTCACAATTCTATAATTAATAATTGCCCTAACAATTAAAGGCAATTAATTAATTAAAAATCATGCTTTTCTCTTTTAAAAATTGCATGTTTAAGGACAGCCATCCAATAAATTAAATTAATCCAATTTAATCCTTCACACAGCACTTAACTTTAGCCTCACAGTGTGCTTTGACCATAGCCACTGAAAATAGAAATTAATTTAATGATTTAATGCATTTAAAATCATTAAATAACTCCTAAATGGGGCGCACTTTTTCCAAGGAAAGGGGCAGCCACTAAATAAATTAAATTTAATTAATTTAATTCCTTTCTTTTATTCTTCCTTTGACTTTTTGACCTCCTCAAGCTTGGGCGCACTTTTTCAAGGAGAGAGATTATTAAAAATAATCAATTTAATCATTTTAATCCATCACCAAAGGGGGCGCACTTTTTTGCACATGTAATTCTATTTTTAAGAATTTTTCAATAATGGGATTCTTTACCCTGCCAGGCAGGCACCAAAATCCCATGATCCACTTAAGTGATTTGACTTTTGCAATGGGATTCTTTATCCTGCAAGGCAGGCACTAAAATCCCATGATTTCCCTTAAGTCACTTTCCTTTTATTATATCATGGGAATTTTTACCCTGCAAGGCAGGCACTAAATTCCCACCTGCCTGCAGCCTCTATTTTTCCCACTGCAGCTTAAGTGACTTTTATAACACGGGAAAAAGTACCCTGCCAGGCAGGCATATAATTCCCATCCTGCCTGCGGCTTATATTTTTCCCATCGCAGCTTAAATCCTTTGTTTTCCAAAAAGGCGCCCATCCCCGCAGGGGCTTTTCTGTGCACGACTTCGCTTTTTCCCAGTGATCCAGACCTCCGATGACGACTTCCTCCGGGCAAAATGTGCGTGTGTGTTTTCCAGCTGCTCCAGGCCAAAAATTGGGCTTACCCGGCGAAGGAGTTGTTCCAGAGAAATTTTACAGAAAACAAAACGGGACACCACAAAAACACGAAAAATTGCCAAAAGTTACAAATAAAGCCCAAAACTTAAAATAAGTTAAAATCCTTCTGGTACATAGGAATAATAACATATTCGCTCATAACAGAGTTAAAACGGAGCGCAAATAGCCTCATACGGGGCTCAAAATAATTAAATACAAATTTCCCGCAGACAAATCCTGACGACAGAATAAAACAATTTTGGGCATCTGGGTATTTGGCGAAAAGGGCTAATATGGCTCTTTAGGATTATTTTGACGCAATACAGGAACTTTCAGGCAAAAAAAACAACAAATGACCCATTATTTTAAAAGTACGAAAATTTTTCGGATAGGGTAGTCGCAGATTTCAGGGTGAAATCTGAGTGACACCACAACACCTCTACACAATGGCCACAAAGAGTAAGGGTTTCAACTGGGGTAAGGAACAAGACAAATCCTTTGAGTTATTGAAATACAAGATTAGTCATGCTCCAGTACTTGCTCTTCCTAGTTTGCAGCAGCCTTTTGAAGTAGAGACAGATGCCAGTGATTACGCCATGGGCACATTGTTGCTTCAAGGAGGTAAACCTGTATGATATCATTATGAAACCTTCATTTCAGCAGTTAAAGGATATTCAGTATATGATAAAGAAATGTATGCGCTAGTTCAGGCAATTAAAAAATGGAAACATTATTTGTTGGGTAAAGAAACTATTGTGCACACTGACCACAAACCTCTCCAGTATTTGCAAGCACAGTCTAAATTGCAGCAGGCAAGGCACTACAAATGGATGGGGTTTCTTCAGCAATTCCATCTGGTGATTAAATACAAGAAGGGTAGTACAAATTTGGTGGCAGACATGTTGTCTAGGCCACCCACACAGGAAAAGTTTTCCTGTTTGGCCATTATCTCTCAGATCGAGCCCTTCATGAAGGAAGCTTACGGAGAAGCATATGCCCAAGACAAAGACTTTGGGGTAACATTTTAGAAGTTGCAGTCTCAAGGGGCTGAAAAGGCGGAGATTGAAGACTGTTATCTCAAGGACGGGCTGCTCTACTGATGGGGGAAACTGTGTGCCTAAAGAAGAAAGACTTCTATTGATGAGGGAAGCACATACCTCGAAAGTAGCGGGACATTTCGGTGTTGGTAAGACCCTAGCCCACTTGCAAAGGTATGTATATTGGCCCAACATGCAAGAAGTATCAAAATTTATTCGTGGATGTAAACTTTGTTGTACTAGCAAGCCTAAAACTAGGAAGGAAGGTTTGTATATGCCTTTACCAGTACCTACTCGTCCGTGGGAGGACATTTCTATGGATTTTGTAGGAGGATTACCTTTGTCTAAACATGGCCATGACTATCTTTATGTTGTTGTGGATAGATTTAGTAAAATGTGTATTCTTATGGCATGTAAAAAGACAGTAAAAGCACATGAGGCAGCAGATCTTTTCTTTGCTAATGTATGGGTGCATTTTGGTTTGCCAAAGTCTATTGTCTCTGACAGGGATTCCAGGTTCTTGGGCAAGTTTTGGACTACTTTGTGGGACAAGATGGATACCAGATTACAGAGGAGCACAACTTTCCATCCACATACAGATGGACAAACAAAGGTGGTAAACAGGACTTTGGTACAATTGATCAGAGGGTATAACAGCAAGTACCCAAGGACTTGGGACGAGTCCTTAGCCTACATTCAACATTCCTATAACCGAGCAGTACACACATCCACTATGAAGTCACCATTTGAAGCATGCCTTGGATATCTACCTACGAATCCGCTGGACATAGCAGTTGGACAACAGGATGAGGAGAATACACGAGATACAGAGGTGACTAGAGCCAACAAGTTCATTGAGAGGATCCGGCAAATCCATCTCAAGGTCAAAGAACAGCTAGAGAAATCTCAAGCAAAGTACAAAGCTAGGCACGATCAGCATAGGAGGGAACACAAACTTCATGCTGGAGACAAAGTTTGGCTTTACTTGAGAAAGGAGAGACTACAAGGTCAAGCACGGAAGCTCAAGCCACTATGATATGGACCCTTCACCATATTGGAGCAGGTTGGGGAAAATGCTTTTCGACTTGATTTGCCATCATTCATGAGGATGTACTCTGTAGTAAACTGCAAGAACTTGCACCTATATGAGTCATCCATGCTGGATGAAGGTGAAGAACTACAGTTGCTACCTTCCATTGAGGATTGCGTCTTGGACTCACGAGGTGAATTGCAGGAGGATGTAGTGCTACAGCAGAAAGTTAGAGAGACTAGAAGAGGTCCACAGGAGTCTTGGCAGATTGGACTGAAAGGAAAGACACCAAGGCAGGCCCGGTGGTACTCGAAGGAGCAAGGGAGGGAATTGTTCCCTCATCTACTCCCCCACTAAGCTTTTGTGGGACTAAAAGCCTCCTAATAAGGGAAGGTGTGATCCATAGGGATCCGAAATAACTCTACTTCATCAGATCAACAGTCAGCAACAGAGAAGGAAAAACAACAAACGGAGGTTCTTGTCTTTTAAGTTAATAGGACCGCTGCCCTGTGCAGTGTGGCGAGTTACAGAACCGCCGCTCCAGCCAGGGCAGCGGTACTGTGACCGCCGGTCTGTATTGGGCGGCGGTCATGTCACTTTCGGACAAAAAATAAAATTTGAAACAAACATTCCCAGAATTGGAAAGGCTGTCAGTGTCTCTTCTCCTCCATGACCTTTCCCATCCTCCAGTGCACGAGAGGACATGAGAAAGACTATAAATACATGTAGGAAGGAGGGTTTTGATTATCGGAAGCAAGAGATTTTCATGGGAGTAAGTGTAAGAGTTCTAAAGTGTTGGAATTGAGAATGTAGAAGAAAGAGTTTGAGAACAAAGTAGTCAAGTAGTTGGGAGGAAGTGTGAGACATTGTCAATGTCCTTTCTCACTTATTGTAAAGTCTGTATCTCTGATAATTTGAATTGGCCAATAAAGTAAAAAGGGAAGAAAGAGCTGATTGCCCTTCCCGACTGGTTTTCCTCCTCTGGAGGTTTCCAGGATAAAAATCCTTGGCATACGTGTGTGTGTGTTAATTCATTTCTCTTTGCAAATTTCAGTTCTAAGGCATAAACAATTCAATCACTAGCTCAACTGTCATTTTCTATTTGAAAGTAGAACAACAGTATAATTGTGGTTTTTTGTGAACGAATTCCAAAAGTAGATAGTTTATAGATCATCCTCTCCTTTCTATCCACCACTGGCTGGAATATTTTGTCAGTTTCTCCCAATCTATGAAGCATTAGGAGCAGTTGTTTGAACCATGAGATCCTCTTTCAATCTTCATATTTTTTGATTTATCTCCAAACCCTAAGTAGAAGACCCCATGGCAGTTTTTGATTCCTTGATCCACACCTTTGCCTTCAAATAAGTTGCGGGATCACTTCTAGGCTTTGGTACCATGTTAGAAAAGTTTCCCTTTCATCCTCAAGATATATGTAATCACTTCTTCGAAAATTGTGACTGGATGCAGCGATTGTCTTGGAAGTGACAAGATCTTCTTGTATGTATCCACCATTGGCTGGGACAAATCTGGAAAATTATTTTCCAATCTTCATATGTTTTGATTTCTCTTCAAACCCTAAGTAGAAGATCCCATGGCTATTTTCGATTCCTCGATCCACACCTTTGCCTTAAAATAAGTTGTGGGATCACTGCTAGGCTCTGGTACCATGTCGGAAAAGTTTCCCTCTCATCCTCAAGATACATGTAATAACTTCCAAGACTGTCCAGATGCAACATATAATCTACTTAATTAGTATTCCATAGCATTTACTTCTTACACATCAACGTGCACAAGATATGGATGGTACAAACAACGTACTAATTATCAATTTGGCACTTGGATAATAATGAATGATGAATAGGGCATAATCTCCATCGACTTATATACATATGAATGCCAAAATTGTGGATGGTTATTTTATGTCAGCCTCCTATTATACAAAGGTAGGCCTGCATGAATATACCATGCCATACAATAGGGTCTTAATAATGAACCCCAAGAAAAATCAAACCATGAGAATCCCTAGGAACACCCACAATTGGTGATCTAGAGGCATGGCAAGGTGGAATTACAACAATGTGCAAATATGCACCAACAATCCTTATCCTTTCGAAGATCCTCCACTTGGAGTTGTGTGAGATTTGCATCTAGGTTAATCTATTTTGGGAGGGAGAATAACTTGTTTTTAGCTTTCAAGACCTACAAACACTCCCATACAAATCGAAAGTAGATAACAAAAAGTGCCATTTGGAGTTATCCAAGCCTTGTATAGAGAAATGTCCCTTATGTCCAAAATATTGTGCAAGTAAGCATGGATAACTTGCAAAGGATTGGTGGGCTTGGGGAGGCCATGGAATTGAAGGCTGAGCTCCTTAACATGTTGTACTCTTCCTTCCTTGAATATTGCTTAAACAACCATTTCAACAAAAAAGATGGCCCTTTTTACTTTTGACCATCTATGCACTCACGCACCATGTTCTTCCACTTGTTTCTGAGTGGATTGTTGATAGGTCGTCATTTATTTCTTCTTTGCTAACATGTTGTTCTCTTTCTTCTTTGAATATTGCTCAAACAACCATTTCGACAAGAAGAGGGTCTTTCTTACCTTTAACCATCTCTGCACTCATGAGATATGTTCTTCCACTTGTTTCTGAGTGCACTGTTGATTAGTTGTTTCTTTCTCCAGGTGCTCATTATCAATGAGGATTTCGATGTGCTTGTTTGTCATCTTTGACACTACCTCTTGAAGGAAAATGAATTCCATCTGCTGGAATTGTCTGTTGCTGCTCGAGCTTTTGGTAATCCTCACCAATTACAACTGAATTAGGTGCTCAAGTTCTGCAATAGTATTATCGTTTTCCTGTTATTGGGTCTGTAGATTCCGAACTCAACAACTCCAATTTGGAAAATCATTTACACATTCTTTTATATACAATGGCTACTGATGGACATTTGTATTTTACTCGCCTCTTATATGGTGTTCTGATCCATTCAAATTTTGCCATGCTCGGCCAAGCATAAGGTTTAATGAATGTACGACATGGTCGAAAAAATGCAAGCATATCTAGCCTCCATACTTGGTGCCTTGCAAACCTTTGCGTTTGTGTAAAGATGACTTGGACTAGTGTGTATGATAGGAGGTACCTTCAACAGCTCTAATTTAACAAATTGTTGATATATTGCTTGGAATGTATGATGGTTCATAATGAACATCTGTAATTTTCTCCTGTCATTATAGATTGGCTCAATAATTTTGATTTTTCACATCTTGGTAAATGTGATGTTCAATGAGTGTAGAAGACTTGGAAGTCCAAATATCATTGTTTGTGATGAATCGGATAACATTATCTGGAACACCAATTCAATTGTTCCAATAAGAATTGTTAATTGGTCATATTTCAATATACTCTCTCAATCAAGATCCTTTTAAGATTAATGTTCTTGTGCATATTGGAAGTATTTTGGTTAACCGTTTCTTCCTTGAATCTTTCCATCCATCAGAAATGTCAGACACCCTTGAAATGCACTTTGAAGCCTCAACCACATCCAATAATGATTCCAATTATTCCCTCTCTTTTGACCAAAAACTAGCTTGTAAGCTCTTATATCTTTTTGGTCCTTCATTAATTCATTTGACCATCTCCTTGCAAGGAGGAGATCACACGAAAGTAAATGGAAACCAATTTGCATAAATGCAGAAGGCCTATAAGTTGACGTGCATCATTTTAATCCTAAATATCAAATTCCCTTTCAAGAAATCGCAAATTCGACCTCTTACAAGGATCTCTAGGATATTCCCATGCTTTCATTTCAATCAGAAAGGGGGATACCTTTGCTTTCGCAGCTCGATCTTGGACATAAACATTGAATTGATCCTTGTACAAGTAAGGCCAAGAAACAGACTGAAAATGAAATGGAAATGGAAGAGTGAAAGCCAATTCTCATTCACTTGAAAATGTGATACAAAGTACATATTTATCAACATGAAATGACTCTTAAGTTCATCTTCAAGATGACTGTTCAGCTTCTAATGAATTTAAGTAATAACAATATAAAATATTATTATTTCATTTATTGTCTACACCTAAGATTATGTACATTACTGTTACATCCCCCCTTAATCTACACGGGTAGTTGTGAAACCAAGGTTTGTGTTGCCCATTTTGGCACCTTTTTCTATTTATTTGGGCCTCATTCTTTTGATACGAAGTTCCTTCTCCACACTAGGTCTTGATCATGTATCAAATTGCTGTTCCGAAACACATTTATCTGCAAACCGTTTTGAAATACAGTCCTCTGCAACAGGCATTGCCTAAGTGATAGCTTGTTCCTTTCTGCAGTTTTAGAGTTTTCATCAACCAATGTATTGACTTGGTGAAGACTTGAGTTTGTGGAATGAGAATTGAATGAGGGTGTCTGATAGATACTATTGAAGGATTAAAAAAATGCAGCAAATAAATTTTGACTGCTACTTTATGTTCTATGAGTGAAAATTACCATTGCATGAAATGGAGAATTGAAAAAATTCAGCAAACAAGTTTAATTTTTCTTCTAATTTATTTGCTGTGAATGGAAATCAGCGGGTACCTCTGAATGGAGAAATGGAAACAATTCTCATTCACTTGAAAACGTGATACAAAGTACATATTTATCAACATGAAATGACTCTTTAGTTCATCTTCAAGATGACTGTTCAGCTTCTAATGAATTTAAGTAATAATAATATAAAATATTATTATTTCATTTATTGCCTACACCTAAGATTATGTACATTACTGTTACATCCCCCCTAAATCTAACACAGGTAGTTGTGAAACCAAGGTTTGTGTTGCCCATTTTTGGCAACTTTTTCTATTGCATGTTGGAATGGAAATGGGTCCTTTTGGTCTTCTCTTGGGCTCTTGCATGATTGCTTTAGGTCTCTCGGACCTTCTTTTTTGTTACGAAGACACATGCGAGCCTGGTTTGCCCTCCCCTCCGAACATTAGTGGTTACTACTTGGCTTTCCGTTTGCAGACAGGAGACTTGGAGTTCTGGCGGCGTCAGAGGGTCCGACGGGGTTGCTTGTTTAGTTAGAGACACTCTTCGGAGCAGGGATTTCTATTGTCATGGAGGATGAGTCTGCCCGCTTTCTTTGGGTACGGATCAGACGTAATTCTCCCCTCTTGAGAGACATCTTTATTGCGGTCTGCTACTTCCCTCTAGCTTCCTCTTCATTTGCCATCCACAACGGCCCAGATGGAGACCCCTTCTTTGACCTTTATGCTGGCATATCTCAGTTCTCAGGCTCTGGGGAGATCATCATCTTAGGGGACTTCAATGCCTTGTACCAAAAATATGCAGATTCCGAGGCATGACAGGACCGACGATGAACTTTGCACCGCTGAGGGAGATTCAAAGTTGGTTGGTTTCCAGCGTGATTCTGAGGACACGATAGGGCCCCTGACATCCTATGGCAGACACTTTCTCCACTTAGGGGAATCTCATGACCTTCTGATCCTGAATGGCATTCCTCGCTTTCCTGAATCCCGGTTCTTCACGTGTAGACCATTTTGTGGTGGGACCAGTGTGGTTGATTACATCATGACTACCCCCCGACTTGATTCCTTACATACACCACTTTTGTGTCTCCCCCATCCCTCTTGCTGACCATGTGACCCTCTCCTTTTCCCTCCAGGCTATCCTCCCCTAGCAACCCACCCCCTCCCCTCCCCTTGCATTTCACGTACTACTTGGAAATTTGACATAGGGGACCCCGACACCTTTTCCTCCTACCTTCGTCTGCTTCTCCCCTCCCATTCCCCACTTCACCTCATTCACCTCGGATCAAATGTTTAATACCCTCTCCTGCGCTATTCTTAAGGCGGCCACGAGTTCCTTCCCCCACGTCACCCACTCCACCCTACGCCATGGTACATGCCCTACGAACAAATGGTACGACGAGGAATGCAAAGCCTTCCATCGGAAACTCCGCTTTGCTTTCTTGCATGCCCTTCCCTCCCTCCCCTCTATGAAGTCTGCCTATCGCCGCCTTCTTCGACATAAGAAACGCACATTTATATCTCATAGGTGCCGTGAGCTTCGTCTGTCACTTATCCACTCTCCTAAACATTTCTGGCGCACCATTCTTCCCCGTCATTTGCCTTTACCCCTGGACCTTGATCCCAATTCCATGTTCACCCACACCTCCACTCTTTATGACTTCCCGGGCCAGCCCCACATCTAGGTTCATTCCCCTCCCTCCCTTTGCCATATTTTCACCCACACCAATGTGAGGAATGCCATTCTTGCTATGAGTTGCAGTAAAGCAGGGGATGAGGAAGGGTTCCATGCAGAATTCTTCAAGTACGGTCTGCAGACGCTCCTCAGTTATCTTGTGGACCTCTTCAATTAGGTGGTTTGTACAGGTTTTCCAGTCTCTTGGTCCCACCACATCATCCACCCCATCCACAAGTCGGGGCCCACTTCCGACCCCAACAATTACAGAACTATCATGGTGGGTCACACATTCTCCAAGCTCTATGCTATTGTTCTTCACTTGCAACTTTCTGAGTTCCTCGATCAGTATCATTGTAGAGCTAAGGGACAGGTGGGCTTCCGACCGACTTACCAGACTACCGACCACATCCTCACTCTTCGGGCTATCATCGAAGAGGCTCGCCACTGCTCTTCCATAGTTTTCTGTTGTTTCGTGGATTTTTGGAAAGCCTTTGAATCTGTTCCACGGGAAGCCCTTTTCCACAAGCTCAGAGATATTGGCATTTGTGAGACTCTTCTTACGGCCATCACATACCTTTATGAGGAGGTCCTTGGCCGCCTTCGCACTTCTGCTGGCATGTCCGACTTCATCAGGAGTACCATTGGTGTCAAATAGGGCTGCCCCCTTTCTCCTATCTTATTTGGGATCTATATCGATGAGTTGGAGGACTTTCTCAGGGATCACAATACAGGAAGGTGATGGGTGCCTTTTGCGCCAGGTTCTAATTTACATCCTTCTCTTTGCAGATGACGTAGTTCTCCTTGCTACTTCCGTAGAGGGCCTCCAGAGGCAGCTAGATGCCTTAGCCCTTTTCTATGATCATTGGCAGCTGATTGTGAATCTTGGGAAAACCAAAGTTATGGTTTTCAATTGTTTGAAGACTTCCGACCTCCACTTCTTCTTTAAGGGTGTGGAGATTGAGATCACTTTCTCTTATACCTACCTGGGGATTCTCTTCTCTAGACCTTGTTTTAGCCTTCGTCCTGCTCTTCGACCCCGGGTTGATAAGGGATATGGTTCTTTGGCGATTCTTGAGAGACAGTGTTTCTGCCACCACTTTTAGGACATTCCTTCCAAGATGTCCCTCTTAGATTCCCTAGTTAGGCCCACGGTTTTGTATGGTTCGGAAGTTTGGGTTCCCTCTCTTTTGGACTCAGATTGGGCCACTATCGAGCGCGTCTAGATCCTCATGCTCAGACGCATTATCAGGTGCAAAGAATTTGTTCCTCACAACATTATCCTCGCTGATTTTGGGGCTTGCCCTTTTCGGTGGGAGACCATCTTTAGCCTTGTGTTGTTGCACCGTATTCGGGGGTATTCTAGTTCTTCTGACAAGGACAGGTAAACTTATCTTGCCTACTGCTCCTCTGAGGCTATTGCTTCCTCAGATCACAATAGACGTTCTCGCTGTTGGTATGCCTGCATTTCATGCCTCTTCGAGTCCATTGGCATCTAGATGGACCGTCTCCCACCCTTCAGCTATTCTCTGGATGCTCTCGCCCACCTGCTACCCAACCAACATGATCTTCATAGGATAATCAGAGATGATATCTATAGACAGTTCATCCAGCACACATGGACCAACCCCCCGGGGGGTTGCGTCCGAAGATGTCATTCTATGCGGCACACTTTCTCGAGATCCGTGATGGGGTCATCTTCAGACCCATGTACGTTTCCCGACATTGGTTGCAGGTCCTTCGTATCTCTCTGGGTCAGTTTCGAGTGGGCTCACATCGACTCTGTATTGAGACTGACCACCACTTAGACCGCTCGGAGCGGACTTGCCTGCTTTGATCTCCAGGAGGTTGAAACCGAAGCACACTTCATTTTCAGATGTCCAGTTTACTATGAGATTTGTGGGCGATTCCATTGCCTGTTCCGCGAGCTTCCTTCCTTCACAACTTTCTTCAGATACTATGATCAGAGATGTCTTGCCCTCTACCTTCAAGAGGCCATCAGGCTCCGGGATAGGCTTCTCCATCCTCCCCCCCGACGGGTGGCTACTAGGCTGATCACTTCCTTCTTCCCGTTGCTCTCTCTGGTGAGGGGTGCTAAGCGGCATTTGGTCATGTGTTTGGACCCTCAACCTAGGTCTGTCCAGTCCCGTGACTCCGTTCCTTCCACCCGTGGCTCCTTATCTCAGGCATGTCCCATGGCACCTCCACATGGACAACAATCCATCAGGCCTACTTTGAGGCACCGCCTTCCTCTCGATCGTCAGCTCCCCAGGCATTCCACAGTCTTTACTTCTTGTCGTCGGCGCACTGCGAGTTACTCCCATCCGTCCTCAAGTGTTAGGTGATGTTGTTGGGGATGTTGCTCCTTCCGCTCCCTCCCCACACTGTCATCTCTCTCTTCTTCATTTCTGGCCTCTCGGCCTCTCTTGTTTCCTTCTCCTCCTCTCCTTCTCTCATTGTATTTCGGGTGACCCGTTTGAGTCCTCTTGCTGGGTTTGTTTTGCTTTGTACTCTTCAGTCCCATTGACCTACTTTTGTGGTCATGTGTTGGACATTAATATCATTATTTTATCTTATCTTATCTATTTATTTGGGCCTCATTCTCTTGATACAAAGCTCCTTCTCCACACTAGGTCTTGATCATGTTTCAAATTGTTGTTCCGAAACACATTTATCTTCGAACTGTTTTGAAATATAGTCCTGTTGGAGCTCAAAATTGCACCCGTCCCAAATTAGAATGATCTAGGGCTTTGAGGCAACACGAGACTGCCTCCAAGTTGTGAGACTTGCACAGAGGCAAACCTCCGGAGAAGGTCGACTTCCTCTACTTATTCCTACTGCTAAAACTACTCCTAAGAAGGGAAATTCAGCTAACTCTACTCTATGATTCCAAGAGACCAAGGTGAGAAGGAGATGCATAAAACTGGAATCCTAGACTAAGGGGAGGTGATAACACCAAGAACAAGGGGAAAGACACTCTCAAATGAGAGAAAATGCGATAAAATGAAGGAGGAGAGGGCATATAGAGAGTCACAGTCCAGAGCAACATTCAAACTTCCATTTTCACACAATGCACAATAGAAATAAACCCTGCAAAGTAAAAATGACTTCTATTAGAACTGTTCTTGAAATAGTTGCAACAAAAGACTTGCACTTAGAGCAGCTTGATGTAAAGACTGCATTTCTTCATGGTGATTTGGAGGAGGATCTATATATGCAGCAGCCAGAGGGCTATGAGGTCAAAGGTAAAGAGGAGATGGTGTGCAAACTGAAGAAGAGCTTGTATGGCTTGAAACAAGCTCCACGTCAATGATATAAGAAATTTGATAGCTTCATGATGGAGCAAGGTTATATTAGATGTCATTCTGACCAGTGCGTGTATACAAAGAAATTTGAGGATGGCAGTTATATTATCTTGTGTCTGTATGTGGATGACATGTTGGTTGCAGGTAAAAACATACAGGAAATAAAAGTACTCAACAAACAACTAAGCGACTCCTTTGCTATGAAGGATTTGGGGGCAGCCAAACAAATCCTTGGTATGGATTGACTTTATCTCAGGAAAAGTACATTAAGAAGGTCTTAGAGAGGTTTAATATGCAGGATGCCAAACCAGTTGGGACTCCTTTGGCAGGCCATTTCAAGTTATTAAAGGAGTAGTGTCCTAAGACAGAGCATGAGAGAAACCAGATGTCCAAGGTACCTTACTCATTAGCGGTTGGCAGTTTGATGTATGCCATGGTGTGCACTAGGCCTGATATTGCCCATGCAGTGGGAGCGGTGAGTAGATTTATGAGTGATCCAGGTAGAGATCACTGACATACAGTAAAGTGGATCCATCGGTATTTGAGAGGGACCATGGGGATAATTTTGTGCTACAGTGGATCAGACACCACTTTGTGTGGTTATGTAGATTTAGATATGGCTGGAGATGTAGACAACAGGAGGAGCACAATAGGTTGTATTTACATTGTAGGTGGGACAACAGTGAGCTAGATTTCACGACTACAAAAGCTGGTTGCTTTGTCAACCACAGAGACTGAGTATGTTGCTGCCACAGAGGCAAACAAAGAGATGATTTGGCTATAACAATTGTTTGAGGAGTTGGGGCATAAGCAAGAGGAAAGGAAGTTGCATAGTGATAGTCAAAGTGCTATACACCTAGCTAAGAACTTTGCTTTCCACTCTAGGACGAAGCATATACAACTTAGGTACCATTTCATTAGGACAACTTTGGAGGAAGAGAAGTTGAAGCTAGAGAAGATTCATACCAATTAGAATCCTATAGACATGATGACCAAGGTGGGCACAAGGGAAAAACTGAATCTGTGTTCAACTTTGGTTGGTCTTCACGGAAACTAGTGAAGGGTTGAGAAGCTTGCTCAGAGGAAAACTAGTCTCCAAGTGAGAGATTGTTAGGTTGTGGAGCCTATTTCCATGTGTGAAAATGTTGAAGACTGTACACTAAGAGTACTGTACACTTTCCACAGTATTTGTTTTTGGCCTAAAAAAAATGTGCCCGATACATTGGGAAACGTGCTTTTCTCATATGGGTGGGATTTTTGACCCATAGGTTTATGGGATGGTTTTGGCCCATGGTTTTGATACCCACGGTTTTGTAAAATTGCTAAAGCAGATGTCTACTTATGTGGTTTTGTGCATATCGTAGGGTTTGATGTAACATTGCAGATGTGTCTGAATTCGGGTGTGAATTCTGTAGAGTTTGTTGAGCTTAACTTCAAACAGATTTGGGTATTGTATTGAGAGAGTGGTGGCTTGTAATAAAATTCGAGCAAGTGATTCTTGGTGGACGTAGCCCAAATTGGGTGAACCACGTTAAATACTATCTCTTTGTGTTGTTCTTTTATTATTCTACACTTTTATTTCAGATCTGTAATATTTTCTGCATATTAGTTTCTATTGTTGCGATTCTGTGAGGGATTATTCCGCATGTTTTACCCTTATTTACTAACATAATGCGCTTATGCGGAGAACTTGTGACCCTGCGGAATTGTTCTGCCAATTCCTAGAAAACCTGCATCACCCGCAATACACTGTTTTTGGTCCATTTTGACAAAATTTTCTAAGTTTTTGGGCTTCTAAGGCCTATAAGGAGGGAGAGGAATGCCCTAGAATGATTGCACCTTCCCCAAATCACAAAATTTACTTGTTTTTGCCAGTTTCTTCTCTGAGGGTCCATCATTCTGCCTTAGTCCCGATTTGTCAAGTTGGCCGATTTGCAGGGGGTGCAAAATCGGATAACAGTTTGGCGACTCACGGGGTAATCTGCCTGTTAGATTGAAGAGTTCAGTAGCCTTCTCCCTTTTCCCTCATTAGAGTATCTCCACCCCTTTTCTTTGTACTATCACCTCTGTTAGCTTAGGATTTCTTCTTTTCTTGCATCTTTCTCTTCCTCTTCCTCTGGTCCCTTGGATTGTTAGAGTAGGATTAAATAGTTTATTTCCTTCCTTAGGAGTAGTTTAACATTAGGAATAGGTAGAGGAACCAGCCTTCTCTGGAGGTTTGTCTCAAGTAGCAAGTCCCACAACTTGAGAGACAATCCCATGTTACCCAAAAACACTGATTGCTCATCATTCATTCATGAAAAATCAGAGGGTGCTGTTTTTGGAGATAACAAGTCCTATGCAACAGATATTTGCTAAGTGATAGCTTGTTCCTTTCTGCAGTTTTAGAGTTTTCATCAACCAATGTATTGACTTGGTGAAGACTTGAGTTTGTGGAATGAGAATTGAATGAGGGTTTCTGATCGATACTATTGAAGGATTAAAAAAATGCAGCAAATAAATTTTTACTGCTACTTTATTTTCTGTGAGTGAAAATTACTTTAGCATGAAATGGAGAATTGAAAAAATTCAGCAAATAAGTTTTTCTTCTAATTTATTTGCTGTGAATGGAAATAAGCAGTACCGCTGAATGGAGAAATGGAAAAATCTAGCAAATCAATTTTGTTGGGAATTTATTTGCTTTGAATGGATATTTGCCCTTATGCTTTGATACCAATGTAAGGCTAGGAAATGGACAGTGAAAATGAAATGGAAATGAAAGAGTGAAACCCAATTCTCATTCACTTGAAAATGTGATACAAATTACATATTTATCAACATGAAATGATTGTTAAGCTTCTAATGTATTTAGGTAAAATAATTTGAAATATTATTATTACATTTATTGCGTACATATAGGATTATGTACAATACTGTTACAGTACATCCCTTTCTTTTTAAAACAAAAGCATATTACTGGTTTTCAATTAATATATGGGTTAGGATATACTTCACATCTTGTTCTGGTTTTGTGACAAATATGGCCTCTCACCCTGGTGTAAGAATCGCTGTATTTGTGGATGTTTCATGGAAAATCCATTCAAAACACCTCTTGGAATCTTGCCACTCAAGTAATATACACACAAAGCTAGGTTTTTTGTGTTAGATTTTGCCCTCACGTTAGTTTGCTCATTTGTTACTCCACTTTTACAAGAAGAACATGTCTTAATGGACCGATACAAAAAGATTGGTCATAGAAAAAAATATTCCAAACAACGACCAAAATCAGGTAAGATCCTTTTAGGCATATAACATCAACCCTCACCATCAGCCTGTATGAAAAAGTTTTCAATAAATCATCTGAAAAGCATAAATCATCTGCCAAGAATGTTATACTTTGTTTTTTGTTTTATGGGTTGGTTGTCCGCATATCTGTGCCTGCTGGATCACGTGGATCCACTACACGTGTCGAAGGAATTCAGAAAGAATCATTATCAAAGTATAGTTTTCATATGCCTCTTAGTTCAATGGGATTTTGTGTAAAGTCATAAAAAGACATTGTAATGTTGTCAAGTCCTAGGTTTATGTGAAAAGAGAGCAAACTATTATTGTTAGAATAATTTGCACATGAAAGTTGAAGTCATAGACTAGAAAGAAACTGTTAAAGTGGCATGTGAAGACAAAGCATATTAATTATAAGTCACAGGAATTTTACACGAAAAAGTTAAGTTGCAAAATATGTAACCATAGGCAAAAAATGTGATGTATGTGTGCTATTGCTGACAATTTTTTAATATGATGAATACATGATTGAAAAGGCTATGTAAAGGATAAGATAAACCAAGAAGTACGAATGTCACCTTAGGGCAAGGATTGGGACAAGTAGTAATAGAAATAGTTAGAGTAGCGACTTTGAAAGGACATTTAAAGAATGAAAGGTGAATGAAAACTGGCTTTCTTTCTGCCCCTTATTTTGGTTTCATTGACATTTTCGTCTTTTAATGTTTGAAGTCTCAATCAACTTTTGAAAAATAGCGAATGGAGCATGAGGCAATAATTATCTTTGCATGTAATGATTTTTTGAAATGAGCTACATGTGTCATTAGAAAAAATTTTTTGCATGCATTTTCCTTCTAAATCATGGTAGAGTTATTAAGCTTAGTCTATAATTTGAAGGAGGTTTTAGGAAGTTTTTTGTGTTTTTATTTCTGTAGTAAATCGTGTTACACTTTTTGGAGTATTCACAAAGTAATGTCTCTTAGTCTTAGTCAACAAGAAATTTCAAGAAACTGGGGAATTTCTTGGAATTTTCAGTGAACTTTGTGTCACATTTTCTATTTGGAACATGAACTATGCCTAAAATCCTGATTAAAAACAAGGGGAGAATCTTTGATTTCACTATTGCCTTTTATTACCATGTAATTGTCAACATGCGTTCTAGCTTGCCGTTCCTTAAAGGGAAGAAGTCTCTAAGTTTCTTTGAGCATTCTTCAGCCTTTCGATCTTGCTTTAGGGTGAGGTTTATCTTTATCCAGCCATTGGTTTCCTTGGACGTTTATCAACCAGTTTGTTTTGTGGCAGGGTTACCATTTTTCTATTACAGCCTTATCCAAATTTATCAACTATGTTTTTTTCCATTTTTTGGTAAAAGATGGAGAAATCCCGAGAAAAAATGCATATTAAGAGGGAGCTGCTATAAGAATATAAGGTTTATAGTTTATCACTGTTAGTTACGTATCGACTAATGTTCGGTTGTAACTACCTCAACCATTTTGTAACTATCTATTGCATAATAAAATGAGGGACATAATCTACAATGTGTGCAATTTGCTGCTTCATCATCTCGTTGTTCACATCTTCTAACATTGGTATTAGAGCTTAGGACATGAATTGAGGATGAACAAAAGTCGAAGAGGACATGGCTGCGTGACGCTTCAAGGAAAAAAATACAATCAATGCCATTGCTAAAGAAAAAAAGCATAAAAACACCATTCGAGGGCACAATTTTTGTTGTGTTTTCAGACAAATTTGAGGGCATTTCGAAGTGCTAGGGCACAAAAATAAGAAATCGCCATTTTTTGAAATTTTTTTGAGGGCTGTTTGTGCAAATTAGGGTACACAAATAAGATGTTTTTAGGGAAAAACATGATAGGCAGAATGAAGTAGAGAAAAACATGATTTAGGGAATGTTTTTTTTTTGCAGAAAAGCACAGTGCAAAATCATGAGAAGAGGAAAAACATGAGTTTTGAAGGTATCTAATATAGTCACACATCTCCATATTTGCAATTTTTGAGTGTCATCCGCTGCTAGGGCACACAATTTGGTGATTTGCAGTCACAACCAATTGTCTAGGGCACAAATTTCCCTGGTACAGTTTTCTTTCTTTGCTTTAAAAATAAAAAATAAAAATAAAAATCATTTTTTAAAATCTTGCTAACATTAAAGTACAAATAATTCTATTTTTTGGGAAGGTTATTTTGATGTATTTTGTCTGAGAATGGAAATTCCATTAAACAAATATTTTGGCCTCAACTTTTGCACTCGGAAAATAAAAATACAAACTAATGAATAAAAAATTGTGGGGAATAGTACACGGGGCCGAGAAACCACCTATAACAGCATGGAATTGTAACATTCAAGCCAATGATGTTCTCAAGGGAAAGTTCAAAGACAGACCAAATGGGTGGAAAATTCACTAATGAAGAAAACATATTTTAAGAAGCCCACAATTTAAAGACAGGAAGGGATCTAGTGTCGATGAAGCTTAGCATGGATGGTTGCCCAATTAGTCGGGAGTTTGTGGATCTTGGGAATTATACCTTTATGAGGGTTAGAAGACAACATGATGGAACACTATGGATGTTGCTCAATATGGATGGTTGTCCAATAATTCGGGAGGTTTGTAATTCAGGAGTTTGGGGAGGTGGAATCTGGGAACTCAAACATTTAACTCAGGAACTACACCTTTACGAGGGTTAGGAGGCAATTTGATGGAATTCTATTCGGTCAAAGAATTGTTTTCAAAGAAAAAGCTTATGAAGAATGTCCAACTCTTTTTAGCTTTGTTATTTTAATCTTCTGTCAATATGTTTGTTTTTGCTTTCTATAGTGTAAGCCTTCAGAGGGGGGTATACGAATATAAGGATTATAGTTTATCACTATTAGTTATGTATTAACTAATGTTTGGTTGTAACCACCTCAACCATTTTGTAACTATATCTTGCATGATAAAATGAAAGACATAATCTACAATGTGCGCAATCCACTTTTTCTTCATTTTCTCTTTGTTTTTCATCTTCTAACAACTGCTCCTCTCAAACACTGTAGTGTCCCTTTTTCCCACGTAAGGACCTAAATTTGGACTTCTTGCCATCCCCTTTTCCATGGCAACGAAGTAAAAGAGCTTGGAAAAGGAATTGAGCTTCCTTAGCATCTATTTTCTAATTTTAATGTTTGTTTTTTAGTGTGTTTTTACTTTAAGGAGGTCGGCTGAGTTTGGAGCTTTAATGAAGCCAATTAAAGATTAAAAAGAACATTGTATGGGTTGGCCTTGTCCTTTTGGGGCTTTGGCACCAAAGGGAGGATATAAAAGAAGGTTAGAGAGCTCATTTGCATCATCTCTCATTGGCGCGTTTGCTCGGTTTGGACTTGTGGGCTGGTTGTTCATTGTTCTTCCACTCTTGAGCAGAAATCCAAGTGTGTAGCATCTTCTTAGAAGGACGGAAACCCATTTAGTGGTTTGTAGGAGGCCATAAACTCTCCTTCCTTGTTGGCTTGAAGACATATTTAGATTTGAGAGGCAAGAAGACATTATCAGATTTTTATGTGCATTGTTGAGCCTCCTTTGTGGAGTGAGTTGCATTAGTGAAGGGTATGGTGCCATCTAGGGCATGACAATCTGATTTGAATTCATATTTGTCTTCCTTATTATTTATAAGGCTGGAATCAACATTTACATGTGGAGTTTGGGTTTTCTAAACCCTTATTTCATAATTTTATTGCATTTGTACTTCACTGGTTTTTAATTAATTTCCAGCAGTGTTTCGAGTCAGATTTCTCATTGATTATTGGTTTATTGGATGCCTAAAATACATATATTTATTTTGGCAAAGTTGTTGAAGAACTTCAAGTGTTTTTGCATGCTTTTTGTACCGCTGTCCTAAAGATCTGTTCGCTGTTCAAATGTAGGTTTTATTGTCATTTTACTGGTCCTAAAATCAGATTTGCTAATATTGGGGTTTGAGCTAATTTCCTTACTTTTCAGTTTTGTCCCAAAAAGGGATATTACAAACACAGAGGAAATCTCTCTCTGATTTCCATAGTTGTTGTTTTGGCTTACAGAGTTACTCCGTTGGGCAGGAAATCAAGAAAACAAAGTGGTGCCCTAACTCAGGGTAATAGTGTTTTGGCAACTCCCCTGGAGAGTGGAAGTGCTTGAAAATTCTTCTTTATCCCATTGTTCTAACGATGGATTCGTCTGAGATTTCTCCCCTCTTGGAGATGATTTTCCTATTGAAGTATTGTGTGAGGGGTTGTTGGAGAAGTATATGCAACAGAAAACTGAGAATCGACAATTGAAGGCTGATCTTGCGCAGGCAATTCAGGGTAAATTAATTGAGACACACCCACCAAGAGACAAAGTTTCAAAGAAGAAAGGAAAGAGCAGCCATATTCTCAAAGTTGTTTCAATTATGTCTTGTTTGATGAAGACACAATGCCCAAACTTCTGACAGGAGAGAATAAATGTAGTATATACTTC
This sequence comes from Taxus chinensis, assembly GCA_019776745.2. Taxonomy (NCBI): domain Eukaryota; kingdom Viridiplantae; phylum Streptophyta; class Pinopsida; order Cupressales; family Taxaceae; genus Taxus; species Taxus chinensis. The sequence goes on from CM034146.1 coordinate 982,687,383, forward strand.
CGGTGTTCCCATTGAAGAGGTCCTTCACACTGGAGATGATGTAACTGAAGGACTCATTTAGAAATTGTTTGGAAAATTTGAAGTTATAAAATAAGTTAAACCTTTAAACCTTCCTAAAAAATTGGAATCTTGAAAACTTGAAAGGTTAAGAGGCTGCATTAGCAATAAAATGTCAGCTTGATCCTTGGGAGGTTACAGCTCTCCGTAGATGGAATGTTATCAGGAAGAATTCAGCGAAGTAATTCAGTGTCACGAATTTTATTCCTTGTTGAACAGCGAACAAAAGCATCTCTACTTCTGCTGGTGGACTAAGCAAAGAAAAAGTTGAAAGGAAACTGACAAATTTGATCTTATTCCTCCCATGAAGGCATTCCGTTTCCAGAGCTTGAGTAATTCTGTGAGCTTGAAGGAATTTTCTAAAATATTGAGGTATATCTCCAGCTTCAAGAAAAGCAAAATTGTGAGAATTTTGAGTCCCTCCACCATTCTTTGCAGAACCTAAATACAAAGAATATTCCATTCACATGGGTGAGTGAGATCAAATAAAATTTGAAGATTTAACTGATGTAGATCCCATTTTTAAATCTTATTCCAGGTAGAGTGGCTGCAAGACACTTATTGCTTTTATTCTTTCATCCGAGGATGTATTGCTGATGATTTTTGAGAGTCCCTGCCAGTCCTTTATGTCCGGGTGTTTTTTCTTCCTGTTCAGCTGTAAGTGGTCAAACCTTGTGTCTATATTTATATTCCCAGCCATGTCCCTTATGTGTAATCATCAAAATACAATGAAAAAAATGGCATCTGCTGTTGCCGTTAAGTTAAAAAAGGTGCCATTGACTATAATAAGCTTTCCATGGTTTAGTGTAGTAAATGGTAGTGAGGCATTTGTTTAACCCTGTACATAAAAATATTGTCCCGCTTTTGTGTTTTTGTTTTGTAGTTTGTTTACAAAATGGAAAGCCTTATTTCTTCTTGGTCTCCCGAGCCTATAATAATGTAAATTATAAGTAAACTGGTGTGGTTATAAGTACTGTTTTCTTCATCCCTGGTGAGCAATCACTTAATTGCGTGGTTTATTCTTGATCTCTAGTCTTGGGTCTGTTATGGCATGTATAAGAGGATTCATCTATTATTTTTCTGAGAGTAAAGAGGGTTGAAAGTTTCTTTTTACCCAAATATATTTGTTGAAGTTCTCAAATTGACATTAATAAAAAAATAGAAGAAAATATGGAAGGTGTAGACAGGTCTTGCATGCTTCACCACATGGCTTGGCTGGAAGATAATCCAGGTTATTTCGAAGTTTTTAAAATGAGAATGCATCCCCACCGAAGGATTTATTTGATGCCTTTGTCTCATTAAAAGGTTTGGCTGTTTTTTATCATCTTGTGTGATCCCAAGCCAATATTTTTATTGCTAAAAGCCTGTTTAAAACAGTGAGAATTTCAAGGCAGGGAAGGAGAAATTTCATGAAAAAACTAACATTAAAGCTCTCTCAACTTGATCTGCTTGGAAAGAATAGGGTTATTTGAAGCCCCGCCTTACCAATGGGATTAATCAAGAAATGTTTTCCAAGTGTCATACTGGTGTCGGCACAATTGAGGAACATATCACTATGTTAGAAACAACTAAGGGGATGATTGTAACCCTGCTCTGCTAGTAAAGAACAAAGATATTGTAAAGCATTTTGGTGTCAGAGCATCTACAATATATATTGGGTTGTTGGAAAGGAAAATGGAGTGGCTATAGCTCTGGTCTGCCGATGTAAAGAGAATCAGCAGTGGCTCAGATATTTCAGCATTGAAAGGACTGATATGGGTTTCCCCAAGTGTAACAGTTCAAATCATTGTTCATACTTATAGGATCTATTGATTTTGTTACCTTGAGGGGCATAACTTTGATGGATGAGTCCTAATCTGCATATGCTTGTCACCAGTGTTACAAGGGGATGCTTCCCCTAGATTTTGGTGACGTCTTGGACAACCCAAATGTTTTGGGGACTTGGAGGGGATGTCCCCGATTTAAAAAAAAAATAAAAAGTTTTCTGATGTATTAGCTTTTAAAAAGCTGTTTTTTACCAAAAACATTGAATTCTAATCTCAGAAGTACCTAAAACACTTTAAACATAGTTTAAATCCCTAAATTTCATAAAACAAAAGTTAAATTTTTTACATATTATTTATTTTTTATTTATTTTAATCGTTGTCCCCTTGTCGTCCCCAAAATTTGGGAACTTTTTTGCCGTCTTGAAAACCCTGTCCCTCCATCCCCATGCCCCCCTGTCCCTGAGACTTAGGTAGCTATGCTTTTTACAAGGTTGTAATGGAAGAAGAGTGCTCTTAGTAACAGTCCACTTTCTGTCCTATGCATTTTTGGCACAAAGTAGTTGATCTAAGATGGAGACACTGCTTAGAAAAAAGACCGAAAACACATAGTTGAATTGCGAAAACTTGTTTGGAAGTTCCACTTTCAACCTTGACATTTTGTCCTACCTAGCATTTCTTCCTGTTGAGACGCTTCCGTCTGCAACAACAATTGAGTAGTTATTTTAGCCTAATTTTAGTGACTCCCCTATTTATTTTTGTTAATTAATACAGTAATAAACTAAAAAAACAAAAGCTTCATTCTTCATTTATCTTTTTCCTCTAAGACATTAGTATGAGAGAGAATGAAGAGAAATGGAATACATATCTCACACTTCAGAGCACTTACATCTTGTGTGTCCGTCATTGATAAAACATAAAAGAAGTTCACATTTCAGGCGAGATAGTCATACAGTTGTTTTAACTAACAGTACATTAACTAATTACATAATTAGTTAATGTTTACATAATAGACTTAATAACTTTAAAACCCCCCCCTCAATGACTAATCCGGAAACTACTCCAAGTTTGTCCCAAAAATTGACAAACACAATGGGACCAAAGGATTTAGTCATTAAATCAACAAGCTGCTACATAAATATTAATTTGAAATCTGCAATCCTTTGACATTTTGCTACAGTGCAATACATTAACTTTGATTGAGATAAAAGTTACTTGGAGACAGGTATCGAGTAACAGCACAAATCCGGTCGCATAGGCATAAGAGGATATCAGGCTGCCCACGGCAATTGTTTGTAGAAAAAGTGATTCAGGGTAACTCAGTGATGAATCATCATTGGCTGATATACTATCATACCCAATGGGTCCAGTGGTTATGAATCCAGAATCTAAGGGTCTCAATGATCATTTTGAATATACCAAGGCTCATGAAGCTCGGCTCTAAGTCCTCAACAGGCGACTTACTACCGACGGTCTACATACCCAAATGATCAGGGTACCACGATAATGTACCTCAAACCTTCAAGCTCGCACCAGAGCTTAAACTTCCTCGTCCAAATATCCAGATGAGAAGCACGACCAAAATGTGGCCATCTTTATAGTCTTCACAGTAGGAGCAAAGGACTCTCTCACTTTGTAACTCAACCCATTTGATATCCATATGGGTATGTTAACTCATTATTTACATGTGTACCAGTAAAAAGGTCATAGAGCAAGGGTAACAATGACCATAGCTCTGCTAAATATAGCCCCCTTGAAAAAACAAAAAACGATCCTTTGAATGTAATGATCTTAAATGATTGAGACATTTCAGCCTCCCACACAGCTCCATTATATTGATTTTGATAGAGGATATCTTGTCATCCTCCCAGGACAAGTGTACTTTATAGTGGATATTTCCTCCACAACATAGCACGTGAAAGTTGACTAGAGTCACGGTAAACAAACCTGTCGAGGAATTTCAATCCTCCAAGCACATCATATTTGGTAGGAGGAGTCTCTCTCCACACATACATGGTTGATGACAAAATCTGTAGCAAAGATCAACAACAACTCTATTGGCCACCTTGCAGTTAATGCATGCAGCAATTACGATATTTCAAAAATTTCACGTCAGATACAATACACTGCTTCTCGGAGAAATTTACAACAATGTTGGGATTTTCTGGTAACTGACTAATAGACAAGAAATTTTTAGGTATGCTAGGAACATACATAAGCATTCTCTTGCAATGAATTGCCTAAGTACATTCAGGGACTTCATCAATTGACATACCAAATGAGCACGACTATGCTACCTGGAAACCTTTAGGCTGCTTCAAGTAAACTCTCCATCAACTAATTAAACTGAATCAAAGAGATTGCAACCGTAAATGTTACCCATTTACACAATGTCCTACAAGGAGCGAAGAACTTGTAGTCTGGATTGCGTCCTAGAATCAATGAACCAGCAACCGATAGCACAATCAAGATGAGCATGATACCATGTCGAAAGCTAAGCCATCAGACATTTGCCAAATTGTGACTGTATCCTAAAAATTTGTATTAATTCGGCGTAACTCTGAACAACTCACGTAGCGGTAAATTCATTAAGATTCGGCATGAAATTCGTCAACAAGCCATCATAATCCAATTGCATGGCCATCTCCCATTTAGGTAAACCTTTTGCATCAGAAAATTGGGGACTGTGGCGCAGGTAAAATCGTCAAAAAAATCATGTTTGAAATGCTCGAGCAAAGTGGAAGACTGCTTTGCTAGATTAACAACTTGTTTTCGGTCCTCCAAGCTAGTGCCTCTCTTTGAGTGGTTCTTGCCATCTCACCAGGTGCCTCTTGTACCTCCTACATAGTGGAGTCTCCCTCCACAATTCTTTGGGTGGATTTTCTTGTCATCTCATCATGCACCTTTTGTGCATCTTGGATTAGTGGAGTTTCCTTCCACAAATAACCATGCATTTGATTGAGGCAATTCATCCTCCCTCACATGAGCCATTTCATTCTCTTGCACAACTTGTATGATGGATATTCCCTCCACATGTAAAACATGTAAGTTGAATGGCATAGGATTAACAAGCCTATAATTTCATCTTATATGGTGGATTCTCGCTCTACGAGTGCCCATTAGTTGATTGTGGTAGGGTCAACAAGCCTATACACACCACCTTGCCCATTGCCTAGGGCAATTGCCTTGTCCTGTTCCACATTTGACACAACACATTGCTTCCCAGAGAAATTCATTTAACAGTATTGGGAATTTTTTGTTAGCTTACGAATAAAATGAGATTTTTATGTATGATAGGAAGATACCTAACATTTCTTACTATGAGTTTTTGAGCATTATTCAACACAATGCATGTATCTTTTGTCCCCTCTAATGTAAGTGACTCTTCATCAACTAATAAAACTAAATTAGAAATACTTGTATTTGCAGTAAATTATACAAAGTAGTTCCTACGACACGAAAAATGTCTAGATGCACGGGAATCAATGAATCAACAACTTGTAACATTGTCATTTGAGGACAATGCGTGAAGGGCATACTCTTCCTTAGAATCCTATTCATCAACATTTTCTTGACCTCTCGCCTTTTTATTATGTGAAGAAAGATCATATTGTTGTTTCCAACAATCCTTTTTCAGATCTCAACCTGATGATGGCAATGGCATTCCCCCTGGTATCTAGAAGATGATTCACCAGGAATTACATGTTCTACTTACCCTTTGATCTGAGCAACAATGTGCATTCTCTGATTGTCCAGAACTGGGCTCAATCGCTTGTGTCTACCTCCTGTTCCTTTTTGTATCAAATAGGAACTGACCCCATGATTAAACGTCAAGGTCTGATTTTCCGCCATCAAGTATAAAGCCTTCACAAATGTTTCATACAAAGGCAATCAAACTATGTTAAGAACAAGAGCACCCAAGTCATCACCATCCATCTTTATGTTGATAGCACCAAGCTGGTATCTCAGAGATGATTCATCTGAAGTAGGTGCTCTAACATAGGACCCATCCGTCATGCATCTTTGCAGAAAATAGCATATTCTTCAAGTATGGGATCCTGTCTTTTCTCCGAAGTTTGATACTTGTTCTCAGAGACTAGTCCAAAGCATCACTTGCCTCAATGGTATTCTGAGACCTCGAGGTATCAAACCATTCTGACACAGGACAACTTCAACATCACAAGGGCCTCCTTATGACACTTGTCATAGATCGAGAAAATCTGTCAAAATAGGTCTTTGCTTCAGTGCCTGAGAATGATTTTATCGCAATCCTAATACTCTGCACACTGTGCAAAAAAATCTTGCAACTCCAAATATTGAAATTCTGGCCAACTAAATTCTTGCACGTTTAGTACAGAACCAAGTATTGAAATATTGGCCATGATTTCACACACAATATTGACCTCTGACCCACATGTCAATGCCTACGAACTGCAAAGCCTATACAGTAACCTTCTCTTGTGCTACAGTAGTCTTCAAATTTTCAGTGAAATCGTGAAATCATTGCTGGATACAATTATGAAATAGCTGTTGAGAATGATTTTCAAATCTCTGTGGATCTATGCTCTCTGTCACCAGCACATTCAAAATGTCTAGCAAAACTCACATCCTGGTCTTTTAAACAATCAATTTGACACTTCAATGGCATCTTCTGCCTAGCAAACTAATAGCAACTGATCAAACCCTCAAACTTTTGTACCCTTGAAGCTTGCCCTCGATTTTTGATTGTTACCTGCTATATTTTTGTGAAAACTTCCAGTACAACATTCTTCCTTCAGATTATAGATTCTCCTGATCTGCACTTCGAAGTCTAGAACGCCACATTCTCTTTACCCTCAACGCATGCCCTAACACTTGCCAAAGAGAATCTGCAAATGCCATGAAACTGCACGGAATGTCTTCACAAATCACAGCTGTAGAAATTACTACATTTCTTAGCATTCAATTATATGTCAACATACATCTTCCATTTCCTCTGCAAATGTCTAAATGTCGCTATCATCAACATCATTTTCCTTATATCACAAAATCCATCTTTCTTTTGCAAAATAACTTGAGCCAAACTGCTCGACATTTTGAATCGACTGAATTGGAAACCATGTGCAATATTTCATGTAACTGTTCACAGAAGAACGTCAATGAAATCATCAATATTCACAACAAACTCGCGTCCTGGTCTCCATAGTTTTCAATCACAACACTGCCAATGGCCTACACTTGTTCTTGATGTTCCTTAGGTCATGCATTGAAATTTCTCTATAGTCCTCTACTCTTGAATTCTGGTCTCGAAAGTCTATACATGTTCCAGTACATAAATGTTCTTCCCTTTGTGTCAATTCTGGTCGCCACAACCTATGACAATTGATTTTGAATGCATCTAACACACTCGAATCCTTCACTAGGGCTTCCTCGAATATGTACAGTTCATGCTTCTGTTGGAACTTCCCGTAGTTCATATCCTTTTCTAGGGATGACCTCCGAAACTTCTGCTTCATTCCACAATTGAGTACCCATCCACGGCTGCCTACAGCTCTGACTTTTTGTACCCTTCTCGTAGAGCTTTCTCAGGAACAGTGGCTCTAATACCAATGTTAGAAAATATAAGAATACTCAATGAAGAGAAATGGAAGGCATACGACACATGGCACATTTACATCTTGTGTGTGTCTATCATTTTATTAAACATAAAAGAAGTTACATTTAAGGTGAAGTAGTTACATATTGATAATAAAGTTACACTAACTAATATTTAATTATTTAATGTTTACATAATAACTTATATATAAAAAACTCTGAAGAACTGCAAAATAGTTCTCAAAGGAGCCTGAAATATAAGATCAGCCCAGAAATGAACTTATGGTTGAATCCTGCCTTTGAGCTGATTTCTAAACTGACATTTGAGAAAAATCTTGCAAAAAATGAAAAATCAGGCAGCTCATTCAAGACAAAAATCAGGCAGCATTCTTTTTGGGTTTGATTTTAGTGTTTGGGCTGAATTGCGTACTTATTTTTCTCTCAAACTTTTCTACAAAACATAACAAAAATTTGTAGCCCAGAAATTAAATGCCACAAATTTGATTAGTTATAACCTTCTCTCCTCTTATTTGATTAATTACTATCTGTAAATCTCATCCAATAATCAAGTCTTTGAAATCAAGATCCATATTTTTTTGCCTTGCTTACAGTCCTTGATGACAGTATCAAATTCAACTGTAACATTGGTACAACATTCCAGGCCTTTTGCCAAGCTAAGTAGACCTTTGCTTGTAGCATTTGTAAATATCCTTTTTGCTTCAAAACAGCGTGGATTTCCTTTTGAAGCTAGACATAAAATTTGGTTATTTCTTCTTCAAACTTACTCCATTCAGACATTGGTCCCAGATGTACCCTTCTACAACATCCTTTATCATAATCATAATTGCAAAATTTGTGCATATTGTATGTATCCTTGACTTGAGTATAATCTGCAAGCATACTTTTAAAAACTGTCTGTGATATACATGCTTTTGTTTTAGATGTTAATTGTTTAGGCTAGATTGAAGTGGAGCCTTGGCAGTTTGGGTTCTGTTGCTAAATTAAACATTTGTATTTACAATTTTTACCTCCAGTTTGGACTACTATCTTTTGTATTCATTTTTTTTGGTCACAGATGCTAATTATTTAAGCTATATTGATGTGGAGCCTTGGTAGTTTGGGTTCTGTAGCTAAATGATACAGTTTTATAGGCAATTCCCACCTCCAAATAGGACTGATTGTAAAAAGCAACTACAGAACCATTATTATATTGTTTTTTTTTCTCTTGTTGTAAAACCTTAGCTATAATGGTTGTGTATAAAGGTATGATAAAATAAAAGATACAAGCATACAAAGTTAAAACAGTGCCTTTCATAATTTTGTTTACGGTAGTTTTCATTCACTTTCTAAATCATTCCTTTTGCTTTGCTTCCTCACAGGAGCGGTCTCATGGTGATTTCATCTGTTCTTTGAAGGATTTATCATTTTCAAGGCCCAAATTTTCTTGAAAATATAGTTGCTGCACTCACAACTCATTTCTCTTTACAAACAGTCAAGGTAAAAGATATTGATCTACCATTAGATGAAAGTTATCCACATACCACGAGGCTTCTGACCATGGATAAAACTCAAAGGTTAATAACTTCTTCGTTTAGGGGGAAATAAATTCAGGATTATAATTGGAAATAATTTATCTCAGGACTTATTTTAGAGTTATTTATTGTAATTGTTTAATTTTTTTAAAGACCATTCGGATGCTGAAAGCAATGGCTGTTCTTTTGAATGTCAACACTGTTTTGATATTTATTGGGGAATTGCTGCAGTTTTTAGATGAAAATTAGCTGACTTGATTTCTTTTAAGAAATTATTGAATTAATCTTTCAGAATGAAAAAGTCACAAATATTTTTTTTTACGTATTCTTGGTGATGAGTCGACATTTGTTTGTTTGCATATTTTCAAAGGATACTCAAATGTGTTCTTTGATTTAGAATAGTCCGTCACTTTTTAAGAAAACCATCCTTTTTAGTGGAATATGTACTTTTAGTGACCTCAACTACATATACAAGGGCATTTTCTCTTTGACAAAGGAGAAGAAGGGAACTGGCACACATTGTTTTAATTTATGAAAGGATTTTTTTGTGCACGGTACTGTTTTCATTTCAAAGCGGTATTTACTTTTCCCTTTCTGTTTCCATATTGGGTCATTCTTTTGTGAAAATGCCATTTGCTTTTTTTCCCCATTTTGCCGATACACGATTAGTGTTTATTTGTAACAAAGTTGCCTTTTGTCCATTCTTGTAAGGTAATGTTTGTGTGTTTTTTCTTCCCATACCAAACACATAAATGTACGGAACATTGTCACAGCAAGATGTGTTAGGCTTAATGTTTATTTGTGGTTATGGTGCAGCTGGCTCTCATAGCTTTGATTAGGTGGTTCAGGATTTGGGAAGATAGCTTAGGTATACTCTAAAGCTATTAAACGAAGGCTATGTATATGCGAGATTTGGTCCTCACTGAGATATTTTGTGTTCTTGTGTTTGTTGAATTGTTCTTCATTGATCAACAAATATTTGTTTTGTATTCTCTCTTTTATTGTTTGAGCATATTATTGGTTTGGGTTGAGTTGTTAAGGGGTCATACTAGAACATTATTAGATTGTATCTGTAATTCCAACATGGTATCAAGCCAAGCGTCTGGGTGCCTGATTTCACTTGGCTTGCAATGTTGCTTGTGTACATGTCTTCCTAAAATCTCTCACACATGAAGGGTTTGTTGGTCATGGACATATGTGCAGCACAAGTGGCTTCTCCATTGATGACGTTTTTTTTCCAAAGGGCAATTTGTTTGTGATGGTTTGCAAATTATTTTGCAAGAGAGCAAAGTACCATTTGTTGTGTGGCATGATGATTCTTCTGTGTGATTCATTTGGATTTTGATGGAACAACTTGTCATATGTCTCAAGGGTTTATAGATTCTTGTTGTTGTTTGGAAGCCCTAGTTTCACTTTCTTGATGGAAGACTATTATTGAAGGCATTTTAGCTTTTAAATAAATCTTACTTTTATTTGCATTTCTTCCTTTGAATTCTCTTTCCTTGGTGTCATACAAGTTACAACATTGGTTCTTGGAGATTTGGTTTTTAATTTGGTTGTATCATTCCATTATTGCAGTTTATTTTTCAGTTTGTGAAGTGTCATACAAGGTTACAGCATTGGTTCTTGGAGATTTGTTTTTTAATTTGGTTGTATCATTCCAATATTATAGTTTATTTTTCAGTTTGTGTTGAGGTCATAAGTTGACATTGCACTGTTGTATGGTTCTTGAAGAAGGCGATGGGTGAAATAAAAGCTCTAGATTTTGGTAGACGCACTATACAAAAACATTAGTGAAAATATATATGTAATTGCAGTTATATATCGTAGTGATAGGTTGATGCAGGAGCCTCTTTGGTGTAATTGCAATCTTGCATCACCAAAAAGTTTTTCTTGATTTTAAACTCATGTTTTTAGTTACAGTATCATCACGGGCTTGTTTGTCAACGTTTGGCTCTCATTTCTCTCAGAGTTAATAAATCACTGAATTTTCATGGTCATCATGGGCTTGTTTGTCAACGTTTGGCTCTCATTTCTCTCAGAGTTAATAAATCACTGAATTTTCATGGTTTATTCTAGTCTTTGAGTTCCACATGAATTTTGGTTTAGTGCTTTTCCTATGTTGCCAAGAAATGGGTTCGGGTACGGGTTCAATATGCGGATACGTCAATTTTAAAAAACCCTTGGGTATGATACGTCTTGGATATGTCTGTACATATATACATATATACACACACACACGCACACACACGCACACACACACACACATATATATAATACATATACTCATTTTACTCATTTTTTAGTCCATAAGAAGTACAAAACTTGAAATATATAGTACGATCAATGTTCAAAACATTCAATATACTTAAGATTTTACATTTTCTTTGATATACGAATATTGTATTCAATGTGTTTCATCCATTTCCTTTGAGATTAATTTTTGTGTTGCAATGGTGGCCATAAAAGATGTATATAGGGAGCTCCTAAAGGACCTATTTAATGAGATTGACTCTAACCTGCCAATGATAACTAAAAAGATCAGTCCAATGGTTGGTTCTTGCATTCATATTATCAAAAATCACCTTCTAATCCTCCTTAAGGATGCTGGAAGGAGTCAATGTTGTGCCTTGGTAGTTTCTGGGAAAGGATGCTCTTTGAAACTTTAAGCTATGTGATTTGCGGTTCCAATTTTTTCTATTAGTATTGAAGATCACCTGAGATTTGATCTCATAAATAACTTGTACAGAGGCTCAGATATATGTCCAAATTTCTATGAATAGCTTCTTTCCTTGGCCAATTGCGATGATCCCAAATAATTACCTCAAACATTCCTGATATCCTTTGAATATTTTCTCTTCAATAAATTAGAGGTATTTTAAATAATATTTATGTTTCCTTGTGGTTGCCATGCCCTCCTAGTCTAGTCCTTGATAAAACTGAAGTTTGTGAGTTAAAAAAGAATTAAAAAAAAATTAGAGCCCCCCCATTGCCCAACCCTATGGGTACGTCAAAATGTATCCGGTACGTACCTAGATGTGCCCAGGACGTATTAGTACAGTACCCGGGACGTATTCGTACTGGGTATGTATCTAGGCGGGTACGGGAGGGTGGGGGATGAACCCTGGCAACAAAGTGCTTTTCTTGTTCTCATGTTTTGTCTCGAGTCCTTGGTGTCATTGGGGTTTTCACATGACCTGTCTATTATCTACGGCTTTCTTACTTCTTCCCTCAAGATTTCAGAGAATTTTATGAGTTCCCATAGTTTGTGGCATCCCTAGTTTTATCTGTGCTTGGGTGTTCTTTCTTTTAACCAAGCTTCAACTTTGAGCTCTGCACATTGCTTGTGAAATGAGGTTTGGACAAGCGTCAAAAGCTTGTGGAGCTTCCTCTGGCTCTACAAGCTTGTTTCAGCCCCAAATTTTGAACTAATTTGTGTTACGACAATTGGAGGTGTCAAGAGCTCCTGAAGTTGCTCGGGCTCTGTTTTAAAGTGTGACATCCAGTTTGCTTGTTGCTCCGTGCAACAACATTGTGACATGCGTCACTTCCTCATGGACTCTCAATTTTTGACTAAACTTGGAAGCCCTGAGTTTTGATCATACTTTGTCAACGAGATTATGATACTTGATCATCTCATAACGTTTGTTTGGATCTACTTTGTCTTGGTTGTTGATTTTCATTGCTATCCATGAAATGACAATGAGACAAGGGTCAACTCCTCTCGGACCCGTAGTTGTTAACTTGAGAGGCTTGAGACTCCAATAGGATTCATGAAGTGGGATTGCTCCACGTTTCTTAATCTTGGAGACTCAACTCATGGAGGGTCCTTGCAGGTTTCTACCTCTCAAGATGCTCCTTGAACTGGCATTGTGACAAGTTTCACGTTCTCACATTCTTGTGTTTTAGCATTTCTTCATTGTAAATTGGGTTCAATTTGGCTTTGTGTAATGAAACACCACCATGTGTTTTCCTCATGCATTCTCTCTGTTGTTTGATTCACGGTGTTCTTGAGTTCAAATTGACATGGGAATGTTTGGAAAACACATTGTAATAGATCCAACTGTTAATAGGGGAACTTGTAATGTCCCTTTTTGGGGGGAATCAGGAAATGGCTCAAAGCTCACAAATCAGATTTATAGAGCTGCTGTTATAAACTCGTAAACCTGCAATTTAAACCCTTTTCTAGGGCAACTACCTGTTTTGGGGTTTCAATCCCACCTTTGTGCCTTCAAAACCCTTTCAATCAGCTCCACTTAAGTTTCTAAAATTATGATATATCATCAACAATCATGTAATGCAAGAAATCTGATTATTAATACCCTAGATTTGGAGATATAAATTTCAACAAACCCTTGTATGCAGTATTACTTTAAAAATTCACAACTCAACATTGGAAGCTCCAAAATTCATGAAACTTAAGATATTGGCCTTATAAATTATGAAGAACAAGCTAGTAATTCCAAATTTGCCAAATGCACATCACACATACCACATTTCCACTCCAAGGTAGGTTGCTCCACTGTAAACAAATATAATATTGCACCAAAAAGACCACACATGCAAGAGAGATATTTTATTGCTTTTCAGATCAACTTGCACACCAAAAACCTCATGAAGGGTTTGCGTCCTTCACTAGTTTCCAACCAAGGGTTTTTATCCTGGGATGAGGTCTTCAACCCAAGGGGTTTTGTCCTTGAGAGAGAGAGAGAGAGTAAAAGGGTTACACTAGCCAACTTTCACCGAGATAAGAATAATCACCAAAAACATGAATCATTAATGCCTAAACGACATCCTTAAATAGCCACAAGGAGTGCTTATGAACATAAGAAATGATGGCCGACCCCTTCAAGTAAGTGCTTTTAAATATTAAATGGTATTTGCAGGATACATGCTCATAATACCGTTATTACTTAACTAAAGTTCCTCTATCGGAGCGCTAGGCTTCCAATATGATATATGAAAATAAATGAAAACAACTATCGAATCAACAATAAAGACATAATTCAGATCTTCCCCTTGCTTTTCTCCTCAGACCCATGGGTCGAGAATGGGTTAAGGGCTTCGAAATTCAGCCTCCAAAAAGGGACATGACAGAACCTAAGATGTACGACCATGGGGCTTGTGGATGATTAACATCGTGTGTGATTAACATTGTGTGTGATCATGAGAAACATGTGTTATGCCAAATGAAGAAATAAAAAAAATGCCTATCTTCAATTTTTTTGTCTTGAAAGAAAATAGGGATGAGTTTTTGGTCGATAATCAAATAGTGAAGCTAGCTCAAACCAAGTTGAAAGGTCATGCCTCCCGATGGTGGGAGGAAGTGCAAATAGAAAGAAACAAAAGAGGCAAGGCCATGATTACAACCTTAACCTATTGCTTGTATTAGGATATGAGTAGCCGACTTGTGGCTTACCATATCATTTTATTATATCATTTATACTTTCTCATGCTTAATAGGTCGGCCTTGGTGATGGCCATAGCATATGAATAGTATATATAGGGGATTATAGGTAGTATTTCATTATCATTTGAGCATTTGAGTCTTATTATATGGTTTGGAGGTTGCCCCCTCGAAGTGGCGAAGCTATTCTAATTGCATATTGAGATCATTATTCTGAAATATTGTGTTATTTGGTGTTCTATTGTTGCTCTTAATCTGAATTATACAAGTAATTTCATTACAAGTGGTATCAGAGCTGCGATCTGGGCCGAAATTAGGGCAAAAACCCTAATTTTTTGTTTCCGCCACATATTGCGAACCAGAGCGAATTGGTGGGAGATATTTTTACCAGAGTTGTGAAGCATTTCAAGTAAGGTTCCCTGAAAATTTCAGACTTTTTTGATTTATTTTGCAAAAGTTATTACAAATTTAGGGTTTTTCATAAAATCACTCCCTAGGGTGCAAATTGTGGAAAATTTTCAAGTTCTTTACATTTTCGGAAAGCTCTCAAAAAAATAGTATTAGTATCTTCTCTGTGTTTTTTCCTGTTCGGCCGAAATTGTATCGAAACCCTAAACCCTAAGGTTTGACATCATGGCGGGGCCTTCCACAAGAGCAAAAAAGAATCCGGTTACTCCGGGTAAAACCCCAGATAAAGATGGGGTAGTGATTGAAGAGATGGAGTCAGAAGGGGTAAATACAGATTCCTCAGCACTAGGGTTTACCTCAGTTGATCATAAGGTGAGCCAACTTGAGTATGAGTTGCGAAATGTACAATCTGAGATGGCCTCTAAAGGAGACATAGCCCAAATCAATCATCGGTTGGATGATATCATGCAACATGTAAAGGGTAACCAGTATGGCCCAAATCCAGCCCATATCAACCAAGGAGGACCTTCAGTTCAAAATCATGGACAAACTAACCATATTGGATCACTTTTCCAGTCCCATCAGAATCAAACTTATTCGCAACCACGGAACATGATGCCGAAAGTGGATATGCGCAAATTTGATGGTAAGGATCCCCTGAATTGGATAAATCAAATGGAGAACTTCTTTGAGTTACATCAAACACCATCAGGACAAAAGGTGACATTGGCATCCCTATATCTTGAACCCGACCAATTTGTTTGGTATCGTTGGTTATGTGCTCAGAGGCAGAAGAATGGTCTAGGTGTCACTTGGACAGTTTTTACCGAGGAGTTGCAATTGCACTATAGTTCCAGTGTTTCAGAGAACTACTTTAGTCAATTAGCAAAGTTACGGCAAACAGGATCAGTCAAAGATTATGTGCATCAATTCCAAAACCTATCCTTAAGGGTGGAGAATATTCCAGAAGAGAATCTGAATGACCTGTTTCTTGGGGGTCTTAAGGACCACATCGAGCATGAGGTACGTATGTTTAATCCAATCAAGCTTTCTGATTCTATTATCATGGCACGTCGTGCAGAGGAAAAAGTTCTTTGTAGTAGGAGGCCACCTTTCATTAACACCAGAGACCGTAGTATCTCTTCCCCTTCATTTGCTAGGCCAATTAGACTGACTCCTCAACAAATGGAAGAAAAGAGAGCAAAAGGATTATGTTTTAACTGTGATAGCAAATATGGACCGGGACATAAATGTGCTGAGAAGAAGTTGTTCTATATTGACGGAGGTAATGAGGATGATGAGGAAGCTGAAATTATAGGAGAGGCTGAGGAACCAGTAGAAGATGAAGTAGAGGATCACCAACCTACAATTTCTTGCCATGCATTGTCAGGTATTAGTACTCCTCAAACACTCAAGGTTATTGGCTATCTCAAAAAACAGAAGGTGACGGTGTTGATTGACTCGGGGAGTACTCATAACTTCATAAATAGTAAGTTAGCTGCCCGCCTCAATTGTTTTATTTACCCAGCTCCAGAAATGCAAGTTATGATTGCGGATGGTGGGACAGTCAAGTGCACAGGAAAGTGCCATAGTATCAAGCTTTCCATGGGAGACTACATGTTAGACTCACCTATGTTTGCTATTTCTATGGGAGGGGCAGATATTGTTTTGGGGGTCCAATGGCTCACAACCTTAGGTACTATAGAGATGAATTTCCAAGAATTGTTCATGCGATTTCATTCAGATGGAAGGACAATACAATTGAATGGGATGGTAGCTAAGTCTCCACAGATTATTAGCTCTCATCAGATGCAGAAGGTTCTCAGAAAAGGAGTGGATGGCTTTATAGCAAAGCTATTTTCCATAGAAGTACAAAATACAGAGTCTTCAATGCCACCCGATCTTCAGAAGATTGTGGATGCTCACTCATCTGTTTTTGATGCAATTCCAAAGGGACTACCACCAGTTAGGGATCATGATCATGCCATTCAGTTGATTCCAGGGAGCCAAACACCTAACATCAGACCATACAGATACCCATATTCCCAGAAAAGTGAGATCGAGAAAATGGTGGAGGAAATGTTGAAGGCAGGTATCATCAGGCATAGCCAGAGTGCATATTCTTCACCAGTGGTCATGGTACGTAAGAAGGATGAAACATGGAGGATGTGTCCAGATTACCGAGAACTCAACAAGTACACCATCAAAGATAAGTTTCCTATTCCAGTAATTGATGATTTACTTGATGAATTGCATGGTGTTGTTTATTTCACAAAATTAGATCTTCGTTCGGGGTACCATCAAATTAGGATAAAAGAGGAAGATGTTCATAAAACGGCTTTCAGGACTCATGAGGGCCATTATGAGTTTTTGGTAATGCCTTTTGGTCTTACAAATGCGCCCTCAACCTTTCAAAGCTTGATGAACACTATTTTTAGGCCGTTTTTAAGGAAATTTGTATTAGTTTTCTTTGATGACATATTGATTTACAGTAAGACATGGGAAGAACACTTACAACATGTAAATAACGTGTTGGAAGTTTTGGAGAAACATACTCTGTATGCAAAGCCATCCAAATGTTCTTTTGGTGTACAAGAGGTAGAGTACTTGGGTCATATTGTATCCCATGAAGGCGTCAAAGTTGATCCTCAGAAGATCAAAGCTATGGTGGAATGGCCAAGGCCCAAAAATCTCAAAAATCTTCGTGGGTTCCTAGGACTAACAGGGTACTACAGAAGATTTGTGTGGGGATATGGTAGAATAGCAACCCCACTCACTGCATTGCTAAAGAAGGATGCCTTCCATTGGACAGACGTAGCCACTAAATCCTTTGAGCAGCTGAAGGAAGCCATGTGCAGCACCCCAGTTTTGGCTACTCCCAACTTCTCAAAAACCTTCATTGTTGAATGTGACGCTTCAGGATCAGGATTGGGAGCAGTTCTAATGCAGGAAGGAAGACCAATTGCATTTGAGAGTCACCAATTCAAAGGAAAAGATCTGCTCAAACCTGTCTATGAGAAAGAAATGATGGCTATTCTTCATGCGGTCAAGCAATGGAGGCCCTATCTCATGGGTAGACACTTCAAGGTAAAAACTGATCATGATAGTCTCAAATACTTTTTGGAGCAAAGGTTATCATCTGAGGAACAACAAAAGTGGGTAACAAAAATGTTGGGTTATGATTTTGAAATCATATACAAAAAGGGTAAAGAAAATGTAGTAGCTGATGCGTTGTCTAGAAGGGATACATCCGCAGATGCCTTACTATGTGGAATGTCCATGTTGACGGCTGATTGGGTGGATGAAGCAAGATTGGAATGGAATCAAGATAAGGATACACAATCTCTAATACAGAATATCAAGCAAGGATCTATGACATCTAACAAATTTGAGTGGAAAGGTAATGCCCTATGGTACAAGGATAGGTTATACTTGAGTAAAGATTCTGAGTTGAAGCATAAGATTCTTGCAGAGCTACATGCCTCACCTGTTGGAGGACACTCTGGGTTTTTGAAGACATATCATAGAATAAAAAGAGAATTCTTTTGGGAAGGACTCAAGGGGGATGTACAAAAGTTTGTATCAGAGTGTTTAGTGTGCCAACAGAACAAAGGGGAAACAATTAAGACACCAGGTCTGTTGCAACCCTTACCAATTCCTAGCCAGAGATGGGAGGAGGTCTCCATGGATTTCATCACCGGATTGCCTTGTTCAGAGGGTAAGAATGTTATTTTCGTGATTGTGGATAGGCTCACAAAATATGCCCATTTTTGTGCCCTATCACATCCATTTGCAGCCAGTACAGTCGCAACTATTTTTTTGGAGACAGTTCAAAGGCTACATGGAACCCCAAAGATAATTGTAAGTGATCGTGATCCTATTTTCACAAGTAATTTTTGGACGGAATTATTTTCATGTTTGGGTACTCAGCTAGCTCACAGTTCATCTTATCATCCTCAAACTGATGGGCAAACAGAAGTGGTCAACAAATGCTTAGAGGGGTATTTACGTTGTTTTGTATCAGATAAGCAGGAAAGGTGGATTAAATGGCTACCACTGGCAGAATGGTGGTATAACACATCTTTTCATACCTCTTCTCAAATGACCCCATTTTTAGCATTATATGGTTACCATCCACCTTCTATCACTTCCTCCTTGAGGGTGCAAACTAAGGTCAGAGATGTTGAGGAACACATTCAACATCAACAACAGGTTTTGGCTAGTTTGAAGGAGAATTTAGCATTAGCACAAAACAGGATGAAACAACAAGCAGATCAACACCGTAGTGAAAGACATTTTGAAATTGGTGACTGGGTTTTTGTACGTCTCCAGCCTTACAAACAGATGTCCCTAAAGCAACAGAAAAAGGAAAACAAACTTGCTCCTAAATATTATGGCCCTTATCAGGTTCTACAGAAAATTGGTAGTGTTGCTTATAAACTAGAGTTGCCTCCATCTTCACACATACACCCAGTATTCCATGTTTCATGCCTGAAGAAGGTTATTGGACAGAAATTTGAAGCCCAGACAGAGTTACCAGAACTTGACGAGGAAGGAAGAATCATTTTGGAGCCAGAGAAGATTCTGCAAACACGTACTAAGAGGCTGAGAACTAGAGACATTAAGGAATATCTGATCAAGTGGAAGAATCTGAGCATAGAAGACGCCACCTGGGAGGATGAAGGTTTTCTGCAGCAACATCCAGGATTATTCAACGTTGAGGACAACGTTGGTTTGAAGGGGAAGGGCATGCTACGCCCTTAACCTATTGCTTGTATTAGGATATGAGTAGCCGACTTGTGGCTTACCATATCATTTTATTATATCATTTATACTTTCTCATGCTTAATAGGTCGGCCTTGGTGATGGCCATAGCATATGAATAGTATATATAGGGGATTATAGGTAGTATTTCATTATCATTTGAGCATTTGAGTCTTATTATATGGTTTGGAGGTTGCCCCCTCGAAGTGGCGAAGCTATTCTAATTGCATATTGAGATCATTATTCTGAAATATTGTGTTATTTGGTGTTCTATTGTTGCTCTTAAGGAAAGAGACATGCAAGAGAAAGCAAAAAGTAAAGTTTTGCAGTTGGAAGGAGTGTATGACTCATTTCCATATAAATCAGATGAAGATAAAGATGAGGAACACTATACCTCTTGGAATCATGAATGTGATGAAGCTCGAGGAATGAGCTGGACATTTCATGGAAATTGTTTTGAATATGGTGATTATGGCTATAGGGAATTTGAGTGTCCTCAAAGAAAGGCTGAAATAAATTAGTGGAGTGAAAGTTAGGGACAACAAAGCAGTTCTATTATCAATCAGCAATGCATGAGAGGGAAGAAGATGACCCAGTCACATTTGGAGGCTTAGTTACAACCAAGAGACCAAGAATGAACTTGACATTGAAAAGGAGCTTGAAGACAATGAGAAAGCAAGAGAAACCATGCCAAAGAAGGCATATTTTTGGAACCAAGTGCAAAACAAGAGGTAAATGTAGTGATATTATAGTTGATAGTAGAGGTATTCATAACGTAGAGTCAACTGAAGTTGCAGATAAATTGAAGTTGAAGTTGTACACCACACACAAAGCCATATAAGATGTCTTGATTAGTAGAGGGAACAATTTAAGGTTGATGTGAAGATAGGCTCATATTTGGATATGTTGTGTATGGATGCATGCCATACCTCATTAGGAAGATCATGGCAGTTCGACAATAAAGCTAGCCAGTATGGAAGAGTCTAGAGACAATATAGTTTATATTGATAAGAAAGGGGAAAGCTGGAGGCTACTCCCACTGAAGGGAGAGAGTGAAGTTAATTAGCACATAAATCATTTGGTTTTGTCGACTACAAGAAGGAAACCCTAGCAAAAGAGGAAAGGAAATGGTCATTTTCCGGTAATGTTGCAATTAAGATGGTTGATGAAAGGAAATGAAGATAATAGAGTTGTCTCTAGCAGCCATGGAGTCGGATGAAGTGGGAATCATGATAGAAAACAGTCTGAATATTGAGGAAGTAACCCATGAAGGCCCAATATGTGATAATGAGAATGATACTAAGGACTCTTTCTCTGTTAGAGAAGAAACTAAAACGATGAAAGAAGGGAAATTCTGCAACAGCCCAAGTCAATCATTTGTTTGAACAGCCAAGAGAAGAAACTTTCAAAAGTGAGGTGTATGAACTGCTTGAAGCAATCATGAAGATTGGATAGACCAAGTGGATGTTGTGACAACAGAGTTGATGAATTATTTGATGCTGCCTTGA
Organism: Taxus chinensis; assembly: GCA_019776745.2. NCBI lineage: Eukaryota > Viridiplantae > Streptophyta > Pinopsida > Cupressales > Taxaceae > Taxus > Taxus chinensis. The sequence continues at coordinate 982,708,396 of CM034146.1, forward strand.
ACTCAGCAGAGAAAGAGGACATAGATGTACACATAGGAAAAGCAATGAAGGCCATGATTAATCAACAGAACACACTTGCAGTTCATAAGAAGAATGAAGGAAATCAAGGTAAGAAGAGAGGTTAAGAAGACTAACACCAAACTTATTGCAGCTCAACATATGGTAGAGGAGCATGGGAAGACAAAGATAGTCAAGGTGAAGCTCATGAGGCAAGGAAGTGATGAACAACAAGAGGAGAGCCGAGATACAGTCAGAAAAGAGCTTCTGTACATGAAGGGCAAAGGAGAAACATTGAGGAAACAGAAGGATGTTGGCTAGGGAAAAAAGTGATGATGAGGGATACAATGTGTGGTAGGGAAGAAGCGACAAGTGGCAACTCCTTTTGGACTCCCAATTGACTTTTCTCAAGGCTTGAGACTCCAATATGCTCCATGAAGTGAGATTGCTCTTGTGTCTCAATCTCAGAGACAACTCATGCAAGGTGCTTGCAGGTTTTATCTTTTCTCAAGATGCTCCATGAAGCAGCATTGTGGCAAGTGTTATGTTCTCAGATACTTATGTTTGTTAGTGTTTCTTGGTTATAAACTCAGTTTTCATTTAGCTTCGTGCTATCAAACACTGCCATTTGTCTTCCTTTAGTGCATTCTATCCCTTTTTTGATTCTCGTTTGGTCTTGTCACCTTGTGTTCGAATCGACATGAGAATGCTAGGAAACACAGTGAAACAAATTTGAGCGCTAATGGGAGAACCAAATCAAAAAATCTCCAGAATTCCAAAAAACGGTGGTTATGAGGCTTACGGATGATTACATCTGTGTGATCATGAGAAACAAACATTATGCCGAAGAAAGAAAATGGAAATGAAAACTGATCTTTAATTGGTTTCCACAAAATAATATAGGGATGATTTTTTGGTTGACAATCCCTGAGATCGAGAGAGGAGGAGTTCTTTGAGCTATCCTGGTCAAGGAACGGGATAGAGCACCAAACTCAGAGATTAATTGCCATTGATATAGAAGCTCCGAAACTAAAAAAAAACATGGTGTTTGGGCTGTTGAACTCAGATAAAAATGAGAGTAGATTCAAGATGGGTTTTTAACCTGAAGGTGAACCAATCAAGTTACAGAGACATCATAAAGCGAGGAATGAGATTGTAAAGTCCGAAGTTTTGTCTAAATATTTGAAAAAATGTATGTAAACTTATTTCTGTTGTAGTAATCAATAAAATTGATAGCACATGTTGCTTGTATCTTGTTTTGAGTTATCAATGGTTAAAGACACATCATAAAGTAGTGTTAGGTAGCACATGCAGCTGATGTTATAAATCAAAATTTTCCAAGAAGGCAGTACGGTGAAAATTTTGTGAAAAGTTTCATTTATAATGTTGGCTACAAGTGTGTATTATCAATTATATATTATATAAACATAAATAATACGAAAAGAGTAAATTTGTGTGAGGAGATATAATTTGGGGAAAAGTCAATGCTACAAATATATATAAAAGTTTGCACAACAACTAGCACGCGCATGGAACCCATGACTTGGAAAGATATGTTTTAGTGCATTTTTTCAATTAAAGCCTCTCCATGAGGAATGCTTTTAGATGGCATTCTTTTTGGATACAATAATGTTTTTCTATGGGGGATGCTACTATTGCATTTTTACAACAAAAAATAATTGTATACCATCATGTGATTTTGTAGCTACATAATTTAAAAAATATTATTTGAAATTCTTACCAAAAAATCAATATGAACTTATCAAAATCTATGTTGTTAGGATATGGGTACGGGTTCGATATGTGGATATGTTGATTTTAAAAAACCCTTGGGTATGATACGTCTTGGATATATATATATATATATATATATATATATATATATGCCATAAGAAATAAAAACTTGTAAAATATGGTAGGGTCAATGTTCAAAACATTCAATATACTTAAGATTTTACATTTTCATTGATCATGTGGCTGCCATACATATGATATACGAACATCATGTCAACATGAATACAAACAAAACTTGAAAAATATTGTAGGATCAATGTTCAAAACATTCAATATACTTAAGATTTTACATTTCATTGATAATGTGGCTGCCATACATAGGATATATGAATATCATGTCAACATGAATACAAACAAATATAGAATATATCATGTAGATTTTTCTTAAAATCAAATTCTTTCATGCCTCTCGCGCTAGCTCTACTCTTAATAGCCTTTTTATAGCTCTTTGTGGAATTTTGGGTTTATTATTTTATTACTTTGAGTTAGGGTTCATTTTTTGGTCATTGACCAAATCAAAATTAAAAAAAGTACTTTTTTAGAGCCCCCCAACTGCCCAACTCCGCAGGTACATCAAAACATACCCGGGCGTATCTGGGATGTATCAGTACCGTACCCAATACATATCCATACCGGGTACGTATCCAAGGGGGTACGGGAGGGGGGGAGCGAACCCATGCATCATAGATAAAAAATATAATTTCTTAATTCGGAAGAAAAGGATTGCACGTGGATCCTCAAATTCGTCCTTAACTCATGCTAATACTAGCATCTAACCACCTTAACATGGATCTGATATGTGTCAAGAGGTATCCAAAAGATTCGAGGTATCAATTCCACCACACAGGTGTAAGAACATAGGATGGCACCTTGAGTGTTTTGGATACCTCTTGGTGCATATAATGTGAAGATCGATTTCTGCTAGTTTGTGGTGTGGGTCTTAATAGTGCGAGGTTGCCATAGGCCATTCAACCAATTTCCATTGATGTGTCGTAACAAGTGGTATGTCATAGACCACCATCTGATTCGTGATGATTATTCTTGAGCCAGGGAATTAAAAGTAACTGTAAGGGAATGATAGTTGGGACATCTGTTCAACGTTACAATAGCAAGGGAAGATGAAGGCTTATGTAATTGAAAAAATGTCTTGCCTTTCATTAACAGACCAAAGAAATGAAAGAGAAGTAATCTAAAATCACCCTCAGAGGCCATTCATGAAGGCATAGGGAGTGTAGCCAGAAACAAAAGAGTCCACTGTAGTATTTTCTATAAATGAAGAATCCCAATCTATTTGTTCGAAAGTGAATTCATTTATCTGTATCTTTGTAATAAAGTGTTCCAGAAGGAATAAAAGAGGTTCCCAATTTCGCTGGTGGACTTTTTCTACCCCAATGGGGTTTGGTTTCTCCATGTAAATATTTGTATCTAACGTGTGGATGTATGTTTTCTTATATTTCTATAAAAGTGTTCTATTTAGCTCTTTCCCTTGCACACTGAGAGTTCAGGATTATAGATTTCTGTTCCATGCAATGTGTAACTAGATTCTTTCACATGGAGATATGAAGTACTCTAGCTTTTTTTGTGTGTTGTAATTTGGGGAAAAGATGAGTTTGGTGAATTGTGTTTATTCACACGTGGGCAGGCTATTACCAAGGTGTGATCCGTGGTGTAGGGGCAGAGGCATTTGAATAGTTTTCAGGAGGTTTATAGTTTGAATCTTATGAGGTCAATTTTGCTATTGAAATCACTTCAAGGGGCTAACCACTCTAGGGAATATGATGAACCAACTGTGTGTGGCTTTTTTGGCTTGAAATTGTCTCGTATAGGGTTAGTGGACTTTTCACCTTAACTTTTAATCGAGGAAGCATTTTCAATATTGATTTTATTTTCACTCAGCCTAATGTATTGGTGCATTTAGATTTGAGCAACTCTGATTAGAATAGTGGTTTTTGTTTTCTTTCATCATGCATCATGAATCTACTGGTTAAAATTATTTAACACGGAAGGGAAAAATGGCAGCTGTCCTACAGCTTAAGCTGCCTTATTATCTGGTTGACCAGAAGAACAAAATACTGATGGAAGGCAAAGGAAAAACATTGAGAATGTGAGATATTGTTCTCTCTATTCTTCATCTCTCGGTAAGCAATGGTTTATTGTGCCATTTATAGAGTAATATGCGTACTAAATACACACAGGATGATTTGAAAAATTTGTTTACTAATACAAATAATGCTAGAATGTTGCAATTTTACTAACAAGTTGAATGATTTGAGACTTGAGGATAGTGCTGTTGAGTATATTGAGCAAATTAAAGAAGTGAGGTTAGAACTTGCTGAAATTGATTACGAAGTAGACAAGAAAAGGGCGGTTGCTCATTATTTATATGTTTCCTCAGCCATATGAGGTCTTTATCTCTATCCATAGGAATTTAACTTTCAAATATACTTTGGAGGAGTTGCCATATCTATGTTGTTGCAGGAGTTTAGTTTAAAACTCTTCAAACGCTTGGATCTTCCCGAGGAGAATGTTCTTGTCTCACATTAAATACGTAAGTGCATGTACAATTAGTAAGTTTTAGTTTTCAAAAACACAACTTCAAGTCACATTGCAGGAAGCCAAATAGCAGTTAATATTGTGGTAAGCTTGGACATCATGCAAAGGTTTACTTGAAGAGGAAGTTTGATATAGGCAAACTTGAAGTAAAACAGTTAAAGCCACAAGAAAGGTACAAGCTCAGGGGTAATGCACTCCTTCCTGTTGCTTTGACTGCTAATGATGCTTCAGGAGGTGATATAGTGATTGATGCTGATACGTGGATGATGCATCATGTCACATATCTAGGACACCTTTCTTTCATGTGGCGAGAACAGAAACAATAATATATCGAGGATGCTTTTCTTTTACTCGGTGAGCACAGAAACAACACTTTTTCTGGGTTGTAATAGTTACTTGACAGTTATTGAAGGATTTGATAATTTGGATGTTGAGGTTGGGATTTTTAATCATCCCAAGCAATTCCGAGACTTGAGACTAATCTAATCTCTGTTTCTCAATTTACAAAGAAAAATCTCAAAGTAGAATTCTATCCAGAACATTGTATGATCAAAGATATGGATAATAAGCTCAGATTTGTGGCTTCTACTCTTCATGGAAAATTTCATAAGCTTTACATATTTGGTTTCTCCTTTCTCTCGCATGCTTGGTGCTCACTCTGATAAACCGTGGTTGAAGGACATGGACATAAGAATTTCTCCAGGATGCATTCTAGACAGCATGGTGACTATGTGTTCATTTTTTAGCGGGTATATTTGGATGGTACTAATATATTTTTAAGGAACTAAAGAAGAAGTGAATTATATGACAGGTGAATTGGAAAAAATATTTGCTGAAAATGCAAAGCTTAAAGAAAACATTTCCATATTTGATTGGTATCCTAATCCTTGTATCCTTTTGCATATTAAGAAATCACTGGCCGGAGGGTTGTTGGTTTAAAGAGAAATGTGATCATGGTATTAAGAGCAACAATGCTTTGAAAGATTGTCGGTGACTGCTTGTATTAGAGGACCTTCTTTGCAACTGACCACTTGTGGGCAATGATTGCTAATTCATATTCTGCAGATCCTGATCTTGATGGCTAGCCATTGATGATCAATAACTCCCACCTCACATGATATCAGCTCACAGATTGGTCATGATGAATTGGATGATCTTCATTGAAGTGTTTTTAACTTATTATGGAATCTGGACGGTTCCCACAAAAGGGAAATGTTAGATATCATGACACATTCATTTTATTTACACTTTCTTCTTACTTCTTGATCGTTATTTTATTTATTTGTAATTATGGTGTAGCTAACTTGGCATCTATAGCTTTGGTTAGGCGGTTTAAGTTTTGGCTGGCATAAGATAGATGTTGTTTATCATACCCTTAAGTTATTAACTGAAGGCGTATGTATGTGATAAGTGTCCTAATGAATATAATATGTACATAAAGGTTGTATTATGCTCCATTGATCATATCATATAATCTTATTATTCTTGTGTATTATCTATGTGCATTATTTTAGTCATAGTGAATATAAACACCTAGAAGATGTAACTTGTTTGAAAGATGCTTTATGTTGGTTTGGTTTTGTGAAGAAAAGTACTTGATGAGCTTGAGCACTCCTCTCAGTGGACTTGTTAATGGCGTCTTTGTACCACTCTTAGGTGTCAAAACAGTTTTTCTCGTTGAAGTGGTTCTTTATAAGGCCTTATTATTTGTTTGATATTATGCCTAAAATTAATTTGTAGTGAAGTTTCCTTTTGTTTTTCCAAATTAATTACTTTTTTGTGTTTAATCTTCACACACATGAAATGACCATCGTCATGGTAAGAGGTTACAACCTCAGCAGGCCTGATGGTAAAGGCATGTATACTCCTTAGAGATCGCTGGTTCAAATATGGAGATGGGTAAGGGTTGTACACCTTATTGAACATTATATAAGATGAATGGAAAACCAAGGGGGGCCCCATACACAAAATTGGTGTCTCACTTGGTGGCGACTTTAAAAACTACCTTTACTTTCAAAGGATGATGTGGTCTTCAATGTAGAATCAACTTCAATGCAATTTTGTTGGATTTCTGTTAGAGATGTATTCTACCCTCAATTTATTAACCGAAGGTATATGTGTGTGATAGTTGTCCACATGGAGATAATATGTACATATCAGTTATGTTATGCTGTATTGATCATATTAGATATCTTTCCTTTTCTCTGATTATTTTCGCATATCATCAATATGCATTATTTTGTTTTGCGAGAGTTACAAGGATTCAGATTAAATCCTTATCAGAATGCACGTTCAACTTCCACAAGGTGTAAGATATTCAAAGGATGTTTTATGTTGGTTTAGCATTGTGAAGAAAATAACATTATGTTGGTTGGCAGTTCCCTCTGGACTTGTTCATGACATCTTTGTACCACCATTTGGGGTCAATGCAGTTCTCATCGAAGTCTTGTATGGGGCTTTATTATTTGCTTGACATAGTTAATCTGTAGTGAAGCTTCCTTCTGTTCATTTAAATTAGATCTGTTTTTCTTTGCATCCACATGAAATGACTATTGTCATGGTAACATGTTACACATACACATTCAAAGGATGATGTTGTCTTCATTGCGATACTAACTTCATTGCAAGTGTGTTGGTTCTTTTTTTAGTGAATAGAATACATGCTGAGCCTGATTACTCCTATTTATAGACCTGTTCTTGACAACTTTGTATTAGTGGAGTGGGTTATCTTGGTTGGTCCTATTGGATTCCATTTTAGTTTGCATCCACTCTACAAGTTATGGAGAAGCTTGATTTACTGATTGGGCCAGAATTGATGTCAATTCAATCAAAATTTCCAATCAGTGCTTGAATTATATAAAATAGATATAAATTATACGTGGGTTTGGCCGTATGCAAAATCTTTATTCATAGTGTTGCAGCTTCTTATAACTCTGTCAAAACACTTTGGGGAACATCGAGTATTGATATGTTTTTGTTCATGAAAATATTGCTTACTTGAGAGAATTATAAAATATCAAGTATATGTTACATTGTGAATAGAATGCTACATTCACGTTTCAAGTTGTTTAGGTAGACAAACTAGTCAACATGACAAACAACAAAAACTTTATATTGACAGAGTACTTTTATGTCATAGTTTTTGTGCTCCTAGTGCGGTAATATAAGGTTTACTTGGTGTTAGCATACATAACGATTCATGTAACCTATAGGGAGTAATCAAATTTAGTTGCAATGAATACAAACGGGCAATATTCTTCGAGTAACTTTATTATGACCTTTAAAAAATGGTTGATAATGTTTTTTCCTCTCCAAATCCTACTAACCAATTCATCTAAGCTATATTATTGGTTGGTATTAGAGCTTTGTTTCTAGGTCTTGCAGATACCTAAATTTAACAATTTATCACTTGGAAATGACAACGCCTTTACCCTCGCAATATGACTTGTGTGTGCACCACAAGCCTAGTCATATTTCTATTACATTGCATGACTTGTTCTATTACGCACTCTACTCAATCGTTAGTATGTATGATTAAATTAATTCAAAGCAGAGCACAACTTCCAAGTATCTCGCCCAAAATTTCAGATTTAATACCTAGCTACTGCTTTCAATTAATATGTTTACTTAACACATTAGTGGAGTAACCTTCTGAAACCAAGTGTATCCTAGAAGCATTTCACATAACTCAAGAGTATCAATATCCAAGAAAGGTGTACTAATCTTATGAATCCAAGGGTATCCTAGAAGCATGTCACGCGTCTCGAGAGTATCAATAACCAAGTTCAATAGAGTCATACAGTCCCGGCCTGAGTCATACTATGGCTTGGGCTAACCCTTATGTCTCTATCTTCTTACACCTAATGACCACAATTTCAAATTGATACCATATTTTTGGGTTGTTTCTCATCTCATCAGCTTTAGTGCAAATTAGTAATCACTATCCACTGTATAAACAAGTCTAAATCAATATTTGAATTCACTTTGACATTTTGAAGAGCACTTTTGCAAATACAAATTCTAAAGCACTTCCAAGCTCACTCTCTCCATCTACAAAAGAGTTACATCCTTAGGAGCATCATATACATTAAGTTTGAGGCACTTAAGCAAGTCAAAGTCCAACTTCTCCATCCACATGCCAAGCCATAATCAAGGTCAAGCCAAATTTGTGTCTTGCCAAACATTCTAGAAGGGTCAAGATCACTTATCACAGATATGTATACACTAGCACTATATGCACTAGCATGAAGGGTACATTTCAATATATCTATAGCTATGCCCACTATTTTTAGGTCAAGAGACCTAACAACACATTAGGGGATTGACTTGAAGGTCTATTCACATTTGCACATATACAGGGAGAATAACACAAGGCTTGCTCGTGCTTGAGGGGATGTAGTGTAGTGCATGGATTGGTTTAGTAGGGGTTGCCTATTAGGGTTAGTCCAATCTCACCACACATGGGTTTCTCTTTTATCAAATTTAATAGTCACATATGTTTTCTGTAGATTTATAGGGTTATTTCACTTGTACGTCACTATAGGCGGAGACACATTTGTATGAACCCTAATTTAGAGCACTGGTGACCACTTGAATTTGTAGAACCCTTATACATAAGGGTATGACACCATACAAAACTTGACCAAACCATAGTATGGACTAGACCTTATCTGTACAACTCTTTCCTAGCTCATCTTCAAGCTCTAGTTCAAGAAATGAAACACCTTCAAAGATCTCTAAGTCTGCACATCTTGTTTGCACTTTTAGATTTCTTTTTGTACCATTGTATCAACTAAGTGCACTCCCTTGTCATTTAAGCAAATTGTATTTTATCATTTATATCGTTTATTGCTTAGAGTTGTATTTTGATTTGGCATATTGTTTATTGAATTATTAAATTTGAATACACAACATGCTTCTCACCTTTTAAACCAATCTACCCACTCATAATCAATTTTTGTTAAATCATTTGGTGAAATCACTCTGTCCTCTTACACCTAACGATTAGTTTTTCAAATTGATACCTTTCCTTGGGTTGTTTCTTATACCTTATGACAACTTTAGTGCGAATGAGTAATTACTAACAACTATATAAACAAGTTTAAATCAATATTTGGATTCACCTGACACTTTGAAGAACACTTTTGCAAATAGAAATTTTAAAACACTTCCAAGCTCACCTCTCTCCATCTACAATAGAGGCACATCCTTAGAAGAACCGTGTACATCAAATTTGAAGTACTTAACCAAGTCAGAGTCTAGCTTCTTCCTCCACGTGCCAAGTTGTAATCAAGGTCAAGCCAAATTTGTACCTTGGGAAGCATTCTCAAAGGGTCAAGATCACTCATCATAGGTATGCATACAACTGCACTATATGCACTATCATGAAGGGTACATTTCAATATCTATGCTCACTATTTTTTGGTCAAGAGATCTAAGAGCACATTAAGGCATTGACTTGAAGGTCTATTCACACTTGCACACATACTAGGAGAACTACATGAGGCTTGCTCTTGGTTGAGGGGATGTAATGTAGTGTCTGGATTGGTTCACTAGTAGTTGACTGTTAGGGTTAGTCCAATCTCACCACATAGATTTTTTTTAAAATTTAATAGTTGCATGAAGTTTTATGGAGGTATGTAGGGTTTTTCACTTGTAGGTCACTATAGGTGGTGTCGCATTTGTGTGAACCTTAATCTAGAATAGTGAAGCTCAGTTCTAGACCATTGACGACTACCTGAATTTGTAGAACCCTTATGCACAAGGGTACGACACTATACAAAACTTGACCAGAGCATAATACAAATTATACTTGATTTGTACAACTTTGTTCTAGCTCAACTTCAAGCTCTAGTTCCAGAAATGAAACACCTTCAACGTTGTCTTAGTCTGCACACCTTGTTTGCACTTCGAGATTTCTTTTTGTACATTTGTATCAACTATGCACACTCCCTTCGTATCATTCAAACAATTGTATTTTATCGTTTATTGCTTGGAATTGTATTTTGATTTGGCATATTGTTTATTTAATTATTAAATTTGAATACACAACCCGCTTCTAACCTTTTAAACCAATCTACCCACTCACAATCAATTTTGTTTAAATCATTTGGTGAAATAGTTTTTTGGTTAAACCCTAGTTGCCTTAGGGTTTCCCTTACACTCTACAAACACGTTCCTTCTGCTTGTAACCATTGGCTCCCTTTTGTGTGGTAATCTTATGACTTGTTTTAAATCCTTTTTTCTCCATGGTGCTAAGCCTAAGGGGCTATTCCCTCCAGTTGGCATGGGCTACCGTCCCTTTTACCAGGTGCATGCCCATGATAAATTTGAGGGAAAGGTCTTGCCCTTTGCTTGTAAATGTATTTTTCCTCAACAATCATCCTCTACTATTAATCAAACTCCTTTAAAGGTTCTCGTGATCAACATAATTAGAAGTGCTAATATATAAAAAAGATATTCTCTAGGGGGCATTGGAATGAACATTGTTTCCCCGTGAGCCGGAAATATCTCTCAAGCTACTCAAACAACATCACATAGTAAAAGATGGACTTATGAAGCTACTCACTTAGACAAATGTCTCATCCCCTACATCCCTTGATCATTTGTGATTAGTGCTTGATACTTTGTATATTATGTACTACCAAGTTAGCTAGCACCTATTCCCCCTAGTGTTCTCGTGAGCGTACCTAGTTAGGAGCCCGTGTTATAATCACACCCTACTACTAATTGCAATTGTGATGATGATTCTATTATTACAAGACATGATGATACTACTTTGCGTACTACATATGTCCTTACTAATAATGATTATAGATGAGTGTCTCATGTATATGTTTACAATGAAATGAGTACTTCCATTTCTTTAGTTGTATTACATCGCATACAAATAATATATTTTATCACCAAAGTGAGCACTAAACTAATATATTTCCTAACATTCCACCCCTTGGTGCAAATACGGGGAAAACATTATCTTGTACTGACAAGTGTCGCCTTTGCTCTGCTCATGATTTGGATGGTTTTATTTTCAGGATAGCCAACAACCTTCAGGATGGCTTAGCAAGTGGTTGACCAACTACCAAAACAAATGATAGTTTTCTAGTGGATTACTAACAACCACAGGATAACCAACAACCTAAATATCATGATGTTACAATACTCTTTTAGCTCTCGTCGCCTTCTTACATTAAGGGATAATATAGGAATTGCTCGACAATTAAACATGAATGATTCATCTTTTCTTATTTTCACACAACAAAAATTTAAACACACAATTGAAAAAATGCCACAACTTCATTCTGTGACCCCATTGCTTGCGGTTGACAAGAGGTCGATGGTTGACCTCCTTCCAACATTGCCTCCTTCCTCCATCGATGATGCTGCTAATTACAAGTGACACTTTTGATTGATTAAAGAGTACACACAAAATTGACTACAAATTATTTTATTAGTAATGAAATACTCAAAGACTAATGATAACCAAACATATAAAAGTAAACAAATATAACATGTATAAGATGACCCTACGCCCATACTCTATAAAACGATTTTTCTAAACCAAAATCAAATGGAAATAACATCTAACCGGTCTTTGACTCAAAAAAGTGTGTGGGCTTTGATGGTGAGTCAAGATAGATGTAGACCAATTGTCAGGATAAGAACTATATGGCAGTAGGGTGTGAGCTCCAAGTGTTGGTGATTTCGTAGTCTGAGTATCTATCAAACTCGCGGTGAGCAACAAGTAAAATGTAAATTCTTGATATGAAGGACTTCTATGGCTCTAGAGTGGATGCAAGACAACAAATTCCTTGGCATCCTTCCACTGAAACCAACACTTATGTTGTGCATGTGTGCTCTATCACATTAAAATGTGGTTATATATAACGAAGAATCTAACAAAGTATTCAATGCATCGATTCAACCAACTATTTCTCAAGCTTGTGTGGATACTTCTTATGTGGTAAATGAAAATATTTGTGGTAATGTTTTTACTAGTGATACAATTGACATGTTTATAATTCTTTGGTTACATGTATTGTTATAACTAATAAAATAAATGAAGTTAGAAATCTTACCTTTAGGGAAACTAGAATTGCTTTCTTTAATTGTGTTGCTTAGGAACCTTACCTTGAACAATCCTAAGAAATCCCATGTGCTTGATGTTTCTTTTCCTATCATTGGTGTGTCTTGAGGATCTATATGTTGTGAATCTTTTGTTGTCATTAGTGGCTCTTGCTGATCAATTCCTTGTGAGTCTCCTCTTATCATTGATGCATATCGAGGATCTACCCCTTGTGAATCTCCTCTTGTCATTGGTGCGTCAAGGGACCTATTTTTCACAAGTCTCCTTTTGTCATTGGTGTGTTTTGAGGACCTATTTGTCATGAATTTCCTCTTGTCATTGGTGCATCTTGAGGATCTACCCATCACGAGTCTCCTCCTGTCAATGGTGCATCTTGAAGATATATCCCTCGTGATTCTCCTCTTATCATTGGTGTGTCTTGAGGATCAATCCCTCGTGAGTCTCCTCCTATCATCAGTGCATCTAAATGATTAAACCCTCGTGTGCCTCCTCCTGTATTAGTGCATCTCACAGGTCTACTCCTTTGCCTCCTTCGAACCCCATATACCTTCTTTGTAGCATCCTTCATAGCTCTGGGGGCATCTTGGGCATCCCATTCCCAATCCATCTTGCCCTTGCCATAGCCTTGGTTATCACAATGTTGCTTATACACATGCACCAACTCCACATATCCCTCAACAACACTTCACTCCTTTGTCGACCTCCCCGCAACGAATTCTTCTAACCTTTTTAGATGATGATTTTGTTTCTCTTCTTCAACCTACCTGGATTGACCCACAAAAGAATTTGAGTAAATAGTTTCATCCATATGCCTAATGTGACTATCACTAGTGTATTGGCCACGATACTAATAAATGTTATAAATTGCGATATGTTATCCGAGACTTGGTTGATGTTGATGTTATTATATTTGAGAAATCTCTTACTACTGATCCTCCTTCTAGCCTGCTGCTTGTACTTCATAGTGCGTATGTTGACCATGCCCCTTCCTTGTTTGTCGCTTATATGTTCACTTTTCCTGCTGCGCCCTTAATCCTATGTCATATGTTGGACATGTATAACTGACCTGTGGCTAATATAATCTCCAATCAAGTCATATCACATTTAGTTATGCTTTCATATGCTTAGTTGGTTGGCCTTGGTACTTTTCATAACATAGTAAGGTATATATGGGAGTTAGTAACTAATAGATTATCATCATATTGAGCACTTGAGTCTTATTGTATGGTTTGGAGGTTGCCCCCTCGAAGTGGCTAAGCCATTCTACTCGTATATTGTGATCATTTCTCTATATTTTGGTGTAATATTGATGTTGATATTAAGATCTATCAAAGTGATTTCATTACAAGTGGTATCAAAGCTTCGATTTGGGCCAGAACTAGGTAAAAAGCTTAATTATGAAGATTCAACTATATCTCCCAAACGGTTGCGATTTTTTTTTGCAATTGTAAAACGAAAGTGGCGACATATGTCAAGTAAGGTTCTCTCCAAATTTAAAGTTTTTTTGACTTGTTTTGCACATGTTATATCCATTTTAGGATTTTTCATGAATTCACTCCACATGTTGCAATTTTTAGAAATTTTCTAAGTTTCTTACATACTTAGAAAGCTTGTAAAAAATAGTTAGGGTTTGTTCCTTGTGTTTGTCTACTTTGTCAATATCCTTATGAAGAAAAAAATCCGAACTCCCTACCCTAAGTTAAAACCCTGAATAAAAAAAGCCATGACAAGACCCCAAACAAGAGGAAAAGGCAAGGCTAATACCACTCCAGAGAAGAATACTCAGGATATGGATTTAGAAGGACTTCCATAAAATGAGTCAACTTAAGTATGAGGTGCAGAATGTACAATAAGATATGGTGACAAACCAAACCCTAGATGACGATTCGAAAAAAATGAAATCAGAATTCATTTCAACCATTTTTAGTTTGAAACCACATCCACAACCTACCAACTCCCAACTAGGTTATTCAGAGCCTCCCATTACCCAATTTTCCAAATCAACATAACCACATCACCCATTCAATTTTAATTTAGGGGGTAGAAACATGACACCAAAGGTTGAGATGAAATTTTTTGATGGTAAGGTCCCAGTCACATGGATCAACCAAATGGAGATTTATTTTTAGGCACGTCAAGTTATCGATGGACAAAAAGTGGTATTGGCATTCTTATATCTCAAATGAGAGAAATTCATTTGGTATAGATGGATGTGCGAACAAAATAAAAAAAGGGTCTTCGTGTTACGTGGTTTATGTTTATTGACAAGTTCCATACTCACAACAATAATAGTGTTATAGAGAAATATTTTTGCTAAATAGCAAAGCTGTGACAAACAAGGATAATAAAATATTATATCCACTAGTTCCAAAATCTAACATGTGGATGACATCTCAGAGGATCATCTAAATGATATGTTCTTGGGTGGACTCAAGGATAATATCCAACTTGATGTTTGCCTTATTAATCCGGGTTTAATATCATAATCCATGTTAGTTACTTGTTGAGTGGAGGAAAACGATCATGTAAAACATAGGAATTTCACTATTAGCAAAGAGAGTATGGCTTGAACACAATCAACACCTTAGCCTACCAAACTAATTATTCAAAAAATTGAAGAGAAATGAGAAAAAGGTTTGTGTTTCAATTGTGATAACGAATATAATAAAAGGCATAGATGTGCTGAACAAAAGTTCTACATTGAGGCCATTAATGATGAAGTCAAAGATAAAGAAACATAAGTAAAGGTGGTTAACAAACCAGGGTTTGGAGATTCCCAACCAATTATTTCTTATCATGCATTGTCATGTGTTATCTCCCAACAAACCCTCAAGCTAAGGGGTATTATAAAGGAACATACAATAACAATACTGATATACTCAAGTAGTACACATAATTTTATCAATAAAGAGTTGGTGACATGTCGGAACTACTTTATTTTCCCAACTCCATAATTTCATGTCATAATTGTATATAGGGGCACAATCAATTGTTGGAGGAAATGCCACAGTATCAAACTTGATATGGGATACCACAAGCTCGATTCCCCTATATTTGTCATTGCCATGGCTGGAGCGGATATTGTTTTGGGAGTTCAATGGCTCACAACCTTGGGCAAAATTGAAATGAACTTCCATGATTTATTCTTGTGTTTTTGTTTGAATGGAAATATGTTTGAGTTAAAAGGGTTGCATGTAAAGTCACCTCTAAAGCCGAGTTTTTATCAAATGGAGCTAATCAAGGGCCCCACCACAAAAATTTTTTTAGCTAGATTTTTAGGAATGGGGATAAAATTATTCAATTTTTGTGGAGGATATGTCATTAGCCAAGCCACCAAGAAGATCCACTTTTTCCAATAGATCTCTTGATTTCTAGCCACCTCCCACCATCTCAGCTTTAAAGGTCCACCCAAAGGTTTGAGGAGTTAAAGAACATAGTAAGAACCAATAGAAGAAGGTCATTCTTGACTATGTACCAAGATCTAGAGATCATCAACATTGAAGACTACACTCATGTGAAACAACATCCATACATTGGGGAAAATGTTGCTTTGAAGGGGAGGGGCATGCTACAACCTTAATCCTAGGTCATATATTGGATATATATAGTCGAATTGTGGCTAATATAAACTCTTATCATGTCATATCACATTTATTTATGCTTTTATATGCTTAGTTGGTTGGCCTTGATGATTTTCATAGCATAGTAGGGTATATATAAGAGATAGTAACTAGTAGATTATCATCATATTGAGCATTTGCGTCTTATTGTATGGTTTGGGATTGCCCATCAAAAGTGGGTAAGTCATTCTACTTGCATGTTGTGATCATTTCCCTATATTTTGGTGTTCTTTGTTGATATTCATATCCATCTAAGTAATTTCATTACATTTACACCTTATTTTGAGTTGTTCATCTCTAAGCCCATTTAATCATGCCCTATGCTCCCTTTATTTTATTCCTCTTCTCTTACACAACCACATGGTCTTGATGAGGATCCCCTTATCTTGCAATTGGTTATTCCTGCTACTCATATTATTGTGGCTCCTCATGGTAGGCCTCCTACTACTATTCTCTCACATATTCTGTAGTGTAGGCTTCCTCCATGTTTTGCTATTACTATGGACTACTTTACTTACACCTCGCAACACCAACTTTATGCATGCTAGTTCCAATTTACCCTTTTTGCCGAAATCTTTGTTGATAGAAAGGCCCTTGCCTTTTCTCTCCATCTCTCCCATGCTTCTTAGGGACCCATTATTACCATTGGGGTGCTTATCTCATGTACATTTCATCCTTGGGACTCTACCTTGCTTTTGTGTTATGACATTTTTATTATCTTTCGTGCTCTTGAGTTTGAATCTAGTTTCCTTTCCATCATATTTGACCACAAAATATATGAATTTCTTGATCGAATTATCTCACTTCACTTGTATATACTATATACTAAAATACAAACACATTCAAATATTTACAAAAACACATAGTTAGGACCTAATTGTAGACACCAAATTTGTGTCTTACGACACCCTGTGCCCCGCATCTCATTTCACAACCTAACCTCACCACCTAAACCTTGCACAATTATTTATTAATTACCTTATAATTAATAAATCCACATTTTCAAACCTGCCACCTCATTTCGCCACCTCATCATGACCTAGCCCTAATCCTAAACTAACCTAATTAAGACCTATAACTTGGTCTACATCCACACCCATGACTAATTACCCCTCACCCGCACCAAAACCAACCTAATAATGACTTGACCAAGCCCACAACTAATCCCTCGGGAGAAAAGGAGGGAAAGTTGGCTATTTTACTAAAAATAGCCCACTTTGACTTAACCGACATCGGTTCCTACTCGACCGCCGTCGGTTACGTAACCGCCATCGGTTCCCTGTAAATGACCTCCCCCAACCAAAAACAAAGGATCGGGAATTCATTTGGAGGATCCAAAATTCACTTGGCAGAGCAGAGACAAGTGAAGAAAAGAGAAGAGCATCGAGCTGAAGACTGCAACTGAGCCACTGGATTGCTGTCACCCCCGTTCAAGCATTGGAAAAGACTGAGGATAGCTTCATCAGCTCATTTTCCAATACCAGATCATCCCAACTGAGCCTTACTGTCACTACCACATTCCTTGGACCTGAATCTTCATCAAGAACGAGTAAGTAGTGTCTTGTATGTTTCTAAGCACCATTTCTTGAGCCTTTTGATTGATAGTAATTATAAGTTCACTCCTAGATCTACCACCTGCCAGCACCCTGCACTTAACCTTCATCCATACATCCTTGTATTGCCCAGAAGACAGTTTTATCACACTCTGAGTCTTCCCCGTCATCTCACTATTCCCCTCAGCCATCCACCAGTCTTAAAAACCCCATAATCACCCTGCAACCAACCTCCATCCAGAAGCACCTAGATTACTGACCCTACCGGTGTCGGTTATCCCCTACCGGCAGCGGTTCTCTAACCGCGGTCGGTTATCCAGTGACCGGCATCGGTCACTGTGACTTATGCCCAAAACCTTCCTCTCACCTATTTGTCTCCTAACAACCTCAGATCCAGTCTGGTTTATCCCTGTAACTCGAGCTGAACGTATCAACGACCATTGACCAAACAAACAACGTGACGTTTTATTATCGGTAGTTTAGTCTCTATTGCTTGGTAACGAGGTACCTAAATCGTGATTTCGCAATAGCTTCTTTATTATCATTTGTGTTAATTCGTATTAAAAGGGGAACTGACCACCTTCGAAAGGAAGTCTAATATTTCCTGGGCCCAAGGCAGTTCCCTCATTTATTGTCTAACTAAAATCTGGTGGTCTTGTATTCTTACTTGCAGGTAGTCCTTCCCAGACAAAAAGGAGTTCTTCGCAATCGATCTGATCTCTCTCTACGGTACGCGCACACCCTCTCAACATTCAACAGGTATTCCTCCTAGCCCTAACCCTTATCTGTTTCTCAAAAGAATGAAAGGATAGAAGCAACTCTATTCCAGGAACGGAAACATTCTGTGCGAAACATTTTGGCACGCCCGGTGGGACCCATTTTGGGTTTCTTTCTTTCTTGCTTGCTTTCATATAGGGAGCACACTTGCTATTTTCTTCTTCTAAAATATTCACAAGATATTTTGTTATTTTGGTAAAAGAATTTGTCTTGCTTTCACATCTTTGCATTAGTGAAAGTCATCTTCTTTGCTTCATCGAATATCATTTTCGATTTGGGTTTAAAACACGTGCATCACATTCTTGCTTGCTGTTTTCAATTCTAGTGAACGTAGATTAAGTAACAGGTCGTACACGTGGGGGTGATATCCACGGTATTGACAAGAAATTAATCTTACTTTCACTGCACAACACATACCAAATCACATCATAATTAACACAACAGCTCAAACATCCCCCCTTTTCCGCGGTATTCCTCCGCCCGATTGAGGTAACCTTATAAGCCAAAACAAACTTGACATTTCCCCTAGGTATTTTGTTTAGGATTGACATCATTTTGCGTCTAAGGCATAAGCCCAAAGTGATTAAAACTAATCCTAGGGTTAGTCTGTTAATTTGCTTGTGCATCTTGCTTGTTTTTAGTTCTGTTTCTCTGTCATACACTGTTTCTGTGATCACTTCAGAACAGTTTGGTAGGTATACTAAGCATCGTTAACCCCAAATCAGCAACTTCTTACAAGCTTCTTACACCGGTCCTATTCTACCGACATCGGTTAACTTACCGACGCCACTACAGTCTGACCGACATCGGTTACCTGACCGATATCAGTTACTGTCTTTCACAGTTCCCAAAACCAGCAACCTACCAATTCCAACATTTTGTTGCTGCTTCTGTTCCTGATAGATTGCATCCCTACTGTGTACCCTTGTCCATGGTTGTTATCACTCGGAAACAAGCTGCAGCCATGGTTTCACATGCCTGCTCCGTGCCTTTGCCTGAATCACCCCCTTCACATCCTGTGGGGAATCCTACGGACACCAGTGAGGTTCCCAAAATCCCTGTAGGAGATAAGGAATTTGTGAAATTTTTGGACGCTAATCCTAGCGCTGTACAGTACTATTTGTCTCATGCCCCTGACCGTACACCCGACGGTCAACTCCTTGTTGGTATGCCTATTAGTATAGCTGCTCACTTAGCTCCTTCCCCACCTGATAACTCCGCCTTACCTTCTTCATCCTTAGCCCCGTCTCCCAACTCAGTGGCTTCGGGGGTTCATACGGCACAGATTGGCTTTCCTTTGGTTAATCTGGGGCCCAACATATCATTACCGCCGACTGCTCCTACCTCGTCTCTCTCGCAGACTGCTCCTTTCATAACTTGCTCTCTACCACCTATCCACACAAGCTTTCCTTCTCAAGCTCCGCCCACCTTTTCATTTCCACACACGTATCCGGTGACTTCAACATCTTATATAGGACATCCCTATTCGGTCGCCTCAACATATTCGTCCTCAATACCTTATCAACATTTAACCCCACCATTGTCTAGTGGTGGCCCTTGGCCCAATCCTCCTCCGTTTACGGCAACCGCACCATCATCTCATCCAACCACTGATTTAATCAAACAAATGATGGACAAGATGCAAAATCTGGAGGCTTCTGTTTCAGGAAGCCGTAGCACCCTGACATACGAGCAAGTTTGTCGGGAGCCTATTCATCCTTCTGTCCCCCTTCATTCATATCCTCCTCAATGGGAATTACCAAAATTTACTCATTTTAATAGTAAGGAGGATCCTCAACAACACTTGCGATCATTTAGACATGCCTGCTACCTGATTGCTCATGACGATGCCTTACTACTCCGCACCTTTCCCATGTCCTTATCAGGACCCGCCTTGGAGTGGTACAGTGCTTTAACCCAGCACTCAATCTTCTCTTTTAACCAATTAGCCCAATCTTTCTTGGATCATTTCTCCATTAACATTGCCAAGAAAGTATCTATCACCGACCTCTATGCCATCCGACAATTTGAAGACGAATCTATCGCAGATTTCGTTGGACGATGGCGGGGCCTTATCAACCAACTTACTTATGCCTTGCCTCAGGCCGAACTTATCGAACTCTTTACGCGGGCCTGCGCTAAGCACATTTCTCCTACCCTCCAAATTCAAACTTTCCACACCTTTGATGAGGCCTTTACTATGGCTCGAAAACTAGAGATTCGAGCCTTAGAGGAAGAGAAATTGTGGTTGCGCAACAAAAACCCTAATTTCCGAACCCAAGACTCCACCAACAAAACCTAACACCACCAATTCTCACGCATCGACTGCTTCGAAATCAAAAGGAGTTGTACACGCGGTGATGGTCAAATCCCAAGCACCATCTAATACCCCGCCAAAAACCACCTATAAGTATAAAGCCGAGCCCATCAATTACACTCCCTTGGGAGAAACTTATGGTGTCATTTTGGAAAAATTGCTCAAAGCAGGAGCTATCACCTTACCTCCTGTTAAACCTCACTCCGGGTTTGATTCCACCCGCGCTATACCTTCTTGGTACAAAGAAAATGACTTCTGTAACTTCCACCGCGTGAAGGGACACAGTCATGAAAACTGCAAGATGTTGAAAAACATAGTGCAGGAAATGGTTGATGCAGGGGATATAACCCTCGATAATCCTAACGCCCCTGCTAACCGAAATTTGAAAATCTTCAACAAACCATTCCCAAACCACTCTTCTAACAGTAACATAAACCAAGATATCTTAGCCGAGGAGAGTGTTCATGAAATCCATGCGGTCTTCGACTCCCAACCAAAAGCTCCTATCGAGGAAATTCTGAATCGAGCCTCTTCACTAACGCAGGGATCCGAACCCCCTTCACCACCATCAAGACAAAACGATAATCTTACCATTCCTTTACCCATAAAGGAATTAACCGCCCAGAGTTCTCTTCTCACAGATGAGCCTTCTTACACCACATCCCTGCAAGACTGTGAGCGGATGTTATCTAACTTATCTATTTCCCAAACATCTCCTTCTACCACTCTTGCTGTACAAGAGGAAGGCTCGCCACTTTTTCTGTCATCCTTAGACGAGAAACCCCTCGAACTAACATCACCAAATTCTTTAATCATGATGGATCCTCTCAAACATGCCCTCCTACCTATTTGTTCTTCATCGCCTAAATCTTTTCAGCGACCGGTTGACCTCTTAACGCCCATTGATACAGTGCCTCATTTACCCCCTGTATCACACCCACAGTGGACCGGAATCACAACCCACCTTTCTTCCATACAAAAGTTCCTATTCACACGTGAGGATTGTCACCCCTCAGAAGATAGATGAGTCCTATGGGAACGTTTGAGTACACCATACTCTACTCAAATGCAGATGACCGATCCAGACACCTCTACCATATACCCGAAATGTTTACAAAAGCTCAAAATGCCTATGTCCTCATCTTCACCCCCCTCATCTCTACCAAATACCTCATCCACCTCTGTTAACCTAACCAAACCTTTCCCTATGCTTGGGACGTTACCAATACCCAACCTGACACACCCACCTAAATGGTTAGATTTATCCAAAAATAAAGCCGTCCATCCACCTAAGAGACAAACCCAATCCCCTAAAGCCCAAGTCCAATCTATGCCTCTGTCACAACTAAAACCCTCGTCGTCACACCTACCTTCTATATTAGGACCTCACCCCTCCACCTTGCCTCAATACATCATACCTCCTGCGTTTTCTTTAAAACGACCTGCATCTTCTACACCCATACAGAGATCCATGGGTGTATCAACACCATCACCCCAAGTATCCTGTCCACCTATTAACCCTAAACAAACTCCATCATCAAAGGATTTGTTTACTGTCACTCCTCTTTCTCCGTGGTTGTTTTCTGCTACCACGTCATCTGACCAGCTAAACATAACTTCTGCGCCGAAGAAGCCACATTTAGTTAAATCCAATTATCAAAACCCCTTTTCTAAGCCACCACCCGTACGAATCAACCATACCCAATCATTACCGAAACCCACCCAGTCAATAGCCTCATCTTCCTCTGACTTTGACCCGCTCAAAGGGTCTTATGCCAAAATCCTTGCTATGTTGGTGGAGAATGCGACCATTTCCCTACCCCCACTTAGACCCTATGATCCATCTAAGCCTCGACCTATAGGTTATGATGAGTCTAAAATCTGCGCTTACCACCGCACACCAGGACATGATGTAGAGGGATGCAAAGCTTTGAAAGCCATACTTCGTCAGTCACCTCTCTCAAATAGAAAGGTTAAGAAAGACAACTTACGAAGGGAGAAACCTTTAGCTTCAATCCCCTCTCCTATACCACCTGTCTCCTCCTCACCAAGATCTATAATCATTGCAACACTGCCTCTCGAAAATCTTGACTTATCCCTGCCATCTTCCTCCTCTCGTGTTCACGAGATCAACATGATTAGTGTTGCTACTCGAGGGCAGAAAAACAATGGGAAAGCTAAAGAAAGCACACCTGCGGCCTCTCTTTCTCAGTCCCCCATCCCGATCGCACCACCACCTAAAGTGGTTATTTGTGGACCTGCCTACCCCGTCTCTGATGGAGTTGCCCACCGAACCATGATCAAACAACTTCACCAATCACCTGTAAAAATGACACTGTATGATCTCATTCAAACCTCTAAATCTCATCGCCAAGCTCTCGTTGAAATCCTTCAAGGGATAGAGGTCTTACCTAACGAAACCTTGCCCGTTACCGCCATCTTAACACCCAACCACGTTGCTTCTCTCACCAAACAATCTACCACTTTCGTCCCTGTGCAGCAAACCGCTGCTGTCAGTTTCTTCGAAGAGGAAATTGTTGACTTTGGTGCAGAAGATCCTGACCCCGCTCTTTTCATCTCAGCTTACGTCTGGGACATCCAAGTACGGCGTGTTATGATTGACGGGGGCGCTAGCTTAAACATCATCTCTTCCAAAGCCTTCCAACAAATGAATATCCCTTCTAGCTGCATGTGTGCCAACCCCACCATGTTGCGGTCATTCAATGATGCTATTACTTCTACCTTAGGCACCGTGATCCTTAACATTCGTGTAGGGCCACGTACTTTACCTGAACTCTTCTATGTCCTTGAGGGAGAATTCTAATACAACATGTTGTTAGGCCGCACTTGGATCTGGGCTATGGGATGCGTTCCCTCCACCTTACATAGATGCATAAAATTCGAGTATGAGGGGAAGTCCTACACCGTAAAAACTGACCCTCCCCCCTTCAAAACCTGCAATATGTTATATCGCCCTAATGATGTGCTTGTACCAGTCAAGACACCCATTCATCCAACCCAACCATCTATTTCGACCACACCTCAACCATCCACCTCAACCACACCTACACCTTCAACCAATGAAACCGCCGCCGCAAATACCACTTCCTTTCCCGCAGACAACATCCCCACCTCAGATCCCTTAGTAGATGTTTTTCAACGCCTTACGCTGGGGGAGTATCGCCTATATAACGTTAGCACTTTCCATACCCCACAAGAGTATGGACAGTTACATGCGCATCCTACCTACGACCGTCGTGTGGGGGAAGTAATCTCCTACGGACCACCTAATTGCCACACCAACCTAACGTATGGGGGTGTCGACGCATCCTCCATTACCCCTGAACCTCCCCTTGGTGTAGTTCCCTTTCAATATGATTTTCAATATCTAACTAATCGTCTTTTTGCTCTCACCTTCCTGACGCGCTGTGCTTGGAAGGGCTTTGGTTTCGGTCTTTATGAACAAGGCCGACATACAATCATTCCCGTGACTACACGCAAACACAAAGATCGTAGTGGTCTTGGATTTTCTGAAACACTTACACCAAAGAAACCTCATGTCAGTTGTATCCGGGAGGATGACGAAGTCACCCCTTCGGAACCATCATCACCCATTTTGCCATCGTCACCCACAGAGTCGATAGACCCTGAATCTATCCCTCCTAACTTTTTTTTTTCATAAATGCTATCTTCCTGGGTCCTCTCACTTATCAACGTGATAATGAGGACCCATCTTCTCTTCCCCTTCTGTATCCAGACATGATCGAAGAGGATTCACCTTCAATTAATGTTGTTGAGTGCCAGGATGACGACTCCATCCTCACTTACCTTGGTGCGGATGACTCTTATATTCAACGCGCCTTACCATCTGAAACTCAAACCATGTTGAATGAGTCGACTATAGAAATCAACATCCACACAGAGGACGATCCTCACATTGTGAAGATCGGACAATCTCTTAACGCATCTAGAACAAACTGCCTTTACTACCTTTCTCCGTGCCCGCAACCAAGCTTTCGCTTGGTCCTACGCTGACATGCCAGGAATTGATCCTGACATTGCGGTCCATAACATTACCCTGAAACCCGATTCCAAACCAGTTAAACAGAAATTGAGAAAAATGCATCCACGCATTGCCCTCTTGGTCAAAGAAGAGCTTCAACGACTCCTTTCTGTTTCCTTCATCTTACCTATTGACTATCCTCAATGGATTTCTAACATCGTACCTGTTACTAAAGCCACGGGGGGACTTCGGATATGTACGGATTTCCGGGACCTTAACCTCACTTGCCCAAAGGATGACTTCCCCCTACCAAGTATTGATCAACTTGTTGATCTCACTGTGGGCCATGAGATGCTTTCTCTCATGGATGGCTTCTCAGGATACAATCAAATTTTGGTAGCCCCGGCCGATCAACATAAAACCGCATTCATAACTCCTTGGGGAACCTTCTGCTATCGTGTCATGCCGTTCGGCCTTAAGAATGCTGGTGCGACCTATCAGCGGGATATGACTTACATTTTTCATGACATTATGCACACTATCCTTGAGGATTATGTCGATGATCTTCTTGGGAAATCTAAACATCGTAGTGAACATCTCGATGTTTTAACCATTATTTTTGATCGCCTGTTACAATACTGTGTACGTCTTCAACCAAAGAAATGTGTCTTTGGTGTCCTTTCGGGAAAACTCCTTGGTTTCATTGTCTCTTTGCATGGCATCGAGGTCGATCCAGCTAAAGTCAAAGCTATCCTAGAAATGCCCCCACCCACTAACCTCAAACAATTGCGTAGTTTGCAGGGCAAACTCCAATCTATCCGGCGTTTCATCTCACAACTCTCGGATCGATGTCAACCTTTCCATCATCTCCTTAAAAAGGACATTGTCTTTCAATGGAGCGAAGAGTGCCACCAAGCCTTTGAGGCTCTTAAAGCCTATCTCTTGCAGCCACCCGTGCTTATCCCACCTCAAGACGATCACCCTTTCTACCTTTACCTTTCCGCCACCGACCATGCTGTAGGAGCCATGCTCGCACATCGTGACTCCGAGCATCGAGAACAAGCCGTTTATTACATAAGTCGTACTCTGGTGGATTATGAGACTAGGTATACACATGTAGAAAAGTTGTGCCTAGCCCTATCATTCGTGGTCACCAAACTCCGACACTACCTCCTGAATCACAAAACTTTTGTCATCACCAACGCAGACCCCATCCATTATATGTATGCCAAACCTCATCTAAACCAACGCATTTCCCGATGGCTTATGCTCCTTGCTGACCTCGACCTTGAGTTTGTACACCAGAAGTCAATCAAAGGACAAACTATCGCAGACCAACTCGCGGAAGCCCCTTTACCTGGGGAACAATTTACCAATTTTACTTTCCCTGACGAACTCATTGCCACTCTTTCACTCAGTGATGAGTTGTTTTTAATGACCCTCTTCTTCGATGGATCCAAATGCCAGCGCGGCGGAGGGGCAGGCGTTGTTCTCATTCCTCTTGATGCTGAACCTATGCCTCTTTCATTCCGGCTCGATTTCCCTTGCACTAATAATACAGCGGAATACGAGGCCCTTGTTTTGGGTCTCCAGGTTGCGTTACACTTAGGTGTAAAATCTATTAACATTTTCGGTGACTCTCAACTGGTTGTCAATCAAGTTATGGGCATCTACCAATGTAAAAATGAGGAACTTCAAAAGTACAAACATTACGTGGATTCACTTTTGACCTTATTTACTCATTATTCTATCCAAACCATTCCCCGCTCTACTAATAAATTTGTGGATACTATGGCTTGCTTAGCCTCGCAAATTCCTGCCTCACCAACTGACTCCGACATATTTGTCTTGGTCCAACAACTCTTTGCCCCATCTTACTCAGCCCCAGATGTTTGTATGATAAATAATGTGTCTGCTGACTCGCAGGATACTTGGTATCACCAATTTCACGACTACCTTACAACCTCTGTTCTCCCACCTGACCTTACTAGTAACGGCAAACGTGCTTTTCTTAAAAGTGTTTCTCGTTATGTCGTCATGGGGGGACTCCTCTATAAACGTGGCTTTGATGGCATCCTCCTTCGATGTCTAACCGGCGTGGAGGTTACCTATACCATCCAACAAGTCCATGACGGTATTTGTGGTGGACATTTTAGTGGCCTTGCCATGGCCAAACGGATCCTTCGCCTAGGCTATTATTGGCCTACTCTTAATAACGACTGCTACGAATATGTTAAGCATTGTGTTATGTGTCAACAACATGCCAACCTTCAACATACTCCTAGCCATCCACTACAGGTCACACGAGATCTTTGGCCTTTCTCACAATGGGGTTTAGACCTTATTGGTGAGATTCACCCGCCCTCTTCGCAACGTCACCGTTGGATAATCACAGCAACCGAATATTACACTAAATGGGTGGAGGCCATTCTACTCATTTCAACCAAAAAAGAAAAAATCATAGAATTCATTAACCATCACATTATCTGTCGTTTTGGTGTTCCTCATCGCCTGATAACAGATAATGGAAAATCTTTCAAAAACAAGTTATTACAAGACCTTTGTGACAACTTTGGTATCAAACTTAGCTTCTCATCACCTTACTATCCACAAGCAAATGGTCAGGCCAAATCTTCTAACAAAACCCTGACCAAAATTCTTATGAAAGTCGTTAACGATTCTGGAAAAAATTGGCATGATCACATCCCCTTTGCCCTTTGGGCTTATCGTACCAGCATTTGTACCTCCACTAATGCCACACCATTTTCTTTGGTATATGGTACCGAGGCTGTCTTGCCTCTCGAAATACAAATACCCTCCTTAAGAATATCTCTTTAGGATATTCTCACCACTGATGATTTCTGCCAAGAGCGGTTAGCCCAATTGGAGCTTCTTGACGAGCGTCGTCTTACAGCTCTTGACCACCTTCAAATCTATCAAAAGCGCATCAAGCGTGCTTATGATAAGCGACTTCATGAGCGTACCTTCAAGGTTGGTGATCTTGTCCTCAAAGAGAATCAACATGTAACCAAACTAGAAAAGAGAAAACGTGGAAAATTTTCTCCTAATTGGATTGGGCCTTACATTATCACTCATACGTATGGATCAGGCACTTACCATTTAGCTTCACTTAATGGTAAACCTGAGCCTGAACCCCTTAATGCCTTGCATCTTCGGCCATTCTACTGTTGAATTTAGTGTTATATCACTTCTTATCTACCTTGCGCTCGTCCCTTGAGCTCATTTACCACCTCATACACTTTTGTTCCATGCATCTCAAAATAGAATCAAGCTCACGTGGTTTGGTCATTACCTCCTCTTAAAGATGCCTTCCCCTTTATTAGTCTGGTCCATGACTTAAAAGTATCAAAATAACACGTTCTCAATTATACACTTATGGGATATTCTTGAGTCAAACTTCCTACAAAACTAGATGCTTCATGCCAATCAGACATTTAGACCTCTAAGTTATACATAGACTGCTCCCTCGAAGGACAGCTATGTGCAAAGCCACATCTGCTATTATAAATAGACTGCTCCCCCGAAGGATAGCTATACACAAAAACCGCATCTGCTACTATAAATAGACTGCTCCCGTGAAGGACAACTATACAAAGTCAGCCTTTATCAGAAGCTTCTCACATATATCAGCTTCGTGAAGACCTCAAGAACAACAAAATACATATCCCATGTAGACTTCCCGCATCGATCAGTCTATATCCAGAAAAAGTAAAAAGTAGTATTCCAAAGCACTTTTGAGTCATGGACTTGTCTATTTAGGTTTGGTTCTCTTTCGTCAGAATAATCACCTTATAACAAGTTCTCTGCACCCCGACTATATCAACCACCTCACCTCACCATTCGTCAAAGAAACAAAACTCAAGGGATGTAACGTATATCCGATATATTGTGATTATACAACTCTTTTCACCTATCGACTTCTCGCATATGCAAGGTACCTAGGGATTCAAGCTCATCCTACGTTAATATGTGGTTTGTTTAGATCTTCTCAACTGCGGGACACTTTTGCCTCTTTTACTCGAATCTAGGATTATGTGTTGACCTTAATCAGGACACGGTTCCCTACTACTTGGGTAAGCTAACTTTCGCTTCACCTATACCTACACCAACATCGCCAATTCCTTACCAACACCAACAACATTACCCTACCAATATCAATATTTTTTTTACCAACCAACAAATTGCCTAACCACAACCAAATTTCCTGAATTCACCTCTCCCTAGTCTTAAGGGAGAACTACATCGGTCTGAGGCCCCTCCTTGCTTTGAGCAATGGGCTATGTAGGCAGCACTTAGGAGACATGGGGTCTCCCAAGGTTAGCTTGACCATCCCCTACCATAACCTATCATGTGTTGTAAATATAAATATTTTTGTGTATTTCTATTTGATAACATTCATCTTTATCCTTTTTTAAAACAAAACATTCAAAACACAACCATTCTTATTATTATCATAATTCAAATCAACATACATATTCAGTTTTATTTAGATGTTAAAAAAATACATCTTCTTTACCATCGACGCGTAGGTCGGCATCCTTATTTATTCTTATACCCCTATGACATTCACTTAGACCCTTGCGCCTCATCCCGAACAAGGTGATGATCATGATCGTCAACGCCGCTTGCCTGGCCTGTCCATCCTCAAAGGTACCACTACTATTGGTTCCTCCCACTGATCTGCCAATCTCTCCTGTAACATATGAATACGCCCTCTCACGTGGAGGAATCTCACCTCTAGTCTCTCCACTCATGACACTGCGAAACCTCTAATGATCCCATTGTCTCATTCACCTGTGTTTGAAGCTGGTGAACCAAATCCTTCAGGCGGTCTCTCTCCGCTGTAATCACAGCTATGTCAGGATGATCGACCCTATCACATACACCTTGCAACTCTGCTACCCACCATAATCTATAAGCCTCTATCACTCCCGCATCCATTACCCTGCGATCGGTTGCTATCTCTTCTGGCCCTTCTGGAGGTGTCGGCCGGGGAGGTGAGAATGCTGCCTCGGTGTCGATCCTCATGTATGGTATATCCTGAAAAAATCCAAATTCTCACCGTACGTGATCTAGAGGAATCCTCTCGTACTCACTTGGCTTGTGCCCCGCGATCCACCTCAATCACTCTACACCCCTCAAATCCTCAGCTATGTTCTCTGTCACCATATAGTTCCCATAAGGCCTCCAATGGATATCCACCAATCTCCACTTTTTCCCCCATCACCTACCCTTGGCTTTGTTGACTAGCCTTATTTTGACTTCAAACAGGCCTGACCCAAGGCTGCAAACCAACCATTTGGCCTAACCCAAGGCCGCAAACCAACCATTTGGCCTGACCCAAGGCCACAACCAACCATTTGGCCCGAACCAAGGCCGCAACCAACCATTTGGCCTGACCCACGGCCGCCACCAACCAATTAGGCCCAACCCACGACCGCAACCAACCAATCCAGCCCGATTCAAGGCCGCAACCAACCAATCAGGCCCGACCCACAGCCGCAACCAACCAATCCGGCCCGACCCAAGGCCGCAACCACCCAATCCGGCCTGACCCACCCAAGGCCACACCCAACCAATCAAACCCGACCCAAGACCCTCACTAATCAATCGGCCCGACCCAAGGCCGCACCAATTAAGTACCTCGCCCAAAACCCGTAACTTACAATTTTATCCACCCAACATGTAGCTTTTTGTTCAATCAAGCTCACTTGTTCGTGTTTTAGCATGATTAGGGTACTTGACTTGATCAGTTGACCAACTTTGCCTAGACCAAGACCGTGACGTTTATCTCAACCAAACCAACCATTTGGTATTTGCCGAACATGCCTAAACGTTCCTGTACCTTACCCATTATGTCCCCTGGAGCTACTTCCTATGCCTTGGATACCAGGATTATATCACCCTTGTTTTGATAAACTATCGACCTTTGCCTATGAATTGCTTGTTTCCTCTTCAAATCATGTACCCTGGTCGCACTACTATGTTTCAACGTGCGTCTACTTCCTTGAACTTACCCCACCATCTTACCATCATCTCAAAACCATTCACCCTTTATCAACCCTATCCCTGATTTCACGTCGCCTCAATCTGTGATAGATTTGAGGGGGATTACCTATACCCTTAACAGGAGTAACCACTTCTTATTATTGTCAGTGCAGCTTTACAAAACAAGCTACACGACAACAAGGGGCTAATGTAGACACCAAATTTGTGTCTTACGACACCCTGTGCTCCGCATCTCATTTCGCAACCTAACCTCACCACCTAAACCTTACAAAATTATTTATTAATTACCTTATAATTAATAAATCCACATTTTCAAACCTACCACCTCATTTTGCCACCTCATCATGACCTAGCCCTAATCCTAAACTAACCTAATTAATACCTATAACTTGGTCTACATCCACACCCATGACTAATTACCCCTCACCCACACCAAAACCAACCTAATAATGACTTGACCAAGCCCACAACTAATCCCTCGGGAGAAAAGGAGGGAAATTTGGCTATTTTACTAAAAATAGCCCACTTTGACTTAACCGACATCGGTTTCTACTCAACCACCGTCGGTTACGTAATCGCCATCGGCTCTCTGTAAATGACCTCCCCTAACCAAAAACGAAGGATCGGGAATTCATTTGGAGGATCCGAAATTCACTTGGCAGAGCAGAGACAAGTGAAGAAAAGAAAAGAGCATCAAGCCGAAGACTGCAACTGAGCCACTGGATTGCTGTCACCCCCCCATTCAAGTATTGGAAAAGACTGAGGATAGTTTCATCAGCTCATTTTCCAATACCAGATCATCCCAACTGAGCCTTACTGTCACTACCACATTCCTTGGACCTGAATCTTCATCAAGAACGAGTAAGTAGTGTCTTGTATGTTTCTAAGCACCATTTCTTAAGCCTTTTGATTGATAGTAATTATAAGTTCACTCCTAGATCTACCACCTGCCAACACCCTGCACTTAACCTTCATCCATACATCCTTGTATTTCCCAGAAGATAGTTTTATCACACTCTGAGTCTTCCCCATCATCTCACTATTCCCCTCAGCCATCCACCAGTCTTAAAAACCCCACAATCACCTTGCAACCAACCTCCATCCAGAAGCACCTAGATTACTGACCCTACCGGTGTCGGTTATCCCCTACCGATAGCGGTTCTCTAACCGCGGTCGGTTATTCAGTGACCGGCATCAGTCACTGTGACTTATGCCTAAAACCTTCCTCTCACCTATTTGTCTCCTAACAACCTCAGATCCAGTCCGGTTTATCCCTGTAACTCGAGCTGAACGTATCAATGACCATTGACCAAACAAACAACGTGACATTTAATTATTGGTAGTTTAGTCTTTATTGCTTGGTAACGAGGTACCTAAATCGTGATTTCGCAATAGCTTCTTTATTATCATTTGTGTTAATTCGTATTAAAAGGGGAACTGACCACCTTCGAAAGGAAGTCTAATATTTCCTGGGCCCAAGGCAGTTCCCTCATTTATTGTCTAACTAAAATCTGGTGGTCTTGTATTCTTACTTGCAAGTAGTCTTTCCCAGACAAAAAGGAGTTCTTCGCAATCGATCTGATCTCTCTCTACGGTACGCGCACACCCTCTCAACATTCAACAGGTATTCCTCCTAGCCCTAACCCTTATTTGTTTCTCAAGAGAATGAAAGGATAGAAGCAACTTTATTCCAGGAACAGAAACATTCTATGCGAAACACTAACATATGATGAGAGATGTTAGAATTACACTTCATATATTTAATTTTCATATTATTTTGATTGATAGATTTTATTTATATAGTATTTTACACGAGATATGTCGATCATGATACATGACATTACACCGATTAATTCACGTTGATGGTGTCATCCTAAAACCCTTCCTAGTTGACCATGCTTTGTCGGGGACACCTCTTACCCTCTTATAAGTGACAATGTTTCATTATAGTTACTTGCCACTTCTTTATTATTTTTCACTACTTTTACTATATACGTGCTATCATTTTTAGACTAATATGGATAATCCATGTGTCTTCTGCAACTCTTTGCTTATCTAGATCTATACTCACCTTGATATTGCCTATTTTATCACTTACTTAAAACTGAATGAATTACTTGCTGGATTCACTAGCTTATTGGTTTTTCTCATATGTTTGACTCTTATCTACGGATTACATGCCTTTTTTTTGTGTGCGTGACACTTTCGTGTACCTTGTTTGTGGCTATTATAGCCTATTGCTCATGCTTGCTTTTTTTGTGCAACATAAAATGTGTCCAATGATTTCAGATTCTTAGCATATTGTGTACTAACACCAGTGCTATTACTTGTGTACTTGTATGTTGTATTTCTTGTAATATTGTTTTTACTTTGTGCTTGATTATGTGTCTTTTTTATTTCTCACTTGTTTACATTATTACCGACTTGTTTTGCTAGATTACTTATGTATGCATATTTCACTTCATGAATTCTTACTTGTATGCATGTGCCCTCTTGGTTTGCTTGATTACTATTAATGCTTGTGTTATGCTTTACCTTATCTTGAGTGATGTGGTTTTGTAGATACAAGATCCTGATGGTGGGCCACCACCCTCCATGTTATTCAACTCAAATTATTAGCACAAAATATGACATAGGCACACATAATTTATTTTGAGCAGTGTTCTACTTGCTTACACCCAATCTCCTAAAAAGGGGGGTATTATGTGGGGTTTCACACATCTACAGACATAATTTCATAATCAGAAGTGGGGTTAGAAGAGGCTAAAGACACACCGTAACAAGTACACATATAGAATTCAAATAATGTGCATATGGGAACCTCTATTTTCTAGAAAGAGATGACATCATCATGTGAGCAACTTTTTAGTAGATACTTATTCTTAGACATTTATAGGTCAACTACGAGGATTTTGGTACTAATTCATAAGTCTTAGACATAATCCACATCAAAATTGCTACACTTTGGATGGGTTGTGAGAAACTTTACTTTCCTCTTCGACACTGTGTAGTTACACATTATACACTTACATGGTATGAGCATAGGGGCATTCCTTTTATCATTTGTTAGGCTCGCAAGTATGTAAATCTAATATTCACATTAAACATCACCTAAGTGGGGGTATGGGCTAGCCATTTCCTTTTGACTTGTTGCTAATTTTCACTTAGTCCTAGATTCATCTACAACGACGTGGTCCATGAGTTTAGGGTTTCGGGAAATACACAAGTGAACCATAATACTTTTGTGATTCCCGTTAAAACAACCCACTTGAGACCCAAGAAACAACCTAGGGTTAGTTAGAAAATTATGGAATAATTTTTTTTTTGATTAGAAGTGTCCACAACCAAGTTGCAAGACAACAGTTGACCCTATTAGGTTCTAGAACAAGTCTAAATTACTAGAACATATTTTTCCTTCATTAATAAATATCAAGTTCACATGGTTCAATTTTTAGGGTTAGAAGTTTCAGTTAGGTTCAGGGAGTAATTTACCCCCATGCCCACTCTCTAACAGGCTCAAAGTTTCAACTTGATTTTTCTCATACTTAATGTATTTAAAATTTCCCTAAATCATTCCCATTGGATAGGAAATTTTCTCACCTTTCCGGTGATATAAAGAAGTCCTCCTAACTCCTTGTAGAACTCAAGTTATGAGCAAGCAGACTTTAGGGATCAAAATTTTCCCCAAGGGGACATGTGTCAAGCAGGGGTGAAAAGGAAAATTTTAGGTTAACGGGTCGTGGGGCGGCATTTGGAATTTTTCCTTGTGTGGGAGAAAATTCCCATTTGTGCCCGCACCTCCACGGGTCCTCCAAGGACACGTGTCGGGTCCTGATCCAAAGCGGAGAGAAGGTGAAGGAAGGGCGAAGTGGCGGAAGAGTTTGGGGCATTTCGCCCAAGAGGGAGAGAAGTCAAAACAATGCCACACGCGCCAACGGGGTCCATTAGGGACACGTGGCACTCAACAGGCCATCGTGGGTATGAAGGAGAGGGAAAGGCACAACGGCAGAGTTTTTGGAGCAACTTCGCTAAAGGGGTAAAAGGGTAATGTGGTGCACGCGGGTCCGCGCGCTTGTGAAAGAGATTTCTCAAGGCGAGGGCGGGAGTGCAGGGCCATGGGAGGAAACATCAAAAAATTTTCCAAATCAAAATTTTCAAAAGGAAAAGGGGTTACGAGGGTTCCACCCCCCTCCGTAAAGCACCCAAAGCTGCCACGTGGCAGCCTGTGATAGGCCGCGGGCCGGCGGGGAGAAATGGAAAAATTTTTTTCTAAAATTTTCAAAAAGTCTAAGGGAAGAAAAAGATGTCGCGCCTCCGTTATTTGCCCTGTGAGGACACGTGGCAGTCTCTGATTGGCTGCGGGCTGATGGAGGAAAATTTAAAATTTTTCCTAACCAAATTTTTTTTTCAATTTTTTTTCTAAGGTAATTTCGACGGGAAATTTTCGGGCCGCGGGCCCGCACTAGGAAAATTTTCCCAAATTTTCCCGCCAAGGCAGGAAAACTTCAAAGGGTCATAACTTGAGCTAGAAAGCTCTGGTTTTGGGAAAACGAGGACTTTTTGGAAAGCTCTCGATGCCCTCTTTGCACAAGGAATCATAAATTTTACTTTTTGATAAAGTTTAAAGGGTCAATTTTACAAAAACTGATCTACAGGATTTTAAAAAGCCAACTGGTAATTTCCAACTTTCCAATTTGATTAAATTGGATCTCTTCCTTCACTCAACATGCCAAACAGACATGGAGAATTGATCTAGGAAAGGATTTAAAGTGTTTTAGGGAAGTAATTTTCTCAATTTATTCAAGTTTGAATTTTTTCCAACAATTGACAAAAAATGGTTGAGGAAGGGATTGGCTCAATTTTGCAATGCTCTAAATAGTTTTCTTAAGTTTTCTTTGTCAATTTGAGTTCCTTTATTATACTTAGCATGCTAAATTATATCATTTCCAAGTTGATTAATTAAGTGCAGGTCTGAACTGTGCATTTTATTTGAATTTATTGGTAGTTTTAAAATTTGTAGCAGAGATTCATTTCTAGGAAAATTGTTGTATATCCAATTTATCATTTAAATGTGATATTTTATTTCTAATCTGGTCTAATACATTTAGTTTTTTGTAAACAAATCATTTCAAAGCTAAATTGTAAAGTCTAATTTCCAATTTTGTATATATCCAAAAGACAATTTACTGTATTTTCCTTACATACATATTTTCTTTCCTTTGCAATTAAACAGAGATTCCAATCACAAATTTGATATTCCAACTCAACCCAACAATGCAATGAGAGATGAACTTGCAATTCTTTATTAATTCAAAAAGAGAAACATCTTTACATTCTTTTCATTCCTTGAATGCAATTAATAGAATTCTATTTCTTTCTTTTCAATGTACAGAGTAGAATATAATTGTCTTTCACATTCGAATATCAACTTCATAATCAAATTACATACATCTTTTCTTCACAAAATACATATTACAATTTCATCCACAACAAGTGGGAAAGGATTACAAATGAATATGTTTTCACAAGGGACTGTCAAACTACATTTTTCCTTTGCTCCAGGACAACAACATGCACATTTTCTCTTTCTCCAAGTTGATCACAACAAAAGAGGGGGAAAGGCAATGCTCTCCACCCAACCAAGACATCCAATGAAAGGAGAAGTCCTTCCTTCATCATTGGCCCCCGAGTCCCAACCAAAACATAATAATAGATGCAATTCAACCCATGGCAACAACTGACTTCCACAACACACAACATTCTTTCAAATATGCACATTTCAATATAAAACATAGTTCAACACAAAACAACAGTTCACAACTGCAATTGAAAACATTCCAATCAAAACTCAGGCTTGATCATGCAAGCCAAAGGAGCAAGGTCTATGGGGGAAGCTACTTATGCCTCCCAATTGGGAATTGGGCATCCACCAGTAACAAACTGCCAAAATAATTCACGACACACATATCCTTATGCCCCCCACAAATCCCTCCTTATGCCCCCACAGATTTCCTTATGCCCCCCACAAAGTAAGAAATGCAAGCTATTTCTTTTCCATGGTGAATCCCAAATCCAAACTCCCTCCACAAAATTCTGATGCCAATGGCATTCCTTATGCTCCCCCCACATGGATTCCCCATAGCCTTCTCCTACACCATCCCTAAGGCAGTCTACCCAACCAGCCAACAAATAAAACAAAACATGCACCATTCACACAACACAACAAGAAAATGACAACATAAAAGGAGAGTTAAATTCCTACCTCTCCATGGTTACTTTTGTTTCCAACAACAAGCTTCAAATGCCAAAACACAGTCCAAAACAGAAATCCCCCAAGCATGCAAAGCTTTCTCCAAACTTCCTCCAAAAACAAGAGCTCCAACACAAGAAAATGACGCCCCAAAGAAGTTGCAAAATGATTCAACAAACCCAAAACAAGCAAGGAGTTTGAATTATATAGAAGAGGGAAGAAGATAGGATGATGTGGATCCATGTAGGATGCCACATCACACATCCTCCAATTCAAACACAAAAGAAAAAATCCATTCTCCCAAGCACAATAAAGAGGTGGGTGAAAAATGACAAGTTACTTGCACACTCCAAAAAGCCCACACCTCAAGGGACAACAAAATAAATAAAATGTAAGAAAGTGCAATTAAAAACATGCAACATGATTAATAAAATTCATTATAAAAGTCACAAATCACTTCTCCAACCATAAGTATGGTTGGTAAATTAAATTTAGAGGTATGGGACAAGTTTTACTTGTCCCACAAGCCTCCTAAAACAGCCCCCAAGGAACAAATTCGAATTTCCATGGAGGTGGAGTATTTCTTACTCCAAAATATGAACTTACACAAGCTCTTACACAACTTACACATCCCTTACATATTTAATACAAGGAACCAACAACTCCCATAATTACTTTCCCATATCCCAATTTAATTTATTTAAATTTTAACCATATGATTCCTCACATTAATCTACCACATTTAATTAATTAAAAGAAGGGAACACATTACTAATAAAATACATACAACAATAATAAAAGAAACACATTAATAAAATACACATACCCATGGTCACATATAAAGGAAATCGCCCCCATGGGAATCCCTAACAAAAACAACAACACACATACACAAAACAAGTTGCCATGGTGACCTTGTTGAATTCACCTAGAATTCCATTGTGGTTGGTCTCCGATCCCCTGATGTTTTGTTGTGATATTTTTAACCTGCAAAATACAAATACCTCCTTTGGCCTTGTGGCCATATCAGAACATCCAATATGATACAAATAAAATCACAAAATCATCTAAGTAAGTGAATCACAACAACATCGAAGTAACAACTACATCAATTGCATTTTTAATCAACAACTATATCATCATCAAATAATATCCATTTTCTAGATCAACTCATAATATCCAAATCACATGTCTGAACAACATCCATAAAACATCCATGTCAAATAATATATCATCATCCACATATAAGGTGTCTCTAATAATCATCATGCATCATAATCAAATCAAGATCAACAATAATCCATGATCAAATGTCTAACAACATACTAAATCAAAACATAATAATGTCTATAATGTAATCACAGTATCAAAATAGGTATCCAAAAGGGTGTCAAAGGGAAGTGGGCACTACAACTTTGAATTAAACCTTAGATATCATTCTCTTTTAGAAGTTATTTTATGGGGCGAATAGAAATCCTTGTGACACCTTAGCTTCCTTCTTGATGTCGGGACACGATCAATTCCCTCGCAACATAGTTTTATTACACCCTCTCTCCATGTGGTACCATTGAGGATTGATCACACCCCCACTCCTTTAGAAATGTCATACCTTGTCAACCTTAAGAAACCTCTCAAACCCTTGATGTATTTAGGTGGTGGTGAATGTTTGATTTATGTAGATCTTGCTCGGGTCCACCATAACACCCTCATGTGATAATCTAGGAACTTTTATTGTTTTAACTCTAAATGCACATTTGGATTTTTTTCCCATAAATTTTATTCTCTTCTAAACTTTGCAACACATTATCCACATGTTATAAGTGTTCCTATCACAACTTACTATAGATTAAGATGTCATCATAGAAAAACAACACAAATTTCTACAGGAATGAATGGAACATTGAATGCACGAGACTCTACAATGTAGATGAGGCACTAATGAGACCAAACAATGTAACTAAGAATTCATAATGACCTTTGTGTTGTGAACGTTATATTACATACTTCCTCCTCCTTAATTTGGATTTGATGATAACTCAAACATAGATCCTAGTATAGAAATCTACACCATCTAGGACATCAAATAATTCATAAATAACATGAATAGGGAAATTTATCTTTGAGAGGCATATTTCTATATTCACTATAATATGGACACATTCTCCATGATCCATTCCTAATCATGAAAATTTGAGATGAAATAAGCGCTTTTTTTTTTTACTTGAATGATTCCCGAGTCCCAACATTTCCTAGACCAAATTTTTTAATTTTAGGACTCCTATTCATAGAGGTAGTACTATGAAATGATGTTAGGAAAAATACTTCTTGGAGTCAAATTGATGACCTGCTAATGATGTTGAATGATGTCTTGAAGGTCCATGGATTATGAGTTTTTGCATCATGTGCTTCTAAGAAATGAAGTTGTGCAACTATGTCGTAGGATGTTTTGAGCACTTTCTCGGTCCCATGAGCACTAAATAATTTGGTTTGGTGGTGATTATATCCTGACAAGTTTGTAACTTTATATATTTACAACCAAAACCCATGAATACATCTATTAAAAATTATTTAAAGCCATTGTAATTCCAAAATGACATATGCCCACCTCCTATTGTTCCCCGTCCCTTCCCCACAATCAAGATGGAACACATTTTTGAATTTAACTGATAGTCCTCCATTGAGAGTGATACTGATATTTCACCCACACAAAAATTATTTTTTCTAGTGGCTATCATGACCTAAAAATTAGAGATTGGAAACACAAAGTAACTTAGTTCATTAGCTAACTATGCATCAATGAATCGTGTGTGTACTACTTGTATCAACTAGAATTGTCACCTTCTTCTTGATATAACCAAACAATTAAAGATTTTGTAGCGTGTATTTATCCTATTAAATGTATGCATGGAGA
This sequence comes from Taxus chinensis, assembly GCA_019776745.2. NCBI lineage: Eukaryota > Viridiplantae > Streptophyta > Pinopsida > Cupressales > Taxaceae > Taxus > Taxus chinensis. The sequence goes on from CM034146.1 coordinate 982,748,287, forward strand.
TAGTGGGGGTCTTTCTTTCCTCTTCATATTTCTTATGCTCTTGATCTACATCTAGTTCCTCAACAACCACTTCCTCTTGCAAATTTTGCGAACTTATTCTCAATAATCATTAGTCCTTTTCTTACTATTGGCACATTTATGAATTCTAGACCATTTTTTTTATCGCAATGCCCATATAATCCCTTTTATTTTTATATCTACTACCTATTTAGGATAGAGATTTGTAATATGCCTTGGGTTAAAAGAGTTGACCATACTTCTCTTTCCATTCCACAATGTGTATAAGCACTAATTTGATAGTAGTAGAGTTTAATTTCTCAATGTGTGTTATTTTCTGTGTAAATTTTTTGATTGTACAAGGCTTTGAAAAATAACGACCATGCTTAATTTTTTTTAAGTCCATTAACATATAATTATAACCTCTAATAGGTTGTGTTTTGAGTCTAATTTTCCAATCTATATGCTCAACATTATATTCAAATATAGATATTTTAAAATTTATTTTAGATATGTCAATAGGGTGAAATAACTTCTCGTTTTTTTGGTTGTTCATAATGGGTTACTGTGTTATTTGTAAATTATTTCTAAATGAGCACCTATCCTTTCTTCTAACTCATCATCCATCTGTAACATTGATCGAGATTAGATTATAATGTAATGATGTTATGTTGACCATTGCATTATTTGGTATTATGAAGCTTAAAATACTAATCCATAAAAATAATCAAAGAAATTATATTCATACAATCAAACTTTTGGATGCTTATTTTTGGTAGGTTCAATTTTGATCATTGGAAATACTGCTTTGTCCCTTGATTTGGTTTGTTCAAGTTTTACTCTCTAGTGTTATTTGGTTATGTATGAATGGATATAATTGTCCTAGATTCCCCATGATGGTTATTTGGAGATTTAATTTTGACAATAGTTGACGTTTGAACCTATCTGTAGTGCCATCCGACTTTTTTGCTTACTGAATTTGCTTGCAATCATTCCAACTTGGTGAATTGGTATGGATTAACATATATAAATTAATTGACTTCAGTTTGGATCCTGATGGGAATGTAATGTCTATGTTGATCACGTTCAAAAACCTCCACTTGAGGAAGGTTGAAATAGGTTAATAATGGTTGTGCCTTCACAAACACTTGAGGTGATGTTTTCTGTGTGCTCACAATTACAAGATTATAAGACCTGTGACTATGCTAACATAATTACACACACACACACAACAACAACAACAACAATAATGATAATAACAATGACAGTGATGTGTCTTGAGTTATGGCTCATGGAAGTGTGAGGGATTTAGTGAATATTTTATATAAAATATACATAATGAAATGAGTTTTCATTTCTTTTATAAAATTGTAAAATAAACTAAAACCTAAAAGTGTTTGAGCAACACTTGAGGGAAATAGGGAGTTTTAGGTTTTCCTTTCTCTTTGTTTTATTTTTAGTAAGTTTTAGGGTCTTTTCTTTTTATCCACCATGGTAGTTTACAAGGAACACATGTTTGGATCAAGCCATATACATTCCAACATTGTGTTACCTTCACTCTCCCTTTCTTAAACTTGCGATTTGTGTGAGAACAAAAGTTTTGGATGAGGTTGTGCATTTGGACTTTGGGTAGACTATGTGAGCATCTGGGGGGCGGGGAAAAAAGGCCATTAGTGAGCTTATTATCTTTATTATGACCTCAAATTCTAAATTTACCTTTAAGCTAACGTAAATATCCACCCATCCATTACCACAACATTTTCCATCTTACTTGCAATTGTGGAAAAATAAGATCTTTGTAGTAGGGTATGGAAATTCGTATAAGCATAAATAAAAGTAGATTTTTATAAACACTAAAATTTGGTAACTATTCCTTTTGCAATGCTAAGTTTGGATATGCTCTCTTGCTAAGAGCTCAAATTATCTCATTTGGAATCCAATTAGTATATCTATCTAGCTCCTTGATTATTTGATCATTTTTAATCTTATCTGTCTTCTGATTCAAGAAATTTTATGTAACCAAAGCAAAAAACTAGTCACGTGCATCATTCTACAACTTTTTACTTGGCATCACACTTATCCTATCCAAGAATGTATAATTTGGTCAACATGTGAAATATAGTGTTGGCTAACTCTTACGGTCTTGACCTCTCACATTATTTGAATTTTTTTTCAATTGGAATATATTTATTGTGTCATTTCATCTTACAAGAGTCATAATTATTACAATATTTAACCTACGAAAGGATATATAAGGAAGTTAATATCAATTTATAACTCACTTGAAAATCTTACAAGATTATTTTGTAAATATCATTCCAAAAGCACTCAAGGCTCTCCAAAATTTATCCAAATCAGTTGCACATCAATCAGTGTAGCCCCTATTATAGGTTTGAAACACTCAAGCAGGTCAAAGAGTCTAGCTTCCTCTATCTCCAAGGATGCTAATGTCACAAAGCCATGTCTTAGCAAGATCAAAGTCACTCTAGGAATATCAAATAGTTTCAAGGAACAAAGGGTTAGGTCACATATTTGAGGCACACCACATCACACTTCTATCACAATGGGTACATTCTATACTATATATTTATCCCACTATCTTTGTGTCAAGATACATAAGGGAACCAGTAAGGGTTTCAATTCGATCACACTCACACTTATACAAGAACTTAGAAGAACTACATGAGGATTAATCATGCACAAGATCATACAATACGAAAATTATACTGGTTCAGACGGGTAAAATATAAGTGTAATCAAACCTCACCACACACATGGTTTCTCCTTTTATTTTTCTAATGCTTTGATGAAGGTTATTGTAGATGTCTAGGGTTTCTACTTTGTTATAGGTGACTACAGGTCTTCCCAAGGTTGTGTGAACAAGAGCGACACATAAAGAAGCATTTTTTTACATAAGCAAAGGGCACAAAACATTACAAGACCTTATTGTCAAAGGGTCCAAGACCGTAAAAAAGGTATAGACCGTAGAACATGTCTTGAACCAATTATTCAATATTAGACATGAGCATTTTTGAATCCAAAATCAAGAATGAAGCATGTACATGATCAAAATAGCCTTCTCATCTAGTTGACACACCTAAATCATCCCCATGCTTCTATACAACTAGTTTTTCATCTCCTTTTATGTATTTGAACTATTATTTTATCATTTACCACTCATTGCAAACATTAATGCATTATTATGAATGATTATGGTTAATTGTAAATTGATTAGATCAAAATAATCCCCCATTATGAAACCTTACATCCTATTTACTTCTATGCATTTTTCATAACATAATTTAATTAGGGTGTAAACATTTGATGAAAACCACTCTTCAATCAAATCTATTGTTCAAAACCTAGTGCCCCTAGGGTTTAATATTTCTAGTTTAGTGTGTTCTAATTCAAAATATGACGAATCGTTATCATTATTTTCATGTCTATATCAAGCTAAGGGGTTCCCTCCCTTGTTATAATAGAAGCTACTATTGCTTTAAATAGGACTGTGCTTCTCCTTCATGTGAAAATGGTGAATCACCTTCCAATCATACTTACGTTGACACTAAAGTCTCTCCCTCTTTTGAGCATGCACACTTGGACGATACCATATCTAACTCTTGCAAAGATGCATATTTGATTGGCGATATTTTTTCTCATGTTGTCTTCACAGTTTTCATCAATAATATACAAGGTGAGGGGTCTTATAACATATTTGAAAACAATGCTTTGTCAGATGACAAGGCACATCATTTTGCACATTTATTAAAGGAACATCAAGATAATATTGATATTATCCTATATACAAACAAGTATCAAATCAAGAATATTGTTATATCTTCCATTGCTGATCCTAATCCTCAATCATCTAGTGTGCACACAACTAGTATTCCTAAATATATAGTACCTATTTCATTGCAGACATCTAATCATCCTTTTCACAATCTTTCTATTTCTATTCCTATAACCAATACTCTTACTAAATTTCCTATCTACACTCATAGTGCCTCATATGCTTCTTCTTCCAACACACAAGCTATTGAACTCCTTGTTCATAATTTGAAAGATTAAATTCTACAATTAAAAAAAAATTCCACTTCTTCTCATGTTATGGATTCTAATTAGTTGTTTCTTAACCCACTTACACCAAAAGTGGCTTCCTACCATTTTCATATCCATTTTGTTGCTCCTAATATTCCTATTTACGATGGAAAGGGTAATCATGAAGAACACCTTCATACATTTCATTTAGTGTTAGTATGCGTAGGAAGTGAGTAATTGAAAATCTTGAGCTTAGCATTTTCATTGGTGGGATTAGATTTCTTATGGGGTCATTCAAATTTGATATAATTTTTATGTATAAGATGTTGGATAATCTTGTGAAGCTTGAAATATTTATTTGTAGTGTCTAATACAATGATGTAATTCAAAAAATACATTAACATCAAAATATTTATCATGAGGCTTTCTTGTATCAACCTTAACAACAAGAGGGAGAGAAACGAGATTACACTCTATAAATTTTTAAAGAATGAATTTAGGAGGATATCAAATTGTTCTACGAGGATCAATACAGAACTCCGTGCACATCGAAAAAGGTTGCACTTCCAATGGTGTCATAAACGATCCACGTAGTAAGCAAGAGATTGAATCAAAAAATGAGAATCAAGTTTGAAAGAATAAGTCTGCTCATTCTCATAGATAAAAAAATAGAGGTACTTAAAGGAGTGTTGTGTAACTCTTGTGCATGACACATGGACACAACCCTAAATAAGCCTAATGACCTATGACATCACTAAGTGAGATGAATAACCATATATAGTGGAAAAGATGCCAAATGATGACAAAATAAGTCATATACACCAACACCCCTCCTTCATTGAAGCTGAGGTAGAGGTCATGGAAAGTCAGAACAAAAGAGAATTCCCTTAGAAAACTAAGAAAGATGTGTCAATGGGGCCCAAAAACTAATTTTGATAAGGTACCCATGTACAAACAACAATATTTCTAGAAAATAAGAAGAGGAGAAGGGAAATGGGTCTTGAAAACTAGGCCTAATGAGGTACCCATGTACAATAAGGATCTCAAGTAATGGAGGAAAACCCCTAAGGTAAAAACATCCACTTATAAGAGATAAGAGACTCTCTTAAAGAACCTAAGAAAGATGCGTCGAATGAGTCTCGATAACTAAAAGCATTGTAAGGTACTCATATACAAACTTCAATCTTTCTATAATAAAAGAAGAGATGAAGAAGCGCTATCCAGCCTCCCAAGATGAATAACCTATCGAAGGCCACCCTGTATCAAGTGAAGAAGAAGAAGATCCCTGAAATGAAAGGGTTTTGTTCATATCCAAGGAACGATGCTCCATATGTGAGGTAGAAGTGCCAACTACTCCATAAAGGGATGGTGAATTTGAAGTAACGGTGAATAAGGAAGGTGGAATGTTTTGTAACTATATAGAAGAGTGTCAAATGTTTGATGAGTTCTGAATAAAAGTACCTGCTCCCTAAAAAGTCTGTAAAAGGCCAGAAGTAGGTGAATAAATAAATAAATTCTCAAGATGTGGTAGATGATAAGTGAATGGTGGAGGTGGGTCCCCATAAATCAACCAAGCTAGAAGAGAATTCATGATCATCAAAAGTGAGCTAAAAAATATCATCAAGTCCAGGTGAATCCGATGAAGAATTTGAAGGAGGAACAAAGTAAGAAAAGGAATATATCCAAGTGTGATGATCAACTTTACCAACTCCAATGATTACGTCATTGTGTAGTTCTCAAACATAAACATAATCAAAAGTGAACTTAACCCGTATGCCTTGACTGAGGTGATTAATCTGATACACTGAAATGAGATTATTTGAATGTGAAGGAACAATAAGAACATTATTGAAAGTTCCACCATTCACTTCAACAGATCCTCTCCTAAAAAATGGTGTAGAAGTGTTGTCACCAAGCCAAATATAAGATATGTCACATGGTTCTAATGAAGAAAACACAATGTCAGATGAGGCCATATGATGAGATGCACCCATATCAATCACCCATGTAGGAGTAGGTGACACAAGTGCAACTAAATATATTGCCTTTGTTTTCTCCTTAGTTGATTCTTTTTATTTTTCTTTCGCTTTCCCATTTCTATTGTATTTTTCCTTAGAACTTTCTTGAGTTGATGATGAAGACGGCTTGAGAGAATCAAGAAATCCTATGTTGTTCTTCTCAAGAAGACTCGCGAGAAGGTTACTATTCTTCTTCAAACATTCTTTTTCTTCATTCATACCATTGTAGTACCCACATTTGATCCTTTCTTTAGGAGATTTATAACTAGAAGAGGAAGTGGAAAATTTTGAGTTGGTGGTGGATTGGTCTTTTTTATTCTCATGATCCTCTTCTCTTTTGAAACCCTCAGTTTTTCATGACCAGAAATGAGAGCATGGGATTTTGTGGATCTTAAAGTACCCACCTAAATTAGCTTATCCTGTTCTCTAGTCAAATCAGTAACAAACTCATCAAATAAAGGCATATTCCAACTTACACCAAGTGCTCTTTTAGTAGCATGAAAGGTAGAGAAAAAAAATATTCGAGAGAAATTTTTGCAAGGAGAAAAAGTATGAATTGTGATTCATTTTTGTCAATTCCACAGTTTTCAGTTGCGATCTTAGAGATTCGAGTTTGGTGAAAAAGTCACGGAGAGTGTAAAAAATACAAGGGACAAGACTAATCAACTCAGTTTCTAGTTCATACCCTTTCATTTCATCCTGTTTCCCAATTTTGTTTTTAATGCATCCCAAACTTCCTTCAGTGATTTGGCTATGATAATATGAAAGCATAGTTACGGTGATACAAAAATACATAAAAGGGAAAGTATTCATCACATTTTTCAAACCACTTTTCTTTCTTTGCATCTTCTTTAGGTTCAACTTGCAATCCCATAGTTATCTGGTAAAGTTTTTGTTTTCTCAAAGTGAGAGATACAAAATCTTTCCATTCGTGATAGTTAAATGGGGAAAGAAAAATAAAAAAATTAAGTTCCATAGCAAATATAATTGATCAAGGAAAACAACAGAAATAAAAACACACAAAATGAACACCCCCCTGAATGTTACACTTAAGTAGTGCATTGATTACACCCAAATGTTCGTGTAACATGAGACAGTTGGTCACTCGCCTTGTAATTAGAAAAATATTGCACAAGTTTGGATACCACAATATGTTTAGTCATGCGAAAAAACAAGTGAACAAGCACAAGAGCAAGCAAGAAGGAAATGAGGCTCTCTTGCCGTAAGGTTGTGGCGAACGCACTCATTAACCCGCAAGCGAAGAAGAACAATTACAAAGTGAAAAATGGCTCAAAATGAGTCCAAGGGACTTCCAGAACGTAACATGGGCTCCCAGAAGGAGGAAAAAATGCTAAGAGGGAAGCTACACACTCTAGCAAATGGTTAGTAGAAAAAATGTCTAGTAATGCTAAAAAATGCACTTTGAGATTTCCCATTTAGTCTAATAGCGATTAAAAGGAAAAAAAGGTGCGACAAAAAATCTAAGAACACTACAAAATGATTAACTACTAATTGATAATTAAAATCCTAAAATTAATTAAGATCCTAATTAAATTTAATTTGAGAGCCTAGTAATTAATTAAAATAATAAACTCCCTAATTACGTCTAGATCTTAATCAATTAAAAAAATCTAAGACCTAGTTTAAAAACTATACCCCTTACTTAAAAAAAACCACTTAACTATAAATAAACCCACCTCGAATTAAACACCCTTCCCTGAATATCAAATAACACCATTTAATTTAAAAAAATCCCATCACTTGAAGATTAAGCATCCTAAGCAAAGATATTGGACCACCTTTAAAATTAAAACCGTTGCTAATTAAAAAAATGAATAACCTATGTTTTGAAATAAATAGAGAAGTGGTCAATGGTTTGAAAAGGCAGGAAGCATAGAGAAAAAGGAAGAAGATGGTTCAGAGGGTGATTTGGGGAAGTCGATTGAAATGACAAGTTAAACGATGAGCTACCTGTATGTAATGGCATGATGCGAGTGATAAATTTACAACGGTGAAGGCAGAGATGGTCATGGGGAAGGAGAATCTGTTGGCGAGAAATGCAACATCTTGAGAGAGAGACTCGACAGATTTGGAGGGTTTGCAAGGAAGGGCGAGGGAAATGGGGTAGGGAAAGGAACCCGTCGTAGAGAAGAAGGATGGGTAGGAGACGAACACAAGCCAGGAGAAGTGGTCACAACTTCACCAGAAAGAGGCATGGAAAAACACAAGAAAAAACAATATCTCAGCTCATAGACGCAACTTGTCCCACAGAGAAATAACACGAAAAAATCATAAGAGCTCACACATCTCAAAGTAAACAAACTTGACTATAATGCAATAACATGACATGTAACCCAAGAAAGGTAAGAGCAAAGAGTGAATGGATAACATGGGCAAGTCTGACTCTACAAAAGAGTAGCTTAGATACAATGTCAGGTAAAACCCAACTTGAGATAACAAAAAATAAAGCAATCCCAACAAGCTTGACACGACCAAGCCACAAAGAAAAACCACAATTAAGAAGCAGAGAAAATGCAAACAACTCAACATCAATGCAAACAAACAACTCGCAACAAATAATTAGGAACTCACTTGAGATAAAACAACTCACTAGGGAGCTCTACCAAGAACTCAACAAACTTGACTAGGAGCTCGCCAAGCTATGTAGGAGCTGGACCGAGCTGAGCAGGTGGAATGGTGGCACAAAGGGAAAAAACTAGAAAAATGCAAATAGGAAGAGAAGGAAAAACCCAATTCCAAAACACAAAATTTCTAAAAAAATTTCACTTTGAATTAAAAATTACTGATAAAACCAGAGTGAAGATCCTACCTCTATATTTAGTTGTTCCTCCAAAATTAGCTATAACTAGCTAGATCTGGATGTGAAACACTTGAAAACTGTAAATGCACAACCAGAAAACCAACACAAACTCCTTAAAAATGAGATTGTTAAACCTGTTAACAAGATTCTAAAGGAAGATAGAAAACTTGCACGAGAAGCACGGAAATCAAAAAATAAAGTAATAGCAACCAAATTCAAATGAGTGCACGTTTATCGAAAAATAGCTTTGATACCATATCAGATTGTTCTGCGAGGATCAATACAGAACTTTGTGCACATAAAAAAAGGCTGCACTTCCAATATTGTTGTGAACACTCCATGTAGTAAGCAAGAGATCAAGTCACAAAAATAAGAATCAAGTTTGAAAGAATAGGTTTGCTCATTCTCATAGATCAAAACAGAGAGTTACATATAGGAGTGTTGTGTAACTCTTGTGCATGACACGTGCACACAACTCTAACTAATCCTAATGACCTATGACTTCAATAAGTGAGATGAATAACCATCTATGGTGGAAAATATGTTGAATGACGACAAAAAAATTCATATACACCAACAGAGGAGAGAGTAACCATGTGAATATACGATGAGGATGCACTTGTAATTGAAGTTTGGTAGGTTGAGATACAACATTAATAATAATTTTAGCATTAGGTTTTTTATTATCGGGTTTTCCTTTGTAACTGGATGTGCCTTGCGATTGAGATGTATTTGGAGCATTGGTCATATATTTTTCATAGATAGGAGCTTAGTTTCACATTATATTAGGATATAACATAGCTCATAAAAGAACATTTTTTTCCAAAGATAATAAAATCTTGCAAAAGAGGGAGTGGAATATGGGTGAATAGATTTTGCAATTCATTATTAGCCAATATATTTTTCATCTTTCTAAGCATGGTATTATAGTAAAAAACATAATCACTAAAGGACTCAATGGAACCTTGTTGCATATTGGACATTTGTGCATAGGATAACTTATCCTTAATGTTAATAGAAAAGTGTGCAATGAATTGATTAGCCAGTGGATTGAAAGTAGATACATAATGTATAGGAAGGTCATAAAACCAATGTAGTGTATAATATTTAAGGCTATGAGGAAAACACTTAGTGAATACAAAGACATTATAAGCATAATATAAGCAAGCTACATAGAAAAGAAAAAAATGTTGCTTTGGATATGATTTTACATCGTAGATAGGACGCTTGAGCGATAAAAAATCAATAGTAAATGGATAAGAGGCCACATTTAGGGAAAATAAAATATGTAGCAATTGTGTAGAGTCTATGACATTATAAGGGAGAGAAGTGCTTAATTCAAATTGAGAGACCTTAACTTGCAAGTCATAGATGAGATGTTTAATAACATGTGTACGAGGGTGGATAGTATTATCCGCATGAGTATGCACATGAGATGTAGGTATGGTGCGATATACATGCATGTCCATAATAACATTTTGCAGGGGGCATAGTTTTCCCCATATTATATAGGCACAATAGATATGCAGATAAAAAATGTTGATGCGTAAGAGGATGCGGGATGAAGTACTTAGAAAATAGTTTCTTCATTAATTTTTTTATCATGGTCAAGCTTGGAAGTAAGAAGAACATCAATGACATAATCTAGGTGAGGTAGGTGACCCTAAATCTCATAACGGAAGTTGGATATAAGTGTGACTTGGTCAAGATAAAAATCATAAGAATCTTGATCAGGGAAAGGATTGTTAAGATTATCTTGGTCATCATAGGCATTGTGAGAGGTATTATAATCCTACTTATTAGTAGTGTAAGGAGAAACATCAAGAGGAGAGGAATCTTTTACTTCCATATGCTTATTGCTAGGAGGAGAAAGTTGAATATGCTCAATAGGTGTATAAAGAAGTTGATTACTACACCTAAAGGGAATAGAATAAATAAATGAAACCCTAGGGGTATTGGAAAGAATAAATAGGTTTGAACATGGGCTAGGTTTACCAAATGATTTAACCAAAATTATACTTTTTTGGAATTGAAAATGTATGGTTAAAATGGTAGAAATAAGCTGTCTATTCATATTCATTACTTGAATAATCAACATCTAAATCAAAATACAACTTCGAGAAATAAATGATAAGATATGATTTCTTAAATGATAATAAGGGAGGGAACTTGAGGTACATAAGGAAATATGGAAGTCTAGATGGGTTGTTCAAACTAAGAGAGATTTGAAGATGCTTCATTTCTAGAATTGGAGCTGGAACAATTCCATATAGATTAGGATATAGTTTTACTATAGTTTGGTCCCCTTCTATATGGTATTATACCCTTGTGTGTTATGATTATGAAAATTTAGGTGCTTACATGTGACCTAGAAATATGTTTCATTTTAATGGATTAGAGTTTACTCAAATGTGACACAACATGTACTAAATTAAAACAAGTAAAAAATCCTAGATACCTATACAAAAATTAATGTAACCATTTGATAACAAAAGGATAAAATTGTGTGTGGTGAGGCTAGATTGGCATTGGTATTCAACCCCTATTTAACTTATCTAGGTGTTGTACTACATCCCTTCAAGTGGGAGAAATCCTTGTGTATTTCTCTAGTGTAGGTACAAGTATGAATAGAGCTCTAAGCTAACCTCCTAATGTGCCCTTGGATCTCTTGACCCAAATATAACAGGAGTAGTTATAGATAGGATATAATGCACCCTTTGTAATTATGTATATAGTGATAGTGTATGTAGACTCATGATAATTTCTCTTGTCCCTTGTAGAAAGATTGGAAAATTTTCAACCTTGGATTGACCTTAACTATGACTTGGCACGTTGATGGGAAAGCTATACTCTTTGACCTAGTTGGGTGTTTCAGACCCAATGTATCAATTTATCCTAAGGATGTGTTACTCGTAAAGATGGGGAGATGAGATCTTGAAGGTACTTTGGAATTTTATTTGTAAGAGTTTGCTTCAAAGAGCAACGTTAGTTCAAAAGTGAACTAGACTTGCCTATATAGTCATTACTGATTACTAATTCATACTAAAGTCGGCCTAGGGGATAGGAAATGGCCTTAAGAAAGATATCAAATTGAGAAATTAGTCATCATGTGTGAAGGGAAATAGTCATATGGGTAGGCCCAATCCAAAATACAACTCAACTTGTGACAATATGATTTTGTATATGTAGTAGGTGAGATAAGTCTATAATTTCATCCGATGTATTAGGGAGTTGTGCTCTACTTTGAATTAAATTAATTTTGCATAGTGATGAATAAGAAAAGTGTGCAATACAAAAACTCATGCAATGGGAATGGGATTACAACCCCTAGTGATGAGCCCAAAAAATGACACATTTTATACAAGATTTGACATTGTCTTTCCTTGCATAAATTACATAAAGTGGATCTAAGTGTAATATATGAAATTATGTTTTATTTAGAATAAAATAGAGAGTATGTATCATGGTTATTTATTTAGAATTCATTGTTATTTTTTTGTTAGCTATTTCCAATGATTATTGGGAAAAATATGTCAATTTGTGCATGTGTAATCCATACTTTGCTACAATTGTTAAATAAGATATTTTGATAACTAAACACCAACTATAACCAACCTTGGAGGATCTTCAACATCTCTCATATCAGGTTCAGAGATTGTTATTTCAGCACTACACTAGCTGCTATAATTTTTTTGTTCATTTAAAATTAATGAGTTATCTACTAAAGAAAGCTAAACAACTCAGAAAATGGAGGGTTTAAGGTACCTCAGATGTGATGTATGGATGAATGGGCACAAAAGTAATTGATCCACTGTTACAAGCCGATAAACCTGCAAACAAGAACACTAAGAAAGAAATGGATTAGATGATAGTTTATGCAAGGGCTGACTGACAAAGTCGGACTCCAAGAAGTGTTACCTTCTTTTGGAGGATGTCAACCCCTGTGTTTTGATAAGAATAAATCAAAGTAAATGATAGATGTCTGATAACATGAGGAAACATGAAAATGAAAATTTGCAAAGTAACATGAGATGAATATAAATCTGATTTAAACTAAATTGATGTAAATAAAATGGTACCTGGCAAGGTCGACGGTGACCTCAGACTGCATAGAGGTAGGTTGATGACAACCTGAGTGAGGAATCTGGACAACAATGAGAATATGTAGACCTATGCAAAGATCTGTATGTAAATTAGATGCAAAAGAAGCATGCAGATGTTGGAAATGACATGAAGAAGGGAATATGAGGGAAGAAAACACTAGAAAATGATAGGAAACATAAGGTTTGGATGGGCTGGTTGACAAATAGGGCCCGAGTCGATGGTGACCTGGGTGGGATGATAGACTAGTTTTGCAAATGTAATTCAGTGTGATAGAGAAGATGAGGATATGAAAATATGAAGTTTGAGAGGGATGACAGATTCAAAAAATAGACAGAGAAAGGATCCAGAGATAGAAATGTACAGTGACAGGGTAATGACTAGGTCGATGATGACCTAGGCTGGGCGGTGATGACTGTAGTAGAATAGAACAAGGTCGAAGACAAATGGATGGAATGGTTGACCTACAAGCAAAAAGGATGGAAGAGAAGGTTGATAATGGAGCTTTGAATGATGTTAAACCTACAAGATGTTAGATCTAACAAGATAATAGTATAAATAATGTAAGATAACACAAAAATCAATGTAAACCTCCCAAAGTCATGCAAGTGATGAAAACAAGCTTCCAAGGACTGTAAGAAGGTTGGCACAGTTGTTGAGATTCTCTGGTTCGAAGATGGATTCACAGAATACAAGAAAACTAAGTGTTTTGTTGTGCCTGTGTGTTTGTGTGTCATTTTTGGAAAGGGAAGAACTCAGTCTTATAGGGTTCAACGACGACTGGGTTGGGTCACCGCTGACTAGGGGAAACTTTCCCCAATGGGTTGATTTTGTGTTTTTGTCAGGATTTCAGGTTTTTAAGAATGGGAAAAGCACTTTAAATCTTGTAGGTGGGAAGAAGTTGTTTAGGGATGTGTCATGGGTAGTTAGGGGATAAAGATAGGTAGGATAAAAGCTAGAAAAAACATAGGGATGTAGATTTAGGATAAAAACATCCTAAAGGGAAAGTCCATTAGGGCTAGTGGATATTAATTAAATAATTAATTAATCAATGTTAACTAATGATTATTAAGGGTTAAATGGTGATTAATAAAGATTTAATTGAAGGATAATAAGTGGGAATTGAATTAAATTAAAGGAGGTCTAGTTAGGACCATGGTGAAATATGCACATGGGTAGACAAGGGTAGAGATACTGAATTTAGGTGTCTACATTTTCCCCTTTTTAAAAGTGGTTTGCGCTAGCAAGCCATGAGACAAAAATGATGAGAGACAAAGAGTATGATGAGGATTGATGAAAGGTTGATGATGAGCTCCCCCTCAAACAAGGGATCAATAACACCAAGGGAATCGATGACACGTTTGAAAAAGGTAGATGATGAAGGGTGGGTGGGTGAAGAAAAATGGGTAAAAGGATAATGCAAGGTAAGATGCCCCAAGAAAAAAGGATCGCAATAACAATAAAAACTATGGTGGTGACTCCGATATCACGTGGGTAGGGGACAAAGGGTGGTCTCAATGGAGACAACGATAATGCTCTATGGGTTAGTGAGTGGGAAAAAATCACTGAAAAATGGAGAGAATCCAACAGGAAACCTCTCAAATGATGTGAGCTGGGATGACCAATGGGTCATAGGAAAACATCAAACCATGTGCAACTAAATGTGAAAATAATGTGAAATCCTTTGTACACGAGGAATTCAATTGAAAAGGTATGCAGTCCACAAGGGACGAGGATGAAAATAATGGTGCCCCAGTGTAAGGGCACGAAAATGGCCAAAAAGGCAAATTATGAAAATGGTGCCCTAAAGGAAACACAAATATGGCCCAAAAATGGACTTGGGATAAGGCATGGATGATAAAATGGTGCCACAAGAGGACATGAAAAAAGGTTGAAAAGGGAAAATAATAAATGATGAAATAAAATGCCCCAAGGGGGAATAAATATTGCCACAAAGGTGGATTTGAGGAGAAAGATGAATCAATGATGTAAATGGTTCCCTAGAAAAAAGCATAAATATGACCACAAAAGGGAGATAGGAAAATACGTGATATGATTCCTTGAGAGGGAACACAAAGATGACAACAAGAGTGGAATTGAGATGAGGTAGATTAGATAATATTTAAATGAGATGGATAAGGTGTAATGAGATGAGATAATAGATATTGATCAAACTAGATGTGACCAAAAGGTATGAATTAATGCTATGTCATATCAAGGAATGCGTGAGGAAACAATTTGCCTCCAACCGCATTGGAGGTAAACAAGAAGGGGATCCAGGTAACACAAGGCACATGTGACCAAAACATGATGTTAGCATATAACCAACAATAATTAGTTATACCAAAGATCATGAGAAAACAAGGATGAAATGAACTCATAAACCTAATGTCAACACGAAAAAGGGGTTAAATGATGTAACTTGTACATGGGAAGAGGGTTTTCCATGAGTGGTGTTCCCTAAATCTATGCCCCAGCTCTGGGAAGGGGGCAAACTGATAAATGCGGGAAGCTAGAAGAAAGATGATCAATGCGGGAAGCTTTCTTAGGATGCTAATAAAATGTAAGGTTGATCAATGCAGGAAGCCTTCGATGTCATAATATAAAATAGTAACCATCCTTTGAGGGTATGGTCTACTTTATACATATATGATATAGATGGAAAGAATGATATACATGATATCCATCCTTTGAGGGATCAGTCTATTTATTTGATTTGACTTTATTTTATTTTTTTCTATTTTTTTTTATGAACAATTGTCCTTCGAGGGAAGTATATTTTTTGATACTTTGATTTTGATATGAGAATCCATGAATTTTGATTTTAACAAGGGGAAGAGCTAGGAATAGCTAGGAATATCTAGGTAGACCACTTAGGAGGGGACAATGAATGTACAAGAGACACCCATGAACCCTTTGCATGGTTTCAAGAGGTAAACAAGAGGGTGATGGATGTAATGATCATGGAGTTCTCACCAAGAAGGGAGAACCTATCCATAAGGAAAATGCTATGGATAGAGCCATGGTGCCCATATTTAAGGTCATTTCTAGGAAAGTGACGGTAGACCACATAATTCCAAATCATTACAATGATAGATGGAAGAGGCTAATGATGGAGGGATGATCTAAAGATATGACTAAGTGCTCACCGGTAACATGCTAACAATATATTAGTCACAAGTGCAATGCGTTAAGAGGTTCCACTTCTAGTTTACCATCAAGGGAGGCCAAACAATAGGTTCCTGACCCATACTTATGTGTGATAATGTATGGTCTAATCTAGTTAGGGGAAAACTTTCCACGTTGGCTCCTTTCTAGAGTAGTAATGTTCTAATTTTCTTTAAGGACGAGGTCACCAACATTAAATTCACACTCTTTGAGGTGCTTATTGTAAGCCCACTTGATGCACTCTTGATAAACATGATGTGTTCAAGAGTGAGGAGGTGGGTTCATCCAATAATTTGAGCTATGCTAGACGCTCTTGGCGATAATCTTCATCAGAGATGAAGTCGTGAAGAGACATGTGCAAGGACCAAATTTGAACTTTGAGAGGAAGGACAACTTCAGATTGTACATGAGAGAAAAGGGAGTAGCTCCCGTGGAAGTGTGGATGCTAGTCTGATAAGCCCAAAGAGAGAAGGGGAGATGAAGATGCCAATTACGACCAGACTAGTCAATAGTATTGGCAAGAATGTTTTGAAGGAGTTTTATTAGGCACTTTCGGCTTGGCCGTTAGCTTGAGGATAATATGGTGAAGAGAAACTAAGTTGGATATTGAATGAGTCACAAAATTTCTTGAGATATTTGTTTTTAAAGGACTTTCTATTGTTCCGTGATGAGTTTGTGAGGGACGCCAAAGTGGAAAATGATGTGTTGGTAGATAAAGTTAATGATTGGACCAGATTTAGTTGAAGTGAGGGGAATTTTTTCCACCCACTTAGTGAAGTATTCAGTTACAGTGATGATAGAGTGATGTTGTTGTGAAGATTGAGGATTGATGAGACCAATGAGATCAAGACCCCATTGTGAAAAGGCCAAAGGTCCTGAGCTGGTTGCAAAGCTTGACTAGGAATACGAATAATATTGGAATTTGCTGACATTTTTCACATTTCTTAACATACTCACAACAATCATGATTGAGGGAAGGCCAGTAATAGCCAAGACAAAGAATGCACTTAGTAATGGCTAAGCCACTAAAGTGTCCACCACAAATATTGTCATGGACTTCTTGGATAACATGAGAAGATTCATGGATTTAAGGCACCGAAGGAGAATACTGTGAAATCCACACTTATAAATAATGTTGCCAAGTATCACATAGTGGTTAGCACGCTGAAGGAAATGCCTCCTAGCATTCTTGGATAGATTGGGTGGAATGATGGATTTGGATAAATAATCAAAGATTTGGGAATACCAAATATCTGATGAACTGGACTCAACAAGATTAACGCGAGGTAAGTCATGAAATGGTCGATCACTATGGTGAATGAAAACATAAAGCTTAGATTATTTTGTGGTCCATGGGATGAGAGCTGCAAGGGATGCCATCATATCTGTGAAATGATTGGATGATCGAGGAACAACTTGGATAGTGTAAGAATCAAAGGCCTCGAGGAAGAGATGAATGATGTCTCGATATTTTTGAAGAGTGTCATTTTTACATTGATACTCACCTGTGACTTGTTTGATGATAAGTTCAAATTCCCCATAGATGAAAAGAATTTGAACACCTAGAAAGAGAGGGAGTTTCAAGGCCTAAAATAAGGGCTTCATATTCTGCCATATTATTCGTGCACTCAAAATTGAGCTTGTTTGTGAGGGGAATAGGAGCATCCCCAGGATGAAAGAGAAAGATGTCAATGCCTCCCCCTTGCTGACATTTAGAACCATCAAAGAAGAGGGTCATTTTAAGGGTTTCATACTCATGATGAAAGTGATTAATGGATTCATCTGGGAACTGCTCATGAGGTAGATGTGAACTAGGAAGAGGGGCTTCTGCTAATTTGTTTAATAGCTTGGCCTTAATGGATTTTTGAGAAATGAAATCGAGGTCAAACTCAGTCATGAGCATGAGCCATTGAGTAATATGATCATTTTGATATGGTTTAGAATGCATCATCTTAAGAAGATGAAAGCTAGTAACGACATAAGTCTTATGATTAAGAAGATAGTGTTGAAGCTTAGAGGTGGTAAAGAAGAGAGTGCAAGACAAATTTTCAACTTCACTGTAGTGAGTCTTGTAGTCATGGAGGGTGTGAATGATGTAGTAAATGGCCTGCTCATGACCTTGGTCATCATGATGTGCTAACATAGCCCCTAGAGCATGATTAGTAGGAGAGATGTATAGATAAAAGGGCTCTCCCTCACATGGAGGTGTAAGCACTAGTGGAGACAAAAGATATTGTTTAAGGTCATCAAAATCCTTCTGGTAATTATGATCCCAATTGAAGTCTATGTCTTTATGAAGAAGATGATGAAAGGGCTTACGAATGATATGAAAGTTGGGAAATGAAACGGTGGATCGATGAAAGTCAGCCTTGAAGACTACGAAGTTGTTTAAGATTGGAAGGAGGAGGAATTTTGATGATTGCTTTGATTTTCATCGGGGTCAACTTCAATGCCTCTAATAGACGATAAATCCAAGGAGTTTACCAGTTAATACTCCAAACACACACTTGGCTGGATTGAGACGAAATAAGAAGTGGATAAGGAGCTCGAAAAAGTACTTGAGAATAAAAAGATGGTCGCGTCGATGTTTAGATTTACCCAAAATATCGTTGACATAATCTTCTATGGTTTTGTGGATGAGATCATGAAAAATGTAAGTCATGGCCCACTGATAAGTGGCTTCGACATTTTTAAGACCGAAGGGCATGACATGGTAGCAAAAGGTCCCCCAAGGGGTGATGAAGGAAGTCTTATGTTGGTCTTCTGGGGTGATAAGAATCTGATTATAACCAAAAAATATGTCCATAAGATAAAACATCTCATGACATGCGGTAAGATCCACAAGTTGATCGATGTTAGGAAGAGGAAAGTCATCTTTAGGGTAAACGAGATTGAGATCTCGAAAGTCGGTGCATATACGAAGTTTTCCAGATAATTTAGCGACACGTATGATATTAGAAACCCATTGGGGATAGTCAATGGGGATGATGAAATTGGTAGAAGGAAGATGTTGTAACTCCTCTTTGATAAGGAGGGAAACTCAAGGGTGCATGCAATGAAGCTTCTACTTAACTAGTTTTACGTTGGGAACAGTGACGATATTGTGAACGATGATAGAAGGGTCAAGACCTAGCATGTCTAAATATGACCATGTAAATTCCTGAATATGACGAGAGAGGAATGTGGTGAAAGACTCAATCTCGTTTGGATCAAGGGATTGACCTATTTTGAGGATGTGAGGCTCTTGGGGATTCCTGATATTGATGTCAATGGTGGCTTTGTTGAGAAGAGTAGATGTGGCAGATGGTAAGGTCTTATAAGATAAGAATCCTCTACCCCCATGTGGGAAAGAATGTTGTCATCATCAGATCACTGAATAATGTATATGGTAGAAGACTCTTCTTCTATCATCTCTGAATGGTGGAGGGGAAGGGATCTAGTCTTATTCTCAGACTGATAAGTGAGCGGTCCCAAAGTGATGGTTGAGAATAAAATAAAAAATCCAGAGGAAATAGACATGGTGTCATCCATATCCATGGATTCATGGGATGGATAAGATGGAGAAGGCATGTCCATGCACATCTCGAATGGTGAAATTGGGTCAGAGGATTGCTCCTAATAGCCTAACCTAAAATTTTCGTGAGGCTTGCAGCACTAATCGATAATAAGGTCATGTGGTCCCATGCTCATAATGTCCCATGACAAATCCCTATCATATGCAATGGTGAAGGTAGGTGTGGGAAAAGGATGGTTTGTTGAGAAATCCAAAACCTCCAGTATAAGGTTTGGTGTGTGGAAGATCAACGATGTGAGAAGAAGGGGTATCAAAACCACCATTTATGAGGTTGGTTTGAAGATGTGGTGGACCAAAAGGAGCGATATCCCCAACATTGGGTTGGTACATTGGAGCTTGGTTGGGTCTATCAAGATGGTGAGGAGTGGGAAAGGTGTTCAGTGTAAGAAGATGATACTCCCCCAACGTGATTTTATCCATTACTTTATCTAAGGAGTCACCATTGGGAAGTTTGGATGAAAGGATGGATGGGCTGGTGGATGGTGCAGATGGATCATTCCTGGGAATAAGGACATAATTAGATGGATAGGTCATGTTGTACTTTTGGAAGGGATGAGCATCCTTGAGAAGTATCAAGATCTTCCCCTCATGCTCGTATATAAGACAATGATGAAGTGTAGAGGGGACATAATGCATAGTGCGGATCCAAGGTCATCCAAGGAGAACATTGTACTGAAATTATCCTTCTATGATGTAGAATACCTCATAGAGGAGATTCAAACCAGGGTGGATGGTACAGATAACCATTCCTAAGGAAGGAGTGATTGCATCATTGAATACATGAAGGACCGCGGGTGTTTGGGCAACAGTGGATTTTGGGATCTTAAGTTGATTAAAGGTATGTTATGGGATGATATTAATGCTTGCCCCATTATTGATCATGGATCTTTGAATGAAATTATCATTGATTCTAACTATGATGAAAAGGGGAAGGTCATGTTCTTCGGGTGTGATGTATAGAATCTTTGTATCATCAAATGAAATAGTAGCAGAAGCTATGAGTTATCCTATGAGAGACACGAAGGGTTGAGCCTCATCATTGGATGTCAGAATATGCTTCAAGGCTTCAGTGAGGGCCTCTCTATGGTCTGGAGAGATTTGGATGAGCTCGTAAAGTGACATATTAATTGGGGCTTGATGAAGTTATTTGATGATACTTTGTTTAATAGGCCGAGGGGTAGCTAATATAGAAACTTTAGGTTTTGATGATGATGTGAGCTCCTTACGAGGAGGAATGGTGACAAAGGTCTTGGATTTTGGCTGGGATGTTGACTTAGGATCATGTGGGCTGGATTGAGTTGATATCTGAAAAAAATTGATGAATAAAGGGGGGCCAACCTTAAAGGAATCATCGTTTGGAGGTGGGATGGATGCGAAAGTATGTGATGAATGGGGGGACTTATGCATTTGGATGGACGAGGTAGAAGGTGTGGGTATAGAAGGAGGAGATTGGTTTTCCTCAAGAAGAAGGTCATATTCCTCGATGATGTTATGGACAAGGGTTTGGAGTACTTTGCAGTGCTCGGTGTCATTCTAGGAGTATGATGGTAAACACAAATGAGGTTTGAGTCAAACCACGATGGCCCCTTATTAATTGGGTCAAAGGAATTAATAGGTAGAAGCATGATGGTGGAAATTTAGAGTAAGTGTTGGAGAGCTTCCACATAAGATTCGATCAAAATATTATGAGGTTCCTTGTCTTTGTGATATGTCTTGCTCTTAGGTAAAAATTATTTGGGTGTTGAACATGGAGTTAGAGTATTTCGACGTTTTGGTGCCTTGGTTTTGGTTATGTTGATGATTGGTGCTCTAGAAGAAGAAGTGTTGGATGGTTTTGGCTTGAGTTAATTGGTGGATTAAAGAATTTTTTATAGTGGGGCTTGTCTAAGAAGAGATGGATGTGGTCCTAAGATAGATGATGTAGTGCTGGTTTGTCTAATATCAAGAGGGGGGATATCGACTTTCTTGTGAGGAATCGAAAGAGAACATTGAGGAAATGTGCCAAGGGTTCTAGATTTGATTTGTGAAGAAACAACCTTTGGAGGGATGACCAATATCTCAACTGGAGGTTCTGAAGGTGGTATTAGAGGCAGAGGGAGTAATTTTTCATGATGAGGTCAAAAGAAGGCAAAGATTGGTTTGATGTAGAAGTGTTTGATTATATAGATGAGATGGGAGGATCATTTGAAGTCAAGACAAGTTGGAATGCTCTTATAAATTATTCAAATGATGAAATTATGGACACCTATACAATATTGACACCTTCCTCATCCCGCAAGAGTATGGAAACCTGCATCAACGCCCCAGTTATGACATCTGCATCAACGACGTTTTTCCTTATGGCCCTCCCCACCTTCGCACTAATCTAACGTATGGGTGACTTGATATTGCCACCTATAAACCCAAGCCTCCATCCTAAACCCAACCATTTTAATTTGACCTACACTCCCTCACTAACTACCGCTTCACTCACACTTTCCTCCATCGGTGCACATGGAAAGGATTTGGCTTTGGATTTTATGGACAGGGCCGCCATACTATCATTTCCTGTACCTCTCATAAACACAATGACTGTAGTGACATTGGTTTTGATGAACCACCTTCTAAGAAGGCTCGCGCAACCTCATTTAGGACAGAAAACCTTCCCCACATCATTCACCCACATTACCATCTTCACCCACGGAGTCCATAGATCTCGAATCTATTCCTCCTAACTTTTTTTTTTTTTTTTCATAAACACTATTTCCCTAGGACCTCTAACCTATCAATGTGATGGTGAGGCTCCCTCTTCTCTCCCATTTCTATATCCTAACATGCTCAATGATGATACACCTTCTATTAATGTCGTTCAATGTTAGGATGATGAATCCATCCTCACTTACCTTGGTGCAGAAGATTCTTATATTCATCAGTCGTTACCTTCTGAGACGCAAACCATGTTGAATGAATTGACCATCGAAATCAACATTAACACTTAGTATGACCCACACATTCTAAAGATCGACCAATCCTTAGATGCTAATGAAAAGGAAGCCTTCACCTCTTTCCTTTGAGACCATAGCAACGCATTTTCCCGGTCCTATGCCGATATGCCCGATATTGACCCAAAAATCGTTGTCCATAATATCGTAACCAATCCTGATGCCAAACCCATCAAACAAAAGCTATGGAAAATTCATCCTCGCATTGCTCTTCTAGTCAAAGAAAAGCTTCAACGCCTTCTCTCAGTTTCCTTCATCCTACCCATTGAATATCCCCAATGGATTTCTAACATCGTTCATGTCACAAAGGCAACAGGGGGACTCCACATTTGCATGGACTTCCGTGACCTCAACCTAGCTTGTCCTAAAGATGATTTCCCCCTACCAGGCGTTGACCAACTAGTTGATCTCACTGCTAGCCATGAAATGCTATCGATCGTGGATGGTTTCTCAGGTTACAATCAAATATTACTAGCTCCAGGAGATCAACAAAAGACAACCTTCATCACCCCTTGGGGGAATTTCTGCTATCGAGTCATGCCTTTTGGCCTAAAAAATGTTGGTGCTATATATTAGTGAGCCATGACTTACATCTTCCATGAAAATCAAGCATCACATATTGGAAGATTACGCAGATGATCTGATTGCCAAATCCAAACATCAAACCGAACAGCTGCCCATCCTTAAAGTCATATTTGACCACCTCATCAAGTATTGTGTGCATCTTCAACCAAATAAGTGTGTCTTTGCGGTACTTTCTGGAAAACTCCTAGGTTTCATCATTTATTTACGTGGCATAAAAGTCGATCCTGCTAAAGTCAAGGCTAATCTGGACATGCGTCCACCCACTAATATCCATCAAATTTGAAGACTAAAAGGTATGTTACAATCTATTCATCATTTTATCTCATAACTTTCCAACCACTGTCAACCATTCCATCATCTTCTGAAGAAAGATGTGTCATTCAAATAGGATGATGAATGTCATAAAGCCTTCAAATCCTTAAAAAATACCTCCTTCAACCACAAGTGCTCATTCCTCCTAAGGATGACCAGCCCTTTTACGTATATATTTCTACCACTGACCATTCTTTAGGTGTCATGCTGGCTCATCGTGATGACAAAAACTGAGAGCAAGAGGTTTATTACATAAGCCATACCCTTATGGACTACAAAACTAGATATACCCATGCCAAAAAACTCTTCTTATCCTTAGTTTTCATCGCCACCAAACTCTTTCATTACCTACTCAACCAAATGTGCCCCCCTAATGCCTTACCTAGTGACCATTTTTTATTTTTGACGTCAAGTTCCTATACCAATTTTATATCAGTTGTCCCTCCCTTGAGTGTTATCCCACCTTCCATATTACCCATTACCCGTTTGGAAGATCATGACTCAAAAAAGAATCTTGTGATTACCCATCACCTGTCAACCTTATCTTCAATACGGAGTCCATGACTCTAACTCTAGCATGATTCTCATGGAACTTTTCCATCCTTCTCCAATTGTATCCCATGGTCATTCATCACTTCGAAACCACCCCTTTCATATGTTAACCTTGTCTATGTTTTGTCATCCGAATAGGAATCATCCTCTTCCGTCTATAGTCTTGTTTCATGACTTAAACAAAAAACGTTCAAACCAAAAGTGATGCACCACTCCATGAGTCAAAATTCTAGCAAAGATGACTCCCTCAAAGGACATATCTCTTTCTATGTCACTACTATAAAATTAGTCGCTCCCTTGAAGGACAACTATATAAGTCATTGAAAAATATAATAAATGTTCCGAAGCTTCATCATGCTCGATAAATTCTGAAGACTTCCGAGGATATAATCTACTCATCCCATATAGACTCCCACATCAATCGATCTATTCAAAACAAAAAAAAATGAGAAATTTTCTTCATGGATTTTCCTGTTTTTAATCCTTGGTTTCCTTGCTTAGGAGAAGACATGCTGTCATACCTAGGTTACGCTAAACCCACCCTTCTCAACCTCACTGCCTTTTCATCCTAATTTCCCCCCGCCTATTCAAGGAAACTTGCCGAACCGTGACATTTTTTTGATTAGGACTTCTCAACCTTAGAATAGTCCGCATTATGAAACACCTTTAGGGTCTACTTTCATAGCTCTATATTGGGTATAGTAAGAATCATTTGGGTTCTTATCACTAATTGGCTCTCTTACTTATTGATTTTTTTTATCCATACAAGACAGATCACAACACCTATATTTAAACACCCTGAACCATACCTATGACCTAAACTCAATCATGCCTATGACCTACATTCACCATGCCTAACAACACCTATCAAAACCCATTCTTACTTCATCATAATATTCAACTAGCGTGGGGAGAAACTACATCATGCCTTAGGCCCCCTTTTTTCGTCGGGACTATTAGTACACTTAGAGGAAATGGGGCCCTTGGAGGTTAGCTCGTCCACCCTTTACCCTAGTCCAAGTCCCCCTTTCACTTTCTCTATTCACTTCTACTAAATCTACCCTAGTTAGTTTCCATTTATATTAATAACTGGAAATTAACCAATAAAGCAATCAATTACTAACATGTTTATTTACATTATCAAATCAATCATTTATCATTTCCCTTCACGATTTCTCCTATAGCACATATTTGGAAATTAAAAACCCCCATGACCTTATATACATCACCTTGTATCCCCATGTTACCTACAACTTGGACCTTACCTCATCCTAAACCACCTTTGTACACTCAATCATACCTAAACCAACTTGACTCCATCATACCTTTACCTGACTCCAGGCCTCTGACTTGACTTAACCATTCCTATGACTTTGACATCAACCATTTGTCCCACCCACTTAACCATGCCTTGTGACCTGACTCTTCCACCATCCTACACACACATATTTTCCTTCCATCTATCATAAAAATCAAATTCTGGCCAACACGTACATCAATCAACAACAATCATCCAGTCTCATCTCTCATACAATGTGGTGTATCCATACAATATCCAACCGATACCAAATATGTACAAATCTCAAAACGCTCTCATATCAAACATATACATAATACAGCCTCACCATCTTCATCAAGTAGGCCGGTTATTATCCAAATTCGCAAATAACACGTAGACATCCTTACTCTCTTCGGCATGTAGGCGTATATATATAAATAAACAATTACACAAATAGAGGTCTATTAGCTATCAATCAGGAATCACCCCTCTGTATATCCCCATAATCTGTCTCACCGGTCTCCATCCTCCTTCCTTCGCTCTTTGTGCGGCGTCCTGCTAACATCCACCTCTACATCATGGGTCTTTTTGGCCTGATCTCTGCTGGTACCTGGCGGCCTCAGCTTGTTAGCTGGCCCCTGAACTAGTAGCCTCAACCTTGACCTGTCTTAGGGCTTCAATGGTCCCTATGCGCTCCACACTATGGGTACATGACCAGCCTCTCACCTCTAGGTCTAACTCATGCTCTATACTCCCATAGGATAGTAAATCTATCCCGCAGTCATCAAAAGACCCGGATAAGTACCTCACCTCACATCCCTTGGCATCCCTCAACCTAGTTACATGTAACTACTGTGGTGGTGGGGTGCCATCATCCTCCAACCTTGTCCTGTCTTGTTGGACTTTCCCGTGTGCCTGTGGTGGTGGCTATCGGCCTCTGACCCTGTGCTTGTATCTAGGCCTAAAGGACACAACTTGTGGCCTGTGCAGTGGACCTTTGGCCTGAAACCTGTACAATGCTCTGTAGGGTGGCTCCCTTATCTCTTCGCATCCCACTACAAGACATTCTCAACGACAATGAATTTCACCAAGATATTTTGGCGCAACTTGAGTTATTAGATGAACGCCATCTTGATGCTCTTGACCATCTCCAAATCTACCAAAAATGTATCAAACATTCCTATGAAAAACATGTTCACGAATGAACCTTTCAGGTTGGTGACCTCATCCTGAAGAAAAATCAACATGTAACCAAAGAGGAGAAAAGTAAACGGGGAAAATTTGCTCCTAATTGGCTCAGACCCTATATCGTTACCCATGCCTATGGATCATGTGCTTATCATTTGTCTTCACTCGAAGGTAAACCTGAACATGTGCCCCTTAATGCCTTACATATTTGACCATTTTATTTTTGACGTCAAGTTCTATACCATTTTATATCAGTTGATCACTCCTCCCTTGAGTGTTATCCACCTTCCATATTACCCGTTTTTGAAGATCCATGACTAAAAAAGAATCATGTGATTACCCATCACCTTTCAACCTTATCTTCAATACGAGTACCATGACTCTACTCATAGCATGATTCTCATGGATACTTTTCATCTTCTCCAAGATGTAATCCCATGGTCATTCATCACTCGAAACCACCCCTTTCATAGTTAAATCCTATGTACTATAGTTTTGTCATCCGAATAAGAACATACTCTTCCTCTATAGTCTTGTTCATGACTTAAACGTTCAAACCAAAAAGGGATGCCACTCCATGAGTCAAAATTCTAGCAAAAGATGACTCCCTCAAAAGGGACATATCTTCTTTCTATGTCACTACTATAAATAGTCTGCTCCCTTGAAGGACAACTATATAAAGTCATTGAAAAAATATAATAAATGTTCCGAAGCTTCATGCATCGATCAAATTCATGAAGACTTCAAGGATATAATCTACTCATCCCATATAGACTCCCCACATCAATCGATCTATTCAAAACAAAAAAAAATGATGAAATTTTCTTCATGGATTTGCCTATTTTTAATCCTGGGTTTCTTGCTAGGAGAAGCATGCTGTCATACACTAGGTTACGCTAAACCACCCATTCTCACCTCACTGCCTTTTCATCCTAATTTCCTCTCTATTCAAGGGAACTTGCCGCAACCGTGACATTTTTTGATTATGTGACTTTCTTCACCTTTAGAATAGTCCATTATGAAACACCTTTAGGGTCTTACTTTCATAAGCTCATATTGGGTATAGTAGAATC
Source organism: Taxus chinensis (assembly GCA_019776745.2). Taxonomy (NCBI): domain Eukaryota; kingdom Viridiplantae; phylum Streptophyta; class Pinopsida; order Cupressales; family Taxaceae; genus Taxus; species Taxus chinensis. The sequence continues at coordinate 982,775,977 of CM034146.1, forward strand.
ATTTGGGTTCTTATCAATTAAGTGGCTCTCTTACTTATTGATTATCCTATACAAGATCAGATCATCAACACCTATATTTAAAAACCACTGAACCATACCTATGACCTAAACTCAATCATGCCTATGACCTACATTCAACCATGCCTAACACCTATCAACCCATTCCTCTACTTCATCATAATATTCACTAGCTTAGGGGAGAACTACATCAGCCTTAGGCCCCTTTTCGTCGGGACTATGTAGGTAGCACTTCGAGGAAATGGGGCCCTTGGAGGTTAGCTCGGCCACCCTTTACCCTAGCCAATTCCCCCTTTCACTTTCCTATTCACATTCTACCCTAGTTAGTTTCCATTTTATATTAATAACTGGAAATTAAACCAAATAAGCATCAATTACTAAACATTTTTATTACATTATCAAATCATTCATTTATCATTTTCACATTTCCACTATAGCACATATTTGGAAATTAAAACCATGACCTATATATACATCACCTTTTATCCCCCATGTTACCTACAACTTGGACATTACCTCATGCCTAAACCAACTTTACTCAATCATACCTAAACCAACTTGACTCCATCATACCTATGACCTGACTCCAGGCCTATGACTTGACTTAACCATGCCTATGACTTGACTCAACCATTTGTACCACCTCACTTAACCATGCCTGTGACCTGACTCCACCATGCCTACACACACATATTTTCCTTCCATCTATACATAAAAATCAAATTCTGCCAACACAAGTACATCATCAACAAATCATCCATCTCATCATACAAATTTGTGTATCCATACAATATACACCGATACCAAATAATGTACAAATCTCAAAACCTCTCATATACAGCCTCACCATCTTCAGCACGTAGGCCGGTATATTATCCAAATTCTCAAATAACACGTATACATCCTTACTCTCTTCGGCATGTAGGCCGGTATATATATAAAATAAACAATTACACAAAATAGGAGGTATATATAGCTATCAGGAATCACCCCGCTGGATATCCTCCATATCTGTCTCACCTGTCTCCTCCTCCTCCTTCGCTCTTGTGCGGCATCCTGCTAACATCTCACCTCTCACCATGGGTCTTGGCCTGATCTCTGCTGGTACCTCACTTGGGGCTGGCCTCCGTGAACTAGTAGCCTCACCTTGACCCTGTCTTAGGGCTCAATGGTCCCCTATGCTCTCCACACTATGGGTACATGACCTAGTCCTCTCACTCGAGGTCTACTATGCTCTATACTCTCCATAGGATAGTAAATCTATCCCTGTAGTCATCAAAAGACCCTGATAATACCTCACCTCACCTCACCTAGGGCATCCCTCAACCTAGTTACATGTACTATCTGTGGTGGTGCCATCATCCTCCAACCTTGTACCTGTCTTGTGGGACCTTTCCCGTGTGCCTGTGGTGGTGCTATCGGCCTCTGACCCTGTGCTTGTATCTAGGCCTAAAGGGACACAACTTGTGCCTGTGCAGTGACCATTTGGCCCTGCAAACCTGTAACATGCTCTTGTAGGGTGGCTACCTGTATCCCGTAGATCAAGGAAAGAACTAGTAAATACTATAGATCAAAGAAATAACTATACCTAACAACTAGATAATATCTCCTAATATCTAAATAAATAAATAGAAATATCCACACACATAAGTGGGTGAGGATAAATACAATAATGTACCTAGGTGAACATGAGCTAAGGTAAATACCTACTCTAACACCCCCCTCAAGTGAAGCTAGGGGCCAAAATAGAAGTGGTATATCCATAGTATGAGTCCCGACAACTAGGCCTGATGAGGTACTCATGTACAATATATCCATGAAGAAATCTCGAACTAAAAGAAGGAAAGAATCCTGCTCTAAGGAAAGAGAAAGAAGAAGAAGAAGGAAGATGTTCTCACGAACACCCCCTAAGAACAACTTCTGAAACCCCAAGCATTCCACACAACCTAAGGTACGTGGTGATGCAAAAGGCTTCGTAAAGATGTTTGCAACCTGCTGCTAAGTCAGAATGTACTCCAAGCAAAGAAATCCATCCTGAATGTGCTAACGAATGAAGTGGATGTGTATCTCAATATGCTTGGTCCGCTGGTGCTCAACTGGGTTGCGAGAAATATGAATTGCACTTTGGTTGTCACACCAAAGTACAGTCGGTGAATCCTATGGGAATCCAAACTCTGTCAATAACTGGCGAAGCCAAAGAATCTGCTAACTCGCTGTAACTACTACCCTGTACTCTACCTCTGAAGATGAAAGTACAATAGCCTGTTGCTTTTTACATGCCCAAGCAACTAGAGAAGAACCAAGACAAAAAAGATAGCTAGAATTGGAATGCCTGTCATCAATAGAACCTATCCAATCTGAATCTATATACCCAACCAAATGAGTAGAGCCCCTAGTGTAGTGTAGGCCAAAGTGGGAAGTGCCATGCACATAATGCAAAATCCTTTTAGCATCTTGCTAGTGACTACTATGAGGAGAATGTGCAAACCGAGATACAAGCCCTACTGCAAATGAAATATCAGGGTGAGTATGGGTCAAGTACATGAAACTCCCAGCCAACTTCCTATACAATGTAGGATCACAAAGTGGTGTGGTACATGTGAATGTAAGAGTAACTCTAGACTAAAAAAGAAGATGGACTTGGCTTGCAATTAGGCATATCAAAGCGCCTAAGAAGATCATGGGTGTACTTTTGCTGACTCAAATGAATCCCTGAATCTGTCTGAGAAATCTAAAAACCAAGGAAATAATGCAATAGCCCAAGATTTTTCATGTCAAACTGTGTAGAAAGAGCCCTCTGAATACTCTGAATGTGGGAAGAAGAGCCACCGGTAAGTAACAGACATACAAGACAAGTATCACAATATCCTCACCGACATGCTAGAGATGCATTGTATGATCGGAGTGGCAACGAACAAAACTGGTAGATAGAAGAAAAGAATCCATCTTCTCATACCAAGCCCAAGGGGCTTGTTTGAGACTGTAGAGAGACCTTCGGAGCTGAAAAACAAGAGAAGAATCCTGAACAAATCCAGTCGGCTGCTCCATATATCTCTTGTAGATCTCCATGTAAGAAGACACTCTTCACGTCCATCTGGTATACGGGCCACCCTTGTGATGTAGAAATAGCAAGTACAAGACGTACATAATCTATCTTGGTAACGGGTGCAAAAGTCTCAGAGTAATCAATACTTTTGACTTATGAAAAACCCTTTACAATAAGATGAGCCTTATACTTGTCAATGGACCCATCGGCTATGTATTTGGTTCGGTATACCCACTTACACCTAACCATATTTCTTCCTTTAGGAAGAGATACCAAATCCCAAGTATGATTCTTCATCAAAGAAGAATACTCATCTGCCATCGCATCATCCCACTCTGGTATCCCACGAGCCTTTGAAAAAGATTGTGGATCTTCAGAAACTACCTGACACAAAAGTCCAGAACCTGTAGAATGTGCGTGATGATGCTTAGTGGGTGGAAGATCCTCTATGAAAGGTGTTGCCTCAGAAACTGTAGTATGAGCCCACTTAGGCATAGTGACAACATCAGTGGGAATAAGATCTTCAATGACATCTATAACATCCTCATCAATATCCTCAAAGAAATGATCCTCAAGATGAGATGAAGAAGAAGAAGGAATGGAAGAAGATGAAGAATCATAAGGAGTGAAACGCTCATAAAACTAAACAAGTGTTTGAAAAATAACATCATGTGTATCATGATCTAAAAGACGATAGGCTCTCATGTCCTCACAATACCCTACAAATATCAAGGGTTTACTCTTCTTATCCAAAGCTTTCCTTTTCTTATTTGGCACAAAGGCCCAAGCATGGCTCCTAAAGAATTGAAAAAATGAGACATCTGGCTTAGTGTTGGACCAAGCTTCCTCTGGAGTCAAATGTTCAAGTGCTCTGTGTGGTGTGCAATTTTGAATATAGTTAGCACAGTTAACTGCTTCTACCCAATAGATAGGAGGTATATCTCTAGAATACATTATACAGTTAGTCATTTCCTTCAAAGTTCTATTCTTCCTTTTTGCTAATCCATTACGTTGTGGAGTATGAGGAACAAAATGCTGGTGAATAATGCATTGAGTTGCCAAAAATTCAGAAAACTCATTGCTGAAGTACTCCCCCCATTATCAGTGAGAAGGTTATTTATGCTACTAGAAGATTGTTTCTTGATCAAAGCCTTGAATAATTTGAAGTGTGAAAAAATATCACTTTTGTACTTGAGAAAATAAACCCAAGTACGTCTCGAGAAATTATTAATAAATATAAGTGCATACTTAGCTCCATTGAAAGATGGGGTAGGAAAAACAATCAAGTCACTATGCACAAGCTCAAGTGGTGAAGAAGCTCTTTTAGAAAAATTCTTAGGAAAAGGATCTTGGTGTTGTTTCCCTAATGCACAACCATGACAAACTCCCTCAAGACAAAAAAATATAGGAAGACCATCTACCATACCATGAGTGCTCAACTCCTTTAAATATCTATAATTGAGATGTCCAAATCTTTCATGCCAAAGCTTACTCTCTAAAACTGAATGAGAAACCAATCCTGTCCCTATAGAAGAAGTGTCATCAAAACCCTCAAAGTGATATAGTCTTGAAATATGATCAACAATACCCTAAGCAACAAGTGAATAAGGCTCCAAAAAATTTCTTACTTCTGCCCCATGTGGCATAAAAGTCACTGTTTTCCTTTGACTAGAATGATAAATTTGATACACAAAAAACAAGTTTGTAGTGATGTTAGGAACATATAGTCCATCTTGGATATTGCCACCATCAAGTTGTATATCACCTTTTCCCTCAACAGAAAGAAAATAAGAATTTCCAACCTCAATTTTGGAAGTAGAACTCAACCCTAGAGAAATAAAAGACTCATTGGAAGAAGTCATGTAATGAGAAGCACCAGAATCTATAACCCAATTGTTTGCAAGTGGTGATTGAGATCTTCCAACAACATTAAGTACTTTTCCATGCAAATTAGGAGGTGGAGTGGAGATATAAATTTTGTGTTTCTTGACTGCATTCTAAGGCTTGCATTCACTTATAACACCTATTTTCTTCATGATTACTACCCCCACAAAAAGAGCATGAATGACTATACTTGTTCTTGGATTTAGAAGACTCCTTGGGTTTTGAGTTGTTTTCTTTGGGTTTAGGAGCATTTTGAGATGGAAAAGGTGTGGATTTGGTTTTACTGTTTGATTTTTCCTTTCCCTTAGGATTAAATGCAACTAATTCCTTTTGAGAGGTGGAAGACTCAAGGTGAGATAATTTGGATTCTTCCCTAGTAAGTCTTTCACAAAATGTTTCTAAGTTAGGCATTTTGAAGGTGTTACCTAAGGCATCCATGCTAGAGAAAAAGGTAGAAGTAAAAATTTGGAATGGTCCTCTCAACTTGGATAGAATCAAGTAAACACACTCTTCATCTTTCATATCTCTTCCACTCCCCTTCAATTGTGTCAACAACTTCTTGAACTTGGTAAGATAGTCTATAATTGTTGGAAAATCTTCAGGTTTAAGAGAGGTGATCTCAATTTCAAGTTGCATGGCTCTCATATGATCCACCTTACTAAATAAATCCTCCAATTTCTCCCATATTTTGAAAGGAGGGTCACACTTTTCCAAATGAAATAAAAGACTGTCACTTACATAAGTTCCTATCAAACCCATACACTCATCAAATTTGCATTAGTACTGAAATTTCTCATATTCTCTAGTGAACATTAGTTGTTCTTTAGAAGTTAAAGCCCATAATCCTTTCTGCTTAATTATTGTTTCCATTCTTGGTTTCCATGTGTGGTAATTATGTGTTGTTAATGGCTCAAAATGATCTAATGTAGAATTAGATGCCATCTAAACAAAAAAAAATCACCAAAAGAAATGGAAGAACCAAACAATGCAACAAGACCGCCAAGTAATGCAATAAGAGCCCCCCCAGATTTTAGCACTTTATAATGAGTGTGTGTTACAATACGACACTTTATAATTATAGTGAAATTCTCAAAATAAATATCGCCAATGGAAAGAACATGGAAAAACAAGCACTTTTGTAAAAAACGACATTCAAAACCGAGTTACCGATCAAAAGTTACAAGCTTTTCAATATTATGCTCTATTATTTATTTTAGTTGCCACTAAAATAGAATAAAATACTCTTGCTTTCACCACACAAATAAAATGAAAGGGGGTTGGAGTTAAGTACCTACTAGTAGGAATCACAAGCTTTAAGCCCTCATATGACCATACCATATGACTATACCATACCATACCATTGCTGCCCAAAATAGTAATATGCGGATTTTCCCAAAATAGTAAAAGACGTGCACAACGTCCGTGGACCCCTACCAAAAAAGGAAAGAAATGTCTTCCCGAAAAAGACCTCCTACGTGCAAACTGAAAATGCTATGCCGCAACAAAAAAATACCCAGATCGAATCTCAAGAAACCTAGCAAAACCCAGAAAAAAATTCTAGATTTCTTTTTTGTGTGACATGAATCCCAAGGCAAATCCCTACGCTTTTTTACAAGTAACAAAAAACCAAAAAAATAGATTGACGCCAAAAATGGCCAAGTTTATAGTTGATTTTAGGGTTTTCCCACCTTCTGAATCCAATGGTCACCTTTGTTTTTCATAAAACAACACGAAGCAAAAAAATACAGACAAATCCCAAATACATGAATATTTTAAAAAAATGCTTGCAAAATGAAACTTACAAATGGATATCTATAGCAATCTCCTGCTCTGATACCATAAAAGGAATGATAACCAGATTTTGCCAAGCCAAGAACACAAATGCTAATCAAACATCACGATCAATAAGATGAAAGCAATTCGCCAGAATAACTTTACATAAACCTTTGCAAACAAATGAGCAACAATATCATATATTATTATGGAACTCAATGAAATACAATGAGAATGGGTCTTTCTTATATAGGCAATGAATAACAATCTAAGAACCAGTCAAGGTCGTAGATCAAGCCATAAATCATGAAAAGAACTAGTCATCAAAGAACTAGTCAAGTCCATAGATTTATGAGAGAACTAGACATCAAGGATCTAGTCAATACCATAGATAAAGGAAATAACTATACCTAACAACTAGATAATATCTCCTAATATCTAAATAATTAATAAGAAATATCCACACACATAAGTGGGTGAGGATAAATACAATAATGTACCTAGGTGAACATGAGTTAAGGTAAATACCTACTCTAGCATCCTCCAGGGTGTCTGTGATCTCACTCGTCAGAGGATGAAATGTATTGGTAGCTGAGTCCCATCTGTCAATGAGGGCGACCATCAAACTCAGCTCCTAAACTACGTGTCAGTAGTGCCTAATCCCGATCAGCCCAACCTTTGCAACATGGCCCCAATCACTAGCTCTCGCACTCCCTCACACCTACACCAACAGGGGTGGTACCCTATCTCACATCCGCAACTACTCTCTCACTTGCATCCAATAAACCATCACATTATTAAACCTTAACCATACCTATTCATCCCCCTTAACCAAGCTATTTTTAGGCAACCCTACCTTTCTATCTCTTGCCATCCCTCACCCACCCATCCCGCTCATTATAAGCCCATTTTTCTTTCAAATTATGACCGCCATTGGTTTATCTTGACCGCCCACATTCTACCACAACTGGCATTGGTCACATCATATATGAATGTTGCCAGCTTACACCAATTGATGTCGGCCAACCCTTGAACGATGTCCGTCACTATCACTGTCAAGATCTATGACACCAAACCCCTATTTCCCTCAAAACTTTACCATTTCTCCCTAGCTACCCACCCATTCCTACCTAAAACCCCCCTCAACCCCTCCCCACCCTTAATTTACCTAAATCCACCCTTCCCCATTCCTATTATACCCCATTTTCTCCCCAAATTCCAAAATTCACTTTCCCCCGCAAAACCCATTTTCCCTCACCCGACTTCTATACGCCAATCTACGTCACAACACAAGGGGATTGAATCATACATCTTCACGTTTCCATCTCTACGGTGGCACATCGGGCCACTGCATCGGTGGTCCCTTCGATCCCTCTCCTGCCTCTGCCATCAGCAACTAACCTCCTCACCTCCAACCGACTGAATCGATCAAAAAGATCTCATGGACCCACCTATCGCCTTCCGATAACCTGCTACAAGGCTCACCGACTCAGCTGTCCATATCGCTTGGTTGATTTCCACCTTTTCCTCTCTCCATTGTTGTTTTATCCTATTTTGAAAATTAAAAATGATTCCACAAAAAGTGGAAATTTCCTTTTTTAACCTCTCCCTGACTTGACCGACATCAGTTTTACTTAGACCGACATTAGTCATGTGCCCTAGAAAACCATGGTTGGTTTCCCTAGTCTAGCATTGGTTAAACATGACCGGTGTTGGTTACTTGTGTTGACCCCATGGAAACCCATTGCACCTTATCTACTTGCCCACAACCTTTTTCACATAACCTGAAGCTGACCCTGACCCTCCACCTCATCCTCATGACCTCATCATTTATCACCCCACCTCACCATCAGTTGGGGCATATTTCTGCCCCTCCCGTGGCTTTACCTACACCACTCCTTTTTCCCACACCTGACCTCCCATGATGTGACCATCGACCTTGCACACTCACTTTACCTTGTAATGTTATTTCCATGTTGTTAGCCTACCAACCATACCTTATCTTTAGCCATGACCCTTATCCAAACAAACCATGACCTTTTGACCATTTGGATGTATCAGAACCACACCTACAAGTTCCTTCATATTACCTTGTTGTGTGCCCAGACCGTATCCTTTACCCTGGATACCGAGCCTCAACAACCCTTGTTTGGATAACCCAATCGACTTTGGATGATGTAGAGTTTAAAAGATCCTCAACCTGATACCGGGTTGCAATCTCCACATGTGCATACATTTGATTGACATTACCCATTACTTGTTGTTACCTCCACCTACCCTACCCACACCTACCTACCTAACCAATAATTATGTGGATATTCCCATGTCCTCATTCGTTGCATCTTGCAATGATGGTACCTATTTTTCTCATCCTAATAGTCTTACCTTGCATATGGTCATGATCCTTGTCCAAACCAACCTTGACCTTTTGACCTTTTAGATGTACCAGAACCACACCTAGGCATTCTTGCATCCTACCTCGTTGATTTCCCAGACTGTATCCTTTGCCCTGGATACTAGACCTCAATAACCCTTGTTTGGACGACCTTTATGACCCTAGCTAACGTAATTTTTTTATGTTAAGAAACCCTTGTATCTCATGGAATTTCACAACGTGTGCATACGTCTGAATGCTCTCCCTAATTCCCCACCCTACCTTTTACAATCACCATACCCTTGACCCTCACCTTCTTCACACCTAACCCTGTTTTCTCAAACCACCCACTGACTCTCTATTCTTCATCATTGGTGCCTGATTTGAGGGGGGATTACTCATGCCCCTATCTGGGGCACCCAAATTCACCTTCTCACCCTAAATTCACATGGGATAAAAATCAACCTTCGTTTTTATCATGCCGCCTACCAATATAGGCTGCCCAACAAAAGGGGGCAAAATGTAGACACCAAAATTGGGTCACACTCCCCTTGGTCCCCTTTTGAATAACCGAATTACACACATTTACCTAACCATGACCCTTATACCCCACATTAACATTAATTTAATTATTTATAATTAAATTAATACCCATCCTCACCCCATTATTAATTTAATTACTTTAATTAAATGAATAGACACCTCACCTAGACACCTCATCGAGACACCTCACATATACACCTCACCATAGACCTATTCATTGCATGTTTCCATAAATGAATAAGAATTGGTCCAAACCTAAAAATCAAGGCCTATTATTCCTCTAACCACCTTCTTGCTCATAAAAAGGCAACGTCCATTTGTATCCGTGGATAAAGGAATGAACCTGATCCAAAAGATGTGAGATTTTCCAAATTTAGTGAACCTAGGGAATCTCACCTTAATCGACATTGGTCACCCCTAAATCAATGCCGGTCAACACGAAACCACCGTCGGTTACCATTTATTCGCTTTAGCAATCTTTTTTTTGGGTTGAAACATTCTGAGATCAAGGGGATGAGAAGAGAACTACATGCAAGTAGAACCAGAGCCTTTTCACACCTACAGACATCCATAGCCAGCACTAGGACAGATACAGAGGTATTGCACTCACTGAAGCATTCCAGGAAGCACTACCGTGGCACCAAATACCATTATTTTGATCAAATTCTATCACCATTCAACCATCAAACCTGAATCACAATAAGTGTACCTTCTACCAGCCTAGTCTATTTCAGTATAATAGCCTTTGTTACTTCTGTTATCAGTTTATACTTTGCATATTCACTTCCCATCTTCTACCTGCTTGTAGGCTCAGCCATTCTTCTATCCACACCACTAAATCACCCATTCTTGCCTACTACACACCTCTGAGTATACCTAAGACATTTATAGACCTCCCTATCCACCCTTCCATCTCTTTTTAGCTTCATTTCAACTCCTATAATAAGATCTCATTAAGTTCCTTTCACCCTAACCCTACTGATGCTGGTTACCAATGACCATCGTTGGTTACACCCGACTGACATTGGTCTCTGTCTCATAAAATTTTCCAAGAACAAAAGCAAACAACCTTTTACCAAGTGACATAAATAACCCAGAACCTAGCCCTGACCAATTCCAAAACCCTAACAACTACCTACCCCTCAGATTTGACTATAGCCTAGCCTATTATATTAGATTTTCTTATTGTGCTTGAATGAGATACCTAAATCATATCAACTACAGTAGGAATTTTCTTATTTCTCACATTAAGTTGTTTTAAATAATGGATTGCCAGCCATCTAGGGAGTATCACACTTCCTGGATCTAGCGCATGCTAGGCAGTCTACTGTCATATATTGTTTAATTCTTATTTTGTGGTCTTGTTTTCTATTTCAAGTAGTTCCTCCCATCCAAAAGGAAGCTCTCACATTCAACATTGGATTGAGAAGTTAGAATGTGCGCAACAATCATTAACCAAACAAGATAAATAGGTATTCCTCCTCAGCCCATAACCCTTATCTATTTCGTCTCAATAATGTAAAGAAAATAGTGAAATAGAAAGATGATGCCGATGTAGTCAAAATAGTTGATGTAATGGGTATGGGAAAAGGTGTGGAAAGAGGAACTAGGATTGACGCTAAGGATGGTATAATGGGTAAAGGTGGGATAAATGTGATAAGTAATCAAGTAGATTGGATAAGCAATGAATGAGATGTAGAATCAATTTCAGATGTGGAAGTAGGTGGGAATGGTTGTTTCATGAATGTTTCAAGGGGTAAGAATGATATGTTTATGAATGGGGTTGGTCTAGTAGTTATAGATGTAGGAATGGATGTTGAGGTAGATGTAGGTATGATTGGTGTGGTTTTAGGGATAAGTTTTAATGGGATTGTAGATGTAGGAATAATATCCAAGGAGGTAGGTGTGATCATTGATGAAGAAGGTGAAGTTGTTGATGGGGTAGGGTATTGGTCAATGGTATGGATAGTGTTTATGGTATGAGCATTGGGGGTTTGTGATGTAGAAGAACGGGTGGCTTGAGTTGTTGGTGTTTGGTTAGGAAATGGTTATCTGAAGATGTCAATTGGTTGGTTGGGTGATGCATTAGGATTGTCCACTTAAAGATTTCCTTGATCAATGAGTCTTTAGACTAGGTATTTAAATGTTTGACACCTCTCTATATTATGCCCTCATAGTTGGTGGTATTTCCAGGAATGATCTTCATGATACCACATGGGTTTTGGTCTAGATTCATCAAATGGTTGGATTAGAGGAAGAGTGATAAGATTAACTGCCACCAACTTGTTAAATATCGAACTATACTATTATCCAAAGGGAGTGTAGTTGGGTGTAGGTCTAGGGGCTTGTTGTTGAGGAAATGTTCTAGATGTGGGTGCATAAGAAGACTTGACAACCATGGTATTGACCACACTCTTAGATTTATCATTATGTACAGATGATTTGGTGAACTCAGCTTTGGGTTTGTTTGATTTAAGTTTTAGTTGGCCTTGCTCAAGGGTAAGAGTTTCAAGTTTACGAGCCATGGTGAAGGCTTCTTCAAATGCTTGGAAAGATAGGATTCACAATGTAGAAGAAATATGATTTATACAGGAACGTGATAAGAGTTCAATGAGTTCATTTTGTGGAAGAGTAAATGATAGTTAGTTTATAATGCCACATCATCATGTGACAAAATCTGTAATAGATTAGTCCTCAAACTATCTAATGGCATACAAGTCATTGATTGTGATTTTTCTTGCAATATTAATCGAAAAGTGTTCTAGAAATAATTTTGGGAGATGGGTGAAAGATAATAGGGAATGTTGAGGAATCCCATTATACTAATACCATCATGGATTGGGCAAGGACATAGGAAAGGTGCAAAGCATAAGTTCTTGCTCATGTACGATAAGGTAACATGCATGTTTGAATGTGTGGAGATGCTATTGGTGATATTCATTGCTATTGAACTTAGTCAACTTGTGAATCTCCCAATGAGGAGGGTAAGGTTTAATTGGAACTGACAGATGAATATGTTCATTACAGCTTTGTTTGTAAGATAATATAACCTTGGGTCCAAAGGTATCGACCTCTAGAATAGCCAACCTATTCATTAAGGCATGGATAGGATCGTTAGATGTGATGATAGGTTTGGATTGTGATTGTGTGGCATTGAAAGTATCTTGATAAGGCAGTTGATAACTTTATGGATGTGTTTTTCAGATTAATGGAGCGGGAGCGGGAGTAGGATTTTCTAGAAATTTCAAATGAAGGAAATGAGTGGGAATCTCCAGTGGTTCAGACGGAGCAACATGATGAACGGGTTCTGAACCTGGTAAAGGATCACATGATTTTTGAGCCCAAGGACAACAAGGATAAGGATGGGGCTGCAAGCACATGGGAGGAATGTTTGGTTAGTAAAATCTTGGACAGGGGGATTTTGGAGGGACTGGAACCGTCTAAAGAGAAAGGTAATTTATCCCTAAAGTTCTTGAGATTCTCATGGCTAGAACCAAAGCCTCCATGGAAGGTGCTCTTTTTGCAAAGTTCCTTTGCTCTAGACTGAATATTGACTACTTTAGATTATGGGCCAAGAGGTGTTGGGTGACTAATGGAGCTGGCCAAGAGATTTTTTCTTAGTCTCTTTTCCTAGTAAAGACCATGTGGTGAAGATTTTTGCTAGAGGTCTTTGGTTTATTGGAAAATCTCACGTGGTTATTCAGAAATGGGAACCAAATTTTAACCCTTATGTGACGTATGTTTCTGAGTTTCCTATCTGGGTCAATTTTCTGGGCTTACCCCTGGAGTTTTGGGAGCCAAAAGTCCTTATTAGCATTGTAAAAATCCTGGGTAAGCCGATTGCCCTAGATCCAGTCACTAAGGCTAAATCTAGACTCACTCATGCCAGATTTTGTGTCAATATGGGTCAAGATGTTATTCTGGAGAGTAATATCAAACTCTTGAATTCTGAGGGAGTTTGGTTGCAGAGATTTGATTATGATCTATCTCCCTTTGCTTGTAGAAAATTTAAGATGGTGGGTCACGATCATAGAAATTTTCCTCTTCATAAGAAAAAAATAGATCCCATAGTTGGTCCTTAAAGGAAAACCAATAAGGAGGCAAAGGAATGGAGGCTGATTAGGAAAAATGGAAGAGTTATAGAAACAAAGGATCCTCTTATCATCCAGGAGGCTGTAAAAGAAGTGGATCCCTCTGTCCATAGTAATACCCCATGCAAGGAATTGGTTATTTCTTATTTTCATGAAAATTTTAATGAATTTGAAGATGAAAATGAAAATGAAGATCTAGTCTTGAAAGAGGTGGTTCTAGAAACAGAGGAAGGGGCTAGCCATGAATTGGAAGGAAATGCTTTTGCTCTGCAAGTGGCCTACAGACCTTCACTGGATGAGGTTTATTCTATTGGTCAGAGTTCCTTTGGTCAGAGACAAGAAGAAATCCTACCCATGTCTAATGTTTTCGGGATTCTTGCGGACTATGTTGTTGATACGTATGATTTGGTGGCCTCTCATAAGACTCCAGTAAGTAACTATAAATCTGTTAATCGTAGTAAATCTAGAGCTGATGTTGGTAAGGACTCAACTCTTAAGGGTAGGAAAAGTAATAAGGAATTAAGGGAGACTAACTCTAGGAGGGAAGTAGATGTTGTTATTCAGAGTACTTTGGGGAAGTTGTTTCCTCAAAATAAGAAATGTTAAATGATGCTCCTCTCGTGGAACATTAGGGGATCGAATAATCCCAGTAAACACAGAATTGTTAAGGATCTTAGAGTATAAAAAAAATGGATATTTTCATGCTCCAAGAGACCAAAATGAATATGGAAAGATCTAAAGAAGTGGGTGGGCTTATTTGGAAAGAAAGTTACTGGGAGGTGTGTAGCTCCTTGGGATATTCAGGAGGTGTTATCACTATGTGGGATCCTAGAATTGTGCATGGTGTTCTGATCCATTCTTCCCATGGTCATGTGGTTATGAGTTTCACAGAAATTGTCTCTAAAAAATCCTGGTATGTTTCTAATATTTATGATCCCAATAAACTTAGTGAAAGATGGAATTTCTGTAAGGATCTCTCAAACTTTAGAAAATTATTTAAAGATAAAGATTGGATTATTGGAGGTGATTTCAATACCCCCTTTCCCCTGGTGAAAATAAAGGGGGTTTGATCTGTTATTCTAAAAGTATGGAGGATTTAGCTAATTTCCTGGCCAGTAATAGTCTGTTTGATTTAGAATTGGAGGGCTCCAAGTTTACTTGGGAAAATAGAAGGATGAGAACTGAGCTCATTCAGATTAGATTGGACAGATTTGTGGTGAGTCATATTTGTATGATCAATCAACTATAATCTCTAAAAAGTCTCCCCAAAATCGGATCAGATCATAATCCCATTCTTCTTGATTTGGGGATGAATCAGTTGAAAAAAGCTAGACCTTTTAGATTTGAAAAGATGTGGTTAGATCACCTTGATATTTTAAAAAAAATCAAGAATGGTGGGATATTCAGGTTCATGTGTGTTATCCTGTAAAATTGACAAGGGCAATTTTACAGGTGACCATACCAAAAAAATTCCGTTTTGGTCCCCCATTGAGGTCCCTTAGCGTTCGGAATGGCATAAAATCCCTTTCTGAAGAATCTAGTTTTTTGAACTTAGTCATTTGGTCCTTTTTTGGTTGGGCACAATTTTATTCACGCAACATCAAATGAAACTGTGCCCCCTCCTTTCCTTTGGTGCATCCTTTGGAGTGTTGACATTCCAAATGTTGTGCCTTCCCATGATGCACCTTTCAAATGTACGTCAAGGTGCATGCGCCATCTTGTCGACATTCAAAATGTTGCACCCCTGAATGGTGCGCCATACAAAAGTTGGTGGCACATTTATTGCACCTTTTGCTATATATAGGTGCATCTGACCTGTCATTTTCACGATTGGAAAAATGTGAAAAATTTAATTCCTCTGCACCTGTCAGCACTCCTGTCAGCCCTGTGTGTCACTTTTCGTCATATTCGTGGACCCCGCATCGTTTCCTCCATCTTATATATTCGTGGTAAGTGGACCTTGCTCTTCTTGTGTTGTTGTTGCGGGATTTTTGTGTTGTTTTTGGAGGTTGTTATTATTAAAAAACAAAGAAAATGAACCTAAGAAGTAATACAACCCCTGCCCATTTTACAAATCAACCCACCTCCAAAACAGTTTTACCCTCCTTCCAGATCTGCTAACCTGGGAGGCCTTGTCTCAAAATGAATCCCTGACCCTCTTTCCTCTATTCCCCTCCCTGTCAAAATTTGTGTTGGAAGAGTTAAAGGCCACAAAAGCCCACCAAAAGAGAGAAGTTTCTAAAAATTATCAAACCCATGGTTTTTCTTTGGTGCAAACACCATCGATGTTACACTAAACACAGTCTTGCCAAAGAGGTGCACTGTCCCCGCCTGCAACATGCATCTTTCCCGCGCCTTATAAAAATTCCTAAAACCTAACACAGGCGCAAGCACAACTCCACCTACAACTACATTTGAATGTCGTGCAGACCTTTCCCACACCGCGCCAAAAAACTAAAACACTGACGCACCTTAATTCAATGATGCACCCCTTTAAACCTGCACCCTTTAGCGCATCATAATGTTTTGCAACATGTACCATATATTTTCCAATGGCGCATCCTAAACCCTTACTACACCAAATGAATCTGTGCCCAGTTAAAACCCTTCATATGGTGCAAGTGCACATCCTATGACACTAACATCTGAATGTTGTGTGTAGTATTTCTACACCCTGCGCCCCTTTTGTGCCATTTTCTTCCATGCAACACTCTCTAGCAATGTGCCTTGCATTTCTGACCCTATAGCCTGCAATAGAATTGTGCCTTGTGCCTAGAGGCTTGTAAATTAATAAATTTTCATTCTGTAAAGCTTTGATGGATGATTTAATAGCTAACATGGCTCTTCTGCGATGGACTTCCCTGATTCTTCTTGCAGATTAGCAGCTGAACTTAGATTCACACATGTCTTCATCAAGTAAGAAGCCAACCAAGTCTAAGGGAAAGGCCAAACTCATAGAAGAAGAAATGAAGTACAAATACCAAAGGGTCAGGATGCCTGAATCCCTTGCAGAGTGTGACCTAGACATCAGGGATTTAGAACTTGGTCATATTGATATGGAGGACTTTTGGGCCAGAACCAAGAAGGTCATAGGTAGTCCATGGATGGAAAAATTGGTAGGCAGTGGTCTATATTTCGTTGCAGGAATTCCCGTGAGTGCAGTAAACAATGAGTTCATGATGGTGGTGGGCCATTGTTACAATAAGGACACAAGATATGTCAAGAATGAGAAGGGTGAGGTAATAATCAACCTCACTTCCCGACTTTTGAAATTATGTTGGGTATCCCCCACCACCGGTATTTTGTGGCAATAAGACAAGAAGACTGCATAAAAGCATGGGATGAAAATGAAGACAAATGCATACAGCTTATGAATGAAGTATATTTGAAAAAAAGGAAGGTGATAACCAGGTGGCCGCAAGTTATTCATCGCAGCAACTTCTTGGATGCTCAGATATCTGGAAACATTGAGCAAAAATGTTCCTGATCAACATTTTGAATGGGCAGAGATCATTAGTAGCACCATCTCTTAGTAGCTTCAATAACTCTCAACAACTGGGAGGTTCTACATGAAATCCTATGTGGTATATGCTGCTGCCTTTGAAAGAGACTACCCAACACTAAGTCGATGTGGGGTGTGGCCTCAAGTAAGAAAATATGAGTATTATCTAGAGTTGAGACTGGAAAACAACATCGCATAATTCAACAAAATCAATTGCCTTCTTCTACGACATCATCTACCTCTTAAGGCCCAATATGACTCATGGTTAGATGAATAAGAGCGTGGTTACTACTACAGAGAAGTGGGGGGCGTTATTTACACAATTCCCCACTTTCACCTATCTTAGAGCTGCCAAATTCTTGGGGGAGCCCACTAAGTTACCGAGGTATGCAGGACCCAAGTTGATCGTATTGGAGCTGTCCAGATAGCTTATCACATACCACAAGAAGTGTCTAAAAAGAAAGAAGGGTAGAACTCCTTTCCCCCTCACAGTGGGCAGGTACACCTGTACTTCTCATAGCAAAGCCTGGGAAATGTTTGCGGAGCCGAAATTTATTAGCTTGAAACACAATTTCCCTGCAAGGCTAACCTTTGATCCTCGTAATTACCTTCCAAGGGAAAAGCTTGATCTGATTCACGTCCCATAGATCAAAGATATATATATATATATATATCAATCTGTATCACAAGGTCGAGCTTAGAAGAAAGGATCACTCCCACCTGGCCCTGGCATAGATCATCCAATATGGTGTGGCCATTGTCCCGAAAGGTTTCCAAGTGACTAATCAAGAAGTTGATTAGGTCTATCTAGACACAGATGGGGACAATTGGCCATTTGCCGAGATTGATAGAATAAAGGCACCTCATACTATTGAGGAAAGGGTTAAAGGCAATCTGCAGTGCATAGAGCATTGGTGCAGGAAGAATGGTCTCATTTACCTTGGGGTAGACTTCACCACGTCTCCTTTGGGTGATGCACCTGCTAAGCCAAAGCACTTTCCAAAGAGTAAAGGGAAAGACAAAGAGGGAGAATCAAACAATGCTCAGGAGCAAGCTCCTGAGAGTTCTCCTTTCGCCACCGAGGAACATGTAGTAAGCCTGGTATCCCCTAAAAAAGAAGAGGTGGTAAGCGTTCCGATGGGCACATCCACTCAGGATGTTACCACTGTTGTAATAAGTGAAGTTCCCACCATCCTGTCTCCCACTCCTCCTTCCCCTCCTCACATCACTCAAGCAACCACTCCTTTGGTTGTGTCTTCTCCCCCGTCTTCTACTGTTCCCCCTTCCTCTTCCTCCATCTTCTCTTCCCTCATGGATCTGTCCCCCAACATTTCTTCCCTCATATCTCAGATCCCTTCCACCCCCATGGTTTCCTCTCCTATAGTGACTCCTACCCCTATAATCATTGGAGGGTCAACTTCTTTATCAATACCACCACTAAGCGTCTCGACACATTTCCCCGTGTTCACTGTAGTCACTCCTTCTACCTCCGTTCCCTCTTCTCCCTCTGGTCACACTCCCTTAAGTCCAGAATGGATCTCCAAACACCTGATTCAACACAAGAGGAAAGTCCCCATTGCACCTATGGACTTCTCCATCATTCCAACTAAGGGAGCTAAGAAGCAAAAGCCAATAACCCACTTCTGTCAAAGCACTTCAGGTGAAAGGGTTATGGAGATCACATACCCTGATCCCATAAAGGATAAAAAAGATTTGTCTCCTACAGATTATATAGTGACACAGGTCACAATGGGAACATCCTCAGAAAGCCTACAGGGAGAGGCCCTATCTACAGTGGATGCCCTTTGCAAAAATCTTCAGGAAGCAAAGGAAGAGAAGAGGATACTGAAAGAATAGAACAAACATCTTCTCTAAGCCTTGTAGAAAATGGGCAGTGCACCTCGTGTAGCTACCACCAAAACTCTTGAAGCCCTTAGTTAGGAAAAGATAAATGAGTACGCCAAGATTGGTGAGAAAGGTATGGTAGTATCTACTTGGAGAGACCAGATCCTCAAGGATAGTGAGGAAGTAATTATAAAGTTCACGGAGCTATATCAGAATATTGATAAGGCTAACAAGGAACTCCAGGCAATTGTAGGACCTATCTCTGAAGAGTTGGACCATGCCAGGTTACAACATGAGACATTCCAGAAGATACTCAATTGCCCAGTCGATGACTTAGCGAAATTCGACATCTTTGATCACCCAAGAGCACCCAAAAAAGTCCTTGTTGCTTTAGACTATCGGGTTGACCAGATGGAATTTGTCTTGGAGAAAATAGATAAAATCAAGGAGGAAGCCTTGTATGTAATGCATCAAATGGAGTAGATCGTCCTAAGGATGTATCCGGGATTGCTCACCCCCATCATACGCCTTGAGGAAGGTAGATGACACTATTCGGCTCTTCAAGGAGATCACGTTACAAGGTTTAGGGTCAGAAGCCACTTTTGACATAGAATCTATCAATAACCTTCTGGCCTGCCGTGATTTTGTTGGATACCTGATGGAGGCAGGTAATGAATACTTCAAGCTCCTAGAGAGACTCAGAGATAGAATGGGAGACTGCGAGGTCATCGGAAATCACACCAAGGGGTCCCACTCATGATCAACTTCAACTGATGATTAGCAAGTTCATGGAGTATCGTGCTCAATTTCACAATTTCCTCTCCTGAGTTAGAATCATGATACTCCTTTCCATCCATGGGACGACGACGAATAGGCTCCTTCCTCTTGGTATTTTTCCCATTTTTGTAAAGTATTTAAAATTATGTTGGCACAAATGATGACATCATCCATGTTGCACCATGAGATGTTGTCATCCACCAAATTGCCCCAAAGTCAACAGTTTGACTTTTAGATATTTTTGTAAATAGTTGTTGGTTCCTTTTTGCCTTCTTTCTCCTTCTCCTTCTATATATACTTGGATACTTGTTGTATTCAAGGGGGTGAACATTTTTTAGATGAAAAATAGAAGTGTGAAAGAAAAGGCTTTGTACTTTTTGTAACAGAAAATATTAATACATAAATTAAGACTTTTTGCTCAATGGATGTGTTATGTGCATTAGATCTTTCTTAAGTTAGATCTGTGTTGCTTTTCTTTTAGATCTATCTCTACTTTTTTGTCATTTGCTCATTAGTATTGCTTTATTCATTTATGTAAGTAGGTTTGGCTCTATTTACTACTAGCCCAAAACATAAACCCTCTGACCTTTCTACTTTGGAATTCATTTCTTTTCTCCCTTCGGATCTATCCTATCTCCTCTCCTCCCTTCGTTCCTTTCTGTTCACAGTCGGAAATACCCCTACTGGGATGAAAATCCCCAAACCCCTGAAGGCAGAATACTAAAGGACTTGCACAAATTCCTACTGGTAGAATAGTAATAAACCAGTTTCACTTTGCTGTCTCAAAGAGGGGCTATGCCCTACACACTATTGGGCTCGTCTATCCATAGATCTGCCCTTCCAACATATTTTTAGGACCAACAGTGCGGTTGCTAGGTTCAGATAGTGTTTTAAACTGAAGCATATTAAAAGTAACCTGAAAATATGGAATAAGGAGACTTTTGGAAATATTTTCTAGGAAAAAAGTAGAATTTCTAAAGATTTAAGAAATATTGAGGAACTTATGGAGAATGATGGTCTTAATATAGTTCTCAAGGATCAATAACAAAAACTCTTGTCTGAGTACCATGAGACCCTGGCTAAAGAAGATGTGTATTGGAGACAAACATCTAGGGTAAAATGGATTAAGGAGGGTGAGAGGAATACTAAATTCTTCCATTTATTTGCCACTTACAGAGCTAATATCCTAAAGATTAATGAGATAAGGAGTGAAAATGGCGAGATCTACTCAGGATAGTAGGGATATAATTGCCACTATAATAAATTACTTCAAGGAGATTTTTAAGCAGGGGCAGAGGATGAAGGAGCTGGTTTAGAATAAAGTCCCAGATCTTTTCCAAAATGTTATCACCCCTCTTGAAAATAGAGATATCTTAAGGAGCCCCTTCGAAGGAGGAAATTCATTTTGTGGTCATTAATATGGAACCGGATAAATCTCCAGGCCCGGATGGTTTCCCTACATTTTTCTTTCAAAAATTCTGGGTGGTGATAAAGCAAGAGGTCATCTTTTAAGGCAAATGAATAACACTTTCCTAGTCCTAGTGCGAAAAATTGCTAGTGCTAAGGAAGTTAAGGATTTTAGACCTATAAGCTTGTACAACACCAGCTATAAATTACTAACTAAAATCATAGCTGGGAGGATTAGAATGGTTCTTCCAAACTTTATTTCCAAAAATTAGGGGGATTTTGTTCTAGGGAGGAAAATTACAGACAACATTATTGTGATTCAAGAATCCATACATTCCATTTGATAGTTCTAGAAGATCGGACAATGTTTCTTAAGTTTGATATGCATAAAGCATTTGACAGGATAACATGGTCCTTCCTCTAAGATATCCTGTTAAAGGTTAGTTTTGATAACTTCCTGGTAAACATGATAATGACATGCATATCCACTGCTAGTTACTCGGTTTTGGTTAATGGAAAACTAGAAGGTTTCTTCCAATAAGGTAGAGGGTTGAGGACAAGGTGATCCTCTTTCACCTTTCCTTTATATGATAATGGCTGAATCCTTGAGTAGAATCTGTCAACAAGCTATGTTTTAAAACTGTATCTAGGGTATTAAATCTCTAATGGTCTTCCCTCTATCTACCTCAATCAATTTGTGGATGATAAATTTATGATGGGGAAGGCCCTCTATCCATGAAGCCTACAATTTTAAGGTGGTTCTTAATGATTATGAACTAGTTTCAAGACAGATGGTTAATTCCCATAAAAGTGTCATTTTTTCATTAATGTGGAGAATCAGGTTTAAGCCAGATTAGCTCACATCCTATGGGGTGTAGGATTAAGAATTTTTTCTGGATTCTTATTTGGGTTATGCCCTTGATTCCAAAATAATCTTGACATGACAGTTTGGAATGCTCTGCTGGAAAGAGTTAATAGTAAACTCTCATCTTGGAAGGGTCTCTTGCTTGCTCAGGCTAGTAAGATTCAATTACTTCAAAGCTTCCTTTAAGGTATTCCCATTTATGTGAAGTCACTTTTCAATCTCCCTATGCTAAAATTATTGAATCCTTAGATAAAATACAAAAGAGATTCTTTTGGATGAGGAGATATGGAGAAGTTCAAATTCCCTCTTGTGGCCTGGGAAAAATTCACAAAACCAAAGCTTTGTGGGGGCTTGGGGTTAAAAAATATTTCTCTTATGAATGAGGCCTTAATTTCCAAAGCGGGTTGGAGGATTTCTAGAGAGGAAGGTCTTTGGGTGGAAATTATAAAGATGAAATATTTGCGGAATATAGGCAGAATGGAATCCTTTTTTAATCAAGATAATCTTCCTAGAGGGTCTTCTTTTTGGAACTCTTTTGTGGCCTCCAAAGAAATCTTAACCAAAGGTACTATGTGGGAGATAGGAAAAGGCTCTAGAATCAGTTTTTGGTATGATAGTTGGATCGAGGATTCCCCCTTAGCTAACCTGGAAATCTGGAAAAGGGTTGCTCAGTACTATGAGGAAACAGGAAAATTTTGGATTTGTGACTTCTGGATCCAGGAGGATTCTGTTAGGTGGGAAACCATTGATCCTCCTCCAGATTTTGATGGATACATCTAACCCTTTTGGGATCTCAACAAGAAATTAAGGGATTTCCACATCCCCATGTTCCAGACCAAGGAGGATTCCATCAAATGGAAAGAGGAAGATTCAAGGAAATTTCTCGGTTAAATCTTCTTACATGTTAAATTTCAAGGATGATATGCGAAAGGACTATTGGGGTAAGCTCTGGGTGAAGGATCTTATCCAAAGGTTAATATGTTTTACTGGCTGGCTGTCCAAAATAAAATTTTGACTATTGATAATCTCAGGAAAAGGGGAATGAAGCTTCCCAATAGATGTTCTCTTTGTAGGAAAGAGGAGGAAAATGTCAAACATCTCCTCCTTCATTACTCCTTCTCCCATGATGTGTTTTCTTCCATTCTTGATCTGTTCAATATCTAATGGAACCTTGCCCTTGATGATTGAGGACTATTGTTTTCAATGGGAGAGTCCCTTCTAGTTTTCCCATTTTGGTTTGGGCTTGGAATATTGTCCCTCCCTCATTTTTTTGGGGCTTATGGAAGGCCAAGGAATGATTGTATATTCTGGGATCAGAAAGATATCTTCTCTTGAAAGTTAGAAGAAAATTTTTGGCTGGCCATTAAGGAAAACATCAAATCTTTAAAGGCAAGGTAAAGAAACCCTTCCTGAAAAGAGAGCAGGAAAGTTCTTGATAAGTTTTCCCTTGGACCGGTGGAATTACACAAAACCAAAAAAGAAATCTAGTTGGATAGGCCTGTGGGGAAAATGTTGTTAAGTTAAATTTTGATGGGGCAGTCAAAATGGGAATCCGGGTCTAGTTGGGGGAGGGGGAATTTTAAGAAACAGTGAAGGGTGATTGGTTAGTTTGTTTATGTTGGTCCGTTAGGTTGGAAAACAAACAATATGGTGGAAGCTAGAGCCCTCCTTTGGGGGGTTTTGTTGGCAAAAGAAAAAGGTTTCAAGGACATCCAGATTGAAGGTGACTCTCTCATCATTATTAATTCCTCTTAATAATCAAGGTTCCATTAATTGGCCCTTAAGAAATATCCTCAATGATGTTAAGGAAACTTTAAAATATTTTGATAAGGGTTTCTTATAATCATACTTTGCGTCAAGGGAACAAGTGTGTGGATAAGATGGCTAATTACAGAGCCATTAGTAATGATTACAAATATATGGTGTAAAGGAGATGATTTACCCACATACATTAATGAAACCATTATTAGAGATAGAGGGCACTAAGTTTGATGATGTTGGCACGAGTGAGCTTCGAGGTCTATGACAACTTACTTAATAAGTTGTATTCCTCGGTTTTTGTTAGTGTGAAAGGGGGTCTGATTTTGAGAAGTGTTAGAAAATAGGGGAAGTTTGGTTTTGTGAAGATGGGTGGTGATAGAATCAGGGTTGAACCTGCTAGCCAGAACATTGAAGCTTTTAATCAACATTTGTGGAACAAGCTTAAGATTGGGGGTTTCAGTAATTTCATCACCAAATTACATGGTCACGACCCATCCCTGTCAAAGGATTTTGGAAAATCTTGGAAAGAGGGAAATTTTGAGGTCAGAGGTATGGAAATTGAGGTTTCTGAGTCCACCATTACCCTTGCAGACGAAGATGAAAATGGATGGGCTCAAAAAATTTAAGGATAAAACCCGTAGAGAGCATGAAATTGAGTTATTCTTCATGGGTAAGGAAAGGTTCTCTTTCTTTACTGATGGTATTACCAGGTCGTGTATCCTGAGGAATATGGAGAGATGTTTTCCTTCAAATCATGAAGTATATAACTATGGAAGGAAAATACCAAAAAATCTATACTCACCATATGACCCTTTTGAATATGTTCCACCATAAGGTCATGGTGAGCATCCCTTTCTTTCTATTTATGTATTTGACAAATTATTTGATGGCGTTCCAGCAGGAGAAGGATGAGATGCCTTTGCATGAAGGGCTCATCCTTCTATTGTTTTAAAATGGGAAACCTATTCTGAATTCTTCTCTGAAAGATAAGGTGGAAGAGGATGATCTCACTCTTACGGAATTCCTTACTAAGATGAAGGCTGGGAAATGTAAAAATGTAGGGGAGGATTATGGTAAAGAGAAGAGTGAGGAAGGTCATGGTGAAGCGAGCACCTCGAGAAAGAGGGATTGGGATGGTAATTTTAAGGGTTTTGAGGATTTATGTAAAAAGGTTCAATACTTAGAGGGTGTGCTTCAGGCGATGGAGGAAACCAATTTTGGTCAAAGGGAAACTATGTTGGATGTCATTAATGCTTCTAAGAAAATTATCTCTACTCAGGTGAAGTCCAAACATAAGGTTTGGAGCTGGAGTATCCAGGTCAAAAAGCTGAGTGATAGGTTGGAAGGGATGGAGGAAGGCACTAAAAGGAGGAATTTCAATTTATGCATCAGTAGTTCCTGAGGATGAGATGGAGGAAGACATAAATGTCAAGGGCGCTGAGGGTGCCGAGATCGAAGGTAGTCATGTTGGTAACAGTGAAGGTTCTCCTAAAAATTAGCTGGGGTTACTGGACTGCTGGCATACTTTTGCCAAACTTCTATAGTTTTGATGGTTTAGGGCCGGTTTTATTTTTCTCTGTTTTACTCTCTTTGGTTTAAAGTTTGATTTTCATTGTAAGAGTTAAGCATGTTTAACTCCTTTTGTGGAATTTTCTGTTTCTTTCTTGCTCGTTGGTTTTTGTTCCTCCTTTTGTAAGGCCCCTGGGAGTCGATACCTGTTTTTACCTTATCTAATAAAAAACACTATGTGTATGTGTAGAGGGTTTGGGGAATCATTTGATAAGGAGGTTTTTGTAATGTTTGATGTTGCGATTGTTGGGATTGGATTGGTTGTTGTGGTAAATGATGAGTGGGAATATAGGTATGAATAGGTAGAAATTGTTGATGAGGTGGATTGGACACCGCATAATGAAAAGCACTCGTAGATGGATGTTGGGAAGCAATGATATATACATGTGATGTTAGAGACAAAGAAGAGTTATGTTATCTGGATATGGGAAATAAAATTTGGGTGGATTGGGTAGGGACACTAGTAATGATAGTGACCGAAGAAGTAATGGGAATGGTTGGGGTGATAATTGTGTTGATTGGAGGAATATGGGGAGGAATGGTTATGACTAACTGATTGGTTAGATGAGGTGGGGGATTGGTAGAGGATGAAGTGTTGGCTAAATTTTTTGCACAGCTAAAAACCTAGGCAGTCATGATATAAATCTCCCTCGTTTACCAGTCAGGCTCCCATGTAAGATGTTTATCAATCTAGTAAGTATGAATCCTAATAACTATTTGCAGGGGATTTTACTTTAATTAAAAAGCTCATGAGCCATAGCTTAGCAATTATGTATAAAGTAAGCAATTGTTTATGAAGTATTTTTAGAAAGGGGCAATAATGGAATTTGGGAAAGAAGAAAGGAATATATATATATATATATATATATATATATATATATATAATTCAACCAATAGTTTGCAGAGTTGGTCTCATACACATAGATCAAATAAACAAGCAGATCTCACAATAATTTCAAGTAAAGGAAATTAATAGATCCTAACCTAAATATTAGATAACACAAAGTTTATCTAAAATTAAAATAGAAGAAAGAAACAAAGCACCATAGACACAAAGTTCTCTGGAAATCCACCTTTTATTCAATTCCCAAACTTTCACAGAAATAACAACACAAAGTCTGAAGACTCAAGAATTCTCTAGAAAAATGTGATATTTCAACCCATAGGTTCTTCCTCTATTCATAGTACATAGAGGAAAATTACAAATAGGAAGTTTTTAATTGAACTCACACATGCGAAATCTATAAAGGAAACAATTGGCAATCTTTCCCCTAGAGTTCCTCTTTACATGACATGCATCTAAAGACTAAATCAATGCCATGTATTTCTGCCACCTATTCCCAAGTAATTGAATTTTTCTAGTAACTTGAAGTAACAACTTTTAAACCAATTACCTAGGTTTTAAAATTTAATTGATCACTCAATTACTTTGTCAGAGAAAATAAGAGAAAGAATAAGAAAGAGGAGAATAAATTATTCCAGCTACAACACTTCATTTTTTCCCTTGATCTTTCCATTAAGCTGATGATAAACATGTGCCCCATGTCTATATAATTAACTTCAACATGCTTGGACACTATGCATGATTCTGTTGGATTACCCTTGTCATCACCCTTCATTTTGTCTGAATCTGCTTATGTCTGAGACTTCCATTTTCCACGTTTGCCTAAAGATTTTGCAGTTGTGAAATCTGGATCTCTTTTTGTAGAAGATGCAACTGCTTCCTCTTATTATGAAGATATATTCAATGTACATGACATTGAATTTTCCTTATTTTCAGCAATATGAGCACCATTGAAGTATTCGTGCAAATAATTTAGACAAACATGAAATCCATGACATGAATGCCCAATTTATTCACCAAAATCTGATTATAAAGCTTGTTGCCCTCAATTTTAAGACTTTTCTTGCATGCCAAGCAAGCTAAAAATATTATTTTATTTTCGTATAAACTCACATCAACATGCAAACAACCAAAATAATAAAAAGAAACCATTTCCAACCCTATGCGCTAAAACTAGATGCTTCCTGACAATTAAAAATATTTATTAATGCCCACAACTTCAACCTTTGGTGCTAGAATCCTCCAGGGTAGCAAGCTCCACAAAAATAATTAATTTTCCCTCTACCTATGACGTCCACTTCTTATATAGGAAACTACATGCTAATTTTACCCACTGCTTCTTCCTATTTTTTTAGCAATTTTAATAATAAGATGTGCTTTTTCTCTTAATTTGGGTGCCCAAGTTTTCCAAATTTAGCTTGCTTTTTTAGCATGCTTACTTTCTTTGAATTTCTCCTTATCTTTAGCACCAAGCTTTGCCAAAAATAATTAAATGAAATCCATTTTAAAGCATGCAACAATGCTAAAGTAAGTCACCATTTTTGGCAAGGAATTGTGTGAAACACACAAGCAGCAACCATTGTGAAATTCCGCCCTACCAGGAAGGTATAAGTTTCACACTTTCCACTTAAGTGATTTGTGTTAAACATTAACCTGAAAGGCAAGTAAAAAGTGTGACTTGTTTGGGTGAATAAATTCACTTTTGTGTGAAACATACAAGCAACAGAAAATGTTAAAATTCACCATGCTTGACGACTTCTAATTCCACACCTTCCACTTAAGTGATTGTGTTAAACTCCACCCTGTCAGGGAGGTCCAAATTTCACACTTTCCACTTAAGTTATTTGTGTTAAATGCTAACCCAGAAGGCAGGCAAAAAAGTGTGACTTGTTTTGGAATTAAATAATTTTTTGTGTGAAACACACAAGAAGCATGCAGCGTGAAATTCCACCCTGCCATGTAGGTCTAAGTTTCACACTTTCCACTTAAGTCGTCATGTTAAACTCTAACCTAGCAGGAAGCTTCAGAAAAATGTGACTTGCTTTGGAAATGAATTCCAAATTTTTACTTAGGAAATCCAAGGCAACAAAAAACTTAGAATCATGACTTGCATAAGCTTTCTTCCATGACTTGGGCTAAAAACTCCCTCACTGGATCACTACATGAATTGTGGATGATGGAACAATTGAATTTAAGGCCTTGCATGGAGAAATCACCCATTTCTGGATAGTGTGACTTGCTTCCAAACTGTTATGTTAAAAATTGACACTTCACAATAGCTTTCAATTTTGTATGAGGCCATGAGTGACTTCCAAAAACCCCAAGCAATTGAATTGGAAAATACCAAGGTGAAATGCCAGATAGACTGTAGAGAAAAAATGAAAAAAAACACGAAAGAAATAAACAAAAAACAAAAACACGCCAGAAGTCGCAGACAATTGCTTGAAAATAACTTGTCAATTAATTACTATGTAAGAACTCTTCCCCACGTGAAAAATCTAGTTAAATGTGAAAGTAATAATGGTGTGGAGATCCATGATGGGGTTTAACTTCAGCATAAACTTTTTTTTAAAAGAACTTTATCTATTTAATAATTAAATAAATAAAATGTTTTTAGACAGAACTTGGCAAAGGGATAGAGTGAGTTTTGGCATGTGGGTATTGGTCAAATTTGAATTTTATGACTCTTTGGGGATACCTTAAAGCAATCCAAGAAACTATAGGTACAAAAACACAAAACACGACCCGTTATTTGAAAAGAACAAAAAAATTAAAAGGGGTAGTCCCATATTTCAGGGTGAAATCTCAGGGATACCAGTCGGCTCTGTCTGTGGACATCTTTACCTCTGTTAAAATGAGAAGATTGAAGATGATATCCCAACATATCTAGTTTTATGTATTGTCTATTGGGTTCGGGGTCAGTAAAAAAAACAAACACAAAACCAACAAAAACAAAATAAAAAGAAAAGAAAATAACAAAAGTTTTATTTATATACAAACAGGTTTTACCTTGTTTCTTAGTTCTGGTAAAGCTTCAAATGCTTCCCGTTAAAAGGCAATGATAACTCAATTCCATTCCGGTAGGTAAGGATGAAAGTTTCCATTCTAGAAGTTCTCTTGATCACGAAGGGCCCTTTCCATAGTGAATCTGATTTTCTGTGCATGCCCTTCAGTTCTTGCCTCTTGTCTCATAATAGTACCCAGTCTTCGATATCAAACTTCATTTCTCTTGTCTTCTTGTTGAATACCTTGGGAAAGTCCTCATCAACTTCATCTTGTGGTGGCTCATCCTTTCTTTTCTTTGTGGTGGGTAAGTCTTCATCAACTTCCTCCATACCTAGATTTACCAGATGCATTCCTGAGGAAGAACTATCACCATATTCTTTGGTCTTCTTTAGGAAATTATCATGTTTGTCGAAAGTCTCCTCTAAGGAAACTAAACCCTTGGGGATTTTTTTACCTTTCATTTGGATTACTCCACTACTGTCATCATAATCTAAATCAGTTTCACTTGTGACTATCTATTGTGGTGGCGATTTACTCCCATCAACATACAAATTGTCAAAGTTGTCTTGTTCCAAACATGCGGATGTTTTCTCATCGTCATTAAAATTATGCCACTATTCAACATTATTAGCGACTTAGGGGTGGTAGACCATCTCCACTTTATAGTTTCCTTGTCTAAATATGGAAGGTGGTCTATCCAGATTCAATAGTGCAGTTGTGACTGCCAAAGATTTTTCCTTGGAATTCTAATTTTTTGGAATGAAGTTGGTAGAGAAGGCTATGAAATCGAGTGTGGTAGAAAGCACTCTATCTCTTTAATGCTTCATCTCATCTCTTCTGACTTTTTTTTCCCTCAAACTTCCTTTACTAGAAGTTCAGCATCTCCTTGGGCTTTAAGGAGTTTTACTCCTTTCTTTCTAGCTTCTCCATTCTTAGAAAAAATGCTTGATACTCCGCCATATTTTTTTGTGTTCTTGAACATCAACTTGTGGGAGAATGGGAATATCTCATGATCTGGAGATATTAATAGAAAGTTGGCTCTTGATCCAAAAGAACAACTACTATCTTTAAACTCCAACATCCAAAAAAATTCGTCTTCTTTTGATGGATCTAGCTCTCATTGAAGTTTTGGATCTGGAACGTCTTTATCAATTTTCAAGAAGTATACACCATGGTCAGATTCCTGAAAACAAATATGAGATCTAGGATATTCATATTTTTTAACAGTGTACTTGTAATTCTTTTCTGGCTCCAGCTTTTGGCTTATTCCCTTAATAGGAATATGGGCACAAGACCAATCCATCTTTAGTTATCCTCCCAGCTCTTTGAAGAAATTTCTCCTTAGCAACATCCCATAGGGGACATGAATATCTGCAACTAATATCGACATCTTTAATATTTTTTCAGGAAAAGCTACAATAACAACTTGTGCGTCTGTGATTTTTCTGATTAAAGGGACTTGTCTTTCCATGGAACAACTTATTATGGTCTTTGTCAAGGTAAGCCCAAGAGCATCTGCAACTTTAGCAAGCATGACATTATCAGAAGCACCTAAATCTAAAATGTAGTAGCTTAACTTGAAACCATTAAGCAATAGGGAAACATAGAATATTTCTACTCTTTCAAAAGATGTTGGGGTGTTAACAACTACAATGTTGTTTTGGGAAGGAGTATCTTTTGGCTTAGGCAAAAGGCCCTTTGACACATTGGATTTTCCTAGTGACTGCACATACTTAGCTATCCTATTTAGCTTCTCGGGAAAGACTCTCAGGTATTCAAATTCTAACATTTTAATTATGGTTTTCTTGACATGATCAATAATGTCAAATGAAGCAATAGATTCAGATACCTGAGCTACTTTCTATGGTTGAGATGAATAACTCACATTATTATCTCTAGGAGCTATGGAAGAAGATAAAGGGCTTCCCCTTCTTTTTTCATAAGCTAATGCCTTAGTTTGGCAAGTTTGTGATCTTGTAAATACTGGATATGTATGACCATGATCATCTTCAAGAAGCTCCTCATAGTCATGTTCAGATTTGTAGTTTAGGTAATTAATGTTAGAGTCGCTAGTAGGACCTAAAAAATCATCATTGTGAAGCTGATCAGTGACAACTTCCTAATCTTATTCATTCATCTCCACATTGTTTCTGGGAGCAACTTCAATTGCTAATATTTGGGAACCAACAATGTAGTTCCGGTTGTTATTACTGCTGAAATTTCATGCAGAGGTAGTGTTGTTTCCCTAAGCCATTTGTTTCTTCACCTCAAACATATCATTTGATAAATTTTGCAATAGTGAATCAGAAGTAGTAGTAGACGATGAAATTTCAGCTCTATAAGTGCTTCTCTTTATCTTTCTAGCCATGATGAGGTCATCTTCAATTTTCAACCACCATGTTTTGAGATACTAACAAGCCAGCAGGATGTGCTCTTCACAATTGATAGCTTACTTTAGGAAGTAAAGCATTGATGAAGAATACCTTTTGATTCTCATCATTCAGAGGAGAAGAACAAAGAATTTATTAATCTTTGGAATCTTGCAATAAAATCCCGCATGTGCTCATGTGGCTCCTTCTTCAACTAAGTTAGTTGAGTTATCAATGTACTAGAATCTTCGAATGGTTTGAATCTTTTCAGGAATTCATCTCGCATAGTATTCCAGTTGGCTATGGTACTAGGAGCTAAATGGTATAACCTTTCTCCAGCCAAGTCATGAAGAGTATCTATGAAGATTCTGACATATACATATTCATGTTTGACTGCAAGTACTCCATAGGATATAAAAAATGCAGGTAAGTGGTCATCTGGATTTTTCTTGCCATCTCCAAAGAATTTTGGAAAATTATTTCTCATCCCTTTAGGTAGATAATGCATAAGAGGATTCAAATTCAGAGGTCCAAAGGCTATACCCTATGGAACATGTGCTGCAGGGGCAAGTGGTTGATTATGCATCACGAAAGGAACCCGTATTCTTTGAGAATAGACTTTGTGAATATTCTTGGCTACTGGATTGTGCTAGACATGATTCAGATATGGAGGATTTTGAACTCTTCTTCCTAGTGAAATACTGGATCTGTGAATCTTAACTTGAGGAGGATGATTGAAAATGAATTGCTTCTGTAATTTATAAAAATTATTAGTCCTTCCTTGAGCCTTGCTAGACCAAGTGAAAGGGCATTCTATTAGGTTGATATTTTAAAATAGGAGGGAAATGGCGAGAAAACACTTATGTGTGCTAATTTATGTTGTTCCCTGTAGAGTTGCTAAAAAAAATTGCTAGATTTTTTGCACGGATAAAAACCTAGGAATTCATGAGATAAATCTCCCTCATTTACCGGTGAGGCTCCCGTGTAAAATGTTTATCAATATGGTAAATATGAATCCTAATAACTATTTATAGGGTGTTTTAATTTAATTACAAATTTCATGAACCATAACTTAGCAATTCCACAACAAGTAAGCAACTGTCTATAAAGTATTTGTTTTTGGGGTTAGCACACCAGTTGTATAGACAATATATCAAATCTAAGCATGCATGCAAATAAAAGTGGATATTATACGAGAAGAAATATACAAAATAAGAGACATAAATCAACACTTGATTTAGCATGGTTCACCCAGTGTGGGTTATGTCCACTAAGAAACAAGCCAATCTATTATCCAAAGCTTTGACAAGATATACAATCTTCTACACCTCCCAGATGTTCAGTACTTTCTTCCTTCAAGATTTTGCTTCATTACCAAGAATTATCTCTCACCAACATTTTTCAAGTTCTTTTTAATTCTTGTTAATTCTCATCTCTTTATAAACCCTATCTTTTTTACTTATATAGTCTTTTATAGACTTAGGGCACTTGGTCATGCAATTACAATCAATAAATCTATTTTAATGCTAAAAATAGATATAATTCCCAAGAGTTAATTAAAACTTTGTCACATAGGTAACCAACACCGGTTTTGCCTAACCACTACCAATTTGTTACTTGCTTGAACGATGCCAGTCATACCTGACCAATGTCGGTCAGTCCTTAACCGATGACAGTTACTGTATTTTCTAGCAAGTTCCAATTGCAAGTTAAAATGAATTAATTGAGCTCCATAACTCAACAATCTCCCACTTGGAGTTTAATTACTACACCATACCTGTACAACATCATTCATAGATCCTTCCTTGGATTTGTTTCTTCCTCTTCAAGTCTCAAAATCGAAGACCAAAAAAAGTGGAGTGTAGCTCCAACTTCTCCTTGGCTAATGGATTTGTTAGCATATCCGTAGGGTTCTTTCTCGTATGAATCTTTTCCATATTCAACTGTCCATCCTCCAATACCTATCATATGAAGTGATACCTCAATTGAATGTGTTTCATTCTCAAATGAAATGTTGAGTTCTTTGCTAAATGAATTGCACTTTGACTGTCATTGAACAATTTACAATCACTTTGCTTCTTTCCCAAATCTTCCATGAACCTCCTCATCCATATCATCTCCTTTCTAGCCTCTGTAGCTACAACATACTATGCCTCTGTAGTAGAAAAAGCCACAACCTTCTGCAATCTCGAAATCCAGCTAACTTTCATTCCACCTACTATGAAAATATATTCAGTAGTGCTCCTCCTACCATCTAGATCTCCAGCCATATCCGAATCAACATAGCCACGTAATGATATATCCAAACCTCTATAGCATAACTACATGTTAGATGTCCCTTTCAAATACCTGAGTATCCATTGGACTACTTTCCAATTATCTTTACTTGGATTAGCCATATATCTACTCAAAACTCCCATTGCATGTGTAATGTTTGGTCTGGTACAAACCATAGCATACATGAGACTTCCAAATGCTGAAGCATATGACACTTGTGTCATGTATTTGACCTCCTCATGTGATGAAGGACACTGATATTTGCTCAATTTGAAGTGTCAAACCATAGGTGTGCTAACAGATTTTGCATTCTGCATGTTGAACCTTTCTAACACCTTGTAGATATAATCCTCCTGAGACAAATACAATTTCTTGTTTTTCCTGTCTCTATGTATTTGCATGCCAAGAATTATTTTTGCAGCTCCTAAATCCTTCATAAAAAATATGTGAGCTAGCTTTCTCTTAAGCTCACGAATGTCTTGCATACTAGATCTTGCAATAAGTATATCATCCACATACAGTAAAAAAATAATATAGCTCCCATTTTAAAGCTTCTTGAAATAAACACAATGGTCAGATTCATATCTCAAGTAACCATGCTCATGCATAAAACTATCAAACCTCACATACCATTTCCTTAGATCTTTCTTGAGCCCATATAGGCTCTGTTTCAACCCGTACACTAGTTTCTCCTTACCCTTGAATTCATACCCAAGCGGATGCTGCATATAAATTTCTTCATTCAAATCACCATGAAGGAAAGCCATCTTCACATCTAGTTACTCTAAATGCAAATCTTTTACTGCCACTAAACTCAATACATTACGAATATAAGTCATCTTAACAATAGGAGGAAATATTTCACCAAAGTCAATACCTGCTTTCTGTGTAAATCCCTTTACTACAAGCCTTGCCTTATACCTTTTCTATCCACCCTCTTCTTCCTTAATCCTATAAACCCACTTGTTCTGTAATTTCCTCTTACCTACTGGCAACTTAACCAAATCCCAAGTTTGGTTATGTTCCAAGGAGTCCATCTCCTCATCCATGTCATGTTCCCATTGAACGCGAGTCTTATTATACATTGCTTCTTCAAAGCTCTCTGGTTCACCACTATCAGTCAATAATAGATAAAATAGAAAAGGTGTAAATATTTTTGGAAGTTTACTTACCCTTTGTGACCTTCTCACAGGAGTTTGGGGTATCGGAGGCTCTATCTGGGCCTCCTGAACATTAGTATCAACTTTTGATAGTGACTGACACCGGTCACCTCTAACCGACATTGGTTCTGCTAACTGATGCGTGTTCAGATCCTTTGTAATCGTTGGCGGTTCATTTGACTGATGCCAGTCAGGGACTAACTGACCACAGTTACTGTGTATTTCTGTAGGTGTTTCTTTAAAACCCGAGAGTTCATTTTCATCAATAAACTTCTCAATTTTCTCATCCTTGGGTACCAAAATTTGATCCTTGTACATTCTATTTTCATTCCATTTAACATCATGACTCCTAATAATTTTAGAATTCTCTAAATCCCAAAAAAAGAAACCAAAATCACCAGATCCATAACCAATGAAAGTGCGCCTCTTAGATTTTGCATCCAACTTTTTTCTATTTTCCCTATCAACATACATAAAATCTTCTGAACTAAAAACTTTAAGAAAAGAAAGATCTACCTCTTTTCCGGTCTAAGCTTCCTCTGATATTCCTCCATCTAGTGAGCTTGAAGGGCCATGGTTAATCAAATAAACCAATGTATCAACTGTTTCTACCCAAAACTGCAAGGGCAATCTAGAATGTATCCTCATACTTCTAGTACGTTCCATGATTATCCTCTTCATTCTTTCTGCAACACCATTCTCTTGTGGTGTTCTTGGAACCATTCTTTCTCTATGTGTCCCATTCACTGAACAATAATAATTGAAAGCCTTGCTACAATATTCACCATCATTTTCAGATCTAAGGCACTTTAACTTAGAATTTGATTCATTCTCAACAAGGTCTTTCCATATTTTAAAATTCTCAAAAACATCAGATTTATGTTTAATACAATAAACCAATACCTTTCTTGTAGCATCATCAATGAAAGTAACATAATACTGGGATCCTCCATTAGAAGCTACCTGAGTTGGTCCCGACACATCTGAGTGTACAAGCTCCAATTTCTGCTCCTTCTTAGCTGCCCCAACTTTGAGAAATCTCACTCTCTTTTTCTTTCCAAAGATACAATGCTCATAGAAATCAAGATCTAAATATTTCAAATCTGATAACTTACCCTTAACTTTTAAGATCTACATTCCTTTTTGACTCATATAACCCAACCGATTATGCCACATGCATGTATCTAAATCTGAAGTAGATAATGCAGAAAAGGAATCAGTAATACAGGTAGATAAATATAGTGTTCCTACCTTCGTGACTTTCCAAGAGTCTCCTGTAAAAGTAACTATGTAACCAGATTCACCTAGTTTCCCTGCAGAAATAAGATTCCTCATGAGGCTTGGCACATGCCTCACATCTTTCAATACCCATGTATTTCCATTCTACAATTTTAGATGAACTTCCCCTTTACTAGTAATACTACAAGGTTCATCATCACCCAAATAAACATGCCCAAAATTACCTTGAACATAATTTCTAAAATAACCCTTATTAGGGGTTGCATGGAAAGAAGCTATTGAATTTAAAACCCATGATTTAATTCTACTATCTAAAGAAAGAATAAGAGCATCTTGCACTACCTCTGATGCAATAAGATTCACCTCTTTACCTTTGTCTTGTTGTTGATTCTCTTTATCCTTTAACCAACAATCTTTCTTTGCATGTCCTTTCTTTCCACATTTCCAATAAGTAATTCCCTTTCTTCTACATTTAGATCTGCTTTCCCATGATGTTGATTTCCCATTACTCTTATTCTTAGATCTCTCCTTCTGCCTGCCCCTACTTTCTACATTCAAAGCATTCTAGATGATGATTCCTCTGTACTCTTCCAGGAAATTTCTTCATTCAAGATTATACTAACCACATCATCAAAATTCAAAATATTATTAACAGATATTGTATTACTAACAACCATTACCAAGTTGTCCTAACTATTAGGTAAAGAACATAAGAATAAAAGTTCTTTTACTTCATCATCAAATGGTATAAAAACTAATTTTAACTGATTTACAATAGATTGGAAATCATTCAAATGACTAGAGGCAGATTCACCTTCATGCATCTTAGAACTATATAGTTTCTTCATCAAATAAAATTTATTTGAAGCACTACGTTTTTCATATAAATTAGCAAGAGATTTCAATAAGTCTACCGAAAAATCTGCTTCTGTAATATTGGAAGCCACGGATGCTGCCAGGCTCAATCTTATAGATCCTAAAGCCTTTTTGTAAAGAATTTTCCATTCTTCATCAGTCATATTCGTAGGTCTAGACTTCTCATCCAACAGTAAGTATAAATCTCTTTGATATAGATAATCCTTAATCTACATCTTTCATAGTTGATAATTTTGGCCGTCAAATTTCGTTACCTTGTATTTTTTATTTTTTTCCATTGTTGTAGCTCCTACTCAATCAGAAAACCCTCTGTGAGTAAATATGTCAACACACAAAACCCTCAAACAAAGCTTTGATACCAGTTGTTGGGGTTAGCACACCAGTTGTACAGATAATATATCAAATCTAAACATGCATGCAAATAAAAGTGGATATTCTACCAGAATAAATATACAAAACAAGAGACAAATCAACACCAAATTTAATGTGGTTCACCCAGTGTGGGCTACGCCCACCAAGAAATAATCCAATCTATTATCCAAAGCTTTGAGAAGATTTACAATGAAGATTTACAATCTTCCACACCTCTCAAATGTTCAGTACTTTCTTCCTTCAAGCTTTTGCTTCATTACCAAGAATTCTCTCTCACCAACCTTTTTCAAGTTCTTTTTAATTCTTGTTAATTCTCATCTCTTTCTAAACCCTAGCTTTTGTGCTTTTATAGTCATTTATAGACTTAGGTCACTTAGCCATGCAATTAAAATCAATAAATCTATTTTAATGCTAAAAATAGATATAATTCCTGAGAGTTAATTAAAACTTCGTCTAATTAACTGACGCCGGTTCTGTCTAACCACTGTCGGTTCCTTACTTGCTTGACTGATGCCAGTCATACCTGACCGATGTCGGTCAGTCCTTAACCGATGTCAGTTACTGAATTTTTCAGCAAGTTCCAATTACATGCTAAAATGAAGTAATTGATCTCCACAACTCAACATTTGCAGAAGAGGGAAATAATGGAATTTGGGAAAGAAGAAAGGAAGATATGTAATTCAACGAATAGTTTATAGAGTTGGTCTCATATACATAGATCAAATAAACAAGTATATATCACAATAATTGCAAGTAAAGAAATGAGTAGCTCCTAACCTAAATCTTAGATAACACAAAGTTTACATAAAAATTAAAATAGAAGAAAGAAGAAAATCACCGTAGACACAAAGTTCTCTAAAAATCCACCTTTTATGAAATTCCCCAGCCTTCAAAAAAATAACAACACAAAGTCTGAAGACTCAAGAATGCTCTAGAAAAAATGTGATATTTCAACCCATAGGATCTTCCTCTATTTATAGTGCATAGAGGGCAATTACAAATAGGAATCTTTTGATTGAACTCACACATGTGAAAGCTATAAAGGAAACAACTAGAAATATTTCCCCCTGAGTTCCTCTTTGCATGACATGCATCTGAATACTAAATCAATTCCCTGCATGTTTGCCACTTATTCCCAAGTAATTGAATTTTTCTAATAACTTGAAGTAACGACTTTTAAAAAAATTACCTAGGTTTTACAATTTAATTGATCACTCAATTAATTTTTTGGATAAAATAAGAGAAAGAAGAAAACAGAGGAGAAGAAATTATTCCAGCTGCAACACTTCATTCTTTCCCTTGATCTGTCCATTAATTTGATGATAGACACATGCCCCATGTCTATATCATTAATTTCAGCATGCTTGAACACTAAGCATGGTTCTGTTGGACTACCCTTGTTATCACCCTTAATTCTGTTTGAATCTTCTTTTGTCTGAGAATTCCCTTTTCCACCTTTTCCTGAAGATTTTACAGTTGTGAAATCTGGATCTCTTTGTGTAGAAGCTGTAACTTCTTCCTCTTATTTTGAAGATATATTCAATGTACCTGACATTTAATTTACCTTATTTTAACAAATATGAGCACGAGTGAAGCATTCCTGCAAATAATTCAGACAAACATGGAATCCACGACATGAATGCCCAATTTCTTCACCAAAATATGATTATAAAGCTTTCTGCCCTCAATTTTAAGACTTTTATTACATGCCAAGCGAGCTAAAAATATTATTTTATTCCCCTGTGCACTCACATCAACATGTAGACAACTAGAATAATAAAAAAAAAGCCTTTCCAACCCCTAGGCGCCAAAATTGGATGCTTCCTGACAATTAAAAATATTTATTAATGCCCACAACTTCAACCTTTGGCACCGGAATCCTCCACGGTAGAAAGCTCCACAAAAATAATTAATTTCCCTCAACCTATGGTGTCCACTTCTTATATATGAAACTGCATGCTAATTTTACCCACTGATTCTTCTTATTTTTAGCAATTTTTAAAAAAATGTGTTTTTTTCTCTTAATTTGGCCGCCCAAGTTTGCCAATTTTAGCTTGCTTTTTTAGGATGTTTTTCCTTACAATTCTTTCCTCTATTTTTAGCAAGCTTTTTTATATTATTTTTAGCATGCTTTCTTCCTTTGAATTTCTCCCTATATTTGGCACCAAGATTTGCCAAAAATAATTAAATTAAATCCCTTTAAAGCATATAACAAAGCCAAAGTAAGTAGCAACAGGTAGTGTGAAATTTTGCCTTGCCAGGAAGGTCCAAGTTTCACACTTTCCACTTAAGAGATTTGTGTTAAACGTTGACCAGCAGGCATGCAAAAAGTGTGGCTTGTTTGTGTGAATAAATTTGCTTTTGTGTGAAACATACAAGCAACAAGTAGTGTTAAAATTCACCTTTCCTAACAGCTTCTAATTCCACACCTTCCACTTAAGTGATTGTGTTAAACTCCACCCTGCCAGGTAGGTCCAAGTTTCAGACTTTCCACTTAAGTTATTTGTGCTAAACGCTGACCCAGGAGGCAGGAAAAAAGTGTAACTTGTTTTGGAATTAAATAATTTTTTGTGTGAAACAAACAAGAAGCAGGCAGTGTGAAATTCCACCCTGCCTGATAGGTCCAAGTTTCACACTTTCCACTTAAGTCGTCATGTTAAACTTTGACGCAATAGGCAACTTCAAAAAAATGTGACTTGCTTTGGAATTGACTTCCAATTTTTTGCGTGGGAAATCCAAGGCAATAGGTATCTTAGAATCGTTACTCGCATAAGCTTTCTTTTATGACTTGGGCTAAAAAATCCCTCACTGGATCATTGCATGAATTTTGGATGATGGAGCTATTGAATTTATGGCTTTACATGAAGAATCGCCCATTTCTAGAAAGTACGACTTGCTTCCAAACCGCTGCGTTAAAAATTAGCACTTTGAAATAGATTTCACTTTTGTCTGAGGGCATGAGTGACTTCCAAAAACCCCAAGCAATTGAACTGGATAAGCATAACAAAATAAAAGACCAAGGTGAATTGTTAGATAGATTATGGATAAAAACCAAAAATAAACACAAAAGAAATAAACAAAAAATGAAAAACAAGCCAGAAGTAGCAGATAATTGCTAAAAAATAACTTGCCAATCAACCAGTGTGTAAAAACTCTTCCCCACATGAAAACTATACTTATATGTGAAAGTAATACTAGTGTGGAGATCCATGATGGGGTATAACTTCAGTACAAACTTTTTAAAAAAGAACTTTATCTATTTAATAATTAAATAAATAAAAAAATTTCAGACAAAACCTGGCGAAGGGATAGAGTGAGTTTTGGCATATCGGTATTGATCGAATTTGGATTTTATGACTCTCTGGGGATATCTTAAAGCAATGCAAGCAACTGTTGGCAAAACAAAACACAAAACACGACTCGTTACTTGAAAAGAACAAAAAATTTAAAAGGGGTAGTCTCAAATTTCAAGGTGAAATCTCAAGGACACCAGTCGGCTCCATCTGTGGACATCTTTACCTCTATCAAAATGAAAGGAGTGAAGATGAGATCCTAGCATCTTTGGTTTTGTGTCTTGTCTATTGGGTTCGGGGTCAGGAAATAAAAAAAAACACAAAACACACAAATAAAAAAGAAAAAGAAAAGAATACGACAAAATTTTTATTTATATACAAACATGTTTTACCCTATTTTTCAGTTCCGGTAAAGCTTCAAATGCTTCTTGTTGAAAGAAAATGGTAACTCAATTCCATCCTGGTAGGCAAGGATGAAATTTTCCATTCCATAAGTTATCTTGATCATAAAGGGGCCTTTCCAGAGTGATTCTTATTTGTCGCACATGCCCTTTGACTCTTCCCTCTTGTCCCTTAAGATTACCTAGTATCCGATATCGAACTTCCTTTCTTTGGCCTATCCAATTCCTTGGGCAAGCCCTCATCAACTTCATCTTGTGGTGGCTCATGCTTTCTTCTCTCTATGGTGGGTAAGTCTTCATAAACTTCCTCCGTACCCAGATTGACTAGATGCATTCCTGAGGAAGAACTATCACCATATTCTTTGTTCTTCTTTAGGAACTGATCATGCTTGTTGCAAGTATCCTCTAAGGAAACTAAACCCTTGGGGATTTTGATACCTTTCATTTGGATTACTCCATGCATGTTGTCCTATCACTCAGAGGCGTTGGGCGCTCACTCGAGGCACGTGCGGGAGTTGAGTCCCTTCTTTATGTGAGTTGTTTAAGAATGCATTATTTACGATAGAAACTTAAATGAACAGACTGGAAAGGAACCATACATTCATCTTAGAGCTTAGAATGGCTTCTAGACCAACATGTTCATTCATACAAGGAAACAATTATAGAACATAGATCTGAATCATAACAGAAAAAAAAATGCACAGGGGTTTACACCCACTCATATGAGACATATATATATATAACCATGTAGTAGAACTGAAACCACACATATATTCATATTAATCATGTTGATCACCACATTACATTAACTCAGGAAATCATAGATTCTTATGATAATTCAGATCGATTTCATGCATTAGAAATGGACTTAGGTCCTTCATAGTACAAAGAAAAATGTTCAAACCCATCCCCTTAGTACAACATACCCCTACAGATCCTCTAAACCCAACCTATGGAGCTCTCATAATATTCCTGCATGGCTTCACCTCTTTCTCCTTCTATATATTTTTCTCTGCCGAGTGCTTGTATTTATATCCTTTCTCAACATCTTCAAGCCTTTGTGGGAGTTACGGATCTATTGCCAAGTGTCCAAGGTGGTCCTCCATGGGAGCATGCTTCTTTAGGCTCAAGCTCTCCACTCTTTGCAATGATGGCCTTTTAGAATCTTCCATCGCAAGGTATATTCCTTCAGTGGGCACCAAGCTGCTAGGTTTGGCACCTTATCCACTCCGCATGTGCAGTTAGGTCATGCTTTTCTTGTGTTTTATATAATACTCCAAATATGGCTAAGTTTCAAAACCTTTACTTTGCCTTGCGCGCGCGCCACATATTTCACTAAACCCTTTTAGAACCCTGTCCTGCGTGTTTTCTCCTTATGTTCCCTTCTTCAAATAGGCCTTGCACACCCACGTGCCTTCTTGTACTTGGCCAATATATTAGGGGCCCAACATCACCCCACACTACGCCTGTTCTCTGTCCATGGGAAAATTTTCTCAAAGAATAAAGAATGACCATTCTTGAATCATTTGGAGAAAGAGTAAAGGAGTGAAGAATTTTGGGGAAAAATGAAAGAATGGGGAACTATGATTATTTCTGCAAGAGGAGAGGGAAATCCTTTGTTAAGTTTGCCTCAAACATATTTTAGGTATCGACTTCACTCCGTGCTTGATGACACAGGTCACCGACTAGGGAACTCACCTCTTCAAAACTTATCCCTTCTCCCTTGGCACTCATGGTTTCCACAACCTCTTCTAATTGCTTGCCAATATCCTTGAGCATGTCCATCCTACGAGTGATATCGGAATACAGCTCCTTTAGCCGGTTCTTAATTGAGCCCCACAAGGTCTCAATAGCCTCTAATTTCTTCTTAACCTTGGCTAGAATTTTGTCACGTTCTTCTCTATTCCCCTTGTTTTTCTCATGGAACTCCTTGAGCTCCAATTCATGAGTGGTAACCAAAATGCTCGCCACTCTATCTCTATCGGTGTAGTTGTCATACGCGGCCTCAGTGACTTGGGCAATAGATTTCACATCTGCGAGAACTTTCTTGTACTGGGTCATAATGGCCACAACCTTCATCTTGTCCTCCTTTTCTTTGCGCGTCAATGCCTCCTCTATAGATTCCAAGGACATTGTTCATCTTTCCATTATGATTACATGGGTCAAGTCCTCTAGACATTCTAGGGTGGATCCATACTTCTGCACAGGTGGCGTTAGATCTGGATGCTTCAAGAAAATGACATCTATGATCATCTGTACTTTCTTATAGACCTCACGCACCCTTGCCTTCTCTTATTTTATTCACACCTTAGTTGAGCGTTGAATATCTCCTCATGTTTTAACTCGTTATTTATTTTCTCCAGCTCCTCTTCCTTCTTCTCCATCTCTCCTCTAGAAACTTCACTCTATCGTTCCTCCCGAAGAGTCTGGCCTCTACTTCCAAAGAAACTTTATTCAACGCATTGTAGATTTGTTCATCTGATAGCCGTTGAGCATTTACCAAGGGGTTGTCACCTTTTGACTCTAGTACCTTCATTATTTCCCCTTGAATCACTTTGAATTCTAGTTCATCGATGTGGGATTCAAATGCCTAAGAAAGCATTTTCCTTATTCGAGGGTATGCACCTTCCTCATCAAATGATGCCATAGCCAAGAGTTACTCCGTTGGTAGGGTGCTTTAAAAACATGCATGCAACACCTTTCTTGGATCATCAATATATCCAATTCTCTAAACTTTTGATGCCTCTGTGCTTTTTCTCCCTATGTGCGTGGCCTTAGGAAATACTATAGCCAAACCGAGATCCCCTCCCATGCTGCCATATTCCTTTTCTACGCTTTTCTCTTTTATTTCCTTCATCACTAGGTCCACACTGCATTCCATCTCTTGCTCTACTAGGTCTTCGATGATCTTGGCTACTTCATTATCTGTGGCCTCGTCTATCTGTTCCTTAGTGAGACTTGGGGTCCTTTGTTCCTTTGTGATTTCCTCACTTACCCCCTGTCATAAGTATCTTCTTATTCCTTGTCATTCTCCCTCTTGGAAAATATGTATTCATTTTATTTTTCTATTCCGTCCTCCTCTGAGTCATGAACCTCATAGATAGGATGGTCTTGCCTCCTGGTTCATCCTCCTCCTCATCATCTCTCTCACCTATATAGGCCTCCAAGCTCTCTGTATCCTTCAATTCAATTTCTTCTGTCATCTTTTGCTTCTTTCTGGTAGGAGATTCTACTTTCTTCTCCTCCTCCTCCTCCTCTGGTGACTTCTCCTGGGTGAAGAGTTCTTCTTGCTCCAATGCTTCTTCCTCTAGAGTCTTTTATTTCATAATGGAATTCTTCCTCCGCCTGTAAGTACTGGGCTTAGTGCTTTTCCCCAATGAGCTTACCACTTGTGTATCCTAGACACTTCGAGATTTCTACACCTCTTCCCTTTCCCTCT
The DNA here is from genome assembly GCA_019776745.2 of Taxus chinensis. Classification (NCBI taxonomy): domain Eukaryota; kingdom Viridiplantae; phylum Streptophyta; class Pinopsida; order Cupressales; family Taxaceae; genus Taxus; species Taxus chinensis. The sequence continues at coordinate 982,820,708 of CM034146.1, forward strand.
TCTTTGGTGTGGGCTTCTTCCTTCCTATGGGGTCCTCAGGGATGGATACATAATTTTCTAAGTACTCGCCCTTATCCAATTTTGGCTTGATGCGAAGGTATATTCTTGTTGCAGTCCTTCCAGCGATTGACAAATTTATTGGTTTCATCATCTGTATCTCGTGGGAGACATATCTCTCCACATATGCATGCTTCTTGGGGTAAACCAACTTCTTGCACATCTCTCTGTGGTCTTGGTCTACTTCACTAAGCTCAAACCTTAGTCTTTTGGCCTCTTTAAACCTATTCACCCTTGCTTGGAAGTATAACGCAGTGAAGGGGAAAGGAAGCTTGCACCACAGGCTCATGTTTTCATCTGTCAACCTAAATCTGCCAATGCAAAAGTGTTGATATATGGATAATTCTGCCTCTCCTTTCATGAGTGTGTGTAATTACTCTGGAATCCTCCATTCCAACCCGAACACATCCCTCATGTGCTTGTACCGTTTCTCTAAACACGCCTTGTGAGTGGCTATCATTGTCTCACAAGTATATTTTTTGAACCGCTTCGTGGGTGAGGGGTCCTCTTCTGGGTAATCCCAAACAAACCTTTCTGGCCCATCAGGAACTCCAATTTCTAAGAAGAGAATTGTGAGGAGAACATTACCAAATAGTATCTTCTCACCTTCTTGCATGTTGATGATGATTTCATCCGTGATGAAAGAAGACAAGTTGTAGATGGTCCCCTCAGATATTTTCTGACACATGTTCAGCCATACCTTATTTACTTGAGTCCATCTCTCTTGGTCATTGAGCTTGGTTACCAAACATGCAGCCATCCTCATTATGGGGTTTGGGATCTCAGTGATGTCAAAGTATCATAATCCTTTCTTATAGTCATATGCAAAAATTGTTTCCTTGATGGCCTCCTTATCACTTAGGTCATCATCAATGCTATCCCCTTCACAGATAAGACCTATGAACTTGGAAATTAACTGCGGAGTTATGCGCATTTTGTGCCTTGAAAAATAGAAGTGGTCTTCGTGAACACACGCCATTAGCCATTGGTAGAGGCGCTCAAGTTTTCAGAAGTATGGTAGTTCATAAATTTGCAGCAACCCTACCTTCTCCAACTTAACCTTTACCTCATCATTGTAAATGGGCATGGCTTATGGCGTTCTCTTTTTGGTTGGGCGTACCAACTCCAAAGCCATTTATTTTTCTTTCATGCTGGTACGGTGATTATAGTCACACACATTCATCTTCCTTATGTGTGATTCTCATTCTTTTCCTAGAAACACCCCATCTGGGTACTGCATCTCTGCGTACCATTATTCATTTGTGCTCTCGAAGACTATTATTTGTTTTCCCTTGCCCTTATTTTTTTCTTTTTCAGTGAGATGGTTGGTTTTCTAGCTGCCATTTTTTTGACTAGTTTTAGTACTTAAAACTTCTCCCTCTTGCTCTGCTTTAGCCCTCTATCTAGCCCCAATCTCGATCTTTGTGGAAAAATCCTTCTAACTTCATGCCCTAGTCACCAAACCCTAACTGGAAAACCCCTTCACAAGAAGACACTTGCTTACTTAACTTCTTCATGCCCGTGTACTCCTTTCCTACTAGTTTAAGAATTCACCCTAGCTATGCACTTCAGATCTCTCAAATGTTTCCTTCGATGCAAAACTCTTTCCTTGCTTGCCCTAGTTTGTAATATCTTTCTTCACTTTGTAATCACAATGTAAATAATGAAGTGCTCGACCTTTTATTTATAGTTTTTCCCTTTTCCAAGCATTAAATGATCTCTTTCCTACCACTGTACTTCGACCTTAAATGCAGATTTTTCCACTAAGCCAGTCTTAAGTGCCTTTTTCCCACGTGCCACATCTTATGTGTAAACCCCTTTACAACCTTCTGGCATGCAAAAATCCAACCCGAATGAAGCCTCTTACGCACACGTTCATAGTGCTAAATGCACTTCTTCCATCCTTTTCCCTATTTTTTCCCTCACCTACCTCATGTTGTTCATTCACTCTTCCTTTTTCCTTTACGTGGTTTCTTTAAGGCCTTCTTGACATCAACCATTTACATCCATTTATTATCTACATGCCTATTATCCTTACACACCTTTAGTCCTTTAACAAGGCTATTCACCATACATTCTACTGCCAACACACACTTGTATTACAGGCCCATACTTTGCATCACTCCACCCAACACTAAAACAGATGCTCGGTCCTCTGTGCATGCACAACCTTCAAAAATTAATGTGGTTACTAGTGTGTAAGGTGAAAAACAAACACCAGAACAAACGATGAGAAAGGGAAACACAGAAAAGGAAATTTCATAAAGGGAAACCTAAACTAACTAGCAACACAACCTTATTTACAAACACCAAGAAGACTTATTTATAGCAAGCTTCAGCCTACTCCCATTGAAGTGACCTGGTAATCTTTTCCCATCTAGTGCTTATAACTAGAAAGTACCTGAATCAAGAATGTATGATATGAGGTAAGGTCCCAACCAATGGACTTTCAACTTCTTAGGATGGCACAGATACTTGGAATCATACAATAACACCAACTTCCCAAATTCAAACTTCTTGTTCTTGATATGACGATCATGCCATACTTTTTGTCTTACTTTTTCTGTCTTTTGAATCCACCTAGCAAGTGATCACCTTTCGTCCAACTACATCATTGATCAATTATTTCTTCCAACACTTGCTCATCAGCTAAACCTCCTGTATGCATTATACACAACGATGGTAACATGAATTCCATTGGTAAAACAACCTCCGCGCCGAACACCAATTAAAATGGTATGGCATTGTTCAAACTTTTATAGGTTGTCATGTATTCCCATAGAACAGTTGATACCTTATCATCCCAATCCTATCTTCTGACGTCATAGATCTTAGTTAACATATGACTTAGTATTTTTTTAAATGCCTCAGCAATCCCATTTTCTTGAGGGTGATATGTGGTAGTCTAATGATGGGCCACCATAAATTTTGCCAACAGGATCCTGACCATTTCATTGAGGAAGTGTGTACCCCTATAACTTGTTAAACTTAAAGGGAAACCATATCTGCTGATTATATTTTCCCATAAGAATCTTGCAGTTGTTGTCATGGTGTAATCCTTTGTAGGTGCAGCCTCTGCCCACCATTTCAAATAATCCATGTAAGTGAGGATATACCCTGAACTAGTCCTTCATGGTGCTAGCGAGATTGGTCCTACAACTTCAATAGCCCATTTCTCAAATGGTTCCGTGCTGCCTATTGGTCGTAATGGCATTTCATAGCTCTTTCCAGGTTTGCCAAGGCACTGGAAATGGTCACAAGCCTTGCAAAACTCAATACAATCTTGGTAAATGGTTTCCCACTAAAGCCCTGCAAGTAGAATCTTTCGTGTGGTGGAATTTCCCACATAGTGTCCTCCTGTTATCCCACCATGTGCTTCTTCCATAATTACAATGTGCTCATGTTCTAGCACGCATCAGTGAAAAAATTCATCACGACCTAATTTGTATAGATCTCCACTAATCAACATGTAAGGCACAATGCGTATGGCCAATTGTTTCGTCTCCACAGCCTTCATCCCTTCGGGCACCACACCTATTTTTAAGAACACTGCGATATCTTTCAAATCTAAGGCATGGTCTCCTCAATGCTTTGCGCGTCCTCTCCCGAGTCAATCCTTGACAAATGGTCCGGCCCTAAATTTTTATTTCCTAGCTTCACCACCACTGTAAATTAAAATTCCTGAAATAGAAGGACCCAAAAATATATGCACGCTTGCAGAACGGGTTTGTTGACTAAGTATTTTAATGCCATGTGGTCTATGTAGAATATGAAGGGTGTTGCTGGCAGATACTACCTGAACTTATGCAACGCGTAGATCATGAACAATGCTTTGTGCTTAGTAGTTGTGTAATTCTACTCTGTTGGTGTCAACTTCCTACTTGTAAAGCTCAAGGGATAATCAACAATTCCTTTGCCAGGTTGTTCTAGTACTACCCCCATTGTTGTCCCTGAGGCATCCATATGCACATGGAAAGGCTTATCCCAAGAAGTAAAACGTAATATGGGTGTTGTTACGAGCTTTTCCTTTAAAGTGTCAAATGCCTTTTGCTATGCCTCTCCCCAATGAAAGGCACTTTTATGTTTCAACAATTCTTCTAAGGGCACGACGATTTTGGCATACCCCTTAATGAACTTCCTGTAATATCCCGTGTGTCTAAGGAATCCACACATGACGCTTTGGCTAGTAGGCTCCCCCAAACCCACAATGACTACAACTTTGGCAGGATCTTCCAGTAAGCTTTCTTTGCATATGATATACCCTAATAAGGTTCCAAATGTGGTAGAAAAGACACACTTCTTGATGTTGAGGGATATCCTCAACTGTCAACACCTTTCAAACATTAGTCTCAAGTTATCACAATGGTCCTGATAAGACCATACACAGTCCAATCATCCAAATAGATCTGAAGAAATTTATGGATGAAGTCCTAGAAGGATTGCACTACAATGCACAAGAACACAACAGGCACATTCTTCAATCCAAAAGGCATGACCGTGTAGGAAAACCCAAGTTGTCTTTCTCTGGTCTTCCTTTCTAATCTATACCTAGTGGTACCCTGAGAACCCATCCATGAAGGAGTAAGCTTCATGCCCGGCCACTCCCTCTAAGATTTATTTAGTAAATGGGGTAGGGAAGGAATCAATGACACATACTACATTTAGGTCCATGTAGTCAACACAGGTCCTGATCCTCCCATCATTCTTGATGCTGATGACCATTGGGCTTATCCATTTTGACTCTTCAATTGCCTCAATGATACGTGACACTATAATTTTGTCTATCTCTTCCTTAAATAGTATGTGTAAATTTGGATTCATTTGATAAGGTCTCTTCAAAATCGGGCGCGCACCTTCTTTCAACTTCCTATTCATTTCTCCTAAGGAATGGTGGACACCTTTGAGTTCATGGTCCTTGTGAGGGAACAAATCTTGGAATTCACACAATAGATCAATGATCTTTGAAACTTCCTGAACTGACCAATAGTCGACAATGATAGCCTCCTTAGGTTTGGCCTCTTTCCCAATGTTAACCTTATTTGTCTTCAAAGGCTCATGGTAGGTGTGTGCTTGTTCATCAGCACTGTCTATGACCTCACGCGTACTCTCTGAATGATCAACATCCAACATCTCCATCTCTTCCCCATCTATGACATAGACCAATTTTCCTTTTTCTTTTTCCATACACGCGCACTCAAAATGTACTTCCTCTTATTCTTCCTCATTGAGGTGCATCTCCATATAAGGCTTTTCTAGCAATTCTTGTAGCCTATCCTCAGCCATGGCACTATCTCCCACTGTAAGGCACTTGATTAGTTTGCAATGCCTTATCCACTGATGGTTTGGTGCTTCTATACTCAAACACTTGAATGAGGTCAGTGACCAACTCTTTCCAATTACCTTTTTGATGATGCATCTCCAAATGAACAAACCATGTGCGTGCACAACCTCGCAAGGTGGAGTAAAACTTGTGTACCCACAATGAAGGTGGTATTTCTTCCACGCTTCCCATCTAGGCTTCCTCGCATGCTTGGATATGAAACGAAGTAGTTTCTTTCTCATGGTAGTCTTGTATAGCTATGGGTGCATTTCTCCTTGAAAACCTTATAGAGAGCATGATTCTTACCTCATGCCACTCCAGGAGGTTCTCCCGATGTGTATCCCACCAATGTGCTACAGTCCCGAGTAGGTTATAGATGAGAATTCCTCTTCTTTTGACCTCATTTCTCCACTGATCTTCCATTTCCTATAGGAAAATCTCAGGCAATGCTCCCCCCGAGTAGCTAGGAAACTTCTTTCCTCCTAGGTGCTTGAATGAACGTGCCTTTTTCACCCTTGTTACCATGTTCTTTTAATCATCACCCAATTAACTCATAGGTCCCGTGCGCCCAATTTTCACATTCCACGCTAGTGGTATCACTCACGGACTGAGTGTCTTTGAATTGGATGACCCCATCTATGGGGTGAATTACCTCAGGATCTCTGATGGACCACACATAGATTTTATCAAGTATTTCTTCTCCTAACGGCTCTATGTAGGGCTCTAACTTCTCATCCGTCAAAGGGATGACCACCTGTTCTTCCTTGTTTTTGAAACTGATATATCCTTTGTTAAACCTTATGTCACCATTATTCTTGTAACACCATGGGCACCCAAGTAACACTAAAAAGTTGTCTGCCTTTGCGAGTGCCAAGAATTCAAAGTCTCCAGTGAACTTGGCCCCTTGAATGGTGATAACTGCATCCTTCAGGACTCCAATGGGCATTCCTTTAGTCTTGTTTTCCATATACAACACATTTGAAGATGGATGCAATGTGGGCCTCCCCATCTGATGTTAGGCATCTAAGGTAAGAACATTCACCTCTGACTCCCGTGTTGATGAGGATATTTCTCAGAATCCATCCATCAACAACAACATTTAGAGTAATCTCCTTGTCATATTCAAGGCTATGTGGAGAAAGGTTTGCATGAAAAACCTGTCTCTCGCTACTCCGCTCCGTGTGCATGGTACCTTCTCCCTTAGCCATTCTCCTAACAAGGGAATAATATTTTCTTGCCTCAACATTTTACATACTTCTTTGACCTCATCCAGGTCACTCCTTGGAACCTCTTTATCCTTCCACTACCCCACCTACCTCGATTACTCCTTGAGACATTGTATTTCCCCTTGTAAACTCTGAATCATGTCCATAGTTTCCTGGTACACTTATTTCTGATGGGTAGGGTCTGGGTACTTTCCATGTAGTACCTCCTCTCTGGAAACTAGTGTCCTTGGTCTTGGCATCTCCCTGGATGTGCGTAGCCTCTGCTCGCGTTGTCACCAGTACAGGTTCTAGTTCTAACTCATGCGCCACTCTTGGCATCCATTGTGAATCGGCCTTTTTGATGCTCACCATAGTAGTGCCCTTATCTTTCTGGTGGTGTTGGTTCATATGCTCATAGAGTTTCAAACACTCTTCATACTTGTGCTTCTTCCCGCACCATGAGCATTGTAATAGATCAGGGTACTCACATTTATAATGCTCTATAGATCCACAATTATAACATGTTCCTCATGGGAACTAACTTCTCCCTCCATTGCAGTTACCGTGAGCATGAAATCCTCTGTGAAAACCTCTTCCACATACCCCTCCATCTGCATGCGCCCTTCATAACGTTGGTCATTATCCTTAGAACTTCTAGCAAGGCTAGTCTGGCACACACCCAGATCAATAGCATCATGGATCTAATCAATCAGTCTGCAATCCTTGGTGTCATGGGTTGTAGAGGTGCATATCTTGCAGTAGCAAGAAACATTATAGCAGATTGCGCACTAGAGTAGATGGCATCTACTTGGATCATCATCCCTATGGCAGATCTCATAGTCTACTACCATAGTACACACCAAATTCCAAGGGTAACTATCCTTTGCATGTCCCTCCACTTCATAGTTTGTACACCAAAGCTCCCACTACAAACCTCATGTGCACTGAGTTTGTAGATAGATTCTCCAATTGTTTAGCCATTGCAGAAATTTGGGCCTCCAAAAATGGACTAACACCAGTATCCACACTCGTAACAACTTCAGCATGTAAGGCATCCTCTAAAGCCTCGTGTGAGTCAGTGAACATTTTATGTGACAATGCCCTCCTAAATGGAGTGATCAACCCTCCAACAAACCATTGAACATGCTATGAGGGGTGGATGTCATATGACAAGTTTGGACATGAGAGTTTTAAACTATGCATCATACTCCCACACACTCTCTTTCCATTCCCTACTGGATCTCCTTCAAAGAATTGATGCTCTTCTACTCTGAACTCTGGAATATGGAAATCTATGAGGAAATTATTTTTCAACATGTATAGTCTACCACTATTTGATGGGGGTCGTATTTCCTATACTAGCTATGCACGCACCCTTGCAATGTAGTTACAAACTGGATCTTGCCTTCCACTCTGGGCTAGTGATCCCTTTCACACCATAGTAACTCGACACTTGTGCACATGCTCTACAACATCTTCAATACCCCTATAGTTTGGTAAGTGTCAAAGACATCTCGAAAAACACTTAGGGGGTGGCTGGGTCCTTGGCCTCCAATCCAGATCCTTGGTTTCCCTTTGGTGTTTCCTCCATTGTTCCCTCCACCAGATCCGCTGGATCCACCAGGTCATGTTCCTCCTGACCCACCAGATCCACTGAATCCTCCAGGTCAATCCTTCTGACCCACCAGATCCACTGGATCCATTAGGTCCTGAAGTGGTCACGCCAAGAGCTCCCAATGTCCCACTGAACTATGCATTGATGGTCTATGGTAATGTCCCACTACCAATAGTGTAACCCGCATGCCACTTCTAGATGTGATACCAAAGGCTTGTGTATCCATGCACTTTGCCTAAAAATTCCTCCAAACACTGGAATGGTATGTGCATAGCCATAGAAGTCCCAAATGACGAAATTATATCTCCTAGGCACAGATCAGTCCACTCCCACCGATACCAACTAGGGTTAACAATACTCTTCCCTTAATCTAAAAAATCTAAGCACCAAGGATCATGGTTTCTAGGTGGGTTTAGATGTACACGTGATGGACTCTTCTTTCTCCACATGTAAATGAAATCTCATTAGAAGTTAAAGGGGCTTATCTTATGCGTTTTTCCAAGATGGGGGAGCACAGACTTACTCAAGCTCCATGTCCTTCGCATGTGAACTTCAACACCCTCCTGTAATGTCTTCCTCCATACATCCATCACACTTTCCACCTCATGTTGTCTAGTCATCTCCCTCTCATGAGCTTCATTATAATTGATGTCATCTCTTCTCCCTTTCCTTTTTATTTGCAACATCTACCATCTTCCTCCACCCTAGACTTCCTCTCCTAGCACTCATGAGATCTTATCCAACCATCGGGAATGCTTCTAAACTCAAATTAATGACCAAGATCTTCATAGATCAAGAGTAATAGCATGCACAAAAATGATCCTTTAGGCTCCCTTAGAAACTCAAATTCACATGATCTCTAGGAAAGAATACGTCAAAATGGTGTATTCCAAAGTATAACAAGCTATCCCCCTCTTCCACCAGTGATCAATAACACGTGTCCACGTCATATCTACATCATGCAACCTCTGATAGTCATCTTGGGTCCACACATGCAATCTACATAACTAGCTTGATCTGAATGCATATGCTAAGAGCCATTCATATAGCTCTACTGGGAAGTAGCAAAGGAATGTCTCATATAGCTCATTATATAGGTTCTCTTCTACCCATCCACGCGTACTGAACTCAGGCCCAATACTGAATCTTTGAACAAACTCATCCTCCATGCTGTTGAATCATGTTTTAACACTTTCTAAAGTTAGGAACTCTATCATTACACATCACAAAGACAAAATTGTATGCCATTTCTCACCACAACTTCAAAAAGAGGTCATGAGAATGGAACCAAGATGTATTCATTTTTATGCCCTTCTCAAAGAACAAAGAAACCCATGCATGTTTTACTATCACCCAGCAGCGCTGGGTGCTCACCTGAGGCATGCATGGGAGTCGAGTCCCTCCTTTATGTGATTTTTTTGAGAATGCATTATTTAAGACATAAACTTAAATGAACAAACTGGAAAGGAACCATACATTCATCTTAGAGCTCAAAAGGGCTTCTAGACTAAGGTGTTCAGTCATATAAAGAAATCAGTACAGAAAATAGATATGATACCATAATAAAAAAGAAATGCATAGGGGTTTACACCCACTCATATGAGACAACATTTATATAACACCGATCATATATATATAGATGTAACCATGTAGTAGAACTGGAACCACACATATATTCATATTAAGCGTGTTGGTAACCATATTACATTAACTTAGGCAATCACATATTCATATGATAATGTCAGATCGATGTCATGCATCAGAACTAGACTTAGGCCCTTCATAGTACAAAGAAAAATGTTCAAACCCATCCCCTTAGTACAACATACTAATACATATCCTCTAAACCCAACCTATGGAGCTCTCAAAGTATTCCTGCATGGCTTCACCCCTTCCTCCTTCTATATCTTTTTCTCTAATGTCAGGTACTTGTATTTATAGCCTTTCTCAACATCTTCAAGCCTTCGTGGCAGTTTTAGATCTATTACCAAGTGTACAAGATGGTCCTCCATAGGAGCATGCTTCTTTAGGCTCAATCTCTCCACTCTTTATAATGATTTCCTTCTATAATCTTCCATCACAAGATATATTCCTTCCGTGGGCACCAAGCTGTCTAGGCCATGCACCTTATCCACTCTGCATGCACAGTTGGGTCATGCTTTTCTCATGTTCTGTCTGATATGCCAAATATGGCTAAGTTTCCAAAACCTTTGTCTCTGCCTTGCGTGTGTGCCACTTGTTCTACTAAACCCTTTTATAACCATGTCATGTGCACTTTCTCCTTGTGTGCCCTTCTTTAAATAGGCCTTACATGCCCACGCACCTTCTTGTACTTAGCCAATATTTTAGGGGACCAACACTCCACTATTGTCATCATAATCTGAATCAGTTTCTCCTGTGATTGTCTGTCGTGGTGGTAATTCACTCCCTTCAACATACAACTTGTCAAAGTTGTCTTGTTCCAAACATGTAGATGTTTTCCTTGTCATCATCTAAATTATGCCACTGTTTAACATTATCAAAGACTTTGGGGTGGTAGATAGTCTCCACTTTATAGTTTCCTGTTCTGAATATGGACGATATTCTATCTGGATTAAATAGTGCAGTTGTGACTGCCAAAGAGTTTGCCTTGGAATTCTAATTTTCTTGAATGAAGTCGATAGAGAAGGCTACAAAATTGAGTAGAGAAGGATACAAAATTGAGTGTGGCAGAAAGCACTCTATCTCTGTAATGCTTCAACTCATCTCTTCTGACTTGTTTTTTTCCTCCAACTTGATATACTAGAATTTCAGCATCTCGTTGGGCTTTGAGGAGTTTTAATCCTTTCTTTCTAGCTTGCTCCATTCCTAGCAACAATGCTTCATACTCCATCATATTTTTGGTGTTCTCGAACATCAGCTTGTGGGAGCATGGGAATATCTCATGATCTAGAGATATTAATTGAACGTTGGTTCCTAATCAAAAAGAACAACTATCTTTAAACTCCAACGTCCAAAATTTTTTCTCTTCTTCTACTGGATCTGGCTCTGGTTGAAGTTCTTACTCTAGAACGTCTTCATCCATTTCCAAGAAGTATACACCGTGGTCAAATTTTTGAAAAATAATTTGAGTTCTAGGATATTCAAATTTTGTAACATTATACTTAGAATTCTTTTCTGGCTCCAGCTTCTGGCTTATTCCCTTGATAGGAATATGGGCACTTGACCAATCCATCTTTACTTCTCCTCCTAGCTCTTTGTAGACATGAATATCTGTAACTAAAATTTTCATCTTTAATATTTTGTCAGGAAAAGCTACCAAAACAGCTTGTGTGTCTTTGATTTGTTCGATTAAAGGGACTTGTCTTTCCATGGAATAATTTTTTTTGATTGTCTTTGTTAGGGTATGCCCAAGAGCATCTAAAACTTTAGTGGGCATGAAAATTTCAGAAGCACGTGAATCTAAAATGTAGTTGCTTAACTTGAAACCATTAAGCAATAGGGAAACATAGAATGATTCTACTCTTTAGAAGATGTTGGGGTGTTAACAACTACAACATTGTTTTGGGAAGGAGTATCCTTAGGATTAGGCAAAAGCCCCTTTGATACATTGGATTGTCCTTGTGACTGCACATACTTAACTAGACTATTTAGATGCTTAGGAAAGGCTCTCGAGTAGTCAACTTCTGACATTTGAATTCTGGTTTTCTTGACATTATAAATAATGTCAAAACAAGGAATAGATTCAGATACCTGAGATGCTTTCTGTGGTTGAGATGAAGAACTCACATTCTTATCTCTGGGAGCTAAGGAAGAAGGTAAAGGGCTTCCCCTTCTTTTTTCATAAGCTAATGCCTCATTTTGGTTATTTTTTGATATTGTAAATACTACATATGTATGACCATGATCGTCTTCAAGAAACTCCTCATAATCATGTTCATATTTGTAGTTTAGGTAATTAATGGTGAATTCTCCAGTAGGAATTACAAAATCATCATTCTCAAGTTGATCTGTGACAGCTTCCTGATCTTCTTCATTCATCTCCACATTATTTCTTGGATAAAATTCAATTGATAATCTTTGGGAACCATCAATACAGTTCTGGTTGTTGTTGTTGTTGAAATTTTGAGTAGGGGCGGTGTTCTTCCTTGAGCCATTTGAGCCATTTGTTTCTTCATCTGAAACATCTCATTTGATAACTTTTGCAATAGTGAATTAGAAGTATTAACAAAGGATGACCTTTCTGCTCTTTATCTTTCCAGTCATGATGATGTCATCTTTAATTTCAACCGCCATGTTTTGAGTTACTAACAGGTCAACAGGACATGTTATTCACAGTTGATAGCTTACCTCAAGAAGTAAAGCATTGATGAAGAATAACTTTTAATTCTTGTCATTCAAAGAAGCAGAAGATGGAATTTTGTAAAGTAATCTTTAGAATCTTGCAATAAAATCCCGTATGTGCTCATGTGGCTCCTTCTTCAAATGTGTCAGTTGAGATATCAATGTACTAGAATCTTTGACTGACTTGAATATTCGCAAGAATGCATCTCTAATAGTAACCCAGTTGGTTATGGTACCAGGAGCTAACTAGTAGAACCATTCTCAAGCCAAGTCATGTAGAGTCTCTATGAAGAGTCTGATAGATACATCTTCATGTTCAACTGCAAGTACTCCACATGATAGAAAAAACACAGTGAAATGGTCATCTGGATTTTGCTTGCCATCTCCAAAGAATTTTTAAAGATTCTTTCTCGTCCCTTTAGGTAGATCATGCATAGGAGGAGTAAAATTTAGAGTTCCAAAGGTTGCACCCTATGGAACAGGTGTTGTTGGGGAAAGTGGTTGATTCTGCATCATGAAAGGAGCACGTCTTCTTCAAGAATAGAATTAGTGAATAATCCTGGCTACTAGATTATGCTAGAAATGATCTGGATCAGGAGGAGTTTGCACTCTTCTTCTCAAAGAAAGACTAGATCTGCGGCTTCTAAGATAAGACGGATGCTGCTCATATGACCACGTTGGGCATGTATCATGCTTGGAAAAGAGTAAAGACGAGTATTGATCAAGCGGACCAAGAAGTAGTCCCGACTACTTTTGCTGGACCTTATTGTTTTTATTACTGCTTCTTGGCTGTAGGCTTGCTATTTTTTTGCCGTTGTTTTGCTGTTAAGTCTCGTTTGTGTAGCTGTTTCTGGGCTTCGTTGTTCTTTGCTGTAACTTTTGTGCTCTGCTACAGCTTCTCTACTCCTCTCTCTTATTCCGGCTTTTACGCCTTCTTCTGTACACAAGGGTATAGTCCCTTTCAAAAAACTATTTACCAATATTGAAAAAAAACTTGAGGAGGATGATTGAAAATGAATTTCTCCTGTAATCTATAAAAAATGACCAATCCTTCCTTGATCTCTTCTACACCAAGTGAAAGGACATTCTGCCAAGTTGAGATTTTAAAATAGGAGGGAACTGACGAGAAAACACTCTAGTGTGTTAATTTATGTTGTTCCCTAGTAGAGTTGCCAAAAATGCTTTGCTAGATTTTTTACACGGCTAAAAACCTTGGAATTCATGAGATAAATCTCCCCTCATTTACCGGTGAGGCTCCCGTGTAAAATGTTTATCAATATGGTAAGTATGAATCCTAATAACTATTTATAGGGGGTTTTACTTTAATTACAAATCTCATGACCCATAGCTTAGCAATTCCGCAACAAGTAAGCAACTGTATATAAAGTATTTGCAGAAGGGGGAAATACTGGAATTTGGGAAAGAAGAAAGGAAGATATGTAATTCAACCAATAGTTTGCAGAGTTGGTATCATATACATAGATCAAATAAACAAGTATATCTCACAATAATTGCAAGTAAAGGAAATGATTAGCTCCTAACCTAAATCTTAGATAACACAAAGTTTACCTAAAAATTAAAATAGAATAAAGAATCAAAGCACCGTAGACACAAAGTTCTCTAGAAATACACCTTTTATTCAATTCCCCAGCTTTCACAGATATAAAAACACAAATTCTAAAGACTCAAGAATGCTCTAGAAAAAAATTGATATTTCAAACTGTATGCTCTTCCTCTCTTTATAGTGCATAGAGGGAAATTACAAATAAGAAGATTTTAATTGAACTCACACATGTGAAAGCTATAAAGAAAACAACTGGAAATATTTGCCCTGAAGTTCCTCTTTGTATGAAATGCATCTAAAAATTAAATTAATGCCCTGCATGTCTGCCACCTATTCCCAAGTAATTGGCTTTTTCTAGTAACTTGAAGTAACAAATTTTAAACCTAGGTTTTACAATTTAATTGATCACTCAATTACTTTGTCAGAGAAAATAAGAGAAAGAATAAGAAAGAGGAGAATAAATTATTCCAGCTACAACACTTAATTCTTTCCCTTGATCTGTCCATTAATTCGATGATAGACATGTGCCGTATTTTTGTATCATTAACTTCAGCATGCGTGGACACTATGCATGGTTCTGTTGGATTACCCTTGTCATCACCCTTCATTCTTTCTGAATATGCTTCTGTTTAAGACTTCCCTTTTCCATCTTTTCCTAAATATTTTACAGTTATGAAATATGGGTCTCTTTGTGTAGAAGCTGCAACTGCTTCCTCTGATTCTAAAGATATATTCAATGTACTTGACTTTGATTTTGCCTTCTTTTCAACAATATGAGCACTAGTGAAGTATTCCTATAAATAATTTAGATAAACATGGAATCCATGACATGAATTCCCAATTTTCTTCACCAAAGACTGATTATAATGCCTACTGCCCTCAATTTTCAGACTTTGCTTGCATGCCAAACAAGCTAAAAATATTATTTTATTCCCCTGTGCACTCACATCAAAATGCAAACAACCAGAATAATAAAAATAAATCCTTTCCAACTCTATGCACCCAAACTAGATGCTTCCTGGCAATTAAAAATATTTATTAATGCCCACAACTTCAAACATTGGCGCTAGAATCCTCCAGGGCAGCAAACTCCACAAAAAGAATTAATTTCCCTCTACCTATGGCGTCCACTTCTTATATAGGAAATGACATGCTAATTTCACCCACTGCTTCTTCTTATTTTTAGCAATTTTAAAAATAAGATGTGCTTTTTCTCTTACTTTGGGTGCCCAAGTTTTCTAAATTTAGCTTGCTTTTTTCGCATGCTTTTTCTTGCAATTCTTTCCTCTATTTTTAACAATCTTCTATTAGTGCAAATTCATAGCACCCCCAAAATGACCTTCAGATCTACTTTTCTAAGGCAATGTCATTTGGTGTGAATGCACAACATTGAGCTTTCCCAAAGTCTGGGACCTTTGAAAAAGGGGAAATCTCTCCAAAGAAGGTTGGTTCCTCTTCTCAAACTGCCTGCCACAAGCTATTCCAATCCAGGAAAGCTAATCTAATCCTAATCTAACTTCTAAAGAGACAGGGAGAGAGAGAAAAGAGGAAAAATAGAAGCCTACACTAAAATATTGATACATAAGAGAAGGAAGGTGTTGAACATCTATCAAAACTGCCATGGGACAAGAAGAGGTGAGCAATGGGAAGGATGGACAAGTGCATCACAGGCCCAAGGATAGATTTCACACAAAAAATGTTCAAAAACTCCATGAACATAGCTCCAAACCTACAATGAACATTCAAACATGCACAAATACCTGCAATGAAGAGAGGTAAGAAGAAAACAAGTAAAAAATGAGCAAGGATGGACATATGCATCACAAAACATGTTTTTTGTTGCTTCAGAAGTTTGCATAGAACATCATTTCAATGGTAAAAGGAAAAAACACCATTATAGAGAAGGGGAGGAGGTTTAAACTCCATTTTCAACCCTGGGGAAGAAAAAGAAGGGAGGGAAGAGTAGAAAATATCAACAACCTTTACAAATGAGCCAAAACTGGCTTTTATCAAAAAGTAGAGTGAAGAAAAGTGTAAAAATTCGGGGAAATTTGATTTGTAACTCCAACCACTAATAAGATTGATCTAAATGGCCTGTAAAATGATGGGTTTCCATAAAAAAACCCATATGCCATAGTACATTACTTTATAGAGAAAAACAAAGGCCCATACTTCATTAATTTTGGTGGTTGGAGTCATTTTTTTATGTTTTTTGCATGCCAAAGATGTTTTCCTATTTTTCTCCCAAAAATCTCCATCAAAATACAAAATTGGACCCTCCATCATGTAGATAATTTCACCAGCTTTCCAATGACACCAAGAACACAAAAATATGAGCTCTAGATCAAAAGTTATGCCCCTCTAAAGATTTAGGGCAAAAATAGGGCAAAAATGGATCGGCGGGCCGAAACTTTAAAATTTTCCCTTTTTTGAATTTTGGAAAATTTCCCCAAAAATCCCCATGCCCCACCGCTCCACTATCCCGTGGCACCTCCTCATTGGTCGATGGGAAAATTTCGCCCCTTTGATTTTCCATTGGGAAAATTTCCCAACTTTTCCCTGCGCTCTACTGTGTCGGTGACACGTGTCACCTTCTAATTGGCCGTGGGCATGTGCCCTAAATTTTTCCTTTGACACCACTGACCACTTTGGTAAAAATGCCAAATTCTCCCTACGCCCCTGACCTCCGCCGAGAACAGGACATGTGGCAGCCTCCTATTGGTCCGCAGGCCTTCGAGCAAAAATTTCTCCTTCTGCCCCCCACCGAGCCCTTTGGAAATTTTTCCAATCTGCCCCCATTGACCCACCATTCCACCCTACCAGGTGGTGCATTCCTATTGGTTGTGGGCCTTCCCAGGGAAAATTTCCCTCAAAAACTCCGTCGAGCCATAACTTGAGAAATATAAGGAGTTAGGAGGAAAATTTTACCTTTCTGGAAAGGTGAGGAAAAATCCTATCTGATGGGATCATTTCCATAATATTTTGAGTACCTGAAGCATGCCGAAAATTCATTTAAGTGCCAGAAAAGGATAAAAAGTAATTTTTATCCAAAAATAAGCATGGGGCTTATTTTGGATAACAACTTCTTTATATTATTTTTAGCATGCTTTCTTTCTTTGAATTTCTGCCTATATTTGGCGCCAATATTTGTCAAAAATAATTAAATTAAATCCCTTTTAAAAGCATGCAAAAATTCCAAAGTAAGTAACCTTTTTGGCTAGGAATTGTGTGAAACACACAAGCAACAAGCAGTGTGAAATTCCACCTTGCTAGGTAGGTCCAAGTTTCACACTTTCCACTTAAGTGATTTGTGTTAAATGTTGATCCAGCAGGCAGGCAAAAAGTGTGAATTGTTTGGGTGAATAAATTTTCTTTTGTGTGAAATATACAAGTAGCAGGCAGTGTTAAAATTCACCATGTCTGGCAGCTTCTGATTCCACACCTTCCACTTAAGTGATTGTGTTAAACTCCACCCTACCAGGAAGGTCCAAGTTTCACACTTTCCACTTAAGTTATTTTTGTTAAATGCTGACGTAGAAGACATGAAAAAAGTGTGACTTGTTTTGGAATTAAATAATTTTTTGTGTGAAACACACAAGTAATATGCAGTGTGAAAATTCCACCTTGTTAGGTAGGTCCAATTTTCACACTTTCCACTGAATTCATCATGTTAAACTCTGACCCAACAGGCAGCTTGAGAAAAAAGTGACTTTCTTTGGATTTTACTTCCAAATTTTGGCATGGGAAATCCAAGGCATTAGGAAGCTTAGAATCATGGCTCACATAAGCTTTCTTCCATGAATTGGGCTAAAAACTCCCTCACTGGATCACTGCATGGATTTTGGATGATGAAGTAATTGAATTTATGGATTTGCACAGAGAAATCACCCATTTCTAGAAAGTGTGACTTGCTTCAAAACTATTGCGTTAAAAATTAGAACTTCATAATTGTTTCACCAAATAAGTTGTGTGATAAAAGGTCAAGGAGGAATACCTGTGATATGTAGGTTGAAGGTTGAATGCACACGTTATTGAATTTATCCAAGTTGATTGTAGAGTTCTCATTTTTGTTTGAGAAGGACTACCTGTAGATACAAAGCAAGACGACCAAACAATATTAAATAGTAAGAGTTAGAGGATTGAGTAGCAAGCCTAGATCCAGGAAGCGTGATTTTTCCTCGAATGGTTATCAATCCTATGTTTTTATCAAATCAATGAAAGTAAATACGAGAAATAAAGGTCCTATTGTTAACATTTTGATTTAGGTATCTCAAAATGTTATCAACAAACTAGATTAAGCAAAGTATTGAAATCTAAACTAATCTGGCATCAAGCAAGGTATGTTTCTCATGTTAGGACATGGGTCATAGAGGTGTTAGGTAAGGTCACAGAGGTATCTAGTAAGGTCTGGGTGGAGTTTAGGTGATGTTAGAGGTAGTTTGGTGAAGGTTAACAAAAAACAAGTGACTGATATTGGTCTGGTGACCGATGATAGTAGAGAGGGGAGATCGACGACGGTTAAGGTGAGTGGCATAAGTAGGGAAATTTGATATTAAATTATTAAACATAGGTTTTTAGGCTCTCTGTGATTTCACAAAGAGTGAGAGTAGTTTGGTTTGGGTCGTAATATGGCTGAGAAGACTCAGGGATACTAAGGAGGAGGTTTAGAATGGTGAAAATGGCTTGGGATGGTTGAATAGGTGGGTTGGTGGGAGGAAGGTGATGTACAGGCAACAAAGGATATAAACTACTGAAAGAAGCAGAAGACCTACAAAAGGAATAAGCCAAATGATTAAAATCACAATACTTACTTGATGACTTGCAGATCTTGGGAGTTGGAATGGTTTATGGTTGATCGAAGAAGAATTGATTGAGTCCAGTGCCGCGGACAATACGACCTATGTGCTCCCGTGAGTATTCCAACACTCTGGAAGGGAAATATGACTACTTTTCTTACACTGTGGTTGTGTGTGTTCGTCATCTGGATGTAGGAGGGCTTGAAGATTTGTGCTTGAATGCAATAAAGTTCTAGTAACTATATGACCAACCCGTGTAAAGAGTTGTGAAAGTGTATATAAGGTAATCGATGGCAGTTAGGTGAACGACGTCAGTTGAGAGATAACCAATGTCGGTTAAGGTGGGAAAGTCTTGGTTTACCAAAAATAGGCAGATCTTTACTATTTTGGTGTGATTTTGATTGAGTCTGCTTAGGGAAGTGGAGTTCACGTGAGAGAAGGCAGGAAGGTCATATAAAAAGTCTAATTATGTTTAGGAAGAAGTCTTTGTTAGTTAAGTTAAGTGGTGACTTAGTACTGGGAGTGATGACTCAGTGGTGAGAGTGATGACTCGGTCATTGTGAGTTAAATGCCCCTGGAATGGGTCCAGGGTGAGGTGTAACGATGAGGTGGAGGTGTGAAGGTGAAATTAACTTAATTAAATTAATTAAATTAATTAATAATGTGAGGATGAATATTAGTATAAGATGAAGGGGTCGTGACTAATTAAATATATTACGTTAATTGATTAAAGGGGACCAAGGGGAGTGTGACCCAAATTTGGTGTCTACATTTGCCCCTTTTTATCATGTAGCTTGTATTGGTAAGTGATGCTGAAAAAACAGGGAGTCGATGTCTCAGGTATAACCAAAGGTTAGGTTTCCCCAAGTAGGGTTGAAGGTGATCCCCCTCAAACTATGAACTGATAAGGCTAGAAAAGTAGTCGGGGAGTGGTTTGATAAATAGGTGATTGATGAAAGTGAGGGTCAGTAGGTAAGGGTATGGTAATTTTGGGTAATGGGCAATGGAAATCTAACATGCACACACACGTATAGATTGCAATACAGTACCAGGCGGAAGAGCTTGCAAACTCTACATTGTCAAAAGGGTGATAGGTTTATCCAAATGAGGTTGAAGTGATTCAGGTATCCAAGGTATAGGATATGGTCATGAAGCACAATGAGGTATAGTGTAGGAATTGGTAATAGGTTTTGTTCCATGGCACCAAAGGTATGGTCGGGATAAACATCACGTCATTAGGCAAGGTAAGGTCATTAGGCTAAAAACCATGGGTAACAACACCGCAAGGAAGTACACAAATTCAAATGTCAAAAGGTGATTCAAGGTATGTAGGTCAGGGCACAGGTACAACTATAAATTCAAATGTCCCTAAAAAGTTAAGGAAATGTACAGGTAATTAGGCTTCAGGTAAGGTGTAGGGTGTTGGTAAGGTCAAAAATTGTTGGACAAAATAGGCCAAACTATAGGGTAGGTCAAATGGGTGTGATGCCGGTAGTGTAATAACAGTTGGCTAGGGCCCTGATGTCGATTATGTCAAAGGTTAAGAAAGGAAAATTCCACTTTTTATGGATTCATTTTACCTTGCCATTTTTAGAAAAAAACAAAGGAGAAGTTGAGGAGTGGAAAACAATAGTAAGGTGTTGAGATGAGTAGACTCCACTTAGTAGGTGATTGGGGTAGATTGATTTGATTGATTTGATTGGTGGAAGTGAGGAGTTGATTTTGGCATGACGGAGGTAAGGTGGACCACCAGCACAATAAACAAATGTATAACCATGGAGAAACTGAGTAGAGGTAAGAGATAATCTGAATCCTTCAGTTTAGTTGGATTGAGTTTTGTTTATTTGCATGTGAAATTTGGGTAGAAATTTATTTTGTGTGGTTAAAATGAAGAAACGAGGGGTGGGAAGGTCAAATGTTCTTAAATAGGGTTGGTATGATAGGTTTGGGTGGGTTGTAGGTGTTTAGGTGAATTAATGGGGGATGAGGGTTTCAGTTTTTGGCTGAAACAGTGACCGACAACGGTCAAAGGTTGATCGACATCGGTCGGCTTTGGCCATTGTCGGTCAAGGTTTTGGTGACCGACACCGGTCAAGAGGACCGATGACGGTCAAGGTGACCAATGTCGGTCATGATTTAGAGTAAATAGGTGAAAGAAGGGCTAGGTAGGAAAGTAAAATAGGCGAGGAAGGGGTAGGTGAAGATTTATGTAGAGGGAAGAGGAGTAAAATTTTATTTTGGCAATGTGGGATAGGTAAGTAGGTGAAATGAACTAAGATAGTGAGTAATGATGATAAGGGACAATAGGTTTGTAGGTGAATTAGGTAAAGGGGGTAGGCATGATTGATGTGGTTGGGTATTGTGTGGTGGGTTTTTGGTAATTTGAGTTGGTCAAGTCTTGATAAGGTCGTGTTGGATGATGCAGGTGAGAGATCAGTTGAGGATGAGGGAGAGAGTACCACCCCTACTGGTACTAGATGCGGCCTAGCGTGACCACAGAGGAGTGGGAGCACATGACCAATGTTGGACTTAGTGCAATCCGATGCTATAGGCGTATAGCCTGGTATCATAGCTTGATGGTTTCTCTCATCGATAGATGGGACTTCACGACCAATGCCTTTCACTTATCGACGGGTGAGATGACCTGTCACCTTAGAGGATGTTTATAGGATCTCGTGGCTTCCTATTGTTGGGGAGCCAAGTGTATTCCATTTCTTCTGAGGCATTGGTGGAGCCGATAGTTGTGGTATTTGGTGAGGTGATGGGCGAGTCTGAGGTATCACATCGTGAGTCTCACTTATGGAGATATGTATGTAGCCTATCCGCATGAGACTAGGCTATCGGTGCTGATGATGATGCCGGTGGGATGTTTTGCTCTGCCAGATTCTGAGGGTGGGAGACTCCCATGAGCACAGATGAGGGTGCTATAGGATATGATAGAGGAGCGGATATGTTTTTCTTGGGCATCGACTTTCCTAGTTTAGCTGTATAAGGAGCTATGGGCCTATGGGAGATTGAGGAGATTTGGTATGTGTTGTACTTATTTATTACACTGCTGGGCATACGAGCACATCGTGTGTGCATAGTTGGTTTACCATGACATGATTAGTTCGGGGGTGGCTTGTTCAGAGTTGGTTTCAGATGATGGGTACCAGTCAGTGGAAAACCGAGGGTGGCGAGGGACACATATGATGTGTCATACTATAGGAAGTGATTGGAGGGCCTTTCGGTAGTTGATATCATGTGGAGGCCATATGTTGATTATCCATTATATAGAGGCATGGCTTAGGAGTTAGAGGAGCTTCAACTACTGAGATGGATACAGGGGAGCATGTCAGGGAGCATGAGATGATACTTGTGGACAGGGTCAGATGATAATTTGGACTACAACAGGACGTGCCCCCACCATTCCCACAGTATCATAGAGATGACGTGGAGAGATCCATGTCTCCACCACATCTGAGTGTTCCTACAGGGCAGGAGGAACAAGTATGAGATAAACAGATTGACGATGTGGGAGTCACTAATGGATACAAGTAGTGGTGGGTGGCAAAGCTATGGGCGGCACCACCGAGGCTAGGGCAGCCTGATTTATCTATTGTCATAGTGTAGAGGGATATATTACATGGTCAAGCAGTCACCATATAGGCAAAGATTACATGGTTACATGGAGAGCTGATAAGGTCAAAGGCACATGTGACCACCTTGCAGGCACATGTGACGGCCCTACAGGCCTAGGTAGCACAGGGGCAGGTGCCCACATAGGGTGGAGATGGGGATGGAGGATAGGTGGCCACCTTATAGGCATATGTGGTTGGTTTATAGGGCTAGTTGGCCATGAAACAGGAACAGGTGGTGGCCTTACATGCCTATATTACAGCACAGGTACCCCTACAGGCCTAGGGATAGGGTCCCATACTATAGGAACCTTCACCAGGATAGAGTCCCATGACAAAGGCAGGAGGGCATGCATTAGGACATGGGATGAGGTCATTATTAATAAGGTGGAGTTCACATGTTGTAGTGAGAATCATGGCACCAGCCCATACTGTGTCGATGGTAAGGTTCAAGGATGCCCTGAATGAGGCTTGCTACTACTAGGATCATTTTGATGACTACCGGTATTGATGTCCCCTCATATGTCAAGTACAGAGCCCAGTCAGGAAGCCAGTGAGCGGATGAGATCCAGGACTCACAGTTCTGGTAGCACAGGGGGTCTTCGACCCTAAAGCGGGGCCATGGTGAGGTTACAAGCGCTCAGAGACTGGGCCTATTAGAGGGCTAGGAGGAGGAGACAGGTGAGACTGGACAGGAGGGCATCAGGTGGGGTGAGTGGTCACTGTATGGATAGTGTACCATTATTTTGATTTTTGATATATATACCAGCCTATGTGCCAAAGACGTGAGATTGTACATGAGAGTTTTTGAGATACTGATATTTATTGTATATTTGTGTATAT
This sequence comes from Taxus chinensis, assembly GCA_019776745.2. NCBI lineage: Eukaryota > Viridiplantae > Streptophyta > Pinopsida > Cupressales > Taxaceae > Taxus > Taxus chinensis. The sequence continues at coordinate 982,844,048 of CM034146.1, forward strand.
ATGTATTGATACATAGACTCTCCATTTATATAGTTAATGATGTTTATTGGATGGATGATGTACTCATTTTAAATTTTCATTGTTATTGTGTATTATGGAAACTAGTTGAATTAGGCATGATGGATTCGAGGTCATGTAGGCATGGTTGAGTTGAGGTGAGTTAGGCATGGTGGGGTCAGGTATAGGCATGCTGGGTTTTAGGTGATTTAGGCATGATGGAGTTAGGTTTAGACATGGTGGAGTTTAGGTTTAGGCATGGTGGAGTCAAGGTCATATAGGCATGGTAGAGTTAGGTATAGGCATTGTGGAGTTGAGGTATACACATGGTTTGAGTTTAGGTGATTTAGGCATGATGGAGTCAGGTTTAGACATGATGGAGTCAGGTTTAGACATGGTGGAGTCTAGGTCAATTAGGCATGGTTGAGTTTAGGTGAGTTAGGCATGGTGGAATCAAGGTCATATAGGCATGATGGAGTCAGGTATAGGCATGGTGGAGTCGAGGTATATGCATGGTTTGGTTATGTTTATGTGTTTGATTTAATTTCCAAGTTATTGGTAGTATGGAAAATAAATGATGATGTATATATATGTTGTGGTGTAAAATTCCAATTATTTGATATCATGGAAATGTGAAATGATTGATGTATGATATGGTGATGTTTGAAAATGGTAGGTATGTATATTTTTATGATTTTTTAATTTCCCAGTTTTGTGTAAAATGAAAAACTCACTAAGGTATAATGTGAATATAAAGGGGGGAAATGGGTTAGGGGGAAGAGTGGCCAAGATAACTTTCAAGGGCCCCATGCCCTCAGAGTTCTGCCTACATAGCCCCGAAAAAAGGGGCCTCGGGACGATGTAATTCTCCCATAAGATAGAGAAAAATATGATGAGGAGAGATGAATGGATCAGTAGGTTGTAGGCATGATTGAGTCTAGGTCATTTAGGCAATGTTGAGTTTAGGTCATATAGGCACGAATGAATTTAGGTCGAATAGGCATAATTGAGTTTAGGTTATTTAGGCATGGTTGAGTATAGGTTGAATAGAAATGGTTGATTTTTGTGGAAGAGGAATTCCTACAATGTAGGTGTCGAAGGTATGATCATGTGAAGGAGGATTAATAAGTAAGAAAAGAGGTGAATGGTAAGAGGAGACAAAAATCCATATAAATGGTAAGAACCATTATGAGTCTATCATACCAAAGATTGGCTTATGAACATAAAACCCTAAAGGTGTTGCATGATTGACTATTCTAAGGGTGAAGAAAGTCACATGATCAAAAAATGTCACATTTGCAGCACATCCCTTCAGTACGAAGAAGATTAGAGAGGAAAGGCGGTGAGGTGAAAGAAGTTGGTTTAGTGTAACCTGGTGTGAGATAGCATGCCTCTTTTACAGGAGACCCAAGATCAAAGTAGGCAATTCCATGATGAAAAATTCATATTTTTCTTTGTGCTTTTGTTTTTATAGATTGATCTATGTGAGAAGTCTATGTGGGCCGAGTAGAGTATCTCCTTGAGGTCTTCATGAAGATGATCGAAGCAGGAAGCTTCTGAATATTTTTATTTTATTATCATAGACTGTGTACAATATGGCTAGATTTGTATAGTTGTCCTTCGAGGGAGTAGCCTATTTATAACAGAAAGATAGAAAGATTAGATGTCCTTTTTTTTAGGAGATGGTGTTTTTGCAAGAAGTCTGACTCACAGAGTTGTGAATTTGAAAAGCCCATATATTGCTTTTGAATTTTTTTTTGGAATTTTAGGTCATGGACAAGACTATAGAGAAGTATAGGCTTCTTTTATGAAGACAAAACCATAACACACAGGGGTTAGTTATGAAAGAAAGGTTTTAAGTGATGAATGACCTTGAGATTCCATCCTGAAAAGGATGAAAACTATCTATGAGAATCATGACATAAGTAGATCCGTGGTACTCATATTGAAGATAAGGATGAAAGGTGATGGGTAATCACATGATTCTTATTTATTCATTGATCCTTAAAATAGATAAGTGGAAGGTGAGCATCACTATAGACCCGTTACTTGAAAAGAATGAAAAATTTAAAAGGGGTAGTCCCATATTTCAGGGTGAAATCTCAGGGACACCATGAAGCAAGATCACATTGGACCGTAACAAGTTATGAGGGGGGAAATTGGGTGATTTGGGGATTTGACTGATAAGGATAAAGTTGTTGAAGTGGTGGGCATCAAAAGGAAGTTGGGTTAACTTCCTAAGAAGGTAGTCTTGAAGAGCTATCAGATTGACATCAAGAAGCTCTAGGAATTCCAAACTACCACGAGGGATAAGAGGAGGTCCAAAAGGTTCATATGTAGGAGATGGAGGAGTGGATGGTCTAAATGGGATGAGATGATGATAAAATAAAGGATTAGTCTCATCTATGGTAGTATTTTGAACAAAATTCCATTGGTGAGAAACATTGATGAGAGTTGGATACCCATGGAGGAAGTAACCAAGGGCACATATGATACACTGGTCATGACAGATGTTTGTTGGGATGAGACTGCAGAACTATTTGAGGCAAGGTTTTGTTCCATTTTTTTGGATACCAAATGAGTAAATATGGGCATGAAACAAAAATAAAGTTTATATTAACTAAATACATCAAACCAACCACAAAGATTTTTTTGTTTTGATTTATTAAGAAGTGAAAAATAAAAGGGAAATGGATAACAAAGGCACCTAGGAAAAGGCAATCTATGTTTGGTTTCAGGTTGTTATGGCTAGGGAGTCCTTGATATACCCAAAGGTATGTGAGGCCTGAGTCTGTACATAGTTTCTAATGTGGACAACACACCACAGAGTATTTCTATTGGGTGATGAAATCCCAATCAGTCCACTTGGTAAGAAGATGTTTAGATGTGTGAGGTTTGCTTATGTGTGGTAGATTGTGAGATGTAGCAAGTTAAACCCTTACTTAAGCTATGTGACCAAGAAGGATGTAGAAAGAAAGGTTCTTTTTAAACCAAATCCATATGTGATTTTTCAATGAGGACACACGCAAGAAAAGGGAAATACAATGTAGAAAGGAGAAAATAGGGGGAAATGAGGAATACTTGAATAACACTTTTCCTTTTTATCTAAATTTTAAGCAAAGAGTGATCCAGGTGGCGGAACCCAACACTAGCAATAAAAAAGTGAAGCCTTATGTTGTAGTGTTAGTAGAATACAGAAGAAGCATAAAATAGTAATAAATGTAAAGGATCACCTAAAGGGTGGTCCCACCGGGCATTCCTGAATGTTGTTATAATTTTCTTGTTCATTTCAAATTAATGAGTTGCGTACTAAAGAAAGATAAAAAAATCAGAAAGTGGAGGGTTTGTGGTACCTCGAATGTGTGATATGGATGAATGGGACAAAAAGTAATTGATCCCGCTGCTACAAGCTAATGACCTAAAATATAAGAACACCAAGAGGGAAATGGATTAGATGATAGATGGGGGGTTTCCAAACAAAGTTTGATCCATGAAGCATTAACTTCCTTGACAGATGTCAACCCCTATGTTTTGATAAAATAGGATAAAAAAAATGATAATAAACAAGATAATATGCAGAATATGAGGCACACAAAAACTAAAAATGTAGAATTGTAAGGCACATATAGATTTGATCTAAACTGAACTTGAAATAAGTTTACCTGGTAGGGTCGACGATGACTCAAAATGCACATAGGGAGGTTGATAGTGACTTGAGTGGATGAAGTTGGATAACAAGAGAATTATGCATATTTGTAGAGATTTGAATGTAAACTGGATGCAATAGAAGCCTATAGATGCTGGAAACAACCTGCAGAAGGGAATTTGAGGAAAAAACACAAGAAAATGATAGGATTTTTTTTGGATGGGATGGATGAAAAACAAGGCCCGGGTCAATGGAAATTTGAGCTACATATAGGCTAGTTTTGATGCAATAGAGAAACATGATGATAGATCTAGAAAACTAAAGCATAAATAGAATAGAGATGGGCACTTGGGAAGGATCTGGAGACAGAAATTACAGTGACAAAAAATTGGGTCGACGAAAACATAGGTTGGGTGATGATGATTGTAACAGGGAAGAACAAGGCCAAAGAAAAATGGATTGAATGGATGACCTGCAAACAAAAAGTCTGGAAGAGAAGGTTGATAATGGAGCTTTGAGTGCTGTTGAACCTACAAGATGTTAGATCTAACAAGATAGTAGTAGAAATAATGTAAGATAGCACAAAAATCAATGTAAACCTCACAAATTCACATGAGTGATGAAAACAAGCTTCCAAGTGTTGTAAGAAGGTTGTCACAACTGCTGAGATGCTCTGGTTTGAATATGGATTCACATAATGTAATAAAGCTGAGTGTTTTTTCACGCTTGTGTGCTTTTGTGTCGTTTTTGGAAAGGGAAGAACTCATTCTTATAGGGTTGACGGTGAATGGGTTGGGTCACCACCAACTATATGCAAAATTTCCCCAACATGGTTGATTTTATGTTTTTGTAAGGATTTTAGGTTTTTTAAGGATGGGAAAAGTGCTTTCAAGCTTGTAGGTGGGAAGAGGTTGTTTAGGGATGTGTCATGGGTAGTTAGGAGATAAAGATAGGTAGGATAAAAGTTATAAAAAGCGTAGGGATGTAGATTTAGGATAAAAATATCCTAAAGGGAAAGTCCATTAGGGTTAATGGATATTAATTAATTAATGAAGATTAATTAATTAATTAATACTAATTAATTAATGTTAATTAATAAATATTAAAGGTGATGGGATAATAGGTGGGCATTTAATTAAATTAAGGGGGTTGAATTAAATTAAGTGGGGTATAACTAGTACCATGGTGAAATATGTGCACACAGGCAGACAAGGGTAGAGATACTAAATTTAGGTGTCTGCACTAGCTCCAGAGGTTCCCTCACTAGCTCCAGAGATTCCTAACTAGCTCTAGAGGTTCCCTCACTAGCTTTGAAGGTTCCTTCATTGGCTCTAAAGGTTCCTTCACTAGCTCCAAAGTTGAACATTAGAGCTCCAAAGTCAAACATTAGAGCTCCGAAGATGGATATTAAAGATATGGAGATGAATATTATATCTACAGAGATGAGCATAGATCTAAGGGTGATTTGAGAAGCATTGCTATCTATTTTTGGAAATCATTCTAAAAATAGATATTTCCATAAGTTTTTTTATTATTTGTAAAATAAGTAAAAATCAATATTCTTTTTTATTCTGAAAAATAAAATAAGAAAATCGGGTTAGTAGTTAGCTCTAGATAAGCTCTCTCCAAGTTTTTGGAGATTGATGAAAATTGTTGATAGATTGAAATCTTATTTGACAAGATTTGATTGAGGTGTATACCTTAAAATAAGGATTTGGTTGGAAGCATGAAATTATAAATGCAACCTACCACACCAATGAATGTAACCTTCATTATTCTGATCAATTCCTTTTGAGGCTATGTTGTATCTAATTTATGAATAAGTGTTGATTAAAATCCTCTTATGAGGAATGAACTGACTACTCATTCCAAGAAAGATGGATCTATGTGTTTATGTTTGTTTCTTGGTTATGTAATTATATTTTTGTTGTTTTTTCTTTGTATCATGTAATTATTCCTTTGGTGTATAATTTACTGTGAATCTGTAGGTGTTTTATGTGTTTATTATTTATTTTCAATTCAAAAATTTGCTTCCCTGCAAATGTGACATTTAATTTCATGCAAGTGTTCCTTTCAATTCCTACAAGTGTGTTTCAATTCTTGCAAGTATGTTTCAATTCCTGCAAGTGTGATTTTTCAATTCTTGCAAGTGTGATTTTCAATTCTTGTAAGTGTGGATTTGGTAGAAGGGATTTTTGTCAGATCTCTCTCTCTCTCTCTCTCTCTCTCTCCTATTTCAGTATACCATGGACACCAACCCTGAATTGACATTACTTAATGATGAGGATTGACAAATCCATCACTTAGGCTTAGGATGCGTGCAAAAATCATAGTGTGAGGGTAAATTCAAAGTTGTCATTTTGAAGTGATAAATTGTTAAATTTAGGTGTCTACAAATTCATATCCTTTCAATCTCCTAATGGAAAGAATATGAGCATAATCTAATTCCTTAAAAACTATCTTCAAGATTATGTTAGTGTAGGACTTATTTTCCTGGCCTTATTTTTATTATCCTACTCAGGATATTCCACCTCACTTGAAGTTTCCCTACAGTTATGGGATATACTTTCTTAGGTGTACACTTGACCACACTATTTTAGTTAGTTATTACCCTTGACCATTTGTCTGTTGATTGGATATTTCGGGTATGGATTTTACTACTATTCTAGGTGGAGGTTGTCGTGATTCTAGGAGGAGGTTACACATTCACCTCCTATATGTACATCTCTTGAATTATTATATTTTAGTGTATTGAGTTAGAGCTATTTCTTTGTTATTGTAATTATCTCTCTTGTATTTTCATAATTTGCAGTCTTGTATGCGTGCTTTGTTTTGTCTTGGAAAAATTCATGTCTCGCATCATTCACATGTGCATTCTTTGAACTAGTAAATCCTTAGCGCTTCTTTGATATGGTATCAGGGTCTTGCTATTATTGAGCTTGTTTGGTTGTTATTCTACTAGTTTTACATGAGATTAGTATTTGTAATAGTTTTGGTGTTGGGTGTTTGTATTTGCTGGTTTTTGTCTGGTTCATGTTGGTTCATCCTATTTACAGGCTCCTAGAGGTATTTACAAGCTTGTATAGAGATATACACACATGGATATTATTTTTTGCATGCTCGTACACGTAGTTACAGACCTGTGAAAGGTGTTTTTAACTTGTGGCAGCACCTTGCATACATTTTCAGACCCATGGAAGGTATTCTAGGGCTCACATAGATTTTTTTAGACCACTCAATGTCACTGGATGGTTTATACAACTTCTGGAACATAATACCAGGATGTTGGAATTCATTCATGCCCTCTACAACATTGATTCAACTTTGAAAGGTGTTTAACCAGGCTCCAAAAATCATGCAATGTCTTCCTTGGTTGGGAAAACTCATTCACATCATGGAATCCTTGGTATGGAGGTAGAATGCCCCCACAGTCCATTACACCTCTGTAGAGGTGATCCGGCTTACAAACACTCCTGCAATGAGCTTTGACCTCTATCCACACACCTACAAAATCCTGTGAACAAACCTACAACGCATCCACCTTACAAAGTTAATATTGTGGCTTCATTCACCATCTTGCAACTTTTTTAGCTTGTCCATGGTGGTACTAAACAATATCCAACAAATGATCATGTAGTCGTAGGGTTTTATAACCCTAAAATCTACTCATGTATCTACACTTCGTGGACCCCACCTAGCCCAAAAGGTGAATAATTTACCTTAATTTTCTAATTTAACTCTTTATTTCTTCAAAATTTATCATTTTATGCTTTAAGATTCAACTCAATTTGAAAGAAATTGTATTAAGGGTGTTTTTTAGAGTTAGTTGCTTGTATCTTCACCTTACGAAGACGAAGGGTGAGGACCGGGTTGGAAGGAGGCCGATTTCCCCCACAAAGTAAACCACCATCTTCTAAATTTCGTATTGATTTCAACAAGTGGTTGGAAGGCTAGGTCCATCCTTATTTAATGCATTTTTAATTGTTTGAGAGCAATTTTATTTAAAATAGGCCTTATTTATGGGAAATCATTATTGTAATAACTTTTGATTAGTAGCTCAAAACTGAGTGTCATATTTTTAAAATTTTATTATTTTTTCATTTCCCATGCACTAGTCTTATTTATATTGTAAAACACACTAAGCAAATATTAAATTAAATCATTTGAACAACTTCAAATAATTGAAAGATCCACTTTCAAAATCCCCCTCAATTTTCAATATCAGAATAGCTAATATATTCATCAGTCAATGGGTCAGGTTCATAGTTTCAGGGGGGTGTGTAAAGTGTCTAATCTCTTATGTTTGACACTTCCTACTTTTTCACACATTTCCGCAAAAAAAAATCCACTACTTTACTTTCTGCTAAATGGATCTAAGCTTGGTTAATGCACTTACACCTTTTAACTACCAGGAATGAAAATAAAAATCACCATTGTGCTTAGGAGTAAAGGGTTATACCACATCACTATGGGATTAGAAACTCAAGTCCTTGAGATGTTAGTTAAAAGAATGTGTAACATAAAATAAGGATGAACAACTTGCTCTCTTCATTCTTACCAAACTAGGTTTTGACTATTTTTTCTTTGTTTCTACCTTATATGCCACCAAGAGAGCCATCATAGCTAACTAGAAAATGCCATCCTTAGATGAATTTATTACCGATTTGACTAAGGAACAAGACAAGTTAATCCAAATGGGCACCTTGAAGTCCTCCAAACCTCAAGCTCTCATTGTCAGGAATGGAAAACAAAAATCCTCTAGCAAAAAATAGTGTAAACATAATAACAAGGATGAATAAAGAAAGAAGGATCAACATTCTTCCACCTCTACATCAAACTCTGAAACTTCCTCTTCTAGTGTTAAGTCTAACAAAGACAGGATCAAATGTGGGTATTACAAAGGCAGACATGATGAAAGTAAATGTATGATGAAATAGATTAACAACCTCACAAGTATTATTGAGAAGAACAAGCTAGGTGCCCCTGAGTCTTCTAAAAAATCTTCATCAACCAATGAATTATACAATGCAAATTTCAAAGAGAAAGAGAAAGATTCAAGAAAGGATAAAAAAAGGGAGAGTCCTAGTTACATTTGTACCACCACCTCCTACATGGGTTATTGATTACGATGCATCAAATCATATGGCTTCTTTACACATATAGTTAACTTTATTAGAGCCATGTGACATGTCTACTATATGATTGAGTGACAACAGTTTTGAACAAGTTTTTGGGAGAGGGCCTATTGAAGTAAATGGAGGACCATTCAATAATGTTCTTAGTATTCCCTCACTATCACCTAATCTCTTATCAGTCTATCAGATTACTCACCTTAGTCAGGGCATGCAGGTTGAGTTCACTCCAGATTCATTCTATGTTAGAGATCTACATAGTGACACTATCATTGTAGTGGGCGAAGTCGATCATCATACTCAGCTATATTCCTTCTCTCACTTTGTCCCTCCTTTATTTTCTTCACTAGTGTCGGTGAGAAAAAATTTCAAGGACAAATTTGTGGGTTTCTTGCCAATGCTCTAGGAGTCTAAGTCCCTCTACTTAACCGGTACAACTTTCGTATGTGCATGCGCGAGTAAAAATGGATTTCTTTGGTGGCCTTTCGACTAAGAATCCAACAGGGGCACTCCACTAACCCTGTGCCAAAGCTAACAATTTCTTGCTAGAGAGGACTTTGTCTATAAGGAAAGAAAGGGGAGTGAGAAATGAGATAGGAGGACTAATGTTACAGGTAGAAAATTAAATTCCTGCACACACTAGTTAGAAACTTCAACACATGCATTTATGAGAAGAAACAACTTTGAAAACAACAACAAAACCAATTAGAATTTAATTAACACAAAGTATCAATAAACCCCTTAGTCAAAATGCTCGAAACTCCTTCTTGTATTGATGCTCAAGCAGAAATTGTACATAGTATGAGAATGGAAGACATTAAGAATAAGGGGAAATTGGCCAACTCTTTTAACTCACAAGTGAGAAAAATATCTCTCATGAGCTTACAAGAATAATTTCAGAATTAGAACACCTTGGAATGAGGAGCTCATTACAATTTATAGTGCTTTGGAATTCTCTTCACCTACCCCCCATTTACCCTTCATATGTCATGAGACTTTTCACATTCTTAGGAGAACATTAAGTCCTGTTTTATAACTTAAGGGTAACTTGTTACATTGAAAAAGTGCAACCCCCAACGTCAAATTAGAACATTGAGGAGAGAGGAAGTTGGGGGATGAGAGGAAAGAGAGAGAGAGAGTGAAAAGGAAGGAGGAATCATGTTGATGAAGAAAATGCTCTTGTTGACTCTTGGAAAGATCAGTCAGATTAACGTCGATACCTTTGAACCCTTAACTGTGAATGACATTCTTATGTTGTGGATGGGATGTTTTGGGCAAGTTCTTTGGCCATAGGTAAGAAACCACCTCTAAATGATCTGTAGACGACGTAAAATGACTGTTTAGAAACACTATTGAATGAAACCCTTAGGGACCACAGGTGTCACTCGTGATGATCCCCTTTGAAGAGATTGAAGTTTTGGAAAAAATCCTACCCTGATTTATTGTGACAATGCCACACTGCTTAGCTGATTTAGACATGAAACTGATGAAGTGTATTATGAACAATTTGATGGTGTTGATTGCAAAATCCTCATTGAAGCATGAAATGAGCGTCTAAAGATATTTTCGAGATCCTCACTTTCAACTAATCCCTCATAGTTTGATGTAGATACTTCATTGTTTTTACCCCTGTGAATCTGAACTCCACTTGACACATGTTAATTCTGGAATGAGCAATTTACTATTTTTAGTAAGTGAGAAACTTCTTCTCCGAAATCCAATCAGGACTGTCAGATTAATTGCTCCATTCTCAAAATGCTCCTCTTGTGAATTTTTCCCTTTGAAATGAATTACTATTTTTAGTAAGTGCCTAAAGGCAACTTAATATTTTTAGAAAGTATGAAAGATTAGCTCCTTCAAATTTTGACTGGCTACAGCAACTCAAATTCTCCTTTCTCCATGTGCTTCTCTAACCTTTTGGATCAATTTTCTATTTTTGGTAGGTGCTTGTGGGACCACTTACTATTTTTAGTAAGTGTCAAAATTGGACCAAAATACCCGTTCTGATGAATTCTTAGTTGCAGTGCATCTTCTGTATACAACGTCTCCTTCACAGGTTCTTCTGTTGATGACTTTCCCAAAATAGCAGTCTCCTATGTAAAAGACCTACTATTTTTAGAAAGTGGGCTTTTGGAGGTTGGATTGACATGGAACAAAGTTGTTCAATATGGGTTTTTTCTCAATATTGCCCCTTTGAAATTTTGTGCTTACCTGATCAATAGTTTAGGAGATTTTAAATTTTTTTTACCTCGCAGTGCTTATGGACACAATAGCCATTGATGGACATTAAAAATTACAGGTCTGGTTTTATCCTCTGTTCACAATGAAATTTACATTTTTGATATGGGTTTTTTCCTCTTATCTTACTGGTGAAATTTCTCTTAAGATATGGTTGTCGCATTGACAGGAAATTGAGGTTTTTCATTCGTAGAGCCGAAAGTGAAATTTCTTCACTATGAGCATTTTGTACTGTGAACGGGAGGTTTGAAGGTGTGTTTCTGATGGTTTTTGAGAGTGGAGAACTCACAAATATACGGTGGATCATTTCGTGTATTGGTTTGAAATATTTATTCAATTCTTCTTTCTATGGTAATGGAGTTTTCAAGCTTCTTCTTCTTTGTTCTTCGTTCTTTCTTCTCATTTTGATCAATTATTCCTCTGTGACCTGCATATTATCATGAAGTAGAGGTTTTCCATGTTTTTAGGGAGCTGGTTCTAGGTTCATCAATGTTGGAGTGGTGTTGAGAAGTTACAGAAGGTGTTTGCAGATATGGCTGTGCACGGGAATGTTAGTTGTTAGAAGCGGGAAGCACGCGGGTTTTTTTGAAATTTTGAAATAAAGCACAGATGGGAGATGGGTGAATTTTTCAATTTTTGATTTCCTTTACCTATGAGGTATGTGAGGGACATAATTTTCCATGGTGAGCAAGGTGACAACATGTGATGGAGATCCGATGGCAGGGAATGAAGGCTAAAAGAAATCAACTTTAAAGCACTAAGGGGCTAGAAGTTGGTCATATGGGTGACAAGAAGTCTCCCTTAGGGGATGGGAAAATTTTCCATGTTTTATGTCCCTGACCTATGAGGTACATGAGGGACATCAAATTCCACGGCACTCCTGGTGATGACACGTGGCAGCAATCGAACGGTTGAGGCTTTGAGCTCCCGCAAGCACTTGGGGGCTGAACTGACGATCCTGGAGGTCGCATGAGGATCCAGAGGTCATATGGGGCCTAGGAGAATTTTTACAACCTTGATTTCCCTGACCTTGAGGGAATTTATGGAAACAAAATCCCTCTAGGCTCCTGGAGCTAACACGTGTCCTCCCAAAATTTGACTCGCTCCAAGAGGGCAATTTGAAATGGCAATAACTTGAGCTCCCAATGGAATTTTTTGATGAAATTTTATATTTTTATGATTGTAAATGACCTTTTTAATTCAAGGTTTGAGGTATCAGGTATTGATTCCTCAATTTTATCCTTGAAAAATCATATTTTTGATTTGGTACTCCACCTGTGCATAAGAAAACCTGCTTGCAGACCCAATGCCCCAAAGTATTGTGAAAAACATAATTTCACCATCTTGTATGGATTGGAATTATATTTCTGAAGATTCTTTTTTTTTCTCCTAACTCCATGTGGAGCTCCTAGAATCACCTTCGGAAGCTTAGCAGTTGTTTTTGGCATGTGCACTACCTAGGCCTGTGAACCTTGATTTTGATCAAACTATTCCAAACTCTCCAAATCTCCCATGAATCTTCCAAAATCACTTCCATGATATCACTAGGCCTTCAATTCACCTTAATGTTATATTTTTCCCCTCCGTTCCTCTCCAGGGGGTTGCTCTAGTCCTGGGAAGGCTAGTGATAACCCTTCCCAATACTGCCCAAAAATAGTAGTTTTCAAGAACACCTAAAATCACATAATTTCATAATTAACCTAGGGTAATGTGTTAACATCAAATGGAAGGTCATCAAAACTGATTGGGTAGACCTGGGGTTCCCTGGAATGATAAAACATGCAAATTTTGGTACAGGGGTATCGTTTTCATGTTTAGAAATTGTCAATTTCCCTATTACCCATTTACATGACAACAACCAGATTCACCTGTACTTTATGAAACTTATGAGATTGAGAGAATTTCTAATGATAACTTATCTTCTACCATTTCCTTATCACCTTACAATTTTAGAGGAGTTATTTCTTGATCCACCTACTTCTAGTCCACCACGCACTTTTTCAGGGAGCAGACATCTTGATTCAGGACTCATCAGACATTAGGCATTCTTCTACTTAGTTACAAGACCTTTCACGTGCCTTCTTTCCTTCTACATCATATACATCATTCTTTCATGGAGAAGTTGACACTTTTACCTTGTATGAGGAGCATAGTTACTTGGATATGAGCCACACCTTAGTTGGAGATCCATCAGAAACTTGGTGGCTACCTTCACTCTTCTATGGTGACCCACTCTTCACTACATCTAATTCTGAGCTAGAATCACTCTAGGAGGTTGCTTTGCAGGATACCAGATGGATACTTTAGACACCTTTAGTTTGATCAAAGTACTATTATTCCTAATATTTCACTAACTATTCTCCTTCTCGTAAATTGACGATACCTCGTCAATTGGACCTCCTCCAACTCATCGTTTACAACATTATTTTAGTTGTATTTATCCTATGAACCAATTAATGGGGTTAATATAGTCCCTTATTAGCTAAACCATTTTCTTACCCTCTTCTATACCACTTTTACTAACTTCCTAGTCTATCAATCCATTTCATTGGATTGATTAGACCTCTCAAAACTCTCTTGAAACCCTAATTATTCTCTAAATAAGATTAACTAGTCTAACATAGTTTAATTAACCTTAAACCATGATTAACCTCTTCTAAACCTAATCAAATCTTATTTTGATTCCCTAAAGTGCCTTTTGGATTATCCTTGTCCCACATGCACCAAAAGTATCCCATTTCTGAAATTGAAATACTATAAATAACCCACTACCCCTAGACCATTTATAAGAACTCTCCTTCTTCCTAACATAAACTATAGCATTTTTCTTTGGGTTTAGAGAAAATTTCATTTGTTTTATTGAGCTATTGCTTTTCCATTGCACCACACACACAAGCATTGAGTAAATGGGAAGAACCATTGGCCTTGAAGCCATTAATGTGAGCTCCCATTCTCATAATCACAACTGATTGCTTAGAATCTACCTAGGTTCATTTTAAAGCTTTCAAGAGTAGAGGATTACTAAATATGCTAGATTTTTTTGTTTCTTTCAAGATTAATGTATGGAAAGTGATTAATCCTTATTTATCTCTTATCTGATGGTCCATTGACTAGTTTGTTAAAATCCTTTGAGGTTTCTTTAGAGATTCTTACCCCATGTTCATGACTTTTGTAACTTTTCATTGAACACAGATACAGGTAGTTATAGCTTTGAGTGGGGATTTATAGTCATACCTTCTCTTTTTTTTCTCTCTTTTGGGGGGAGTTTTTTCCCACTGGGTTTTCTCATTTTCTCTATGTTATGAGAGATTTCATTATACATGGGTACCTGATCAAGCCTAGTTGTCAGGACCCATTTTGTTTCCATCCACTTAAGCTACACTCATGGGGGGTGTTAGTGTAATATTTATTTTCCTCACTTTATTTGTATTATCCTACTCAGGTTATTCCACCTTGCTTGGAGTTTCCCTATCCTTATGGGATATGTTTTCTTAGGTGTACACTTAAAAACACTATTTTAGTTAATGGTATATACTACCCTTGACCAATTGTCTGTTGACTGGATATTTCCAGTATGGAGGTTACCACTATTCTAGGTGGAGGTTTTCGTGATTCTAAAAGGAGGTTACACATTCACCTCCCATATGTACATCTCTTGCCTTATTATATTTTAGTGTACTGAGTTAGATCTATTTCTGCATTATTGCAATGATCTCTCTTCTATTTTCATAATTTACAGTATTGTATGTGTTTTTTGTTTTATCTTGGAAGAATTCATGTCTCGCATCATTCACCTGTGTATTCTTCAAACTAGCAGATCTGTGGTGCTTCTCTGACAGAGTATCTATGATGAGTTGTTCCACAAAAACTCATAGTTACACACATATTAATATATTCTAAAACAAATAGATTTTTCTCAAGCACTCATATCTAATGTATGTGCTAAATAATATCTTCAACATTCCCCCTTAATGCAGGCATAGTGAGGGCTATCACACAACACAAACTATAAATGAAAATGTACACCAACACATGCTCTAGGTATGTACTTATGCAATTCATGACACCTATTTTTTGTGATCACCTACATACGCAAACACAAATGTTCACACTTTCAATTCTAGTGAGTGTGGTTCCATACATGAACACAACTTCTCACGCTTTTACTTATAGTGATTTTTGGAATTATCATACGAAAAAAAAACTTAAGAAGTATTCATCATCATAAGATACATAGTAGTCTATTTCTCTCATAGTCCCTTGTTTCTACTTTAGTGAAAAAATCAAGGATGTTGTTTTACTTCCCGCCTTTGTCATCTAACATGTTATGATATGAAATTGAGAACTTATTTAATCTAAAATAGTAAAAATTACATGAAATAATAAAACAATGAATATAAAAAATTTAGAGGACAAATATAATAAAAAACACTCTTATTATTTTATTCTAATATCTCTGAAGAAATTACATGGTGAGTAATCTTACAACCTTTAGGAGAATGATATCCTTAATACAAGGATTCAACTACAATCTTCAATCCCATGAAATATACTCACATATCTCTCCTAGAATCACTCCCAAACCCAACAATATCTCACACAACTCTAAATAGCTACGTGAGTTGTTTATTCAACAAACTCACAACTAATATAATTCAACCCATATTATTAATAATGAGTTGTTTGATAACTCATATTAATAATATTACACTATTTTATTTTTCCCACACAAATATGATATTAATATCTCAATATGAATATCTCACTAACTCACTAATGTAATATATGAATATTACATTTAACTCCTTATAAATAAATATGTGAGCACTAATCCTAAGATATTCCTAACATTCCCCCCTTAGTGCGAACATGGGGAAAACATTATCATGTACATGCTCATGTTTTACATATGGTTTTACAACTTGGCTAACCACCAACCATAAAATAGAAGAAGTTTTCTAGTGGAACCAACAACCACTCTGTAGAAGGTTTTCTATTGGAACCAACAACCACTCTGGAACCATCAATAGAGGTTTTCTAAGAGAACCAATCAAATCACAAGAAGGTTTTCTAATGGAACCAACAACCATTTTGTATAAGGTTTTCTAATAGAACCAACAACTCATAAGAAGGTTTTCTAATGGAACCAGTCAACCATTTCATAACAGCGTACATATTTAGTTCACATCACCTTCTTACATTCAGGGGAAAATACAAGAAATTTCTCACACATTACAATTTTGAACAGGAATGTATCCATCTATTCTTATTTCCATACAACTAAAAATATAAAACACACAACTAAAATAAAATTCCACAAATTCATTATGTGGCCCCGTCGCTTACGGCTGGCGAGAGGTCACTGATTGACCTCCTTCCTATCATTGCCTCCTTCCTCCATTCCAATGTTTCTTTGCTTAACTCAATAAAATTGGATTTTGAATCTTAATTTGAAAAGCCCCCCCCCCCTCAATTTGAACTTGGAAATATTGAAAAACTTACTGAGAATGCGGAAAAAACTCATTACTTTATTTTTACACAGTGATTGTGATGCAATCAAGAGTGATGTCTATGCACAATTAGAAACAACAATTGTCTAGTGTTCCACAATCGACGTCTCTGTCAGAATCAAAAATCAGGCAGAATCGTCAGCGATCAGTAGAATCACTGGTGATTGAGGCAAAATTTGCCGACCAGGCAGAATAACGGAGATTAAACATGATCATTGGCTGATTGATGAGATATTGGTAGATCCCTGTGTTACGAATCCAAAATTGAAAAAACAATGATAGAAGCTCCAAAAATCTCATATCTGCATCATAAAGGCCACAGTTTTGTCCTGCAATGAACTCTCATAGCTCGTCCTAACCTGCTTTGATACCAGATGATATGAAATTGAGAGCTTATCTAATCTAAAATAGCAACAATTACATGAAATAATTGAATAAAGCAATAAGAGACATGAGACAATGTTGCAGAGGACAAAATATAATAAAAACTCTTATTATTTATTCTAATATCTCTAGAGTAATTACATGGTGAGTGAGCTTACAATATATATGAGAATGATCTCTTTAATATAAGGATTCAAATCCAATCTTCAATCCCACAATATAAGCACATATCTCTCCTAGAATCACTCCCAAACCCAACAATATCTCACACAACTCTAAATAACTATGTGAGTTGTTTATTCAACAAACTCACAACTAATATAATTTCAACCCATATTATTAATAATGAGTTGTTTGATAACTCATATTAATAATATTACACTATTTTATTTTTCCCACACAAATATGATATTAATATCACAATATTAATATCTCACTAACTCACTAATGTAATATATGAATATTATATTTAACCCTTACGGATAAATATGTGAGCATTAATCCTAAGATATTGTACTAATATGTTCAATTAAACTAAGTAAAAGTGCATGTAGCTATTAGTGGGGAAATTATACCCCTCATGATTAACTGGATGTCAGTTTTTTCCCGAAAATGGTGTTCTTACAATAAAATGACTCTATTGACATTTGATGACGACATAAAGTTATTATTAGACAAACCATTAACTAGACATAACACAATTAAATATATATCAAAACTAATGAGCTTAAAAACCACTTTACTATAAAAACACTAAAACATAAATTCCAAACTTAAATTTTAAATTAAAACTAAAAAGATACATATTCTAAAATAGACTATATAACTTATGTAACTTTAATTTTACCAAACTTAGTCCTCCTAATATCAATATTACTTGTACTCTCTTTAAAAAATAACTCACACTATGAGTACTTTACACATGACAACAAGATCACACCTTTAAACCTAACAAATTCAAAACTATGACGCCACAAACTCTAAATATTTAATCCATAATTTAGAATCTAAATTTTGACCATTTGTGCATGCAGTGGAAGTTAAAGAAGAAAACAAACACACATACTTAAGTCTATTAGACGTAAATGAATTGTATATTCAAACAACATACAAATCAAGAAGGAAAATGTAGAAAAGAAGATGAGACTAGGTTGACTGTAATGTACAGACAACATTAACACGGTTAGATCATGTATGAAACATTACAACTCAAACCAATGTATCAAATGCACTCAAGATTCTATTAAAAAAACTAAAACAAACCTATTTTCTCTACAATGATGAAAAATATAAGAGCGTATGATTTCAATATACTAAAATATCAGGACTTCTAATAGATAAAGAAAACCACACAAGTTAAAGATCTGAAATTACTCTCTGTTACACTAATATCTTAACCTAAAACTCTTCTTAAAAAAAGTTTCACTTAATCAAATATTTTAATCACCTCTACCCAACAACTCACTTCATGAGTCGAGTGTAGTCAAATTTACTCACATTATAAGAGGAAAGAAATCCCATGTGCGTCGGCCTACCACCCAGCAGAAGTTGAGCGCTCACCTGAGGCATGCGTAGGTGTCGAGTCTCTCTTTTATGTGAAGTTTTTTGTGGGAAAGAATTCATCAATGATTAGTATATGAGTATTCAGGAAAGAAGTTTAGACATACAAAGATTATAGGGCTCAGGATAGCCTTCAGATCTTCGTAGTTTTTCTTAGACTGTGTGCTTTAAAAGAATCCATAACACATAACATAATAGGAAAGAAAGCTACAACCATTCATTCATAGCATGAAAAAGAAAGAGAACTTCTATGAACGAAATATACATGAAACCCACTTATATTCATATCTATTTGTAATAAGTAACCTCATTGTTATTCATTGGTTCATTACAAAGAGTCGTAGATTACAGACTGCAGTCATACACATCACTAGGCTTGTATAGCTACGCAAAAACAAAAAAGAAATTACAATGCTGAGCTCAATACATCAGAGCCCTACTCGCAGTAATCTTGCAGAGCTCTACCCATGTTATCTCTCTTATCTTCTCATCTTAGGTATCTATCTCTATCTCCACGCACACCTTTCTTGGTTTGTAGGAACTTGTATTTATGACCTTCCTGCACTAGCCAACTCACCTTTCTGTGCCCTCATATCCGTCGCCAAGTGTCGAATGTGGTCCTTCAATGAGCATGTTTCCTCAAGCCTGAGCTCTCCACTCCATCTCATGATGGTCTTCTAAAAGATTCCTTTGCTGGCATGCTCTTTCCTAGGGCCACCTGTTGCCAAGCTAGCATGTTATCCGCGTGCATACCGATCACCGCTTTTCACGTGTCCTACCTTTTTTTCTTGAATTGGCTAAGTCCT
Source organism: Taxus chinensis (assembly GCA_019776745.2). NCBI lineage: Eukaryota > Viridiplantae > Streptophyta > Pinopsida > Cupressales > Taxaceae > Taxus > Taxus chinensis. The sequence continues at coordinate 982,863,321 of CM034146.1, forward strand.
GGGACCTCCTTTCGTGTGTCGTGCCACTATATGCTTCTTTGAGCCTTTTCTCTTGCACGCTTTTGCCTTGCGCGCCCTTTTTATAACTGGGATCCCGCGCACCTAAGCACCTTTATACTTGGCCAATATTCCAGGGGCCCCAACATCACCCCACACTATGCCTGTTCTCCACCCTCGGAAACATTCTACTTGACCAAGTGTGCAAGATGGTTCAAATGGAACCAAGGACGTAGATAAATATTACAAAGATGAATAAGGAATGAAAGAATAGGGGAAAGAATGAAGAAAGGGAGGGAAACTAAACCAAAAGGTTGGGGAAGTCCTTCTGTAAGACTGCCTCCAACTTATTTCCATGCATCGACCTCATTCTGCGCATTCTAACAGAGGTCGCCAACCAGGAGGTTTACCTCATCAAAACTTATGCCAGCTCCCCTGGGTGCCCAAAGTGTCCACAATTTGTTCCATATCTCTACCTAGGTCTGCAAGCTTGTCCATTCTCCTGGTAATTTGAGGATATAGTTCCTTCAGTTGTGTCTTTGTTGAGCCCCTTAGTGTCCTCAATCTCCTCGAATCTTCTTTCTACTTCCGCCAAGACTCTATCCCACTCTGCCCTGTTTCCTTTATTCTTCTCCTAGAAACTCATTCAGCTATGCTTTGAGTGCGGTGACCAAGGAGCTTGCCACCTTATCTCTATCCACACATGTGTCATATGTGGCCTCAGTAGATTAGGAAGCAACCTTTACATCTGTGAGCACCTTGCTATACTCTGACAACCAGTGCTATCACCTTCAACTAGTCCTCCTCCTTGAGGCACGCAGCTACTTCCTCCATAGATTTTAATGCCAAGGGTCACCTCTTCATGGTAAGGATGCACATTAAGTCTTCTAGGCATTCCTAACATCGATGCATACCTCTAGGGGATAGGTGTTAGATTTGGGTGTTTCAAGATGATGGCACTTTTTTATCTAGTCTACTTTCTTGTAGACCTTCTGCACCTTTTCCTTTTCCTCTTTGAGGCTCGTGCCCTAGTTGTGCGCTAATTAATTCCTCTTGTTTTAAGTTTTTGGCCACCTTAGCCAACTCTTCCTCCTTCTTGGCCAGCTTTCCCTCTAAAGCCCTTATGCTGTCGTTCCGCGTGAATAGTCTCACCTCCATTTCCCACCGTGACCTTGTTTTAGAGCATTACATACTTGCTCTTCTATGAGCTCCTGGGAATTTACTAAGGGGTTGTATCCCTTAGACTCTGGCAGTGTGATAATCACCTTCTGGCAAACTTCAAATTCTGGCTCATCAATGTGGGATTCGAAATGCCTAAGAAAGTGTTAGTTCCATTATTGAATTTTCATAATGTGCCCTAATTTTTCATGTCCAAATTTTCTCACAAACGTTTCATTTTTTGATTTGGGTGGTCTACAGTTCATATTCCCCCACTTGAATACCTTCGAAAATGCCTAAGTTATTATTTTCCCCTAATTTGAAACAAAATTTGTGTTTTCCTCCATTTGTGCCTTAATTTCTTCCTTTTTTCCGGGCTATGTCATTTTCCTTTACCAAATCATGTAAAAAACTTGAATATGATCAAATCCCAAGTTCATGCAAGTGTTTTCCCAATCCCATGCTCAAAAACAACATCAAAAATGATTCATTTGGTTCAAGATCAAGAAATTTGCCTTCCTTGTCAAAAAATTTGATTTCTAGGGCATCCTCTACATTTTTTTGATGTATTGATGGTCATATGGGCATATTCTAACCCGGTCAAATTCATCATTGCAACATTATTACAACGTGGCAGGTTCCTATTGGCCGGGGGGCGGTCGGGAAAATATTTCTAACTTGTTAATTTTTCAAATTTTGGCTTAAGGAAAAATTTGGTCCATGGCTTCGCTTGCTACAATAAAGTGGCCTACATGGCACATTGTGATTGGTTGGAGGATCAGCAGGTGGGTAGGATATACTTAGAAATTTCTTCTTTCCTTTTGTAAAATGTTCAAAGGACAATTTTTGCCTGAAGGCCCGCATCTAATGGCAAGTGGACACATGTCTTGGAAAAGTCAGCATGGCGGGCTTTGCCTTAGAAATTTTGCTTCCATTTTGCAAATTTTTCTAAGTTAAATATTTGCTCGAAAGGCCCGCAGTAAATGGCAGGTGGCCACGTGTCCTAGAGAAGTCAGCATGGGAGGGCAGAGGTTTTAAGAAATTTGAATTTTTCAACTTCAAAACTTTAAAGTTAAAATTTTAGCTGAAGCTCCGCCACAAATCATGATGGTGACACATAGCCAGAAGAGGTCAATATGAGGGGTCGATGGGTTTTGTAATGTTTTTGAAGTTTTAACTTCAAATGTTATAAAGTCAAGTATTGGGTCTGAAGGTCCCGACCAGTAAGAAGTGGACACGTGTCAAGAAATAAAAAGGGAGCGAAGAAAGGGGCCCAAGGGAAAGTTTTGTAGATTTTTGCCTCTGTGTTTGCAAGGTAAAAACTGAAAAGTGGTCCTGTGACCAATGAGGAGTCAACACGTGGAATGTCCTAGGAACACTGGGGAAGTGCGGGCCTAGGGAAAAGTTTGAAATTTTACAAAATTGGTAGGGAGGTTTGATGGCAAAGTGGGAGGCTTGGGACCCATGGTGAATGGGAGAGTGCCACGTGGCGAGGAAGATAACGAGTGTTCGGGCCCGCGGAATTTTTTTAGCCTTTTTCAAAAAAGTGCCAAAATTCATAAAATAAGCTTGCAATTTTTGGTGGGGCCCCCACATGTGGACACGTTGGCGGATCCAAGGGAGAAGCAGAGATTTTTGTAAAAAAATTCCAAAAAATTCAAAAAGGGTCGCAAATGCATTTTTAAGGATGGGGACCCGATCCAATCATGTTTTGACACGTGTCCCACATTATCCTAAGGGCCAAAAGGGGAATATTCAGGGATCTCATCTGCCACGTGGAGAGATGGGCATTAAAAGTTGATCAAAATTGATAGGTTACTGTGCAATTTCATTTTTTAGACGCCATGGAAGCTCCAAGGAGCTTGGAAATCACATTTCTTCATCAAAATTCCATCGAACCTTATATGATTTTGGGTCCCCTCAGACTTCTGAGAACAATGGCACCATTTTCATGAGATAATTTGATGATCTATGATGTTTTTTAATGCATTTTGGCTTAGGCCCGATGTAAAAAAATGTGAAAAATGAAAATCAAAAGTTGCAGAGGTAAAAATTGAAAAGGTAAAAGGTGAAAAATGATTGTTAAAGGATGCTGAAATGCCTGAATGCAAAAAACATGACCCTGTGGATGGATAAGGATCTAAACTCATGAAATATTTTAAAATTTTTGTGCATCCCTGACAATATGCGACCTGTTTTACAATTTGATGTCATGTTCATGAAATAATGAAGGGTTTTTGTAACAAATTTGATCCCTTAGGCATATTCTTTGCTTAGGAAGCAAGGTTCCAAGCTGGCATGAGGTAATAAAATGCATTTTGAAGCATTTGTAAGAGGAGGAGACAGAAGAGATAAAAGAACTTAGAATTTTCAAGTAAAAGGCTGGAAGAAATCCATTTCTCTAGAGAAAACCGCCTGAGATCCCTATTTTCAATTCCATTTTTGTATCAGATTTCATCATGTTGAGTTGGTTTCAGTTGTAAAGCCATCAACAGGCTCTGACATTGTTCTCATGACTTTTCCTTGCTGATGTATCTAATCATTTTTTGGATTATCTGGTTTATTCTCTTGGAAAAGTTTGCATATACTTATGTTTCAGAATGTTTTCAGTTTATGTTTCTTGCTCATGTTGCAATCTTGTGTTTAGGATCTCTTTGATCATACAGGATCTCATTTCTGGTTTATGCTTTAGTGGCATTTGTAATCTTGTATTCAGAAGATCTTTCATCTAATAGAAGATAAATAGATTTAAAATCACTCTACTGTCCTTGAATTTTGAGATTGTTTGTAAACCTTTGGGTGCACACCTTAGGTCACGATTAAATAGGGATTCCTTGATACTTTGTTGGTATTTTGTTTCAAGATTTTGTGGCAGGTTATCAAAGTTTGTGTGGAAGAGTGCAAATCTGGGCCTCCATTTGTGCACATATCCTGGTTGAAGGAGCATTTAAAACCTCCAAAATTATTCTTGTTGTGTAGGTGTTACAAATTTCTTGCAAAGGGTCTCAAAGAAGATGGTAATATCCTAACTAGTCTTATCTAAACATCTCCCAACAAAATTTCATTCAAACTAACTCATCCCACCCATACTACCCCCTACATTGCATTGTGTATCAACAAAATAATATAAATCCATTCACAAAAATACACAAAGCATACCAGGATTTTATCATTCTCTAGCAGCCTCAGCCTTGTCATGAAAGCATTTCCATCATTTAGTAGTGACAACTCCTTTGAGTTTGAATAATGGATAATTGATCATGTTTTCACAAGGTCATCTCCATATAATGTGCAAAATATGAGGATATATCCATCTCCTTTACTATACAAGGGCTACAATATAGGTTCTCTTTCCTTGGTTGATAGGCACAACCTAAAACAGTGAGGATCAGATCAAGATCCTTTTGAAGGTGCTATCCACTCCCTCAAATCTTGAGTACCAACAAGCCAGATAGATGTGCTCCCCGGCTACAAATGACATAATAATAATCTATCTACCCTTGAGTGTCCAGTGCAAATGCATGATGTTGTTCAAGTTGTGAAGGAGATTAAATCTGGATACCAACACCCGAGTGGCGCCATTGTCAGGGACCCTTCTTGGAATTTCTTAGTGGTTTTGAAGTGTTTGCAAGTTTATATACTTTGGATGCATTGTGTTTGGTGGATATGTAATGAACCTTTACACAAAAACCTTTAGGCTTTAGTGAAATCTACACATGAGGATCATAACATCCCACCACGCTTTCATATCCCATACCCCTGGCTAGATTTGTGCTCGTATAGCGGAACCCCGCCATGCCCTATATGAGCCCCGGGAGAACACTACAATGCCATGGTAGCTACCCGTGCCAGGACTTGAACCTGGGTGGTCACTCTGATACCAAATGTAATGAACCGTTACACCAAACCCTCGAGGCTTTAGTGAAATCCGCACATGAGGATCATAACATTGATGCTATGTACCTTGGGATATGGTAATATAATATATATGGGTTGATGGAGATGCCCGACATGTGGCACACATCCCCTTAGTTATATTTATGGGGTTCACATGGGATATAATATTATAATGTATATGGGTTGATGGAGATGCTGACATGTGGCACACATCCCCTTAGTTATATGGGCTCACATAGGAATTAATTATATTGGGTAATGGGTCGGCCTACATTGGGATTAGGTGTTACCCCATCCTATTTAAAGGATGTGAGTATCATTATGAGGGGAGGGTATGTATGATTTGAGTCTTCTACTTGGTAGAGGTATATTAGAGGTGCCCCCCTCGAAGTGGATTCCCATCTTGGGAGATTGTGGAGTTACTCCTTCCTTAAGTAGCATTGTATGGTGTTTCCCTACCTTAAGGGTATTATTCTACACATATTGCATATTAGGGAATCTTGGCTCCCCATATCTCTTTTGTTTTATTATCTTCTACAATTTATTCATTTTATTATATGCAAAGTTCTTATTAAGTGGTAGCAGAGCAGTGATCCAGGCAATTTGTGTGATAAAACCCTAATGTTGGTGATTCATCTATATCTAGAGATTGACTTGGAATTTTTTAGATATTTTTTGTGGGGAAGTGGATACATAGTCCAAGTGATCTTCTCTAAAAATTTCATATTTTTTGGAGGTATTTTGTAAAAGTTGTGTCCCGTTTTAGGGTTGAAACCCTAATTCTAAGGTTTTGGTCTATATCTTCTGAATAATGACGAATTAGGAAATAATTGTTTTTGCGTTGTTGGTAATATATTAAATGGTGATACCACAAAAAAATTAGAATTTTTGGATCTATTTTGATAGAGTTATTTCAGTTTTATTTTTTTTTCACTATTTTGCTCCACAGGCCGCAATTTGAGGAATTTTCCTGAATTTATTACATTTTCCGGAAATCTCTCAAAATTTTAGTAGGGGTTACTTCGTTTGTGGTTTCAGATTTGAGGCTAACTGATTGAACAAAATCATCAGGTAAATATTGGTCAAAGGAGTAAGTTTGTGAAACGCCTAATTTTTTATGCATCATGGATATACCAATTTTCTATGGTAATGAGGCAAATTGATGTGAAAAAAATGGTGGATACAATTTAAACAAATGTATTTTGAAGAATGTTTAGTATGGGTTAGTTTTTTATCTTCATCTTGTTGGGAAAGCATGACATTGGTATTATTATTTGGATATAGATCTATTGGATTGGGATTGGGAGGAAATGGAGGATATTTTCTTAGTTAGATGGGAAACAAAAAAGAAACATTTTTTTTTTCAAGAAGAAGAAGAAGCAATAGAAGAAGAAGAAGAAGAAGAAGAAGAAGTTAAAGTTGTTACACATGATAGTGCATCTCCAAAGAAGGAAGCTTCAATATTTCAGTTTGAAGGGTGTATTCAAAGAAAAAAGGTAATTGTTTCCATAAACCCTAGCAACAAATATAACTTCATCAATATGGATGTAGCTCATAATCTACATGTGCAAGTAAAGCATATCAAGGAATCTCAAATGGATGGTAAGCAGATTTAGGTTTTTGAAGACTTAAAGCTTTCTATGGATAAATATGTTTTACATTCAGATTTTTATGCTTTAGATATGGATGGTATGGATATTGTTCTTGGATATCCTTGGTTAGAGAGCTTGGGAACAATTAATCTTAATGTACAAAAATAAATTCATGAAATTATGGTACAAGAGAGAAAGAAAATTACATTGCAAGATATCACACTTAGTGATCAGAGGATCAATGTTAGTGTCAAATGTTCCCTAAACTTCCCTAAACTATGCCATTGCAGTAGAGCCTTTAGAGAGCTTTCTGATGACTATAAGAACGTGAAAAACAGACACTCGGAGCTCAAGATATGTCTAGTCAAAGTTTGGTCAACCGGAAGGTCAACATTGGTCCAAAAAGTCCATGGTGACATGGACGCAATTGCACAAATGGAAAAAATGGCTTAGTCAGCATCGGGCAAGTGGCAAAAGAAGAAAAGGGAAAAATGAAGGTTTTTTGAGTTGTTTACAACCTCCGGTCTTCGACACACGTAAAAGTAGGCCAGAACAAGAGGCTCAACTTTTGTTACGGAGGGGAGCCCAGTCACTGTGAGGACGATTATATCATCACCGATGTGGTGGGTCCTCAAGCCACCATGTGTTCAATTTGCCTATCGAGGATCGATGGGTGGTCTTAGTTTTCATAGTTCATTTTGAATATCACATTATATTACTTGGGTTGAATTCCATTTTATTACCTTTGTAATTCTTTGATATTAACTTCCATGTTAATTACCAAGCCACGTTATTTGCTATGTTCGAGCTTATTATTAACCAAATTGGAGAGCTCAAGGATATACCAGGGATTACCTTATCAACAGCCAAGGATATATCATATCCTATCAACTCGGTGTATGTATATATCCAAACATACCAATATCTCCTTTGGCGCAAGATATTATCTCCCCACACATTTCATGTATTTTCCACGCCTTATATGATAAGTGCCATGCATTTAAGTTCAAACATTATCCTTGGTATTATATACAGTCAAACAACATTGGCCAATAAAACCCACAATGTGCAGCATAAGGTGGCTCAAAAGCCAATCCAAGACCCCACCACTTTAGCATTATTAAATGCTTTCCTCATTGAGCGTGCCCACAATGTGGGATTAACAATCCAAAACCACGGTAAAATTGTAGGAGGTGGGATTTGATCCCCCAACCTCATCGCTCCAAAGAACAATCTGCTAACCAACCTCGCCAAAGAAGCTCGCTTGGTTATAAAAATGGGTCGCTTCAACTTATACAAGGGTGGCCGGTCTGTGCAAAGCAGCATAAGGAGACAGTTTTCAGAAAACTCCATTTTTGAAGGTCTTGCACTCAGAATGGGAAATTGGAGTAAAAATATGAAATGACTTAAATTCTGAGACGATTCCAACGATGTAATATTTGATATATTTTTTTAAGTTTTAACCTATTTTTGGAAGATTTGAATTCAGTTTTTAACAGGGATCTACAAGACAACTAGTTGGAAAACACGAATTTCAATGCACTTCTGGTCTGAAATGTGACTTGGTGTAAATATGAAAAGTGTTCAAAATTTAGAGATGATCTCGTATATATGATTTTTTTTCATATAATGGTTTTAAATATCCATTTGTAGGTGTTTTTCTAACACAGTTGCAGGGAAATCACATTGTGAAAACACTGTAGGAGCCACGGATCGTTCTTGGGACAATTTCTGCTATTTTTCAAAGTTCTTGGGACATTGATCAGCTCATTCACAGGTTTTTATTCATTATTGGTTGTTTGTAAGAGTTATTGTACTTAATTTTCAATATTATTAATGGATCGGTTCAATCCAAACCCGGGGACGTAGGAATTTCCGAACCCCGTAAACAATCTTGTTTGTTATCTGAGTGTTTTCAGTTCTAATTATTTATTTGTTACCCAAGTTTTCCGCACTTCTATGGATGCATAATAATTAGAATTTAATCAATTTGTGGAGCTTAGAATACTTAAAATTTATTAAGAAAATCACAATCTTTGGAAACTTTTAAAAGTGAAAAAAAATACAACACACGTTTTCAGATCAAGTTTGGTATCAGAGCAGTTAGATTTCCGAATTAACTTCTAATTGTGTTTGGAAATTTGGCTTCAGTTTCAATATTGATTTCAATCTTCAGTGTGCAGACATTTTGGGGCTTGTTAATCTTCTTTTGTAGTGTAAAGTTTTGGAAGTACATGTTGTGTTTACAGGAACCGAGAATCATGGGCAAGCCATCCAAACAGGAGCAACTGGATGAGCTTTAAGCCATAAACCACCAAATCCAAGAAGAAAACTCTTTCTTGAGAGATAATTTTTATTCCTTGGAAGAGGAAATAGTGCAGTTAAAATCTGAGCCACAATCCTCTATAACCAAGAAAGAGGAGTATGTTAACAAGATGCTTGAAGAGAGCAAGAAGTTGATGGGCTTTGTTAAAGAGTTGCAGGAAGAAATACGGACCAAGGATGCCCTCTTGGAAAAGCTGAAACAAGGTGAAAACAAGAAGGAAATTCCTTCCAAAGAAGATGCAGGTACTATGATAGAAGAATGCACTGTAAGTTGTTCACATTTTAATTCTTCCTCTCATTCAATTTCAAATGTTCCTTTGGGTCAGTTTGAAAAACACACTAAGTGAATTGGGTCTAAGCTAATGGTTAAGATGGGATTTAACGGAACAGGCCTTAGTAAAAATGGACGACGTGATGCTAACGCAGTACAGGTAGAGGATCAGCCTCGGTTTGCAGGTTTGGGTTATTCTAGTGGGAAAATGGAAATTGGAGAAAGTTCCAAAGCAGCTGAAGGAAGACAAGCTTCCAACAGCCAAGGATCTACGCCACTAGAATTATAGGATTCTGCCATCAGGAGGAACAATGAAAGGTGTAAGAAAATAGGTAAAAGAGGTAATCAGATTCCACCTCCTCCCACTTACACTACAAATAGCACTAAGGAAAAATCAAATCCTAAAAATTCTAATACACTCTTTCAGTTGGAACAATATAGCTTTGGTAAGCAAAAATATGCTTTCCCTTGCACATTTTGTGAAGGTACTAATCATTCTGTTGCATATTGTTGGAAGAGGAAAAGATTGATTAAGAAGTTAATGCATTTTTTGAATGATAAGGCAGGTGCTAAAGACCAATCTCACCAAGGAAAGGCAAGAAATGGCAAGAATGTCACCTCTCCTAAATAGGGGAATCATTCTCATAGATAGAGTTCTGAGAATGGTAAAATGGGTAAGACTCCTAAAAACAGGGAAGTTAAATTTTGTTCCCATTGTAATAGGAATGGTCATGATGTTAAGGTTTGTTGGTTTGATCCTAAACAACAAAATTGAAAAGTTGTTAAAAAGAAAAATATTGTAAAACCAACAGTGCTAAACCTAACTAAAACTCATTTTGGTACTGAGAAGGTAAAACAACCAAAATGGAAAAACCCAAGTGATTGGTTGGGAAAAACGCTCCTCAACTTTATATTTGCACTACAGTAAATTTTTGATAGTCTATTATATTCTAATAGTGAATACTTGCAGTTGTTACAGTTTCAGATGGGCAGTGGGCACTAGCCTAATTATGGGCAGTTTAGATGTCTTATATACTGATATGTGTTATGGAATTGTAATTTTTGGTAATCATCTGTATTACAAAGTGACAGTTGAACACTAGCTTTCCGTAATAGAATGGGTGTTATTATCTAGTTAGTAATGTGTGATGGCATTACATTGGGGTATGACAGTTCACAGTTGTGCGTAGAGTTGACAGGGTTGCAATGTTTCAGTTGAACACTAGCTTAATTGGGTGTTATTATCTGATCGGTTATGTAATTAGCTAATCAAATATTTGCATTTTTATTGACCTATAATGTTATTTCAGGTTCTTGTATGTGTTTGTGCAATGCAGGAAGAGATAACGTTATTTGTGGGTTGATACACAACTTTTTGTGGACAAAAATCCTTCTCAGTAGGGAGGAGTGATCAGGGGATAAATTTTAGTGTCAAATGTTCCCTAAACTTCCCTAAACCATGCCATTGTAGTAGATCCTTCAGAGATCTTTCCGATAACTATAAGAACGTGAAAAACGGACACTTGGAGCTCAAGATATGTCCAGTCAAAGTTTGGTCAACCGGAAGGTCAACATTGGTCAACAAGTCCATGGTGACGTGGACGCGTGCACAAATGGCAAAATGGCTCAGTCAGCATCGGGAAAGTGGCAAAAGAAGAAAATGGAAAAATGAAGGTTGTTTGAGTTGTTTACAACCTCCGGTCTTCGACACACGTAAAAGCAGGCCAGAACAAGAGGCTCAACGTTTGTTACGGAGGGGAGCCCGGCCACCGTGAGGACGATTATATCAACACCGACGTGGTGGGTCCTCAAGCCACCACGTGTTTGATTTGCCTATTGAGGATCGACAGGTGGTCTTAGTTGTCATAGTTCATTTTGAATATCACATTATATTACTTGGGTTGAATTCCATTTTATTACCTTTGTAATTCTTTGATATTAACTTCCATGTTAATTACCAAGCCACGTTATTTGCTATGTTCGGGCTTATTATTAACCAACTTGGAGAGCTCGAGGATATACCAGGGATTACCTTATCAACATCCAAGGATATATCATATCCTATCAACTCGGTGCATGTATATATCCAAACATACCAATATCTCCTTTGGCGCAAGATATTATCTCCCACACATTTCATGTATTTGCCACGCCTTATATGATAAGTGCCACGCATTTAATTCAAAAATTATCCTTGGTATTATATATGGTTAAACAACATTGGCCAACCAAATCCACAATGCGCAGCATAAGGTGGCTCAAAAGCCAATCCAAGACCCACCACTTTAGCATTATTAAATGCTTTCCTCATTGAGCGTGCCCAAAATGTGGGATTAACAATCCAAAACCGCGGAAAAATTGTAGGAGGTGGGATTTGATCCCCTAACCTCATCACTCCAAGACAAATCCACTAACCAACTTGCCAAAGAATCTTGCTTGGTTATAAAATGGGTCGCTTCAACTTATACAAGGGTGGCCGGTCTGTGCAAAGCAACATAAGGAGGTAGTTTTCAGAAAACACAATTTTTGAAGGTCGTGCACTCAGAATGGGAACTCAGAGTAAAAAGATGAAATGAATTAAATTTTGAGAAGATTCCAACGATGTAAGATTTTATATTTTTTGTTGATTTTTAGCCTATTTTTGGAAGATTTGAATGTAGTTTTTAACAGGGATCTACAAGACAGCTAGTTGGAAAACATGAATTTCAATGCACTTCTGGTCCGAAATGTGACTTGGTGTAAACATGAAAAGTGTTCAGAATTAAGAGATGATCTCAGATATATTATTTTTTTTCATATAATTTTTTTAAATATCCACTTGTAGGTGTTTTTCTAACACAGTTGCAGGGAGATCACATTGTGAAAACACTGTAGGAGCCATGGATCGTTCTTGGGACAGTTTCTGCTATTTTTCAAAGTTCTTGGGACATTGATCAGCTCATTCACAGGTTTTTATTCATTATTGGTTGTTTGTAAGAGTTATTGTACTTAATTTTTCAATATTATTAATGGATCGGTTCAATCCGAACTCGAGGACGTAGGAATTTCTGAACCCCGTAAACAATCTTGTTTGTTATCTAAGTGTATTCAGTTCTGATTATTTATTTATTACCCAAGTTTTCTGCACTTCTATGGCTGCATAATAATAAGAATTTAATAATTTTTTGGAGCTTACAATACTTAAAATTGATTAAGAAAATCACGATCTTTGGAAACTTTTAAAAGTGAAAAAAAATACAACACACGTTTTCAGATCACTTAGCAAAGAAAAAAGTAATGTAGAATTGGATCATGAAGATGAATTTGAAGATGGTGAAGAAGGGAATAAGGATGAATTAGAAGGAGAGGATGAATAACATAAAGTCACAAATAATTTCTCTACTCAAGAGAAAAAAGAAGTAACAAACAAGGAGGAAGAGGACAAGAAAGTTAAGGAAAAGGTTGATAAGGTTGAGTATACGAAGGTGGCACCATATCGACACCCACACCATCATGAGAGGAAAAAATCATAGAGACATGTTAGGACACATGAGGATAGAAATCTATATGGATATATAAGGAATCACAGGAATACTTTTGGCTACACATGGAATCAATGGAACAATAATTATATGACATAGAATCACAGGAATAATAATTATGGATATGCATGGATGCTGAGAAGGAACACATATGGACCAGTATGGAACCCGATGAGAAAAATGGAATATGGAATAATTTTTGGAGCAACATCACCCACTAGGATTTCATATGGGTGGTTGGATGATCGAGCATGGCGACAAGTGTGCAATAATTTAAAGCGCACTCATTATATGGCTTCTTCTTATGTTTCGGGGACAAAACATGTCAAAGAGGGAGGCAATGCTATGTACCTTGGGATATGGTAATATAATATATATGGGTTGATGGAGATGCTGACATGTGGCACACATCCCCTTAGTTATATTTATGGGTTCACATGGGATATAATATTATAATGTATATGGGTTGATGGAGATGCCGACATGTGGCACGCATCCCCTTAGTTAGTTATATGGGCTCACATAGGAATTAATTATATTGGGTAATGGGTCGGCCTACATTGGGATTAGGTGTTACCCATCCTATTTAAAGGATGTGAGTATCATTATGAGGGGAGGTATGTATGATTTGAGTCTTCTACTTGGTAGAGGTACATTCGAGGTGTTCCCCTCGAAGTGGATTCCCATCTTGGGAGATTGTGGAGTTACTCCTTCCTTAAGGAGCATTGTACGGTGTTTCCCTACCTTAAGGGTATTATTCTACATGTATTTCATATTAGGGCATCTTGGCCCCCCATATCTCTTTTGTTTTATTATCTTCTACAATTTATTGATTTCTTATATGCAAAGTTCTTATCAGGATATAAGAAGAAGAAGATATGATTTGTAACACCTTACAAAGTTTTCAGTAGTAGCATAACTTTGACATAATATTTTAGTGCTTTCTTACACAACTAAGGTGGAAATCCTTAATGGAAACTCCATGTTGTTGGTATCTTGAAATACCAGTTGTCTTATACATCTCTGTCATTTGTAACTTGTTGTTTAAATCTGTCAAGTTGGAGGGAAGGAGATCCCTCTTCATCAAGGACTCTTATAAGAAGTTGCTCACCAAATCAAGAAGCTCAGAACTAGAAGGAAGAAGAGTGTGGAAAGTGGTTTGTGATTTGGTTGCAAGAAAATAAATACCCATAGTTGAATTTGAAGGAGAGCAACCTGTTGTTGAAGATTATAATTCTTTTTCAAGTATATCTTATTCAGACAATCTTCTTGCTGATTTGCATTCTCCATCAGGTGAGGTAACTTCTTGTGTATTTGAAAAACTTTCTCCTAAATCTTCTCCTGTGGTTTCTAAGTTTTCTAAAGTTTATCAAGAGAGAGAGCCTTTGAGGGGTTATCATTTTAAAGATCACTCATCTATTCCAATCAGACCCATTACTACTCCTCACCAGCTTGTTTCACCTCCAAGATCACCCCCACCAAACAATATGGCTCATCCTAGACCTCCATTTGTTGTTAACACCTTTGGTCCTATAAATTTTGGAGGAATGGATGGTTATCCAAATGCTGTCCCAGAAGATGTGAGAAATAGGTTACCAAAATTACAAGGTAACAATGCCATTACTGGTGATCAACATCTCAAACTATTTGATAATATGATGGAAGATTTTGAGATTGAATTTGAGGATGTATATATCAAGTTGTTTATCCATACAATTGAAGAAGATGCTAGGGATTGGTATAAGGCTCTACCTGATAACTCTATTGATTCATGGACTAAGATGAAAAATGCATTTAGGTTGCAATGTGGGTGACAGCACTAATCCTAGATTTCTTTTGTCTGAATTTGAGAATATCAAAAAGAACCCGAATGAGATAGTCCATGACTTCAATACAAGATTTAACAAAACATTGAGAAGGTTTCCTATCATCTTGAGGCCTTGTGATGAATCTTGCTTGATTAAATATGTAGATGCATTTGATAAAAAGGTAGCCTATTACTTGAGAGGACAAAAATCCTACAAACTTGAGGCAAGCTTTCACCATGGCACTTCAAATTGAAAATAATATTAAAGCTATTGGTAAACCGCTTAAGAGGGATGTTGTGAAGCTGCTAAACCCTGAGAAGCCTCAAGCTAGCAAGGGTGCTGATTTAGAAGATGTTGTCAAGACTTTTGCAGGGGCTATCAAAGAAATTTATTACAAATTAGCCTAGGCTGAGAAAGGAATTGGGCAAAGTTCACAAGGACAACACAGAACTCAAAACCATGATAGATTTGGAAATTATCCTAGGGGTGATCAAAGACAAGATGATAGAGGTAAAGGGCCTATTGGATCTGCAAATAGACAACCCCAAGCTCATGAAAATAGAGTGGTGTCTGACCCTCTAACTACAAGAGTTGTTGTTGTTCAAGAAATTGCTGATATGGATTGGTGTGATAGATGTTTTCTTCCTCATCCTCCATGTGAAATGGACCAGCAAGTTATTGAAGATGATAATGAAGATGAAATGGATGATGAAATTTGTATGATGGGCATCTCTTCAAGCTCACAACAAGCAGTAACATCAACAAACATGATAAGTGCAAGGACTGCTGCAACCTTTTGGGATTGCATAAAGAGGGTACCATTTCTTTCTCTTCCTCAAGCTCATGATGTAGATGTAGTTCAAGCCTTTGAAATACCTAATAATGACTTTGAATATCTAAGGGCTTTAATGATCAAGAAGTATGAGGGTGGTATTCCTTTGGAGGAAGATAGACAATTGTTAATGAATGTTGTGGTTGGTCAAGAGAAAGACTACAATACTAGAAGTACAGTTGTTAGAGGATCTAGTCCTCAAGCCAAGCCAAAGACACCCTTGCTCACAAGCATTCCCAAAGACAATCCTAGAAAATAAAAATTGCCAAGAACCATGCTGTCCCATGCAAAAATATCAGTTCTCTTCATGCCCAGGCTACCAAGTATACTTCTCCATCTGATGAACCTCCTTGTTTCCCTTCCAACGTTGTTTTACCAAAGAGTGTTCCATATGATATTGCCCAGTTATTGAGTCAAATCAAGGTGAGTGTTCCCATCATTGAGTTGCTTAGAATACCTGAGCATAAGAAGAGAGCATTCAAGTACTTGGGATTGAAAGAAGAGAAGA
This sequence comes from Taxus chinensis, assembly GCA_019776745.2. Lineage (NCBI taxonomy): Eukaryota > Viridiplantae > Streptophyta > Pinopsida > Cupressales > Taxaceae > Taxus > Taxus chinensis. The sequence goes on from CM034146.1 coordinate 982,879,230, forward strand.
TTACCCCAAGTAGAAATGTAAATGTTGTTAAGACTCCTCTTCAAATCATTGTTGGCCTTGAAACACCACCACCGATGGAATATCTTGGAGAGGCACTTGAAGTATATTTGGGGACATCCTTGGTTGATTCCCAATTGAATGTTGATCCATTTTTTCACAACTCTGCTCATAAAAGATAGGTTGCATCATAATTGCATGTTTGATTCTGGTGCATCATGTAATGTCATGCCTCTAGAAGTCATGAATGAGTTGGATATCAAAGTGACAGTAGCATATGGTAAATGTACAGCCATGGATTCAAGGGAAGTGTCGGTTTGTTGGTTGTGTGAAGGGTTTAGTAGTGTAACTTGCAGCCTATCCAGGTAGAAACTTGAAACTTGGTGTTGTAATTATTGACTGCCCTGCCAAATGGGGTATGCTTTTGTTAAGAAAATGGGCTGGAAGTGTTGGTGGTAGTGTTCAAATGGACATGTCCTTTGCCACCATTCCCATTGAGGGCAACCTTGTCAAACTCTATGGTGAGAAGAAGATGTTGCACTTGATTGAAGACCCCAACAATGTTTCTTATGAAGTGTTATTTGCCGATGTAGACGCTGAGAATTTCATTAGTTTTGCTGATGGAAAAGAGAACAAGATGGATAAATCAGAATGCCTTGATATGATAGGATCTCCTTGGAATTTGTTGTTTAATGGAGCCTCCTCCAAATTTGGAAATGGTGCTGGTATAGTTTTGCTTTCTCCTGGTTTGGAAGAGTTTCCTTTTTCCTTCAAACTTAATTTTAAATGCACTAACAACATTGTTGAGTATGAGGCATTGTTGTTGGGACTAAGGATTGTATGGAAGTATGGAGTGAAGGATATTGTTGCCAAAGGAGACTCAAAGCTAGTTGTCAAACAAATAAGAAAATTGTATGCTACAAAAAATCAGCATATGAAACAATATAAGCATGTTGTCTGGGACTTGATTGAAATGTTTGATTCCTTTAACATTATTTACCATGATAGAAGTCTTAATGCTGCTACTGATAAGTTGGTTGTACTTGACTCTAGATTTGACAATTGTACCATTTCACCTTTTTGTGAATATAATGTTGAAGTGCTAACAAGGCCAGTTGTCCCAGATAATGTGAAACATTGGCAGGTTTTTGATGATGATGCCCAAGTGTTGAGATTATTATAGTGCCAAGGTGAGTTTACTGGCTAGAACATTGATTGGGAGCCAATGGTATGCATGAATGAAGGGAGAGAAACTTTATTTGATAAGGATATTATCCAATTGAAAACAAATACCATTCCTAAATGTCTTATTGGACTTGAGGAAAATTTTAACAATGTTGATTGCATCATAAATAGAAAGATGTCTACTTCAAGGGAGGTGGAAGAGCATGACTTGGGAACCAAGGATAAAACAAGGAAGATTTGGTTGGGTAGCAATTTAAGTAAAGAGGAAAAATAGTCCTATGCCCAACTCTTAAAGAAATATCAAGACTGCCTTGCTTGGTCTTATTCAGAGCTAAAAGCATATAGAGAAGATTTGTTCCAACATGAGATTCCTCTTAAATCCAAGACTAAGCCATTCAAACAAAGACAAAGGCCTATTAATCCACTTCTCTCCATGAAAATGCAAGAAGAGTTGAAGAAGTTCAGAGATGGAGGTATTATTCAGCCCACTAGGTATTCATCTTGGGTTGCAAACCTTGTGCCAGTTAGAAAGAAGAATGGAGACATCAGACTTTATGTGGATTTTAGGAAATTTAAATAAAGTCTCCATGAAGGACAACTATCCCTTGCCAAATATGGAAAATATGTTGCAACTTGTGACAGGGTCAGAAATGCTTTCTACTTTGGATGGTTTCTCTAGATACAATCAAGTGGTTGTTAAAGAATTAAAAAGACTTAAGACAACCTTCACTACGCCTTGGGGGAACTTATGTTTTTGTAAGGATGCCCTTTGGATTGATGAATGTTGGTGCCACTTTTCAAAGAGAAATGGATGTTGCCTTTGCTGGTTACATCAATGAATTTATTGCAGTTAACCAAGATGATGTGACTGTATTTTCAAGGCAGTGAGGAGACCATTTGCAACACCTGGAGAAGATGCTGATCAAATGTAGGGAGTATGGCATTTCTCTTAATCTAAAGAAGTGTCATTTTAGCGTGAAAAAGGCCAAGTTGTTGGGACATATTGTTTCTAAGGATGGTGTCATGATAAACCCTGAAAGAGTGGAGGTAATTAGCAAAGTACCTATCCCGAGAAAAAAGAAAGGTATCCAATCTTTCTTTGGCCAAATCAATTTTATCAGAAGGTTTATTTCCAATTTTGCTGAGATAACTCTTCCAATCACAAGCATGTTAAGAAAGGATCAAGTCATCAGGTGGGAGGAGGCTGCCATTCAAGCTTTTGAAGGAATAAAGGATGCACTTAAGCATGCCCCTGTTTTGGCAGCCCCAAACTGTAAGAGGCCTTTCCAAATCTTTTCTTTTGCCTCTGAATTCACTATTGCTTCAGTTTTGTTGCAAAAGGATGAGAATGGAGCTGAGAGGCCTATTGCCTTCTTTAGCAAGGCTTTAGTAGTGGCTGAGTTGAAGTATACAATCATGGAAAAACAAGTGTTTGCATTGGTAAAAGCAACAAAGATTTTCAGGCCCTGTATATTGAGTTCAAAAGTTGTTTCCTATGTTCCCCCACACCATGGTTAAAGACATCTTATCAGGCATGGAGATACCAAGCAAGAGATGTAGATGGGTCAACAAATTACAAGAATATGATATGGATATCCAAACAACAAAGCTAGTAAGAGGTTTGGGTCTTGCCAAGCTCATGGCTGAGAGAAATTTGCAAAATGTAGAAGTGAATCAGCTAGAGGAAGAAAGGACAGATCTTCTTGACAAGTTGGTAAATTCTGAGTGGTACAAAGATGTGATTTTCTACCTCAGACACCTATGTTGTCCTAGTCAGTTGAATAAAAATCAGAAAAGGGCCCTCAAGCTGGCTTCTCAAAAATATATCATAACAGACCTTGGGCTGGCTTGGAAGAACCCTGAAGGTGTCCTCTTGAAATGCATAACTGAAGATGAAGCTCCCAAGTTGATTGTTGATTTCCATGGGGGAGTTTGTGGAGGAAATTTTGCTGGGAGAGTGACAGCACATAAGATTTTAAGAGCTGGTTATTGGTGGCCTACTCTTTTTAAAGATGAAACCCAGCTGGTTAGAAAGTGTGATAGTTGCCAACATTTCTCTGGAAGACTGAAAGCTTTAGGCTCCCTTCCTTTGTAGCCTGTATCAATTGAAGCTCCTTTCAAACAATGGGGAATGGATTTCATTGGTGAGATTTTAGATCCTTCCAGTGCTGGTCATAAATGGATCCTTGTAGCAACTGATTATTTTACAAAATGGGTTGAGGCAATTCCATCTAGAAAGGCAACACACCAAGTGGTAATGGATTTCTTATTGAATCATATCATATGCAGATTTGGAGTTCCAGTTAAGATTGTATCTGATAATGCCATGTGTTTTAGAGCCAAACCTTTGATGGCAATGTGCAATGAATATGGGATAAATCTAACTTATTCTTCAAACTACATATCCACAAGGCAATGGACAAGCTGAGTCCAGTAACAAGAACTTGCTCAAGATCATTAGAAGGACCTTGGAAATAAATGAGAAGATGAGGGGAGAGCAATTGAAATTTGTAGTTTGGGCTGATAGAATAACTCCTAAAAGAGCAAATGGTAAGAGCCCATTTGAATTGGTGTATGGAACTCAGGCTTTTCTGCCCTTACACCTGCAATTATCCACTTTTCAATTTTCCCAATAGTTAGAAGATCAAGAACATGGCCCATATGAATCAAGAATCAATCAGATCATTGAGTTGTATGAAGAAAGAAGAGCCTCTCATCAAAAGTGTATCAGATTTAGAGAGAAATTGAAGAGGTTGTTTGATAAAAAGGTCACTCCTACAAACCTTCAGTGTGGGAGATATAGTTTTGTTATGGGACAGCAAGCATGAAGACAAGGGCAAGGATGGCAAAAGTTTGATGCATTATGGATGGGCCCTTATGCCATTGACATCAGAATTGGTGAGCATACACATTTTTTCTCAAGGATCTGGATGGGGATTTTCTAGAGCTACCTGTTAATGGCAAGACATTTAAAATATTTCTTGGATTAAATCCTCAAGTGAGGTATGCACAAGTTGTAATATTTGTATAGTCTTTTTTCTTGCTTTGTTTTTCTTGCTATTGGTTTGTGTGTGGTTTGCCCTTTTGTCCTTGGCAAACCATTTGTGGGCTTGTTATCTTGGTCCATTTTTGGTGGTATTTCTGAGTTTTTGGGCTGCCCTGTGTTTTGACTCCTTTGCCCAATGGATTTTTGGCACTTGGTCTATGTTTTGATCTTGTGGCACTCACTGGGAGTGCCCATCCCCAAGCAAGAGCCAATGTTGGTTCCATTATTGAATTTTCATAATGTGCCCTAATTTTTCATGTCCAAATTTGCTCACAAATGTTTCATTTTTTGATTTGGTGGTCTACAATTAATATTCCCCAATTGAATACCTTTGAAAATGCCTAAGTTGTTATTATTTTTCCCTAATTTGAAACAAAATCCATGTTTTCCCCCATTTGTGCCCTAATTTTTTTCAATTTTTTGGGTTGTGTCATTTTCCTTTGCCAAATCGTGCAAAAAACTTGAATTTGATCGAATCCTGAGTTCGTGCAAGTTGTTTTTTCCCAATCCCATGCTTGAAAACCAATGTCAAAAAGTGATTCATTTGGTTCAAGATCAAGAAATCTACCTGCCTTGTCAAAAAATTTGATTTCTAGGGCATCCTCTACATTTTTGATGTATTGATGGTCATACGGGCGTATTCTACTCGTCAAATTCATCATCACAACATTATTGCAATGTTGGCAGTTTCCCATTGGCCAGGGGAAGGTTGGGAAAAGGTTTCTAACTTGTCATTTTTAAAATTTTGGGCTAAAAGGAAAAATTTAGTTGGCTCCAGCCTTGTGCTACGTGGCACATTTTGATTGGCTGAGAGGATGGTGGGTATACTTAGAAATTTTTCTTTCCTTTTGCAAAATGTTCAAAGCACATTTTTACCCGAAGGCCCGATCCAATGGCAAGAGGAAATGTGTCCTTGGAAAAGTCAGCATGGCGGGCTTGCCTTAAAAATTTTGCTTCCATTTTGCAAAATTTTCTAAGTTAAATTTTTGCCTGAAGGCCCGCAGTGAATGGCAGGTGGCCACGTGTCCTAGAGAAGTCGGCATGGGAGGGCGGAGGTTTTAAGAAATTTGAAGTTTTCAACTTCAAAACTTTAAAGTTAAAATTTGAGCCGAAGCTCCACCACAAATCGCGAGGTGACACGTAGCCAGAAGAAGTCAATACGAGGGGTTGGTGGGTTTTGTAATGGTTTTGAAGTTTTAACTTCAAATGTTATAAAGTCAAGTTTTGGGCCAAAGGTCCCGACCAGTAAGAAGTGGACACGTGTCAAGAAATAAAAAGGGCGAAGAAAGGGGCCGAGGGAAAGTTTTGTGGATTTTTGCCTTTGTGTTTGCAAGGTAAAAAATGAAAAGTGGTCCCGCGACCAATGAGGAGTCAACAATGGCATGTCCTAGGCAAATGGGGAAGTGCACGGGCCCTGGGGAAAAGTTTTAAATTTTGTGAAATTGGCAGGGAGGTTTGATGGCAAGGTGGGAGGCTTGGACCCGCAGCGAATGGGAGAGCACCACGTGGCGAGGAAGAGAACGGGTGTTTGGGCCCGCATAAATTTTTAGAAAATTTCCTTTTTTCAAAAAAGTGTCAAAATTCATAAAATGAGCCCGTAGTTTTCGGTGGGGCCCACATGTGGACACGTGGCGGGTCCAAGGGAGAAGTGGAGATTTTTGCAAAATTTTCCAAAAAAATCAAAAGGGTCGCAAATGCATTTTTAAGGATGGGGACCCGATCCAATCATGTTTTGACATGTGTCCCACATTATCCTAAGGTCAAAAGGGGAATATTCAAGAATCTCATCCTCCACATGGAGGGCTAGCATTAAAAGTTGATCAAAATTGACGGTTACTATGCAATTTCATTTTTTAGATGCCATGGGAAGCTCCAAGGAGCTTGGAAATCACATTTCTTCATCAAAATTCATCGAACCTTATATGATTTTGGGTCCCCTTGGCCTTCTAAGAATAATCGAACCATTTTCATGAGCTAATTTGATTATCTATGATGTTTTTAATGCATTTTGGCTCGGGCCCGATGTAAAAAATGTGAAAAATGAAAATCAAAAGTTGCAGAGGTAAAAAATTGAAAAGGTAAAAGGTGAAAAATGATTGCTAAAGCATGTTGGCATAACTGAATGCCAAAAACGTGACCTTGGGATGGATAAGGATCTGAATTCATGCAATATTTTAAAATTTTTGTGCATCCCTGGCAATATGCGACCTGTTTTACAGTTTGATGTCATTTTCATGAAATGATGAAGGGTTTTGTAACAAATTTGATCCCTTAGGCATATTCTTTGCTTGGGAAGCAAGGTTCCAAGCTGGCATGAGGTATAAAATGTATTTTTGAAGCATTTGTAAGAGGAGGAGACAGAAGAGAGAAAAGAACTTAGAATTTTCAAGCAAAAGGCTGGAAGAAATCCATTTCTCTAGAGAAAACCACCTGAGAGCCATTTTTCAATTCCATTTTTGTATCAGATTTCATCATGTTGAGTTGGTTTCAGTTGTAAAGCCATCAATAGGCTTTGAGATTGTTTTATGACATTCCCCTGCTGATGTATTTGATCAAATTTTAGATTATGTGGTGTTATCTCTTGGCAAAATTTGCATATGCTTATGTTTCAGAATGTTTTCAATTTGTGTTTCTTGCTCATGTTGCAATCTTGTGTTTAGGATCTCTTTGATCATACAGGGTCTCATTTCTTGTTGATGGTTTAATGGCATTTGCAATCTTATATTCAGAAGAGATTTCATCTGATAGAAGATAAACAGATTTAAAATCATTTTACTATCCTTGAATATTGAGATTGTTTGTAAACCTTTGGGTGCACCTTAGGTCATGATTAAATAGGGATTCCTGGATACTTTGTTGGTATTTTGTTTCAAGCTTTTGTGGCAGGTTATCAAAGGTTGTGTGGAAGAGTGTAGATCTGGGCCTCCATTTGTGCACATATCCTAGTTGAAGGAGCATTTAAAACCTCTTGAAAGTATTCTTGTTGTGTAGGTGTTACAAATTTCTTGCAAAGGTTCTCAAAGAATTTGGTAATTCCTAGCTAGTCTTGTCTAAACATCTCCCAACAAAATTTCATTCAAACTAATTCATCCTACCCATACTACCCCTGCATTGCATTGTGTGTCAACAAAAGAATATAAATCCATTCACAAAAATACACAAAGCATACCAGGATTTTATCATGTCTCTAGTAGCCTCAGCCTTGTCATGAAAGCATTTCCATCATTTAGCAGTGACAACTCCTTTGAGTTTGAATAATGGATAATTGATCATGTTTTCACAAGGCCATCTCCATATCATGTGAAAAATATGAGGATATCTCCATCTCCTTTACCATACAAGGGCTGCAATATAGGTTCTCTTGCCTTGGTTGATAGGCACAACCTAAAATAGTGAGGATCAGATCAAGATCCTTTTGAAGGTGCTATCCACTCCCTCAAATCTTGAGTACCAACAAGCCAGATAGATGTGCTCCCTAGCTACAAATGACATACAAATCATCTATCTACCCTTGAGTGTCTTGTGCAAATGCATGATGTTGTTCAAGTTGTGAAGGATATTAAATTTGGATACCAACAGAAAGCATCTTCTTGGTCCTAGGGTACACACCCTCCTTCTCGAACGATCCCATGGCTATAAGTCTTTTGATGGGTACCGTGCTCTGGAATCGTGTGTGTAGAACCTTCCTTGAGTCATCCACGTAGCCCATCATCTGCCTCTATTCTGCATCCATAGGTCTTCTACCCAAGCACACACCTTTAGGGAAGCTGATTGTCAGAGCGGGGCCTCCTAGGCTGTCATGTCCCTTTTCACTACTCTCTTCCCTTCCTTCCTTTAGCACTATGTCTGCGCTCCACTCTAATTCCTAGTTTACAAGGATCTTGAGCATCTTCTTCTCTTCTCACTATGCCACTTTGGTTAACTGCTCCTTGGTAAAATCTGTGGCTTTCTGACCCTCGGCATCCTTCTCTTCTACCCTTGTATCTTCGGTGCCCTCATCTCCTTTTGCGCCTTTTCGCCGTGCAAATATGAACTCTTACTTTTCTACTCCACTCTCCTCCTCCGAGTCATAGATACTAACTATGCGAGGTTCCAAAGGTTCCTTATCTTTTTCTGGCTCTTTCTCCTCATTGCCACCCTATTCACTCTCATCCTCTCCTTCTCCCAGATATCTCTCCATGTTGTCGGTCACCTCCGAGTCAGCTTCTTCATCTACCTTCTACTTCTTCCCGAGAGGTTGCTTCTAGATAGGAGATTTTTCCTTATCTTCTTCCTCTTGTGATTCCTCCAAGGTGGTGGGTTGTTCGAGTGCCTCTATTTCTGGCATCTTCTCCTTTACTAGGGACTTCTTCCTCTGAACATAGGTGCTTGGCTTGGTGCTCGTAGAAGGCATGCTCACTATCTGAGTAGTTGGTACACTTGGTGTTCCTTCCTCTCCTCTGCCCCTCTTCCTAGACATTGGCTTCTTCATTCCTAGGGGGTCTTTAGGTATGGAGATCTCATCCACCAAGTACGCGTCGTTCTCGAATTTTGGCCCTTATGCACACGTATATGTGCGTCATGGATCCTCTAGTAATAGGAATTGTTATTGGTCTAGTCATGTGGATCTCGTGTGACACGTACTTCTCCACGTATGTGCGCTTACCTCTGGTATAGTTCAGTTTCTTCCTCATATCCCTGTGTTCCTGGTCCAATTTACCTAGCTCCAGCCTTAGCTTTTTCGACTCTTTAAATTTTTTCACTCCCACTTGGAAGTACTGGGCAGTGAACGCGAAAGGGAGCTTGCACAAAGGGATCCATGATTCATCAATAAGTTTGAACCTGCCCAAGCAAAAGTGTTGGTACACCCTGAACTCAGATTCTCCTTGTGTGGCTACTGGGAGTTGTTCAGGGATCCTGCACTCTGCTCTGAATGCATTTCTCAAGCGCGTATACCATTTTTCGAGCCGCGCTTTATGGGGAGCCTTCATTGTATCACATGCATACTTTTCAAACCTCTTCACGGGTGAAGGGTCTTCGGCTGGGTACTCCCACACAAACTTATTTGGTGCATTTGGCACTCCAACTTCTACAAATACAATGGTGAGCAAGACATTGCCAAAGAGAATCATGTCCCCTTACTTTGTGCACTTTACAATTTCCTCGGAAATGTATGTAGATAAGTTGTAAATAGTCCCCTCTGCGATCTTCTTGCAGACATGCAGCCATGGATTGTTGACTTGCATGCACCTTTCTTGGCCATTCAGTTTCCTTACCAGGTGTGTGGCCATCTTCATAATTAGGTCCTTGATGTCTGAGATGTCATAATACCACAACCCTTTCTTGCAGGCATACTCTGCGATAGTCTCTTGAATAGCTTCCTTGTCACTAAGGTCATCTTCTAGGCTATCTCCCTCGCATATAAGGCATGTGAACTATGTAATCAACTGGGGAGTTACGCGCATCTTGCACCCAACAAAGTGGAAGTAGTCCTCATGCACCTGAGACATCAACCACTGGTACAAGCGATTTGACTTCCCAAAATAAGGCAACTTGTAGAGTTGCAACAACCATGCCTTTGCCAGCTGACCTTCATGTCATCATTGTAGATAGGCAACCCCTTTAGGTGTTCACTGGTTGGTTGGGCGTACCAGTTCTAATGTCATTTCTTTCTCTATAGTGTTGGTATGGTGGTTATAGTCACATACTGGTATGTTCTTCAAATGGGATTCTCATTCCTTTCCCACCATTACTCCGTCAGGGTACTACATTTCTGCATACCATTCTTTCTTTGTTTCCACCTCAGACTCTAGTTGTTTAGCCTTTGCTTTGCCCTTCCCTTTATTTGGTGCCATGTTCGAGGTAATTGTATTACTCCAGTCCTCTCCTTATTACTCTACTTTCCTTCTCCAACCTTCAATCTTAGATCAGTGATATAAATCCCCTAAACACGTGCCCTAGTTTGCCGAACCCTAACTTTGATAAATTCTTCACAAAACGTCTTTTCACTTCGCTCCAAGTCCATTCAATTCCTTCCTTCTGGTTCGCAATCTCAAACTGGCTCTTTTACTTGTTTGATCACACAGATCTTCAATCTGATCGAATATGAAAACGTCCTAGCTTATATCTTTCACTTATATCTCCAACTCTTTGTTTTCGCAAAGTAAAATGAGAGTGCCCCGACCCTCTATTTATAGTTTTTCCTTTTTTTGGTCATTAAATGCTACTTTACCTACCCCCGTAATTTGTTCATTAATGCATCTTTTTAAAACAAAACCCATCTTTAGCGCCTTTACTCATGTGCCCTTCCTGCACAAAAACTCCTCCAACCTTTTGGCGCACAACCAAATCAACCTGACAGGAGACTCTTACGTGCACTCAACCTGCGCCGAAGGCACTTCTTCTATCCAGATTCTTTCTTTCACCTACCTCATGTTGCTTTAAATGTGCTTAATTTTCCTTTGTATGCGGGATCTATGAGTAGCTTTACCTTGGCACCAACCATTCTATCTTTTCTCTTCATCTCTTGTTTAACCGGGCTACTCAACAAGGATCTTCAACACAACTTCCTTGGTACTTTTAATCACGCACTTCTTCACTTTTCTCCACCCCACACTTAAACGATGCGTGGTCCTCTATGCACTCATAAATTCTCCAAAAATATCAATAAGGTTACTGGCGACCAAGGTGCAAAACAAAACAACAATGCGAAAGCGAAACACAAGGAAAACAAAATGCGTAAGGGAAAATTCTAGACTAACTGGCAAAACTACCTTATTTACAAACACCAAGAAGACTTATTTATAATAGGGCTTCAGCCTACTACCATTGAAGTGTCCAGGCAACTTTGTTTTGTCAAGCTCTTGTAACTGGCATGCGCCCAACTCAAGGATGTATGAGATTGCGTAGGGACCTAACCAATGGAATTTTAACTTCCTAGGATGGCATAGAAATTTAGAATCATACAGTAACACCCTCTTCCCAACCTCAAACTTCTTATTTCTAATATGGTGATCATGCCAAGCCTTTTGCTTTACTTTTTCCATTGTTTGGCTCCAACGGGAAAGTGATCGTCTCTCATCTAGTTTCATTAGTTCATCAATTCTTTCTTCCAGCACAAGTTCATCAGCTAATCCTCCTGCACGCGCTATTCACAGAGAAGGTAACATAAATTCCACTGGCAAAATAGCCTCTACGCCAAACACTAATTGAAAAGGCGTGGCTTTATTTAGTCTTTTATACGTAGTCCTGTACGCCCATAAAACTGTTGATACCTTGTCATCCCAATCATGTCTTCCAACATCACAGATCTTGGTCAAGGTATGACTTAGTATTTTGTTGAATGCTTCCGCGGTTCCATTTTCTTGAGGGTGATAGGGTGTAGTCTTATGATGAGCCACCATGAACTCAGATAGTAGGATCCTCATGGTATCATTTAGAAAATATGTACCCCCTATCAACTGGTCAAACTTAAAGGGCATCCATACCTTGTGATAATGTTCTCCCATAGGAACCTTGTTGTCGTTGCTGCCATGCAATATTTAGTTGGGGCTGCTTCTTCCCACCTTGTGAGATAATCTATGCAAGTGATGAAATAACGTGACCCATTCCTACGTGTTGTGGTGCAATAGGTCCTACAAAGTCTATCACCCACTTTTCAAAAGGCTCTGTGCTAGGAATAGGATGCAAAGGCATTTCATCTCTCCTTCCCGGTTTGCCAATGCGCTGAAAGTGGTCACATGCTTTACAATAATCTCTACAATCCTTGTATAAGGTTTCCCACCATAAACCTGCCATTAAAATCTTACACGTGGTGGCACCACTTGCGTAATGCCCACCCACACTTCCTCCGTGTGCTTCCTCCATTATGGCCAGGTGCTCATGCTCTAACACACACCTGCGCAAAAATTCATCACGTCCCAATTTGTATAAATCTCCACAAATCAACATGTAGGGCATGACGCGTATGGCCAACTTATTTTTCTCTAATGCCTTCATTCCATCTGGTGCCACACCTTCTTTTAAAAATACAACAATCTCTTCCAAATCTAAGGGTGCGTGCCGCAATCTAAACAGTTGTGCGTCTGGCATTGTTTCCTCAATACTTTGTGTGTCCTCTCTTGAATCAATTCTTGACAGATGATCAGGTCCACAATTGCTTTTTCCAGGTTTCACTACAACAGTGAACTCAAACTCTTGAAACAACAACACCCATCGACATATGCGCCCTTGAAGAACGGGTTTGTTTACTAAATACTTTAATGCCATGTGGTTAGTGTAGAATACAAAGGGTGTTACTAGCAGATACAACCAAAATTTGAAAAGCACATAGATCATTGACAATGCCTCACACTCAGTTGTGGTATAATTATGCTCTACTAGTGTTAACTTCCTGCTTGTGAAATAGAGAGGATGATCAACAATCGCCTCACTTGGTTGTGCAAGTATTGCTCCAATGGCAATTCCTGAGGCATCTACATGGACATGGAAAGGCTTGTCCCAAGAGGGAAATCACAAAATAGGTGTGGTAATAAGCCTATCTTTTAATGTATTAAATGCCCTCTATTGTGCCTTTCCCCAATGGAAGGTACTTTTGTGTCTAAGCAGCTCCTCTAAAGGCACGACGATCTTGGCATACACCTTAATGAATTTTCTATAATATCCCATATGCCTAAGGAATCTACACACTGCGCTCTGGCTAGTAGGTTCCCTTAATCCCACAATAACTGTAACCTTAGCGGGATCTACCAGTAACCCTCCTTACATATGATATGCCCCAATAAATTCCCAAAAGGTGTAGCAAACACACACTTCTTAATGTTGAGGGATATCCTCAACTGCCTACACCTTTCAAACATTAATCTCAAGTTGTCACAATGGTCTTTAACCAGACCATATACTGTCCAATCATCCAAGTAAACCTAAAGAAACTTATGAATGAAGTCCTAGAATGCTTGCAACACTATGCGCGAAAAGACAGCAGGTGCATTTTTTTATCCCAAAGGGCATGACTATATATGCAAAACTTCCCCACTTGGTGGTGAAAGTTGTCTTCTCCTGGTCTTCCTTTGCAATCCAAACTTGGTGGTATCCTGAAAATCCATCCAGTAAAGGAATAGATTTCATGCCCAATGACTCCTTTCCAGAATCTCTTCAGTGAAGGGGGTCAGAAATGGATCAATGACACAAACTACATTTAATTCCCTATAATCCACATAAATTCTAATCTGCCCATCCTTCTTGATGCTAATTACCATCAAACGTATCCATTATGATTCTTCTATTGCCTTAATGATCCCAAAAGCTATCATCTTATCTATCTCCTCCTTAACCTTCACGCATAAGTTTGGATTCATCCGGTAGGGCCTTTTTCTAATCGGGTGTGCACCTTCCTTCAGTTTTATCCTCATCTCCCCTAAGGAATGGTGGATGCCTTTTAAATCATGGTACCCGCGTGGAAATAAATCCTCGAATTCGCGTAATAGATCAATGATCTTTGATACTTCCTTCTCTGTCCATAATTCCCCAATAATAGCTTCCTTAGGTTCTTCCCCTGAACCGATGTTAATCTTCTTTGTCTTTAAAGGCTCATAATAGGCACGCGCGCGAGCATCTTCACTACCCACCACTTTGCGCGTCCCCATAGAATGGCTAACATTTAAACTCTCTGATTCCTCTCCATCAATCACATATACTAACTTTCCCTTTTCCTTTTCCAAACACACATGCTCAAGCTGGGATTCTTCTTTTTCTTCAATCTCCTCGAGGCGCGCCTCCAATCTTGGTTCACCTAGTAGCTCCAACAGCCTATCTTCCATTTTGGCATTATCCCCCATTGTAAGGAACTTGATACCTTGCAAGGCCTTATCAACCAATGGTTTGGTACTTTGATACTGAAAGGCTTAAATAATATCGGCCACAAGCTCTTGCCAATTACTTGTTTGGCGGCGTGTCTCCGAATGAATGTACCATGTGCTCGCACAACCCTGCAGTGTAGAATAAAAATTGTGCACCCAAAGGGATGGTTGCTAGTCTTCCGCACCTTCTCTCCATACCCGTTCACACTCCTAGATATGGAAAGAGGTGGGCTCCTTCCCATGGTACCCCTTGATGATGGTGGGTATATTACTTCTAGAAAATTTGACAAAGAGAGCAATTCTTACCTCACGTCATTCTAAAAGGATCTCTTGATGCGTGGCCCACCAACGAGTTGTTGTGCCGAGCAAGGCGTAACTTAGCATCCCTCTTCATTCCTTTTCATTTTTCCACTAAGCTTTTATCTCCTACAGAAGGACCTCAAGGAAGGCTCCTCTGGAGTACTTGGGAAGTTCTTTCCCCCCAAGGCACTAAACAGTGCATGCCTTAGTTACCTTGGTCACCGATCCTCTCAAATGTTGTCCCATTAATTTGTAAGTCCCATGCACCCAATTATCACATGCCAGACTGGTGGTATCACTCACTAACTGAGCATCCTCAAACTGGATAACCTCATTAATAGGGTGTACCTCTTCTCCCAATGTTTCATGTAGGGTACTGACTTCCCATCAACTAGGGGTATAATGAATCACTCCTCTTTGTTCTCAAAATTGATGTACCCTTTGTTAAACCTAAGGTCTGCATTGTTCTTGTAACACCAAGGGCACCCAAGTAGTGCTGGGAAATTATCCACCTCGGTGAGCACCAAGACTTTGAATTCCCCATTAAACTTGGCTCCCTGGATAGTAATAGTTGCATCCTTCAAGACACCGATGGGCATTTCCTTATTCTTGTTTGCCATATACATCACATTTGAAGATGGCTGTAACGCAAGTCTCCCCATCTGATGTCATGCATCCAAAGTCAAAACATTAACCTTTGTGCCAGTGTCAATGAGTATATTACTGAGGAGCCATCCATCCACAATTGTATTCAATGTAATCTCCTTGTCATAGTCGAGGTTTTGAGGGGGAAGGTTTGCATGCAAGACCTGCCTCTCGCGCACTTATCCGGCGTGTGGTACATTCTCTCTCAATAAGGATCCTAGCAAAGGAATGATGTTCTCCTGTCTTAGCATCTTGCACACCTCCTTGACCTCATCCAGGTCATCTTTTTGTGCCTCGATCCTCCTTCCTTGTTCCTCACTCCTGGATTACTCCTTTAGACACTAGATCTCCCCTTGCAAGCTTCAAATAACATCCATGGTGTCCTGATATATCTCCTTCTGATGCGTGGGGTCTGGGTACTTTCCATGAATGACCTCTTCTCTCAAAATGAGGCTCTTCTGTCTTGGTATCTCTCTTGTGTGCGTGGATTTTGCCCTTTTTGTTACCAAAACAGGCTCCAAACCTTCATCTCGTGTTACCCAAGGCATCTATTGTATGTCTGCCTTCTTGATGCTAACCATCGTAGCACCTTTGACCTTCTGGTGTTGTTGATTCATATGATCATATAACTTAGGGCACTCCCCATACTTATGCTTCTTTTTACACCAAGAGCACTACAATAAGTCCAGGCACTCACGCTTGTAATGTTCTATAGATCCACAGTTTAAACATGTCCCTCGTGGGTACTCACTCCTTCCTCCATGGTTACCTTATCCATGGAATCCTCCTCGAAAAACTTTTCCTCACGCACCTCCATCTGCGTGCTCCTCATAATGGTGATAATCAATCTTAGAACTACTGGCAATGTTGGTTTGGCACACCCCATGATCAATGGCCTCATGTATCTGATCAATGAGCCTACAGTCTTTAGTATCATGGGTCGTGGAGGTGTAAATCTTGCAATAACAGGATATATTCTTTCTGAATCACGGCGCTATAGCAAGGGACATCTACTGGCATCATGGTCCCCATGACAGATTTCCACAATCTAATATTACAACGCGTACCACCCTCAGGCATCAATTATCTTTAACGTGCCCCTCTACCTCACAATCTATGCAACATTAAACCATTACAAGTCTCATAGACCAAGTTTGTAGACAGATTTTTCCAACGGTTTATCCATAACAATAATCTGAGCTTCTAAGAATGGGCTAACGCCAAGTATCAATACTACCAACAACTTTGGTGTGTGCCAGTGCAGCCTCCAATGCTTCGCACGGGGTGTGTGAAAGTCTTACGAGACAGGGCCCTTCTAAAAGGGACTGATCAATCCTCCAACAAACCAATGTGTATAGTGATAAGGATGTATACCTTATGATAATTTAGAGAAGAGAGTCTTAAAGTGTGCATCATACTCCCGCACACTCTCTGCCATTCGCTTGTTGTATCTACTTCAAAGTGCTAATGCTTTTTTTGCTCAAACTTAGGAATGTGGAACTCTGTCAGGAATGCATTCTTTAAGGCAGTGTAATCCACCACTATTTGATAAGGATCATACTTTCTATATCAGTTTTGGTCGTTAAAAGAGCTTTGTTGAGGATCAACAGTCAGGGGACAAGAAGTCCCTCATCTTTAATGGGAGAGGTTCCCTTATTCAAAAACAAAACTTATTTTCATATGTACAATGCATAGTTTCAATGTGGAACTTGGATACCATGAAGGTGTTTTTTAAAAATAAAATGGATCATCAATATAAAAGTACAGAGGGATGAAGTAGTGGAAATGAGCAGAAAGGCATTCTCTAGAACTATAGATAAAAAAATAATTCCTTATGCATACCAGAATAAGATTGTTTGGAATAGAACCATTTGTATTTGAATCAATACGATGTTATTGCAAAGACACAAAGTTCCAGAAATAACATCCACAAGGATACAAAGCTTCTTGACATAATGCAGACAAATGATTCAACAGTATTCAATGGATAGCAAATAATAACAGGATTAGATGGACAAAGAAAAAAAATCCTTTTGTATTGATTGCTTTGCTACTCTTTACACTTTCAAAAAATAAACCAAGTTCCAGCCCCCTCAAAATGGTGGAGAGAGACCATTATATAATTTTACAAATCAGTTACACTTGGTAACTACTTCTTTTAACTAAAATGTTTTAGTTAAAGGGATGCTTAACGCAAAACACTAATTAATTTACAATAAGTACAAATTTAGAAAAAGAAGAAAGAGATAAACCAGGAGGGGAAGACAAGTGCTCATGATTAGGAGGGGCCCACTGACTTGAGGATCTGTTGTCTAAACCTTTTTTAAGGCCTCTGTTATGTCCCTGCCACGTGGAACTGATGTGTTGGCAGTATCCTGGGTCTAAGATCCCAGACATTTCTCCATCTCCTTGTCGAACTCAGTGTGCGTATGGTATTCCTTATTTGCTTCCTCAATGGCAGACTTGAGTGAGTAAATTTCCTTGATCTTCTCCTTGGTGATGGAGTCCTCCTTGAACAAATTTTCTTTGACAAAAGATCTAAATTGAGATTTAATTTCCTACAGGGAGAAAGGCACACCTGAGGTCTCATCGTGGAGTTGGCAAGTGAATATCCTTGAAAGTAGATATTACCAAAGTTTTGAAAGCTTCTCCCTTCTGCCAGCTATTCCTTAATTCTCCCAAAGCCTCCTCCAGCACTTTGATTTTCCACTCCACGTTAAATACCCATGACTTTAACAAATTATCTTTCACATCATCAAATACCTTGCTAGCCATCAAAAGGTTTTCATCAGTTTGCCCCATGAGTCAAAGGTCTACTATGCAGCTACTCCAAAGTTTGAGCTCTTTATCCATATTTCCAATTGTGGAGGAAAGCTTCTGTTGCATATTATTTACCTTCTCATTGAGTTTGAAGGCTTCACCAATGAAATTCAACCCTACAACAAGCATGTCATCCACCATGGCCTCCATAGCCCTCCCATAGATGGAGTACATGTGTATATCCTTGATGCTTTGGACTTCATCTTAAAGGAGGATCATAGGTGGTGTTGAAGCGCAGTCAGTGGGGTAGGCTCTAGAACCTTATCTTTAGATAACAGTGACTTGATGAAACTAGAAAGTACTTGAGCCTACTCCTCCAACTGCTCTATAGTTTGTTGCCCTTTCTCTACCCTCCCAATGACACTGGTGACTTTTTCTTGAAGGTTGTGGATTTCACCCTCAGGAGTAGACTCTCCCATTGAGATCCTTGAAGGTTCCATATCAAGGCCCTGCAAATCCTTCTCTGGCTTATCAACCTTGGGCTTAGCTATCTCAAGGAATTGTTGACCTTGTGCATCAGATACTATTCTTGAAGTGGTACTGGCTTTCTTCGCAAGAGCAAAAGGAGTAGTGCCCAACAAGGCCACCATAACATCAAAGTTAGGTCCTGTCAACCGAGAAGAAGACTTCCTCTTCCTACTATCTAACAAAAGGTTGAACCCATGTAAAAGAGGAGGAGGAAGAAGAAGGGGGGGCGAGAGGACCAAGAGAAAGGGAACTCATGGCACTCAGAGTATGTACCACTATTTCCTCTAGTTGAGATGTGAGTGGGGCAGCTGAGGCTTCTGGAACAGAGGAGCCAATGGTTCTTGGAAGCTCAGTGCTTTGAATTTCTTTCTCTGTATCCATTGTAGTTTCAGAAGCATCTGCAGGATTTGGCATTTCACTATCTTCACTCTCACTGAGAACAATGATGTTCTCTGGCCCAAAAGGTAGTTTCTGAACGCTTTGGCATAGGGTCTTCTTCAATGGGCTCCTTTTTGACCTCCTTCACCTTCTTTTGATAGACCTGAGTGGAGGAGGAAGAAGTGGAGGATGTAGGGCCTTTACTTGATGAGACAGGGAGGAGTCTGTACATGTACCTCTAAATTGGGTGTTTGTTCCTCCTTCCTCGGGGGTCGAGGTGTCTTTGGAAGAGGATTCTCCTGTGTTCTTCCTTAGCTCACGAATCTTCATATCAACCCAGACTTTAGTCCTTACCAGGACAGGGGGTGAGGATTTCAGCCAAATCATCTTTCTCCATCTTAAACCAGTCCAAATCCTCTAAGGGAATGTTTTTGATCACATTTTCATATTCATATGACAATAGGTCTATGTTGTCATCCTGAAGTCCTTCAGGAATTTGATACAAGTTAAGCTCTTGAACTAATTGAAGAGGAAACCTGTCATAATGCCTCCTTCTGGCCTCAAAATCATCTATGCAATCAACCCAATAATCTTCAGTGTCTTCCCTATGATGATAGTATATTTTGATGTTCAACTCAATGAATTTCTTCAAGTCGAAATAGGTTTTAGGCCTGAAGAAGTGGACAGTGATGGGAGCAAGGGCCCTCTCTATGTTCTAGGCATCCAAAGTGGTTTTGCATGTATAATTTCCCAAAGATATGGGGAAGATTAGACCAGTGATTTTCTTGTCTCTATAAGTTCTGTGCAATTTTTCCAATTGCCTGCACACCCTCAATCAAGGCCATCTTATCATTACATAACATGGGGAGCTTGAGAGGGGTGCTTTCATAACCTGCTAGCCTGATATAAGAGAACCTTCTAAATTGAATTAAGTAGGATCCGTACTTTGCTATCAGGCTCATGGCTTCATCTGAGAATCTCCTAGCAGTGTCACTCTCTAGAAGCCTTACAATGTACATGGTGGAAAGCATCATTCATCCTCCTAAAATTATGATTGCTAGTGTTTAGGGTGAACTGAGGGCAGTAATCATATATGGGATCATCTTTCTGAGCATGAATGTAGGTGAAGCCAAACCACTGTCTTGAAGTTGTAAGGGTATACATTAGGTAGGAATTCATGTAGAAATTTTTTATTTGTTGTACATGGGACAACTGCTCTGTCAGATTCATGCAGATAATCTCTACCCAGTTGATGTTCTTGGTACCTTCACACACTATGTTGATAAGTGGGCACATCTAAAAGTGGAACTAGTTAGTAGAAGGCAAGCCCATGACCCGGAGCTAAAAAAATTATGAAGTTTGATAGCTCCTCTTTGAAATCAGACCTAAACAGAGCCTTGGATAGTCGGGATGCTCCTTTCTTAGGGTTCTTTAGCCAAGACTTTGCAATTCTAGATTTGTATTTTTCACTGTCTTGGTCAAATATTTCCTGTGCTTGATTTTGGGAAATCACCACAAAAATTATCCATTTCTAGGATTCTTAAGGGCAGTGGGCAATGGCGGCAGCGTCAAGCTTGGCAATGAGCTCCCCATGTACATTTGTTAATTCACTCGAGCCATGGTTGAAGTGAGCCCCACAGGTGAGTACTGTGTTTGTACGTTACACCGAGATAGGAAAACCAGCAGCAAATGCCAAGCTTACTATCATTAATCATTTGTGCCATTGGAGAGGGGTTCAGGTTTGTCAACCTGGTCCAAAAATTGACAAAGTCCAGGTGACGAACTTCACTGTCCCAGATATCGGGAATGATAGACTCGACTGGAGAAACCTTCTCCTGACCTTGGAATTTAATCTTCATGTTGATAGTACTTTGAAAAAAAAATGCATAGCTTGAATCCATGATGAAATTGCAGGGGAAATGAGGATGCTCGAGCAAATGGTTTCAATCGCAAGGGTATGAGCAAAATGATAATGAGAAAGCAAGTGTGTCAAAAATACGTAGAGGGGTAGTCTATTAAATAGCTCTTTTTAGGAGAGAGAAGGTTATAAATGTGCGTTTAATTCATATCCACCAACTCAAAAAAAAGAAAGCATCGGGAAGAGCGGGGAAAAATTAGGCCGGATGGCCTTTGGTACATTTAGGTCACGGCGGGACGCAAAAGTGCGATTCGGCCGAGGCGGACGATGCGGGGACAGGAGAACACAAATGCTTTAGGAACATGAGGGACAAAAGTATGCGAAGTGCATGATGTTGGCTGATGTGGGTGATCGAGGAACAGGTGAGCCCAAGTGAACTTGGGACAATTGGAACAAAAAAGTTTCGACGGGCCTGCAAGTTAACGGATTTCAAAGAAAGCGGGCCAATCGGCGAACAGAGAGCCCTAGTAAAACTTGGGACACATGGGAAAAAAAATTTCTGATAGACCCACAAATCACACAAATGACTAAAAAAACATAGAATTTTCCAAACTCTTACGACTTCTCTCTTTACCAGAACATTAGAAAAAGGTGTCAAACTCAAAATTTTCAATTTTTGACTTTCGAAAGAGGGGAGATTTTGAGAGGACAATAGCGGGCTCCTTCTGAGGATGACTTGGCTAGATTCAAAGAAAGAAGAGAGCAACGCAAGAACTCTCAGAAAACTTAGGGGAAGCAGACCAATGCCTTATCCATTGGGCCACAGAGTCAAATGCAACCAATACAGAAAACAACACCCCAAACAAAGAAGGAAAACACACCAAAAAGCAAGGGAAGGAAAACACCCACAAGCAAGAAAGGAGACACCTATACATAATATACAGAGGACTTCCCTATCACTCTAGGACTTAAACAATTTCAAGTACTACCCACTATAAGGAAGTGGGAGAGAAGAACCATCCATGCAATCAAGGTAGAAAAGAATCTCACCAGTAAAGTGCCTGATCTAGAAAGGTCCCGAGGCCAAAGAGAATCGAACTTGCCATGGCTGCCACGAGGTTCATGTCTTTTATCCCACAGTAAAAACAATATCTCCAACTTTGAAATCCCTGCGCCTAGCCTTCTTGTCAAACAAGGATTTCACCTTCTGTTGGTGAGTAGATATTCTATCAGCAACCTTCAATCTGTCTTCATTCAATTTGTAAAGATACATGATCCTTTTATCTAAAGAATCATTAAAGCTAGTGTCTTCAATGGCCATCATTAAATGTAAGGCTGGTAACTCCACTGTTACTGGCAATTGAGCTTCTACTCCATATACCACCTGAAAAGGGGACATCCCAATAGCTCTTTTAGGTGTAATCTTGTCTACCCCAAGAGCATCATAGAGCTTCTTGTGCTAATTCCTATGAGATTCATTAATCAATTTCCCTTATTATGGCCACCATATTTTTTGGTTGTTGATTCAGCTTGCCCATTTCCCTGAGGATAAAAAATCTGAAGAGTGAGCTAGGAAGATGCCCATATCCATAATAGAAATCCATCTTCTCAGTTGAAGAAAAACTTGAAGTGTTACCCGTTACAATCTTGTTTGGGACCCCAAACCTTACCAAGATGTTTTCTTTGATAAAACTACATACTACTTCAGAAGTAGTACTCTTTATTAGGGATGGCTTCTACCCAATTAGTGAAATAGTCTGTGGCAATCAAAACATGGGTGTGTCTGGCACTTGAAGAAGGATTAAGGTGTTCCAATAAAATCTAAACCCCATTTTTGAAAAGGCTCTTCAATCATGACTGGCTTAAGAGGCAAGGCATGCTAACTTAGGTCTACCCACAAAGGTTTGACAAGCTTCACATTTATAAATCCACTTTGATGCATCTTTGAACAAGGTAGGCCAATAGTATCCTACACGAAGAATATTATGAGTAGTAACAGTTGATGAGTAAGGTCTCTGTTAGTGCAAAAATTACAGCACCCCTGGAAGCTGATCAGATTTCTAAGTTGATCACTCTTGCATCCAGTGTAATTGCACAACATGGAACCCTCTCTCCAAGTGTGGGACTTGGAAACTGAGAGAGGAATCTCCAGATTAGAGGCTGGTTCCTCAAACTCCTCTGATTTAGATCTATATTTTGCAAAGCTACAGAGGTCTAGATCCTAATCCTATTCTAACTTACAAGGAGACAGGGGTAGAAGTGCAAAAAAAATGAAACTAACTAAAGATGGTGATGCACCAAAAAGGAGTGGCGAAACATATTAGTCATGCAAATAGACACAGACCAAGGTTCACAACATAAAAAACATACACAGACTGATAATGTATAATTTAGCATCTGAAATCAAGCAAATAATACAAACAGAGGATTGAAACCCATTCACAGAGCTTTGCATTATCAATTTAAATATCAAAATACGCATTACACCCCTCAGAGAGGTAAAGAAAACTGTTACAATCCTTGGAGAGGTCTGATACTTCATCAATCCCTTGAAGAAGGTGAAAGAAGAAGTCTGTTATGCCCAAAAATGTTCCTCTCTTTGAGATGAGCCCAAAACTGACTTTTAAAAATGCAAGGGTCGAACCCAGGGAATAGGAGACGTAAAAAGGCATGGGAGCCCATTCTTTCTTGACTGTAAGTGTATTAAAACGGCATGGAGGACCTTACAAACCCATACCCTATCATTTTTACCGGGATTACAGGAGAATGCGACCCATTCTGCATTAACTCTGGTCGCTGGAATGTCATTTCCGGCTATGAATACGTGTCAGAGCCATTTCTTAATTTTTCTCCCTCTATAATTCTCCAAAATGCAAGATTGTGACCCCTAGAATCGTGTAGAGAATTTCACCAGCTTTCCGTTGATATAAAGAACGTGTAAATCTGAGCTCTGGATCAAAAGTTATGGCGATTTGAAGATCTAGGGCACAAAACAGGGCGAAAGCATGTTTTTGAAATATCCTTTCCCGCGCTCTGCCACCTGGACGACACGTGGGACGTGCTGATTGGATGAGAAATTCTCTCTCCTCCGTCTTTCGTGGGGCTTTCATTTTGAAATTCACTTGTGGGGCCCTTAACTGGACACGTGGCGCTACTTCATTGGTATCGGGCTGGACCGTTTAAAACTTGCCCTTTGACCTTTTTGACCTTTTTTTTTCTGAGACACGTGGCGGCTTCTGATTGGGTTCTCGGCCCTGCCGGCTTTTTCGCGCCCTTCGCGTCCTTTTGTCCCAGATTTTCCCAATTGCTTAGTGCTCCTTGTGCTGATTTCGGCTGAACCGGCCGGTTCGCGTCCATTTTGTCCCCGGATGTCCCAATTGCCTTCGGACTGTTTTGACCTCTTTCGCCCGGTTCGGCCGGTTCGCAGCCTTTTCGGCCCAGCTTGTCCCGAACTATCCCTCTCAACAGGTTAGTCGATTTTCTCTCGGTCGAACCGGCATTTCGCACCTGCCGCGTACTTTCATCCCATTTGTCCCATTTTCTTTTGGACTGTCTGTGCTCATTTCGGCCGACACCGGCCGGTTCGGGCCTTTTTGTCCCAAACGTCCCGAGCAACACTTAGCCAATTTTCACACTCTTTCCTGGATCAACCTATTTGCCTTTCTGCAACTTTTTTGCATTTTCTCAGAGCTTGTTCCCTGTTTCTTCGGCCAGGGGAGTTAGAAAAATACCTGAAGGGACCCTAGAAACCTGATTTTTGCTCTGAATCAATCATATTTGCTTGGGATTTGAATCTTCTGATGCATGTTATCAAAATTTTACCCTAGGGGGGTAAATTTTGGATAACAATTTGGTTGACTCAGCGGGATCATCTGCCTGCTAGATGGAAAGACCAGTTGCTTGAAGCAATCCATTTGGCATGGAGTCATCAAATATTCTGTTAGAATCCAAACTGACTCAGAATGTGCAAGGGGGGAAGATGGGATGTGACCTGATGAAAGAAAAGACATGCTAAACATCTCCATGGATAGCAAGCTGTGCCAAGGCACTTAGGGAAAACAAAACTAACCTACAGAAAAATAATGTGCACAAGCACTTGGAGGAAAGAAAATCTAATCTAATATCTACAGGTGTAGTGAACCTCCCTCTAGAAGCAACGCTTGAGATAGATTCCATTTACTGGAATCTGCAGTTCTTCACCATCCAATGAGGCCAATTGGAAAGCATTGTTGCTCTTGCACTTTGTGACCATGTATGGGCCACTCCAAATTGGCATCAAATTTTGAATGCCTTCCTAGTTTTGCTCTGTCCACATCCTATTTCAGCACTAGATCTCCTACTTGAAAAGATCTGTCTTTGGCCTTCCTATCAAAGGTCTTTTTTATCAAAGCTTGATCCTTTTCCATTGCTTGGGATGCCTGATCTCGGATCTCTTGCAGCTCCATTCAACTCTGCATACCTCACCTCCATGGGCTCAAACTCTAGCTAAACTCCAGTTGTTTCATGAGTTCCAATGTTGGCAACTCAAGTGACATGGCCAAGATTGCCTCTCTTCCGTTCCGTAGACAAGCCTAAATGGAGAGTTACCCGTGGATCTTTTGGGGAGTTATCCTATCAGCCCATAAGGGCTGATTTCAGTTTGGTATGCCAAGCCCTCTGATTCTCAGCAAGAGTCCTCCTAATGATCCTCAGCAAGTTTTTGTTTGTAGACTCGGCCTGGCCATTACCTTGAGGGTAATAGTTTGATGAAGTGCTCAGGTAAATCCCGTTCTTGACAGCCCACTCAGTCACTTTAGATCCGATGAATGCCAAATGCATTATCAGAGATTATTGTAGTAGGTACACCAAATCTGGAAGTTATCCCTTCGTAAAAGTTCAAGATGCTAGACTCATTCACCTCTTTGAGTGCTACTGCTTCTGTCCATCTGGTGAAGTAGTCTGTGGCTGTCAAAATCCATTTGTGCCCTTGGCTCGAATTGGGATTGATGACTCCAATGAAGTCCAAACCCCACTGCATGAATGGCTGATCTACTGTAATTGGATGCAATGGAAGGGCAGTGAGTCTCTCTTTTCCCTGTGAAGAATGCACAATTCTTACACCTCTTGATCCATGCATAGCAATCACTGAAGATTTTAGGCCAATACTAACCAGCCTTCATGATTTTCAGAGCTGTCCACTCTTGGTGCAAAATGGCCACCAGCTGGTCCATTATGAAATTCTTCCAACACCCTTTGAATCTGACCTGTGTTAATGCATCTCAGCAGCACCTCCATTCACGTCCTTCTTGAACAAAACTCCATCAATGATGGTATATGGAATAGCCTGCAATCTGAAATGTCTCCTCTTTGCTTTGCTCATTTCTGGAGGGCACAAGCCCGTCTGTAGGAAATGTATCATATTCTGAGTCCGAACAGGGAGTGGACACATTATCATTTTCCTGTTTTTTTATCATCTTGTAATAGCAGGACAGCGTCTTCTTCATCTTCTGGGTTGTCTGGTTGTTTGGAAGCGAGCTGCTCACACACAAACCTTTGCCTCTTACCAGCTTGGTGATCTTGATCTCAATGTCAATACTCCATGACACGGGTGATCTAACCTACCCTTTTCTCATTCAAATCCTTGTTGAGGAGGAAATCCTTAACCCCAGCATGTGAGACTAGCAACTGTATCTTGTTGTTTGAGACTAAATGCTTGAATTTCTTCAAGCTTCTGATTACTGCAAGCACATGCTTTTCAATAAAAGAGTACCTCATTTCGCAGTCACCTAGGCTCTGGCTGAAGAAGGCAATCGACTGCTCATCATTATCTTTGTTCTGCTGTACCAGAATGGCAGAAATAGTGTCATCACCTCCAAATGCATAGAGGATGAAATCCTTGGAAAAGTCTGGGTTGATGAGAGTGGGTGCCTGGGAGATGGCTTCTTTGATTGCTTCAAAACTCTCCTTGCCTTCTGCCGTCCATTTGAAAGCCATGTTTTTTCTTAACATTTTAGTGATGGGCTTGACAAGGGCTGCAAAATTTGGGACAAACCTCCGAACAAAGTTTATCCTTCCCAGGAAACTCTGAAGGGCCTTCTTGTGGCTTGGCAATGGTAGAGCTCTTATGGCTTCGACCCTCTCTGGATCAATTGCTAATCCCTCCTTAGAGACAATATGGCCA
This sequence comes from Taxus chinensis, assembly GCA_019776745.2. Classification (NCBI taxonomy): domain Eukaryota; kingdom Viridiplantae; phylum Streptophyta; class Pinopsida; order Cupressales; family Taxaceae; genus Taxus; species Taxus chinensis. Next base: position 982,905,923 of record CM034146.1, read on the forward strand.
AGGAGCTTCCCTTCATGTGTAAGAAAGATGCACTTCTTAGGATTCAAAGACACACCGAACTTTCTACACCTCTGAAACACTTGCCTGAGGTGAAAGAGATGGTCTGCAGCATTCTTTGAGAAGACAGTAATATCATCTAAGTATATCAGCACTATCTTGTTGATCAAGCCTTTGAATGCCATATCCATAGCTCGCTGGAATGTTGCTCCGGCATTCAACAGTCCAAATGGCATCTTCTTGTAAGCATATGTGCCCCATTTGGTCGTGAAGGCTGTCTTGAACTGGTCTTCCTCCTTTACCATGATTTGATTGAAGCCTGAGTAACCATCAAGTAGTGAAAACCTTTCTGAACCAGCTACGACCTGCAGTGTTTGCTCCATGGAAGGGAGTGGATAATGGTCCTTGAGAGAGGCTCTAATCAAATCTCTAAAGTCAACACATAGCCTGATCTCTCCACTCTTCTTTCTGACTGGAACTAAGTTGGCAACCCAACTAGAATGCTTGATTGGGAATATAATTGCTGACTCAATCAGCTTGTCCAATTCTTTCCTCATGAGAGGCTCCATGTGTGGATTGACTGGTCTCTATTTCTACCTAATAGGCTTAGTATTTGGGTCCAATTCAATGGTATGTTGAGCTAAGTTGGAATTGAACCCTTTCAAATCTTCATAACTCCAAGCAAACACGTCAGGGAATTCTTGACATAGCTGTATGAACTCATACCTTTCATGTTCAGTTGTCATCTTTCCAATTTGCAATGGCTTGTTCTCTTCTACCAAGATGGATACCGAATCTTCTCTCTTAACCTGAATGTTTGCTTTCTCCTTTCTAAACTGATCATTGGGGTTAAAAATGGACTCCAAGGTGATAAGTCCCTTGGGCAGCTTGTCAGTTCTCAGCTGTATCACCTGGTCACCATATTGTTGTTCCAACTTCTCTTGATTCTTAGCTGAGAACTCAGCTTCTTCTTGCAAGAAGTGGATGATTTGCTGATCATTCTCAAATACTTGCCAACTGACATCGTTATCCGGCACTGAAGGCCTCACAATCACGTGGATGTTTGGTTGTACCTTGTCTTGTTGAATGTTTTCTATAATGTTCAAAGGCTGCCCCTACTACTGCAAGCCTGTCAGCAGCTTGATTCTTTTTCCTAGGGATGGATTTGATGCCAAAGCCCTCAAAATCTTCCATGAGGTCCCACACCCTGTTCTTGTAGCATCTGAGTAGATCATTTTTGGCAGCATGTTGTCCCTTGACCTGATTTACAATCAGCTCACTGTCCCCAAAAACTTGCAAGTTCTTTATCTTTCTCTTGATTGCCCAATGCATCCCTTGCACCAAGGCTTCATATTCAGCAGTGTTATTGGAGCATGCAAATTGAAATCTAAAAGCTGAATAATGCTTTATTCCTTGAGGTGAAACAAGCATGGCTCCACCTCCTGCACCTTGTCTACTCCTTGATCTATCGAAAAATAGCTGCCATACTTCATTGTCATCCTTGTGGTTTGGCTTGGTGATGCTAGGAATAGGTTGAATTTCTTCGTGTATGCAATAGACCCCTAGCTCAAATTCTTCTACTTCTTGATAAGGATCAAAAGCATGTACCTTGTTTGCCCATTCATCAAGAGTCAAATCTGGAATACTTCCAACCTTAGTGTCGGCTTCATCAGTGCCAGGGTGATCTTCTTGATCAAAATGCTGAGCAATTGGCATTAATCTGACTTGGAGTATAGGGCTCAATGTGGAAGTTTGCAATAGGTTCTGACCTAATTGTAGCCTTAGTTCCATACCTTGTTCTGAATAACATGTGAGACCAATCAGCAGACAAATATCCCCCAATTCTGGTAGTGAAGTCCCTTAACAAACAGAGGGCAAAGAGTGGTGGAAGGTCTATGACTGATATATCTTGTAAGACAACAACATTTGGACATGCATGTAAGGTAAGACTCAAATTTCTAATCACTCCAACTGTTGCTATTGATGTCCCATCCAGCTGCACTACTCCCTTAGATGTTAATTCATACTGGAGCCCTAACTGATCAGCTATCTGTTTAGGCATTACTGAGCTACTTGCCCCGAAATCTATCATGCAATTATGCACTAGCTGATTTCCAATGATTAACGAAACATAAAAAGGGGGAGGCTTCAACATTCTATCTTGTTGTGCTCCATGATTTCCTTCAGGCTGGGCAGCATTTGTGAGTACCTTCTCCTGCATTTGGATCTGCTGATTCGAAGTTGGCCAATCCTTCATGGCAGCTTGCAGCAGATTTCTTTGGCCTGGGATGGATAGGGATTCCCACATAGATATATTGACGTTTTTCTTCTTCATCTAATCAATGATACTGAATGGTGATGAAGGATTTCTCTGTTGTCCCTTGGTCTGCACATTTTCTCCTTGTATGTGGGCAGCAACAGCTGGCATTTGAGTTGGCCTAGGGGCTGTTCTTGACTGCCCTTGTGCATTTGAAACTGGGTTTTGCTTGCCAATCATTTGTGGAGCTGTGGAAGGTTGAGGATTGGCTGGGGCTAATGACTGTTGTTCACCCAAATTTCTCCTTTTTGACCTTGTGTTGGCTGCAACACCTTGAGAAACTGCCTGATTCATGCCACAGAAATCCTCTGCTTGCCAATTTACCAATGTGGTGTCATTTGGGGCTGATTGCTGTTGGAATGTTTCTTGTTGTTGGCTATTTTCTTGACTACTCTCACCCTCCACACCAGCACTTGTTACCATTAAAGCTTGAGTCAAAGCACCATTGAAGCACATGGATTGATTATGAGGCTCATTACATGGAAAACACCAATCATACTCCTGGGCAGTGTTGTTTTGTGCTGGTACTAATGCCTTAGAGGCAGATATGGCATTTGGATTATAGGGCTGGAATGGTCTATTGGCAAGAGGCCTTGTTTGATTCATATTTGCAGCTGGATTGGGTGGCCTTTGAGGCTGATATGGCTGCCTATTAGGTTGAGCTTGAGGCTGATACGAAGGTCTAAAACCTTGAGCTTGCTGTCTCTTGAGTGTGACCAGCTCATTACCTAAATTTTGCAGTTGCTTCATGACTTCTTGAAGCTCATTTGGGGCACTTGGAGATGAAGTGGAAGCTTCATTTGAACTCTGATTCCTAGGAGTGGGAATAGGACCTGAGACAGGTGCTTGACTAGTACTTGGGCTCTCTAAACTTGGATATAATGGCGTTGGAGGCCTAGGAGCTAGCTTGCCAGCTTGAATCAGACAATTTTCAGCTCTAATGGCAATACTATAAGCAGCAAGGATAGTTGTGCCTCCCATAGATTGAATCAATATAGAAATATCAGAATTTAAAGCTTTAAGGTAATATAGAAAAGCACCTTCTGTTGTTGGCCTGACTGCTACTGGAATCCTATCCCAAGACCTTTGAAATCTGAAGTTGAAGTCAGTTAGCTGCTCATTGGAAGCTCTCTTGATAGTTGTTAGCTGTTCCAAAAGAGACAAGTTGTCTCCCTTCTCTCCAAATTGATTGTGAAGTGCAATACACAGCTGATTCCAGTTTGTGATAGAGCCAGCTTCAAGGCTCCTAAACCATTGTAATGCTTTTCCCTTGAATGAGGATGCCAACAATTTGACAGCTACTTGCATTTCATTAATCTCATGGATTGCACAAATGTTAGCAATGTCTTTGCCATGATCACCAGGAGTGGTCTGGTTTTCTCCAGTGAAGTATGGAATGTTCTTCAATGCTGCTACTGGGATTGGATTTTGTGCATTGAGAGCAAGTGGGCTACTGCCTGTGAAGTTGACATAGGGGTTCACTGGTTGCGCCATTCTGATTGGTCTTAAAACCCTTGTATATTGAAAGAAAGGCCGCTCAGGTGGAGGAGTTGAGAGAGTTCTGTTTGGTGGAGATGGGGACCTTTGAATCCTTCTTCCTCTTTGCCTTCTTCTTAGAGATAATTGCAGGTATTCAAACAGTACTTCCTCCTCTCCAACTCTTGACCTTGTGATTCTTCTCATAAGCTTTCAGGCCTGACTGCTGAAACCAGTTGATTCTTCCCCTCGGAGTCGCCAGATATGCAAATAATAGCTCTTTTCAAGCAAGAAAATTGCAGCAGATGCACATCAACTTTGCTGCAATAAAAATGAGACCTCTTGTCCCACCAGGCGTGCCAAAACTGTTAGTGCAAAATTACAGCACCCCTAGACGCTGATCAGATTTCTAGGTTGATCACTCTTGCATCCAGTGTAATTGCACAACATGGAAACCTCTCTCCAAGTGTGGGACTTGGAAACTAAGAGAGGAATCTCCAGATTAGAGGCTGGTTCCTCAAACTCCTCTGATTTAGATCTATATTTTGCAAAGCTACAGAGGTCTAGATCCTAATCCTATTCTAACTTGCAAGGAGACAGGGGTAGAAGTGCAAAAAAAATGAAACTAACTAAAGATGGTGATGCACCAAAAAGGAGTGGCGAAACATATTAGTCATGCAAATAGACACAGACCAAGGTTCACAACATAAAAACATACACAGACTGATAATGTATAATTTAGCATCTGAAATCAAGCAAATAATACAAACAGAGGATTGAAACCCATTCACAGAGCTTGCATTATCAATTTAATATCAAAATACGCATTACACCCTCAAAGAGGTAAAGAAAACTGTTACAATCCTTGGAGAGGTCTGATACTTCATCAATCCCTTGAAGAAGGTGAAAGAAGAAGTCTGCTATGCCCAAAAATGTTCCTCTCTTTGAAATGAGCCCAAAACTGACTTTTAAAATGCAAGGGTCGAACCCAGGGAACAGGAGACGTACAAAGGCATGGGAGCCCATTCTTTCTTGACTGCAGGTGTATTAAAATAGCATAGAGGACCTTACAAACCCACACCCTGTCATTTTGACCGGATTACAGGAGAATGCGACCCATTCTGCATTAACTCTGGTCACTGGAATGTCATTTCCGGCCATGAATACGCGTCAGAGCCGTTTCTCAATTTTTCTCCCTCCAAACTGCTCCAAAACGCAAGATTGACCCTGGAATCGTGTAGAGAATTTCACCAGCTTTCCGTTGATATAAAGAACGTGCAAATCCGAGCTCTGGATCAAAAGTTATGGCGATCTGAAGATCTAGGGCACAAAATAGGTGAAAGCGTGTTTTGAAATCCTTTCCCGCGCTCTGCCACCTGGACGACACGTGGGACGTGCTGATTGGACGAGAAATTCTCTCTCCTCCATCTTTCGCGGGCTTTCATTTTGAAATTTGCTTGTGGGGCCCTTAACTGGACACGTGGCGCTACTTCATTGGTTCGGGTTGACCTTTTAAAACTTGCCCTTTGACCTTTTTGACCTTTTTTTTTCTGAGACACGTGGCGGCTTTTGATTGGTTCTCGGCCTTGCCAGCTTTTTCACGCCCTTCGCGTCCTTTTGTCCCAGACGTCCCAATTGCTTAGTGCTCCTTGTGCTGATTTCGGCCGAACCAGCCGGTTCGCGTCCATTTGTCCCGGATGTCCCAATTGCCTTCAGAGTGTTTTGACCTCTTTCGCCCGGTTCGGCCGGTTCACGCCTTTTCGGCCCGCTTGTCCCGAACTGTCCCTCTCAGCAGTTAGTCGATTTTCTCTCGGTTGAACCGGCATTTCACGCCCGCCGCGTACTTTCGTCCCATTTGTCCCATTTTCTTTTGGACTGCCTGTGCTCATTTCGGCCGAACCGGCCGGTTCGGGCCTTTTTGTCCCAAACGTCTCGAGCAACACTTAGCCAATTTTCACACTCTTTCCTGGATCAACCTATTTGCCTTTCTGCAACTTTTTTGCATTTTCTCAGAGCTTGCTCCCTGTTTCTTCGGCCAGGGGAGTTAGAAAAATACCTGAAGGGACCCTAGAAACCTGATTTTGCTCTGAATCAATCAATTTGCTTGGGATTTGAATCTTCTGATGCATGTTATCAAAATTTACCCTAGGGGGGTAAATTTTGGATAACAGTCTCCACATGCTTGATCATGGAAAGCTGAAAGAATCTTCCTCTGTTTCTCTTTATCCTCACATTTTAGAAATCTTCCATCCATCCCACATTTGAACAAAGCATTCTCCCACAATACATATTGGGCTGATCTTAACTTAACAGCTCTCTTTTCCTCGGCATTCAAATGAGAGGGACACTCTCCATAGGTGATAAAATGTGTGATATCAGCATACCATTCATCAATTGAGCTGAGAAACAGAATGGTAGGAAGATCATCTTTATCCTTAGGTAACTCATGTCCAGCTCCCTCAGCGATGAGTTCACACAAGCCCTTTCCACGAACTAGTTTGGTTGGTCTGATGTCAATATCATATTCTTGCACCTTCGCCACCCAGTTCCCTCTCTTGGACCCAAACTCTTGTTGCATGAGAATAGACTTGATGTTGTGTCAGGCACAAGTACTATGGAGTGAGAGTTAAGGATATAAAAACGAAACTTCTTGACATCTCTAACCATTGCAAAAACATGTTTCTTCATCATTGTGTATTTCAACTCATAATTTTTAAGAATGTAGCTCATAAATGCAATTGGGAGCTCGTGATCATTAGAATGTTTTTGAGTCAAAACAACAGCTATGGTGTTATCTGTGGCATAGCAATAGATAATAAAATCTTTGCTAAAATCTGAACATGCTAGGATAGGAGTTCTAGCAATAACCTTTTTAATACCTTTAAAGGCTTCTTTCTCTTCAGAAGACCAGCCAAATTTTTGCTTTCCCTTCATCATTTGAGAGATGTTCAAAGTTAGTTCTAAAAAATCAGGGATAAATCTTCTCAGAAAGTTGATCTTACCAAAGAAAGAATGCACTCCCTTCTTGCTGGTTGGAAGAGGAATCTATTGTATGGCTTGAACTCATTCAGGATCAATTTTTATACCATCGTTAGAGACAACATGCCCTAAAAATTTTCCCTCTGTCAAACAAAAGACAGATTTATGAGAATTCAAAGAGATCCCATGTTCTCTGCACTTCAAGAGAACTATTTCCAGGTGTTGAAAATGGTATGCTCTATCTTTGGAAAACACAGTTAAGTCATCTAGATATACAACAATACATTTCCCTTTTAAAATTCCAAAGGCCAAGTCCATAGCTCTTTGGAAAGTGGCACCAACATTAATGAGCCCAAAATGCATCCTCTTATAGGCAAAAGTACCCCAAGGAGTAGTGAAAGCCATCTTGTGTTGATCTGCGGTATTGACTTCTACCTGATTATACCCTGAGAAGCCATCAAGCATGGATAACATTTTATATCCCTTAATAGCTTGCAAGACCTGATCCATCATGGGAAAAGGATAGTTGTCCTTCAAAGAAGCTTGATTCAGATTCCTGAAGTCGACACAAATATGAATCTCACCATTATTCTTCCTAACAAGCACAATGTTGGCAATCCATGTTGAATGGTGGATGGGAAAAATGATTTTGGCTTTCAACATCTTTTGTGTTTCCTAAAAAATAGTGTCGGCTATCTTAAGATTGTATTGCCTTTGTTTCTGCTTGAAATGTTTAATCCCAGGTTTGAGGGGAATGAAATGTTGCATCTCCTTTGGTTGGAAGGCTTTTAGATCCTCATAGGAATATGCAAGAACATATTTATACTTCTTAATAAGGTTGATTACTTTCTTCTTTTCTTCTGGTGTACAACATTTTCCAATGTTTACAAGCTTGGGATCGACAGAACTTCCAATATTGGTTTTGTCATACTCAGCAGATTGTTTTGATCTAGTGGAAGCTTTAGATTTCACATACCTGTAAGGCTTATCAAACAATTCTTCTAAACTCACCAGTCCTTTTGGAATCTTGTTACCTTGAGTCTGATACACCCATCTTGATCCATCTCTTCTTCCTTGACATCCTCTTCATGGGAAGACATGCTTTCATGAGGAAAATTGTCACTTCCTTCAAAGTACAATTGTTCAAAGTTATCCTCGAGCTCTAGGAAAGAAAGAAAATGCTGATCATCATTGAAAACTTTCCAGTTACTTGCGTTATCAAGTACACTAGGCCTATGGATCATCTCAATGGTAAACCTATCTTGAGAAAAGTCAGGATGAGGTATCAGCAATGACCCTAAGACTGCTAGTGAATCAGCCCTAGTGTTCTTTTCTCTAGGCATTGCTTCAATGGAGAAGGCATCAAGAAATTTGATAGAGTCCCAAACCTGATTCCTGTAATGCTTCAACCTTATATTCTTTACCTGGAAAAGGTTTCTAACTTGCTTGAAAACTAGTTCCGCATCCCCACGAGCTAGAAGATTCTTCATGCCTTTTTATTTTGCCACATTAAGTCCAAGAATGAGAGCCTCATACTTTTTTGTATTATTAGTATTTTCAAATTGTAGTTTGAATGAGGAAGGAAGAACCTTTCCCTCAGGAGGTACCAATACTACGCCAACTCCGGAACCAGCCGAGGAATAACTTCCATCAAATTCTAAAATCCAAACCTCATTAGGATCATGAAGTGCTCCTTTAGGAAGTTGGATTTCCTCTGGAGACATAATCATATAGTTACCATGCCCCATATCTTCATAAATTATTTGCGCTTTGGGATCATCTATTTTTTGTATAATATACTCAGATTGCTTCTCGGGAAACAACTTCTTCATTTTTCCATTGACTGGTATGAGGGCATGTGACCAATCCATTCAAATTTCTCCTCCCACATCCTTGCAAAAGTTTCTACTTAACAACATGCCATATGAAGGTGGAATATCTACTACGAGGATAGTAGCCAAGACCTTTTTCTCAGGTAAAGTAGCAAAAGCTACTTGTGCATCTTTAATCCTTCCAACTAGGGGTACCTCCTTACTCTCCATGGAATAACAAGACCCATAAGTACGTGTGAGAGTTAGGCCCAAAGCATGGGCTACTTTGGCATGCATTACATTATCTGATGCCCCTGAGTCTATGACATAGTTGCTGAGTTTATGGCCTGCTATAAGGAGGGTCACATATAATGGTTTGATCTTATCATTAGGTGAGGTAACGGCAGGTACTAGATTTGGTTGAGGTGCAGAGGATGGAGTGGGTAAAAGGCCTTTAGAGGTAATTTTGGAATGAGAATTGACAAAGTGAACCATTTTAGCAAAGGCCTTAGGATGGGTCTGATAATACTCAACCTTTGAAATTTGAACCTTGGTCTTTTTTAGATGATCAATGATATCGAAAGATCCAGAGGTGGACGGGCTATTATCACTTGGAATCTTAGGTTTATCAGTTTTAGGAGTTGAAGAAGAAGAAGAAACTTTAGTAGAAGAATTAGGAAAAGTAGAATGGGTAGAACTCACCTTCTATGTGGACGTGGTGGGGCTAGGAGATCCTCTTTTTACAATCACAGGGATAGTCGTGGGATGCTCTTTAGATCTTTTAGCAGGCTGCATCACTTTCTCCCTTCTATTTGTCTACTCTCGAGTCATAAAAATGTATGATTCACTATTCATATCTGTTATCACTTCATCATAATCATCTTCCTCATCAACACCTTCAATAGTGAAGAAATTAACTCGAGATCCCTCAAGTTCCTCTATCTCCTCATCGGCTTCTTCGACAAGTTCTTCACAATCTTCACTAACCTCCTCATCTTTAGGTTTTTCCACTTCACAGGCTGCATTAACAGGAACCTTTATAGGTTGCCCCTCAAGTGCTAGCCTTGTCTAAGAAGTAGACAAACGATTCCTAGGTTGAAAATTCCTCCTTGGAACATCCGTATAGGGGGCATGCTGAGCCAATTGTTTCTTAATGGCAATGAGATCATTGGTAGGGTTTTTCACTAATTGATCAGTATTAGTTCTAGGAGTGGAAGAGGAGGAAGAAGAAGATCTAGACTTAGTAGGGTCTCTTTTCAAATTTCCAGACATAATCAAATCATCTTCGACACTAACAGCAAGAGTCTGATCCTCGGCTAATGTAGCAAGATTGGCTCTTCTTAATGCATAGTTGACTTCAGGCAATTGAGCATTCAAGAAGAAACACTTTTGAATTTGATCCACAGGTTGAGTGTCTGGTGGGATTTTTTTAATCATCTTGTTAAACCTAGCCACGAATTCTCTCATGTGTTCTTGTGAATCTTTCTTTATTTGAGAAATCTGGGCCAACAAAGCGTGTACATCCTCTACAAGTTTGAAACGGTTCTCAAACCTTGTTCTCATCATGTTCCAACTGGTAATAGCCCCTGATGGAAGGTGATAGAACCAATTCACCACATTATTTTGTAAAGTCTCTATGAAAATCCTCACTGAGACATCTTCATGTTCAACTCCGAGAACTCCACATGCAACTATGAAGGCTGCAATATGTTCATCAGGATGCACTTTTCCATCACCTCTAAACTTGGGGAAGTTCTTTCTGTTACCTCTAGGTAACTCATACAAATGCTGAGGAAGGGTGAGAGGCCCAACACGATGACCCCAGGGCAATGGTGTTGCCATCCTTGGAAAGACGGCTTGAAGGGGAACCAAAACACCAGCGAGGATCAGAGCACAGAGATTAGGGCTGAGTTTCTCTGAAGGAATAACGCCTATAGGGGTTCTATCTTCAACAGGAGGAGTGCTTGCTAAACGAGCTCTTCTATTTCTTCCTATTGAAGGGAAAGGAAAGCCTTGTTGTTCCAAAAGTTGAAGCTGAGAATCTTCAATACCAAGGGCCCTCCTTCCGTGAGTAAAACGTGGAGTCACCAGATCAAAGGATGATCAAGAAATTATTCAAAGAAATGGGCAGTGCGTTTTAATAAAAAAGAATCCCCAGTAGAGTCACCAAAAATTGTTCATCGTCAAAAGAGCTTCGTTGAGAGCAACAATCAGGGGACAAGAAGTCCCTCCTCTTTAATGGGAGAGGTTTTCTTATTCAAAAACAAAACTTATTTACATATTTACAATGCATAGTTTCAATGTGGAACTTGGATATCATGAAGGTGTTTTTAAAATAAAATGGATCATCAATATAAAAGTACAGAGGGATGAAGTAGTGGAAATGAGCAAAAAGGCATTCTCTAGAACTATAGATAACAAAATAATTCCTTATGCATGCTAGAATAAGATTTTTTGGAATAGAACCATTTCTATTTGAATCAATAAATGTTATTACAAAGACACAAAGTTCCAGAAATAACATCCACAAGAATACAAAGCTTCTTGATATAATGCAGACAAATGATTCAACAGTATTCAACGGATAGCAAAGAATAACAAGATCAGATGGACAAAGAAAAAAAATCCTTTTGTATTGATTGCTTTGCTACTATTTACACTTTCAAAAATAAACCAAGTTCCATCCCCCTCAAAATGGCGGAGAGAGACCATTATATAATTTTACAAATCAGTTACACATGGTAACTACTTCTTTTAACTAAAATTTTTTAGTTAAAGGGATGTTTAACGCAAAACCCCAACTAATTTACAATAAGTCCAAATTTAGAAAAAGAAGAAAGAGAGAAACCAGGACGGGAAGACAAGTGCTCATGATTAGGAGGGGCCCACTGACTTGGAGGATTTGTTGTATAAACCTTTTCAAGGCCTCTGCTATGTCCCTGCCACGTGGAACTAATGTGTTGGCAGTAGCCTAGGGCCAAGATCCCAGACATTTCTCCATCTCCTTTTCGAACTCAGTGTCCATATGGTATTCCTTATTTGCTTCCTCAATGGCAGACTATAGGGAGTAGATTCTGAATTGAGATTTAATTTCCTGCAAGAGAAAGGCACACCTGAGGTCTCATCATGGAGGTGGCAGTGAATATCCTTGAAAGCAGTTATCACCAAAGTCTTGAAAGCTTCTCCCTTCTGCCAGCTATTCCTTAATTCTCCCAAAGCCTCCTCCAGCACTTTGATTTTCCACTCCATGTTAAATACCCATGACTTTAACAAATTATCTTTCAAATCATCAAATACCTTGTTTGCCATCAAAAGGTTTTCATCAGTCTACCCCATGAGTCAAAGGTCTACTATGCAGCTACTCCAAAGTTTGAGCTCTTTATCCATATTTCCAATTGTGGAGGAAAGCTTCTGTTGCAGATTATTTACCTTCTCATTGAGCTTGAAGGCTTCACCAATGAAATTCAACCCTACAACAAGCATGTCATCCACCATGGCCTCCATATCCCTCCCATAGATGGAGTACCTGTGTATATTCTTAATGCTTTGGACTTCATCTTGAATGAGGATTGTAGGAGGTGGAAGTGCAGTCAATGGGGTAGGCTCTAGAATCTTATCTTTAGATAACAGTGACTTGATGAAACTAGAAAGTACTTGAGCCTACTCCTCCAGCTACTCTATAGTGTGCTGCCGTTTCTCTACCCTCCTAATGACATTGGTGACTTTTTATTGAAGGTTGTGGATTTCACCCTCAGGAGTAGACTCTCCCATTGAGATCCTTGAAGGTTCCATATCAGAGGCTTGCAAATCCTGCTCTGGCTTATCAACCTTGGGCTTAGCTATCTCAAGGAATTGTTGACCTTGTGCATCAGATACTATTCTTGAAGTGGTATTGGCTTTCTTCGCAGGAGCAAAAGTAGTAGTGCCCAACAAGGCCACCACAACATCAAAGTTGGGTCCTGTCAACCAAGAAGAAGACTTCCTCTTCATGTTATCAACAAAAGGTTGCACCCATGTAAAAGAGGAAGAGGAAGAAGAAGGGAGGGAAAGAGGACCAAGAGAAAGGGAACTCATGGCACTTAGAGTATGTACCACTATTTCCTCTAGTTGAGATGTGAGTGGGGCAGCTGAGGCTTCTGGAACAGAGGAGCCAATGGTTCTTGGAAGCTCAGTGCTTTGAATTTCTTTCTCTGTATCCATTGTAGTTTCAGAAGCATCTGCAGGATTTGGCATTTCACTATCTTCACTTTCACTAAGAACAATGATGTTCTCTAGCCTAGAAGGTAGTTCTGAATGCTTTGGCAGAGGGTCTTCTTCAATGGGCTCCTTTTTGACCTCCTTCACCTTCTTTTGATAGACCTGAGTGGAGGAGGAAGGAGTGGAGGATGCAGGACCTTTACTTGATGAGGTAGGAGGAGTCTGTATAGGTACCTCTGAACTAGGTGTTTGTTCCTCTTTCCTTGAGGTCGAGGTGTCTTTGGAAGAGGATTCTCCTGTGTTCTTCCTCGGCTCACGAATCTTCCTATCAACCCAGACTTTAGTCCTTACCAGGACAGGGGCGAGGATTTCAGCGAAATCATCTTTCTCCCTCTTAAACCAGTCCAAATCCTCTAAGGGAGTGTGTTTGATCACATTTTTATATTCATATGAAAACAGGTCTGTGTTTTCATCCTGAAGTCCTTTAGGAATTTGATACATGTTAAGCTCTTGAACTAACTGAAGAGGAAACCTGCCATAATGCCTCCTTCTAGCCTCAAAATCATCTGTGCAGTTAGCCCAATAATCTTCAATGTTTTCCCTATGATGATAGTTGATTCTGATGTTCAACTCAATGAATTTATTCAAGTTGAAACAGGTTCTAGGCCTGAAGAAGTGGACAGTGATGGGAGCAAGTGCCCTCTCTATGTTTTGGGCATCTAGAGCGGTTTTGCATGTATAGTTTCCCAAAGATATGGGGAAGTGTAGACCAGTGATTTTCTTGTCTCTACAAGTTCTGTGCAATTTGTGCAATTACCTGCACACCTCAATCATGGCATCTTATCATTACAGAACATGGGGAGCTTAAGAGGGGTGCTCTCATAACTTGCTAGCCTGATATAAGAGAACCTTTTGAACTGAATTAAGTAGGCTTTTTACTTTGCTATTAGGCTTATGGCTTCATCTGAGAATTTCCTAATAGTGTCACTCTCTAGAAGCCTTATAATGTACATGGTGTAAGCATCATTCACCCTCCTGAAATTATGATTGTTAGTGTTTAGGGTGAACTGAGGGCAGTAATCATATATGGGATCATCTTTCTGAGGATCAATGTAGGTGAAGCCAAACCACTGTCTGGAAGCTGCAAGGGTATACATTAGGTAGGAAGTCATGTAGAAATTTTTTGTTTGTTGTACATGGGAAAGCTGCTCTGTCAGATTCATGCAGATAATCTCTGCCCAGTTGATGTGTTGTGTACCTTCACACACTATGTTGATAAGTGGGCACATCTAAAAGTGGAACTCGTTGGTAGGAGGCAAACCCATGACCTAAGCTAACAGAATTACGAAGTCTGATAGCTCCTCATTGAAATCAGACCTAAACAGAGCCTTGGATAGTTGGGATGCCCCTTTCTTAGGGTTCTTCAGCCAAGACTTTGTAATTCTAGCTTTGTATTTTTCATTGTCTTGGTCAAAGAGTGCTTGTGCTTGATTTTGGGAAATCGCCACAGAATTATCCATTTCTAGGATTCTTAGGTCAGTGGCAATGGTGGCAACGTCAAGCTTGGTGATGAGCTCCCCATGTACATTTGTTAATTCACTCGAGCCGGGGTTAAAGTGAGCCGCGCAGGTGAGTACCGTGTCTGCACATTGCACCGAGATAGGAAAACCAACAGCAAATGCCAAGACGCTATCATTAATCATTTGTGCCATTGGAGAGGGGTTCGGGTCTGTCAGCCTGGTCCAAAAATCAGCAAAGTCTAGGTGACGAACTTCACTGTCCCCGATATCGGGAATGATAGACTCGAGTGGAGAAACCTGCTCCTGACCTTGGAATTTAATCTTCATGTTGATAGTACTTAGAAAAACAAATGCACAGCTTGAATCCGTGATGAAATTACAGGGGAAATGAGGACACGAGCAAATGGTTTTAATCGCAAGGGTATGAGCAGATGATAATGAGAAAGCACTGTGCAAAAATACATAGAGGGGCAGTCTATTAAATAGCCATTTTAGGAGAGAGATGGTTATAAATGTGCATTTAATTCATATCCACCAACTCAAAAAAAAAAGCAAGCATCGGGAAGAGCGGGAAATATTAGCTCAGATGGCCTTTGGTACATTTGGGACACGCGGGATGCGAAAGCGCGATTCGGCTGATGCATACGATGCGGGTGATGCGGGGACAGAGAACACAAATGGTTTAGGAACATGAGGGACAAAAGTACGTGAAGTGCATGATGCGGCCGACACGGGCGATTGGGGAACAGGGAGCCCAAGTGAACTTGGGAACGTTGGAACAAAAAGTTCCGATGGGCCCACAAGTTAACGGATTTCGGAGAAAGCGGTTGATCGGCGAAAAGAGAGCCCTAGTGATCTTGGGACACATGGGACAAAAATGTTTGACAAACCAGCAATTACACAAATGACTCAAAAAATGCATAATTTTTGAAACTCTTCGACTTCTCTCTTTACTAGAACATCAGAAAAGGTGTCAAACTCAAAATTTTCAATTTTTGACTTTCAAAAGAGGGGAGATTTTGAGATGACAACAACCAGCTATGTACGTGTCCTTGCAATGTGGTTACAAATTGACTAGCCTTTCGTTCTGAGGTTGTGATACCTTTCGTGCGCCATAGCAATTCACACTTGTGAACATGTTCTACAGCATCCTCAATGCCCCTGTAATCCAGTAAGTGCAGAGACATTTCAAAGAAGACTTGAGGTGGTGGTTGGGGTCCTTGTCTTTAACCAGAGCCTTAATTCCCTTCGGTGTTTCCTCCACCTGATCCACCAGGTCCACCGGGTCCTTTACATCCAAAGCCACCAAATCCACCAGGACCACTGGGTCCAATAGGGCCTGTAGGAGTTATGCCAAGTGTCCCCATGGTCCCATTGAACTGTGCTCCGATGGTCTATGATGGTGCCCCACCACTGCTACTTTGTCCTATGCCACTCCCTGGTGTGAGACCAAAAGTTTATATGCTTGCCCCTTGTCCAAAAACTCCTCCAAATACTGGAATATGTGTAGCCATAGAAGAAGGGAATATAAAATTGTATCTCTTAGGCACAGATTTGTTTCTTCCACTAGTTTCAACTGGATCAATACTTCTTCCTAGTTCGAGAAGACCAAGTGCCAGGGCTCGGTCACTGGGTGGGTTCAGATATGTGCCAACGACTCTCCTTTCTCCATGCGACGAACTCTCACCAGAAGCTGAAGGGGTCTCCCTCACGCGCTTGCCAAGATAGGGTAGCACAGATTGTTTAGGCTCCACGTCCTCCGGGTGAACCTCAATTCCCTCCTGCAACGTTTGTCTCCATAGATCCATCACACTAGTAGCTTTGCGTCATCTAGTAATCTCCCTTTCACGCGCTTCACCATACTTCAGCCGTCTTTCTTCCCTCTCATTTTCTGTCGTATCATCTACCATCTTCCTCCACCCTAGCTTCCTTACCCAGTTCTCAGAATGGTTTAGTCGGCCATTAGGAGCGCTTCTAGACTCATGGTAACCATCAATATCTTCATAGCTAGAGGGATAGCACATAGAAACGATCCCCTAGGTTCTTGTAGAAACTCGAACTCAGCAATCTCTGGACAAGAATATGTGGAAATGGTGTATTCCAGAGTGTAGCTAGCTAGTACTCCTCCCCACTAGTGATCTACAGCATAGGTCCACGTCAGATCTGCATCCTGCAACCTTTGGTAGTCTTCTTTAGTCCATATCCGTGATCCATAACGCCAACTTGATCTAGATGCATAGGCTAAAAGCCACCCAAATAACTCTACTGGGAAGCAGTGGATAAAAGTCTCATACAAATCATGGTAGAGATTCTCCTCTACCCATCTACGTGTATCAAACTCAGGTCCACTGCTGAATCTCTAGGAAAATTCATCCTTTGTGCTCTTGAACCATGATTCAACATTTTCCAATGTCAACCAATCTGCCATTACTCTTTACATAGATTATGATGCATGTTATATCCCACTACAACTTCGAAAAGAGTCCCAGCAATGGAACCAAGATGTAGTCAAATTTACTCCCATTATAAGAGGAAGGAATCCCATGCGTGCCGGCCTATCACCCAATAGAAGATGAGCGCTCACTCGAGGCACGCGCGGGTGCCGAGTCTCTCTTTTATGTGAGTTTTAAATGGGAAGCATTCATTAATGATTAGTATAGGAGTATTCAGGAAAGAAGTTTAGACATACAAAGATTATAGGGCTCAGGACGGCCTTCAGATCCTTGTAGTTTCTTCAAACTGTGTGCTTTAAAAGACTCCATAACACATAACATAACAGAAAGAAAGCTACAACCATTCATTCATAGCATGAAAAATAAAGAGAACTTTTATGAACAAAATATACATGAGACCCACTTATATTCATATCTAGTTGTAATAAGTAACCTCATTGTATTCATTGGTTCATTACAAAGAGCCATAGATGGCAGACTGTAGTCATGCACATCACTAGGCTTGTATAGCTACCGAAAAACAGAAAATAAATTACAATGCTGAGCTCAATACATCAGAGCTCTATTCCCAGTAATCCTGCAGAGCTCTACCCATGTTATCTCTCTTATCTTCTCCTCTTAGGTCTCTATCTCTATCTCCACCCACACCTTTCTTGGTTCACAAGCACTTGTATTTATCACCTTCCCGCATTGCCAACTCGCCTTACCATGCCCTCAGATCCGTCGCCAAGTGTCTAATATGGTCCTTCAGCGAGCATGTTTCCTCAGGCCTGAGCTCTCCACTCCATCTCATGATGGTCTTCTAGAAGATTCCTTTGCTGGCATGCTCTTTCCTGGGCCACCTGTTGCCAGGCTGGCATGTTATCCACGCGTAACCGATCACGCTTTTCACATGTTCTGCCTTTGTTGCTTGAATCGGCTAAGTCCTGGACCTCCTTTCACGTGTCGCACGCTATATGCTTATTTGAGCCTTTTCTCTTGCGCGCTTTTGCCTTGCGTGCTCTTTTATAACTGGGATCCCGCACGCCCAAGTGCCTTCATACTTGGCCAATATTCCAGGGGCCCAACATCGAGCAATGAACAAACATTGAATTTTCCCCTTAGATGTTTTTAATTCTCCATTATGAACATGCAAGAATAGTGCCAAGCTATCAATTAAAATAAATACACTTTTTTAAAAAATATTCTATTAGGGCCCTCACCCTAAAAAAGTTACAAATATTATATAACATGAGAAACAAAAGTACAAGTGCAAGAAATAGAAATAGATGAAAGAAAAGTTCAAGAGTGAGAATCTCTTAACACAACATTGCAAACTAATCAACAGTTCAAAGGAGTTTATGACTAAGAACAAAACTACAGTAAGACAATAAGAACATACCAGGAAAACAACCACATAAGAAACTAACAAACAAAAACACCCAAACAAAAAATGGAGACAATTAACATGGACTAAATACACTTTTATTCATATGATAATATTATAACCTTTGGATGTCCTGAGAAAAGGAGATATGCATAATCCAAATCGCTAAAATCTATCTTCAAGCTTATTTATGATTAGTTGTTTCAAAACAACTCATACTTATACAAAGATTAATATATTATATAACAAATACAATTTTCTCAAACACTCATAACTAATGTGCATACTAACAAATATCTCCAACAATGTTTATGTAAAACTGAACAAAGGAAGTCTACAAAGTCATTAGAGAAAATCAACTCCCACAATATCTCCAACAATGTATATGTAGAATTGATTAATGGCAATGCATAAAGTCATAAAAAAAGTCAAATCCCTCAATAAATGAAATAGTTCATGAGTTATCAACCAGAAGCCAAGGTGTGACAAGTACTTCCTAGAATTAACGCAATCAAGAGTATTGCTTTACAAGGAGGGGTGCCTAATTGAGGAGCATCTACCAACAATGGTTTTAGCAATATTCGCAAGTTATCTTCACAACTTGCGGTTCTACTTCAATATATTGCGGTATTGCAAAACCTCACCAACAAGTTCATGGTACCTCCAATACCATCCTTTTATTTCTAGTAGATGTTGCACGCATTCCAACAATACCCCAATGTAATATGTACGGATCAACCAATGCACCATCCGAGCATATACTAAACCTTATACTCGGTACATATCATCATCTTCAATAGGGTATAACATTGCTTTATGTCAAATCACTAAGCATATCTCAAATCGAAGTGCCAACAACTTGCTACCTTTATCCCTACACGTACAAAGTGTGTGTTCTTCAAGACTTACCCATGCGGAGTCGAGAGGTAGTACCTTCTTTCTACCTAATTTATGCAATCTTAGTGTTATTGTTTATCATAACTTTATACTACATTATGTCATGCAAAGTGGCACTTCCAAGATTGTCATTATTTCTTAGTATCCTTGCATCTTGTACACATTTCTATTAACCACATAACACTCAAAAGATTAAAAAAATCACACGTAAAATCCCAAAATAGCTCAACTTTATAAAGGTCATTTTTACCTACACGATATATATAAAATAAAATATAAATAACTATACATTTTTGTAAAAAAAAAATATGTCACGTGAGATATAAAAAAATATAAACATATTTAGTGTTCTAGTTATATTATACCTCAATTCTTTACATGTTATCTAAACAGCTTCCACATGCACATACTTATTCCACATCTAAATCGGTAAATAAAATATTGTCCACCACGTCACATTTGAAAAAGTCATTGTAAATACAGAATATTGCTACGAAAGTCATCTAAAATCACAAACATGCATATGAAAAAGTCGTTTTAGATACACGCATATTGCCACGAATACATAAATATATTTGTATGAAACCGCGTGGACTCCTACCACAGGTGACCCTATCGTGGGAAAAGATCTGTTTTAAATTTAATGCGGATAGACTTTTAGGTTGAAGGCATGCCATTGGTCAAGCACTCTCCTTTCAACCAAATGCATACGCCTTAGTAAACGGTGAACGCCTGGAAACTTTATTTCCACACATAAGATATTCTTATTAATCACAAGAAAGATTGCATTCTAACGTGGGAGATGAATGGTATAAAATTGAAATTCATTTTGGTGGCTAGTCACTTCCACATTATAGTACTAAGAGATATAAATGCATATGGACTACGATTATGATTATAATTGTATTATGATTATGGGGTGTTTGTTTCTGTAGGCTCTTTGATTTTTACTTCGGGTCTCTTAAGATTTTTGACTTTTTTTGTTGGTTTTTATAGCTCATTGTATATTGATAGCGTCTTAATTTGAATTTAAAAAATCTACAGATATGTAGGTATATTGGTATATTTAGGATAAGTTGTGAAAGGAATGAATAATAAATTTGAGTGACAGACAAACATCCTAAACAAATTACTTACATTTAGAAATGAGCCTCTAAAATTTACTTGTTCCATTGACCACAGATTGAAATTGCTAAGAGTTGGGCACATGCACATTATACTAGATTGTCTACTAAATTGAATTCTACTTCATTTGTTATCTTCAAATAAGTATTTCCTTCAATAGGGTTTGATAATAACAAACATATAAGATAGACCCCTCAAAACATTCCCCGTTTTTTACTATTTAACAAAGTGTTGTTGCCACATTAAGGTTGCAATGAAGTATCTTAGTTTCTCAGAGACCCATAAAGAGTTCAAGAAATGTGAGAGATGTTTTCAAAGCTCGGGAATAACAAACATGTTTGAAAAGTCACATTTAATTTCCGCCTAGTGCCACAAATGTGTTATGTTTTTAGCAAAACCATATGTTTTTTACTAGGTTGCAATATTTGATTTGATTTTTTGGATCTTATTTACTTCATAATGTAGGCATGTGTGTTATGACCACTATTTCTAATGAATTTCTCTGTATTTGTGAAATACCATACATCATTCTAAAACCTACTATTGTGAGCTATATAAAACATTTTTGCTCATAGAATATTCATTCATGCAATTTAGCCTTAATTTATTGTTTAGATATGTTTAGATATAAATTGTAATGCATGTGGTTAAGTATAGAGCATCATTAACATAAAACCACTTTTTATGTCTAAATTTTAGTGAACCTCTGGATTGTATTGAACCCGTCATTAGGGTTTCACAAGATTGTTGCGTTATAGTGTTCTAAATTTCTTCTATGGGAATACATCTTATTCTCCTACGTTTGTCTTCTTCTATGTTAGATTCCAATTGCAATAGTTATTGTATGCTTCTTCTTAGGATTTTTCTTAGAATCACAAATTCATTGGAGTTCTAATCACTCCATGTAGCAATTATTGTAAAATTTATACATTTATGTGTAATTTGTCGATTGATATGGATATGAATGTTCTTAACTATGATTCCATGATGGCATGCTTTTTAATGTTTATATTTCCATGCCATATTCTTATTGGGTGCATAGTATTGTGTGCTAAATTACTATCATTAAAATAAATTGTGTACATCTAAAGTTATTCTTTCTATAGACATTAGAAATTGCACCTTGGCATATAAGGTCATACCTCAAAAACATGTTAAAATACCAAAAAAATTATAAAATCCTTAAAAACCCATAAAAATAAGAAAAATACATCTAAAATGTAACATAAAAGAATGAATCATTATAAAAATCCTCAAAAACAATCAAATATACCTAATCAATAACAAGCAAATAGACTCCACTAAGCATAAGTAATCACATCCACCTAGGAAAAAACAACCACCATTAAACATCAACCCAGCTCTCTATGCACTAAGGGCCCATAACTCCCTCACCTACCTCCATCTCCAAAAGTTATAAAAGAAGGCCTTTAGTCCCTCTTTCATCCCTCTTGGGTCTTGGAGCCTCTCTTGGACTTCCTTTACATTTTTTCTTGCATTTTTTCTCACATGTACTTCTGAAGGCAAAGACAAACTTCCTCCAATAATCAGAAGGTCAAGACAATCAACTTTTACAAAAATTGTACAAGTCTCTATCATTTAGGTGGTTGTTCTGTGATTCTTGTGTGATTTCCATATTATTCCAAATATCCTACAATCATTCTACAATCATTTTTTGGGTCTTTGTAAACCTCTGATCAAGTATATCAACATTTATTTCAGTCATTTTATCAACAACATTTTACTTGTATTGTCTTGTCAATTTCATTAATCCTTGAAAAGGTTAGGGATATGACCAAGGAAGGTCCCCTAACCACCAAAAATACTAATATTTTCCAAGCTTATATTGTGTTGATTCAAAAAGAGAAAAGAGATTAATTTTGAAGAACTATATACTTAGTCCCACAAGACTAGCAATGGCTCCTTAAGCCCAATTATTATGCGTATTAATTAGCTTTGATTTTATGTAATTTATAACTCTTAACTTTTATGTGATCTCATTTCGTTTCATACATTTTGGAAACCATGGTAGGATCTTGATCTAAAGGCAATCTAACATTTTATTTTGCAATCTATTAGTTTAAGTATTTTCTTAGCTTAATTTAGTTTTTGATAACATCTTATTTGTAGTACTAACTTTGTCGTATATAGGTCAAACATTAGAAAATATAAAAAAATGTAGGTGATTTTCCTAAGTGATTCCTGCAAAATTTTTAGATAGTAAAGATAAAGTAAAAATCCTATTTTTCTAAAAAAATCTATCTTCTCTCTCGATTGGGATATGCATTCTCTTATTTTATGCTGCAAGGCAATCTTGGGAATCAAAAACAATTTTGATATTTAGGTGGCTACTTGAATCGCATAACCAAGATTCATATAATTTCAAGCCCATGTGTCGGTGAGCAATATATATTCAAGATATGAGCTATCATTTTTGGTGGAGCTACATTGAATTATATGGAGTGTAGTGAGGGGGGTGAAGTGAGGGGGGTTTTGACCCTCCAATATTTACACCTTAGAAAACACTCATATAATATGAATTTGGGCTTCATGTACCACATGGTATATTGACGATTCCCTCCTAGAAGATGCATTATAACCTATCTTAACAAGTCTACTTGTTGTGCCTTGCTTGGTAGTTATGAGAAAATAAAAGTCCCTAATACACCTCAACATACCCTTGTGGTATATTGGTGGGATTCCCAAACAAGAACACACCCATTTCATTAATCATAAGGTTCTACTTTTCTTTCCTTGTTTTGTTTTCCAATATCCATAATTAATTTAAAAGTCAAAAAATATTTTCTTGTTCCTTCATATCCATTTTGTATATACACATATCATCCATGTGGCCTCAAGTTGATCCCTATCCTACCACCCTGCCTCGTGTCATCTCGTTTTCCTCCAATCACTTAGTTGACCTACTAACACCTATTCAATTTGATTATCATTCAATTTTCACCTCGCCTCTCTACTTTTGTATCCAAATCCACCTTTTGTCCACATGTCTACCAACTCTAATCTTTTAAATGATTCACCCAATACCGACCCACTTTAACACATGGTGTTTCCTCACCATTATGCTTAACTTAACCTTAAATTCCACCTCCATCTAATCCTAGTCACATAGGCAAACCCCTCATTATCACTTGATTTTTTCTCCATCACCTTAGGGACTCGTCATTTCCTTCTTACACATCTGCACCTATAGTCTTGCCACACTTGACAATTCCTCTCTTCTGCGCTCATTGACCACCAAAAATTGACAAGTCACTCACGTGACTCTCCTTCATCTAGACTACTCAAAAAAATTCCCACTTTCAAACTTTTCATCCCACATGGTTTTCCCCCATTAGTCCACCAAAACTACCCATTTTTCGTCCTCATACTGACCCTTTCTTCCTACAAATTAGGTGTTTACCTCAATTACATGACGGTCACCCAAGTGACCCAACCTAATATTTTCACTATTCATATGCTTATTATTTTTTTAATGTGACATTGTAAATCTAATTTTAATCCACTTTGTACAACATTCCACCTTGGCCTCCACATGTCGATCACCTGAGTGACCCAAAAACAACCCACATTTCCTCCATGGAAACTTTCAATCTACTCATCTCTTCCCCTCTCCTATGTAATTATGTTATAATCCCCCAACCTAAAAGACCCTCATGTTTATTGTCTCATCACCCACCACACTTATATTGTTGGCCATCACTCAGTCACTCTAATGTCATGCCATGAACCTCCCCTACACACCCCCATGACACTACCTACTCTCGCACTCAACTTCCCATAGCCCTTGCTCAGTCACATTATTGACTCCTAACCACCTCCTATTATTGATCCACTTCCAATTAGAAATTTTATACATATTGTGCATAAGTTAGTTGTTATTGTGACCCTCCTTTGACTTACTTCACACACTCATCCAAATCCCTCACGTTGCATCCTCACCCAACTCCATCATATTACCACTTTAGGAAACTCCCTCATGTTGTCACCTTAGCTACTCTATCTTCCACTTTTTCATCATGCTTATAACCCACCTCCACATCACAACACCCTTTACACTTCTTACCACAACACCCACACCATTTCCCCTTCCAGTCACCCTAACGACCCCTTCCATTCATTTTGTAGTGTCCCACCCATTCAATTTTATCTATTTAGTTGTATTTATCAAGTTTCACAATCAGGGTTCCAACATCACCCAACATTCTCGATTGTTCACACCTGATCACTTAAGTGTCTACTTTTTTCACTCCAATCCCACTTCATTTTATTTGTAATTTAGCCCCACTCTTCAACCAAACACCCCTCAACTTGTCACTTGTGTGACTACCCTTATCATTACACCCAAAACTATATTCAATCTTGGTCACTCTATTTGCCACACCAAATCCATACTCCCCACATCATCGTTGGCCACGTAATAAACCCTAGCACAAATTGATAATCTCTAAAGTGATGAGTTACTCTCTGTCGCACCACATCGATCTCTGCTTCACCTCAATGCAGTGTTTTTTTCTACCCATCCCATATGACCTATCCATGGCTCTCATACATCAACACACTTAGTTTCGACCTATCCTACTCCCTCTAACCTAGTCACTCAAGCGACTGAGAGGATACCTACAACTCGCACTCCCATAACTCCTTTCTCCACTCCTATAACTTGTTACTACTTGGCGATTATTCTGAGAACTATTCTTTTTTACCTATACAAGGTAAAATAGTTTGGATATGAATCCATTTCATTTTATGTTGCATGTTGGAGCAATGTTGTTCACACCCTCATATTCCCTATCTCACATCTTGACTTGATAGACCTATTCACCAAAATCTATGCTCCCTATATCTCTTATACTTTACAAATCCACCAATTCCATACCTTCAAAGATTCCTTTTGAATGGATCAATAAATTGTTGATGTCCATCATAATAATGATCTATTGCATTTGAATCATGCATCTTCACCAACTCTATTGTCCCATATGTATGTTAATTATGTATCCCTCAAACATCCTAACCTTGTTTCCTCCCTAATGTTAACACATGATACATTTCAATCATCATCATCTCCCACTCCCACTAACCCCCAAATTTGGTCATGTTCTCTTTTCATTCTTGTTGACTTTTCCAATCTCAATGATGACTCACCCCTTTACCAGAATCTTTATCTACAATCTTACTAGGAATTTTTTTAAGACCCCCTAACAAAACTCGTAGATATTACTTGATGAATATGTGAAGATGACTTTCAAAATTATGGTGAATCTGAAGGAAATAGGTTTTAAACGTTTTAGTGAATTATTTAATAATGGTGTTGTTCGGTAGCAATTGTCAGCAGACATTATACGTTGTCGGCTAGCAGCATATGTAATTTTCCAAAAATAATTTTTTGACAATACCAATTAAAACGAATGCCTTGACAAGAAATCCATCCTCAAAAAACATGGTGTAAACAAAAAAAAGTGACTGGAAAAAATGTTGATTTTGCCAATTTTATATGGGAAAAATTGTTTTTTTTGAATTTTTTTTATGTTAGAGGTTAAAATGATAGTTTCAATGAGAAATATCTCCTTGGAAAATGTGGTGTAAGAAAAAAATAATTTTTTTTTGTCCTTTTACTACACCACTAAAAAAATTCCATTGACCAGTAGCTGTGAAATTTTTTTTGCAAATTTTCTATTATTTTTTTGTTGATAATATGCTATCATCTGGTAGCATACATTATGGTAGCGGACGATAGCATAATGTATGTGATTGTCATGCTAAATGTCTAGCATATAAAATTAATTTTTTTGGCCATGACAACTAGCCCCCCACTTGAAATTTTTCTCTCTCGATCACTGTTAACCCTTCCTTTGACCATCCTATCCTTAATTTCCCCCTCAATCTAGCTCAAAGGATCGTGATAACAATATTTTCAAGTGTGTTGAATTTGTAGGGATAAAGGCCCAAGGTGATTGATGAGGTCCTTAAGATTTAAGGAAGAACAACTGCTACTTGAGGCCTAGAAAGGGCCATTTTGGCCATTTTGCAACTAGTAAACACCTTCTAAAAGCTTATAGGGAAGATTCAAATCATCTGAGGGTGGTGTTAGAGAACATTGAAGATGTACAAGGAATTTTAGGGAAATTTTGTGTAACAAATTGATGATAGGATCAACTTGAACAAAACCAAGTCATTTTGGGAACATGGAATGAAGGCTCCAAAGGTGAAAGCTAACTTTTCTGAATGATTTATGGAGTTCCATAACGAGTTAGGAGGCAAAAAAATAATCAACACAAATCTATTGGAATCCTTTACATGATGGAAACATCATTTTTTTTTCCAAAACTCAGACATTTTCAGTGATAATCCAAGACATAACAACTGCCCCTTCAAGTCAAGAATGAAAGATGACCAAAAAATTAAATTTCAGGTAGAATTGGCACTTGATAATGACTGTAATGATATAAAAAAGTGATTTTGAGTTAAAATTATATAAGTTTTGACCCTAAAACATTCCTCCATGCTCTCGAGGTGGAAAAATCACTCTCAGTGTCCCGATTTGGACTTGGTGGGTGACATCAACATCCTAAAAGTGGCATAAGCGGGGTTTTGAGCCTCATTTGTCTCCTAAGGTGTAAAGGGGACAAGGGAGAAACAAAATTATGCTCCCCCATTGTTTTTGAAGTTGCGTCACTTAAAAATGTTGACTTGGGGTGTTAAGATGAAGGTGTGAAGTGTTTTAAGTTGCCAAGAACCCACTTTTTCATGATGGAGACCCCCCTAGAAATTTTTTGAGCATCAACTATCTCCTTGGGTGCAAAAGGGACAAAAAATTACCCCCCTTTTATAACTCCTCATAAATCACCCCTCATCACTATTGCACCCATGTCTTTGAAATTTGCACTTCGCCTTATCCCCCTCTCATGAACTCAAACCCATGGCACATTTTGGAGCATCAATTTTCCCCTAAAAGTGAAACATGTGCAAATGGGATAAGGGGGACATAAATTGTGCCCCACCTCCAACCACTCAGCCAGTTTCCTGGTCACATCAAAATCCATTGTTTAGCACCCCAGAAACCATTTCTTAGTCCTTGCATATCATTCTCACTCAACCACATGATGTCACTTGTCACCACCTAGTGCAAAGTGAAATTTAGTTTCCCTTGTGTCTTTATTTATCCCCCTTGCACATGTGTAACTCAATATCAACCACACTCCAACCCCGATTAAGCTCCATGGTCAAAACAATGAGTTAAAACCTTGCAAGAAAAATGATTTACTCCCTCACCTCACATACTTAATCATTTTCAAACTTTAAAATGTTGTGTTATTTACCTTAAAAACCTCCATTTTTTTATACATATATGTTTTTATTTTTTTCCAGACATCTGCTCCCTAAAACTGAGAAATGCTCATATCTCAAAAATGGTGCACCCGATTTTCCATCAAACTGCGCTAGTGCACTTCTCCCAAAAATTCCTTGAAGATGACTGTAAGAGCACTTCCATGGATGCGCTATAAAATTTAAAGAAGCAATAAGAAAATTTTAGATCAAGAGCTTTCCTTTTTTGATCTACAGAGCTCTAGTAGATGAAAACCCTAAAAAACTAGAGCATAAGGTCCTGAAGAAAAACTTAAAATTTTGAAACCAATTTCGATCTGACACTCAGAACACCTCCAACCAAAAAAGGTAATTTTACAAGGATTTACATGTCCAAATATAGTAAGTTTCCAAAAATGATGAATTTTCGGGCACCTGTGCACTCTAAACAAACAAAAACCATCAGAAAGTGAAAATTGGGAAAACTTACTAAAAATAGTTATCTTAGATAGGGCCTGCCAAAACTAGTAAGTCTTACAATTGAGCTCAAATCACTTGTATCAAATCACATTCCACCCATCTCATTTCTTATTTCCACAATTGCAAGGTTAGGAAGTTGTCTCATGGTTCAAACAGGAGATAAAAACCCTCATAGGCTCCCAAAACATCAGTCTCAAGGTTAATTCTGCATGACACACTTGTATGCAAGAAGTTGGATGATTCAAATCATCTTAATTTTCACAGAAGGGGATTCATCATAGCCGAATTAATCCAATAAGGAGAAGTCTTTATCTATAAGGTGAATAGGGAAGCTCTAGACCAAGTATGCAAAAGCTCTAGACCAAGTTTATACAGGCTCCAGACCAAATACACGGGAAGCCCCCAAACAAAAATATTGATGGAATATTTCAACCTCTTCAAACATGAATTGAGCCTCCCAAGTGAATAACAAGGATGTTCCTATATCATATCCATTTATCCCAATTTTCCTCAACCTAAAATCATAATGCTTTTAAGAAGCATGAAACCATCTCAAGTTCACATGGTGCAATTCACCTAGTAGTGTTTTTGAACACTCATTCAGTGACTTGGAACGAGTCTGCATATCACAAGATGAAACATCTACAATCATTAGTGTTTTGATTCAACAGGTGGTTGAGGGAAAGGAACTTCATTCAATATTCATTAGAAGCAATATTCTTTGTCAACAAGATGTTTTCCCATCTTCAGGTCATCACTTCTCCCCCTTCTTATCTCTCCTCCATCTCCCTCTCTAACAGTATATTCCTTCATTGAAAATATCATTTTTCAATATTTTTTCTTATTCACTTAAGTGACTTAATGTTACATTGTGAAATCCCCTTTTCAAAAACAAGAAAAAGACTTATTTTTATTCCTAGGGAATTTGAAAAGTCACATGGTGGTGATATGAAAAGTCATATTGGTGGAAGAGGAAGAGTCATTTTGCAATGCTATAAATTGGAATGGATTTTCCATTCCAAAGGTTTGACAATTATTGATTTTTGATAGTTTTTGGGGCTTTGAATCATTGCTACATCAAGCAATAAAAAAAATCATTTCCTCTATCTCTTTATCTATGTTCCTCTATCCTCCCCACTCTATAACTTTGTAAGCATTATGATCTTGTACAACCAAGAAGGAACTTCGATGTCCCTGATTAATGGATATGCAGAACTTTGTGTCTCAGGTTTATTAGTATTTTTGGTTATTTACATTGTTGTGTTCTTCTAGTTGAATACGGGGCCTACTTGGTTAATGTTGGTGAGAATATGCTACTTCCTACTCACAACATTAACCCTCTTTCCCTACTTATCCTATTCCTCTTTACCTCTCCTAAAATAAAATTCCTCCCTTGTAGACTATACAAGAATTGTTTCGACAGGTTTAGTGGAGTATCAGTGTGTGCTCCCTATCCTAAGGACCACTCCACAATTTTAAGTTAGTTTACATTCAATAATGGGAGCCTCCCCATACCCAAGAAGGATGGGCTTAGCCTCATAACCGTTTGGTGGAAACCAATAATTTGCACTGCAACAAATTATTTCACCAACCGTATGCTGTCAGATGACAACATAAATATATGCTACTGTCTGACAACATATATTATGCTAATGTATGTTGTCGACCTATAGCATAATGTATGCTACCGGATGACAACATAAATATATGCTACTGGCCGGTAGCCTACATTATGTTGTTGGTCGATAATATAATATACGATGTTGGTCAACAATATAATGTATGCTACCTGTTGAAAACATAATGTATGCTACCTGTCGATAACATATATTTATGTTTTCGTTCAACAACATAATGTAAGCTCCCGACCGAAAATATAATGTATGTTACTGACAAACAACATAATGTATGCTACATGTTGGTAGCATATGTTTATGTTGTCGACCGACAACATAAATATATGCTACTGTTGACCAAATTCCCTCGTTCTTACTCAAATTAGTGAACTAGTGTGAAAGAAAATAAGTAACTCCAAATATGCAAAGGTTTAAGGTACCTTGAGATGGGATGACGATGAATATGGGCGCAAAATGAAGGATCCTTCTCTGTAATGAGCTAAGTGACCTACAAATCAAAAGAACTCAACAAAGGATGGATTAGTAGATAGATGGGTGGGTTACATGGGAATGTCAGTTCCAATAAGTAAGAACTTCCTAGGATGAATGTCAACCCACATTTTGATAAGATAAGATAAAATCATATATTGATAAATTGGATGTAGCAGAATCTGAAATAAGACAAAAACTGAAAAGTAATGAAGATGACAAAATACATATATGATCCAAATGCATGCAATGTAAATCAAACCTGGGTGGGTTGATGGCGACCTGAGCCTACAGAGAGCCAGTCAATGATGATTGGGGTAGATTAACTAGAACAATGATGGAATATGTAGCTATGAAGGATTTGGAGGTAGATCTGGAGCTAATGATGCACTAAGATGGCAAACAGGAACCTGTAGAAGATTTGAAACAAGATCTAAAAGAAAGGCTGTAAGAAAATCATGAAAATTGATGGAAAATACAAGGAAGACTAATCAGGTTGACAATGATCAAGAAAGGTCGACGGTGACTGGGGATTGACAGAAAAAATTTGAGATAACAAAGGGGAAAAATGATAGGATTTGAGAGTTGGATGACTGTGGAGAAAAAAAGTGGATGGCTGGGGCTCTAAATGACATAGAGGAACAAAAATTAGAGGTTGTGTCGATGACGACCAGAAAGGGTCAACGTTGAATGGGAATGATCTAAACTTGGATGAGAATGGATGGATTAAAATGAAGAACTGCATATAAGAAATGAGGGCTTGATAATGACTAAGGCAGAGAGCTCTTGATGACAGCTGAACATGTATAAGATCTGATTAGGGTAGATTGATTAAAGGGTGGGAAATAATGGTAAGTGGGATAAATTGAATTTAAGAGGGAAAGAGAATTTGAAAGGAAAGAGAGGTATGTATATATGAAAGACGACAAAGAGTGAACACAAGGTGAGGTAGTGATACCAAATATTGGTGTCTACAACTACCGAATGATAACATATATTTATGTTGTTGGCCGGTAGCATATATTGTGCTACCATCCTATAGCAAAATAATTATGCAGTATTTCTATAAAAAAATTTACTACTGATCGATAGTGCAGTGTATGCTATCAGCTGGTAGCATTTTTTTGACATTTTGTAATATATACAACTTCAACCTAATAACATATTGATAGTTAAAATACCTTTAATATTAGAGGGTTGTGATATGCAGTTGATCTTGATCATTAATGCCGACAGGACCACGGGCACGGGTGAAGGAATTGCGAAAAAAATTTGATGTGTACTTGATAATCGAAATTGTAAATATGTTATATATATATATATATATTCGATTTTGCAGTAATGACGATTTGAATTAAAATATTCGACCATTGGTGTAAATGCTAAGCGAACTAACCCCTAAATGTAACTTAAACCCAAAAAAAATTAGGCGACCTAGTCCTAAACCCTACACCAATTTTTTTGACAAACATAAATTTCAAAAACTAGAATATTCGTGAATTAATAAACATTCACCACTAAAATTTATTCTTAATCTTGGGTAAGTGCACGGAAATGGGGGGCCAAAAGGGGGTCAAAAAGTGGACACATTTTTCTTGAAATCAGCGAAACCTGAACTTCATATGAGAATTTGGTATGCATATGCTCAAAATTTGATAAAGTGATATGAATAAGTACCATAGAGTTTGGAATCTAGTTTCTAAACTACTATTTTTTTAAAAAATGGTGGAGATTAAAAGGGCCAAATGTGGTTAGCACATAAATTATGTCTATTTTTGTGTTAAAAAGATAAGAACCTATTGTGTGTGCGCCACCACCCGCCCCCCCGCCCCGCCACCCAACCGCCCCCCCCCCCCCCCCCAACATTTTTTGAGTTTTATAAATTATTTTTCAAATAATTTTGGTAGAGAGTTAGATAAGACCATGTATGATGGGTCCCATTAATTTTTCATAATTTTTGGATGAGTATATAATTTTTTATTAATTTTCAAAGTGCACACATCCCAAAAATGAAATATTTGTGTGTACACCCCCATAACTTTGAGAAAAATACCCATTTTTTTTGTTTTTTTAATGTGTGTAGAATGGAATTTAGATGAATCCATTTAAAAAAAAAATTGGATGAAAAAATCATAAATTGTGCACCAAAACGTATACATAGTTTTTGGAAAGAAAAGAAGGCACTAGTAAAAGAAATTATGGATGAAAGCCTTAGAATAATCAGATTTTAGAAAGAAGTATATCATCATCGAGGTAAAACAAAGCTTGACATCGTAGTATAATTTTTTTTTAATATTATGTCATAACGCATGAGATATCGGGGTGTACACATGAGATTTTGATGTTTTTATCAAACACAGATTACATAGTCCAAACCTTAGGTTTGGATATCCAAGGAAAATCCAAGCCTATGGATTGGGAATTTCAAACCCAAAGAAGATGAAACACAAGCACGCTATAACACGAGCGTGTTATAAAGCGCTTGCATTCCTGTTTGCAATGTTAAACATGTGCATTTGGGAGGGATAACATGATATATCACATTGCAAACAGGAATACAAGCGCATTTTGTCTTGGTAAATCCAATTCGTAACACGCTCGTGTTATAATGTGACCTTGATTTTTCCATGTTGTGCTATAACACGCCCGAGCCATAACACAAGCGCATTATGACAAAAATGACCAAAAAGTGGATTTTTGGCTGCTTTTTGGTCCCCCATATTTGTGCACTTGCCATCATACATAAATTATTAGATGCTCAAACGCTCTCTCTTCTATATATTCCACTGAACAATTCACACCAACCATTGCCCTTATGGAATGCATCCAATGAATGGTATGCCTATCATTGCATTCTAGGACATTCCACAAATAATTACCACCAATTGTGCCATCTCATTCACGACAAGATTGAAAATGGTGACATATAATTAAAAACATTCCTCATGGTTCCAACCGATCCATCCCTGGATATTTTTACCACTCCACTTCCTGCACATTCCAATGCATCTTCCACCAACAATGTGCACTTCCACATCCCATCATCTTCACAACCCAATTTCATTAACATTTTAACTATACATCCATCGAACCATATCATCCCTTCCAATTTTCTTACCCTTATTATTTCCCATCTTGAACTAAATACTTCTTCTTCTCATGTCTTGACCAATCTTGTCCCTCCTATAGACATCTCAGTTGTCACTTTGTTATGTTCTTTGACTACTATTCCTCTAATGATATCATTTTTATCTTAATCAAGTCATATGTCATCATCTTGGGATCATGTATCCTCATCATTGTCTGATTCCAAGTCAATTCTCCCTTCCTCTCATTCCCCCTTTTCTTCATCAAACAATTCTCTAACATGCTCCTCATCACGGTAAGAACAATCTATCATCACCCAAATTATGTTATCTTCATCTATAAAAACATATTCATCATCATCACTCTACGGACTGATCCTTTTTCAATAAATTATGTCATCCTCATTTGTACCAACATCATCCTAATCGTCTATTATCACCAACACTAATCCCTTGTCAACTGATCTGCCTTCTCCTACATTTTTTCCAACACATGACAAAGCTCCCATGATAGTTGGTCCCACACTATATTCGCTAAAGAAAGATCAGACATTAGGAGTAGTAGATCTACATAGTTTTGAAGCGCTCTAAACCGTGTCTAAGAGTAAGATTCCCAAATCAAGAGACCACAAAGACAAGTCAAATGCACATAAGCTAAATCAATATAAAACAATAATCAAGTGTTCAAGTCATCAAATTATATTTACATTTGTGTTATATTATGTC